>OX456985.1:77148474-78348474 GCA_949752695.1 Melanostoma scalare | reverse complement strand
AAAACACTTAACGTATTTTTACTACCTAATTACAGCAATGTCGAATCACAACAGTAAAACTGCAGACCACCAGTGAGACCTACTGGCTCACGTCCGCCTATCTAGGCCATGACCAACCGGGGCCGCTACCAGGAGAGACGCTCGAGCGCGTAATAAAAAGCGCAACAAAACTCAAAGCGGATCTCGTAATAGAAAGTGATGTCAACGCACATCACGCAATATGGGGAAGTACGGACGTAAATGAAAGGGGTGAGTCTCTTTTTAATTTTATACTAAGTACTAACCTTCTTATTTGCAATATCGGTAACGAACCAACCTTTGTCACAAAAAACAGACAAGAGGTTTTAGATGTTGCCTTTGTATCTCAATCAATCTATAACAAGATTAAAAATTGGGCTGTATCTAAGGATCACTCCTTCTCTGATCACAGATACATCTAATTTAGTGTAACAGATTACACACCAAAACCCATAGGCTTCCGTAATTATAGGAAAACTGACTGGGTAAAATTCAGGGAAATCTTCAAACATTGTTACATCTACAATGACAATAGCTTCCCTTCAAACCCCAAGGATCTTGACAGCAAAGTCAACGATCTAAGGAATAAGGAATCCCTTAGGATTTACAAAAAGAGGTTACGAATAAGCAAAAGATCCTCTTGGAGAGAATTCTGCAATAAAATTGAAGACTCCTCAGAGGCATCTAGACTTAGGAAAATCCTATCAACGAGTCCAAACATGCCAAGTTCTATAAAAGATGAAAACGGCAACTGGACCAACTCATATGAAGAAACACAAAACTTGCTACTGGATACTCATTTCCCTGGTAGCTCGTTGACAATAACAGACGAGGAGCACTTGCCTCGACTCGCAAACCAATCAGGTAAAGGTCTAATTTCTAGAGATATACTGTTATGGGCAATAAACGGCTTTGACCCTTATAAATCACCAGGGCCTGACGGAATCATAGCTGCGGAGCTGCAGCAGGTTTCAGACATCATCATCTATAACTAAGAGATGATCATGAAAGGATACATCAGCTACGCCTATATTCCCAAGGCCTGGAGAGAAGCTATTGTCGCCTTCATACCTAAAGCCGGCAAAAGCTCCCACGTAAATCCAAAAGATTTAAGACCTATTAGTCTATCATCCTTCCTCCTTAAAACACTGGAAAGAATGATTGACATACACTTAAGACAAGAAATTAAACCTAGTTTGATTTCAACGGCACAACATGCCTATACAAAAGGTAAATCAGTGGAAACTGCACTTCACTCTCTGGTTTGCACCATTAAAAAATCCCTGCACTACAAAGAATACTCTCTCGTCGCATTCCTAGACATAGAGGGTGCATTTAACAATGTTAACAATACAGCAATCACTAATGCTCTTGATGGGCTTCTCATAGAGGAACACATCAAGAACATGATAACAACAATGCTCAGCAGCAGAATCATTAGTTCCGAATTGTGGAACTACAAAACAAGCAGAATGGCCAATAGAGGAACCCCGCAGGGAGGAGTCTTATCTCCCCTACTGTGGATCCTGGTCGTTAACAAATTGTTAATCGACCTAGAGGACGAAGGTCTCAAAACCATCAACCTATGCCGATGATGTAGCAATTGCCGTTTCAGGCAAGCACCCACAAACCCTAGCTGAGCTGCTACAAACAGCACTTAACAAGCTTAACAATTGGGCTGTAGATTGTGGTCTGAACATCAATCCACACAAAACGGAATTAGTTCTCTTTACGAGGAAATACAAAATTCCGGACTTCAGACCCCCAACTATTAAAGGGGTAACTCTCAAACTGTCAAATCAGGCTAAATATCTAGGGCTCATTTTTGACAAAAAACTGACCAGGAAAACTAATATTGAGGAAAGAGTAAATAAAGCCAACGTGGCACTCTTCTCCTGTATAATAGCCATTGGTGGGAAATGGGGTTTCTCCCCCCAAATCACACATAGGCTGTTAACCTCGGTATTTAGACCGATACTCACATACGGGGTGATAGTCTGGTGGACAGCACTAGACAAGATGATCAACTACAACAAGCTGGCCAAAGTTCAAAGAATTGCTAGTGTGTATATTAGTGGCGCACTGAGGACAACCCCACCGGACGCCCTCAATGTACTACTAGATCTCACACCCCTAGATATCTTCAGCAAACAAGTCGCAGCTAGCTCAGCTACTCGACTCAGAGCTACATCACAGTGGACCAATAATCAAATCGGCCACACTACCATTCTAGATAGCTTAAGATTCCTACCGAATCGATCCGAATACACCACCCACAAGCTGATGTTTGACAATAATTTCCAAAGACGAACTAACCAAAAAGGGCACGACCACTTCCCTACGCTCAGAATGGAACAACATAGGTGTACCTATCGCTACATGTAAACTCCTACTTAGACAAGACGCTTCAAGGATAACAAACACTAGATGGACTGAGAGTAACAACTGCCTTGCAACCAAAAAAGTTTGGCCGTGTGTTGACTCAAAACGCTCGAAGAGTTTGTTGGCCCTGAACCGTCTGTATCTAGGTTCTACCATATGTGTTCTTACGGGACACTGTCTAATAGGGAGACACGCCAAAAGACTTGGTGTGTTTTCCAATGATTTCTGCAGAAGCTGCATGGACGAGAAGGAGGAAGAAACCGTTCAACACCTTCTTTGCTCATGCCCTGCACTACTTCATTGGAGGAAAACTCATCTCGGCGAATTCTTCTTCGATGATACTAGCGACCTAGCTTACATAGACCCTAAAAGTCTTTCAAAATACATTAAAAGTTCCACGTGGTTCGACTAGCAGGTGATTAACCGGCTAGTCCCGTAATGGAAGATTAATAAGTGATCAACTCGTTAATCTTACATCGGGTTTCTGAGATCAGTAGGTGATTAACTTGCTGATCTCTGTGGTATCACAATGGGCCTTTGCGGCCTATGTGTGTCAGGCAATGTACTCATTTACTGACAGCCACTTCCACCTAACCTAACCTAGTGGGAGATCTGCTTATAGGCACATAAAAATTTATTGCAAAGTGGAACATATATCTGAGTGTGACAGGTGTCAGACGCAAGGGCTTCCAAGTTGAAACCAAAAAATAAGCAGCCCTCGTTTTATATATGGGGTGCAGTTAAGGGCACTGTCGCACTTGGAACGTCGAAAAAAGATTTTTTGTAGGAAAAGTATGAAGTGGATTTAAACGAAATTTTGCACACAAATTACTACATGTTCAAAAAATGTTTTGTAATTTTCCAAACATCAAAATATTCATTATACAACTGAACACTGAAGTAACATGTAAATAAAGTAAGGGTACGTAAAAAAAATTTTCTTTTGCAGTGACCGCGATTTCGCTTTCAAAAATTTTCTGAAATAAAAAAATTTAAAAAGATATCGTCAGATAACATATATTTAAGGTGAGTAATCGCTGGGTTTTCAAACATTTCAATTTTTGAATTTTTGGTGACCATTTAAAAAAAAAGTTCGATTTTCACTTTAAATTAGCTATAAAATCGGTTCTATTCAGAAAAAATAGAAACCCCGCATTCTCTCACTTTGTTTTTATATTAACAACAAGTGTGCGAAATTTGAGAATGATCGGTTGAACCATTTTTGAGTTATCGCGGTCACCGACTTCAAAAAAGTGGTTTTGAGAAAATCGCATTGAATTTTTTTTTTTTTTTCTAACGATCGACTTCTTTCACTACTGCACTACTACACGGCTACGTTAATGTACTACCGTCAACCGTCGCCACTCTATACAATATGCTGCCTACGTCTGCTTGCTAAAAGTTGTCGGTAAGTTCGTAGGTAAGCTTTGTAGTACCGTGTTCACCTACCAAGTGGCACTGACTCGAATAAAAGGCGCCAACTTTAAACGACCGTAACTCAGAACTTATTCGTCAGATCGACTTGATTCGATCAATTTTTTTCATCCCTCTAGGTGCGACAGTGCCCTTAAGGGGTTTTAAATACCCTTTAAGTGTTTTAACACTTACGGACGTTTAGAAGGATATTGGTTTTGAATACCTGAATATTGTTATACCGTGGAAAAACAGAATTCGGTACGGTGTGCCACATTCGTGTTGTTCGACTTATCAAAGAATTTCTCAACCTGATAGTAGTACTTCCGAACTTAGTCCCAAGGGTAAGCTGATGGGCATTTTTAATGCACCAGTATTACGGTTGAATTGTTTAAGCGGAGGAATTCTACTGGCTTTTTCATTGGAGCCCTGCTTAAGAAAGTAGCGATAATAAATACAAGGGGAGACAGGAGACGTTTCTACGATGTTCAAGTGAAGCAGATGTTTCTGTTATGGTTCTTTCTTCAAAAATTTCAATCAATAGCAGACAGCACTGACGTTTAATAATAGTTCATTCAACAATGCAGTCAAGGAATTCAATATGCTTATCACACGCCGCCACGCCGCGCCGGCGCCGCCGCCGTTCCAGTATCCCAACCGGCAAAACCCCATTTTGCATAAAAATACTGCATGACTCCGGTGATTTACTTTACAAATCAGTGGATCTCGCGATCTTTTGCTTTGAGCTGCGAATAATGTTCATGTTGTTTAGTATTCGGCTCTAACGACTTACCCACAGAAAAACTACTTACTTCAATTTAAGCTACATAGTAAATGTAATATTAAAAGAGAAAGTTTTCTAAATATAACATTTTACGGTATGAAATGAATGCTTGAATTTATGTTTAATGTAATGTAGGTATACGTTTTCATGCACAAGTTTCTAAGGGAATTAAATATATATGTACAATACTGCCTAAGATTAGGTTTTGCATTCAAACATTTTGTCATATATGAAAGTATATATATGTAAATGCTACCAACTTAATTCTCAATTCAAAAGAACATTTAATAAGGAAAATAAAATAAAACTCGAAACTCAAAACGTAGAAATCAAGCACAAAATAAATAGCTGCGCAAAGAAAAATATCGAATCGAAAAGAAAACAAAACAAAATTTAAATAAAGAGACAGTTTAAGAAAAACAAATGTAAACACAGATTTTGTAGTTGATGAAAGTTAAAATAATTTATTTCACCTCTGCAAACCCTTGTTAATGGCTAACATCGGGCTTTTTCCAATGCTAAAATAAAAAAGAAAACAAATAAAAGAATAAATTAAAAAAACGAATTCACATATTTTCGGACTAATTTTTGTTTTTAATTTGTGTTTATCACCAAACTTATAAAGTACATAAGAATTGGTTCCGGACAAAATAAAAATAACAAACTCTTTTCGATCCATTTCCACACTAAATCAAAAATGAAGTTTTTTTTTATATCGTACGTGAAGCTTTACTAAAGGAAGTTTTTCGTAGGCAGAGTCATCTATGAGAAAATCGTCAAACCAAAGAAATCATAGTCAAATAAAATAAATTCTGCTAGGGACCAATTTTTCGTTGCCCTGATAGCAGTCTTATTGACTTTTGTCCTTTTATACAACAAAAAGTAATTTTCAAACTGCCAGAAATGAAATCTTTTTGATAGAAACAAATTTATGTGCACCTATAAGAGAAGAAAAAGCAAATTTTCAAAAGAATAAATAAAGTGTCGAAAGAAAACCATTGAGCACGACTAGATTGCGCGAACTTGCTAACTTGTGTGCTAAGTGTTCAATGGAACACTTCAGAAGATCAAATTGCTTTCACTCCCTCACCCGTTTCCCTCAAAGAATGTGTCTTCGTGGACGGTCTTACTGATTCAAGCCATTCCCAAACGAGTGGTATTAAAAACTATTAGGTCCGGCAGCTTGATCTTATCTTCACTTTCGACCCCATTAACTCATCCGTCTCAGAATCCTCATCCCCACTATCTACTATTGACAACTTGCTCTCGCCTCTCACTCTCTCTTTTTTTACAACCTTACCTTTTCTTCTACCTAGCCCAAGTAAGTATTCGTTCAACTTTCGTAAAGCTAACTTCAAGAAAATCAATGAAATCCTCTCTAATACCTCATTCGACCTTAATTATCTCTCAATGAATGATGCAACTAGTCTGTTTTATGAGAAATTGTTGCACTGCATAAATCTTTATGTTTCCCTTTCGCGTGATAAGTTCTACTCAACATCCCCTCCCTGGTACAATCATAAACTACGTGAGCTGCGAAACAAGAGAAATAAGCTCTGGAATAAATTTCTACGCTCCCGTTCCGTTTTCGATTACTCTGATTACCTTGGAGTGTTTTATAAATTTTCCAACCTCAATGAAGGTCTTTACAATGACTACATCCACCACCCAAGCAAATCTGATTTCGGAACCAAAATCGTTTTATAAGTTTATCAACTAAATGATGGCTTCCCTCCTTCTCTTCACTACGAAAGCCAATCTTCCAACGAACCAACAACAATCGCAAATTTTTTTGCAAGTTACTTTAAGCTGTCTTTTGCCCAAAAAACCCCAGATCTAGACCAGACTTACTTTTCCTATCTTCGCCATTTCTCTACAGGGCCTTCTAATCTAAGTTTTAATCTGTCAACTGTTCTTAATGGTCTCCTCAAACTCAAAGGCGAGTATAATCCAGGTCCAGATGGCTTTCCTGCCATTTTGCTTAAAAAATTTTGTTCCTGTTTAGCCCTTCCCATCACAAACCTTTTCAAACTATCCCTTTCAAGTGGAGTTTTTCCGGACTTAGGGAAAATATCCGTTATTTATCCGTTATTTCCATAAAAAAGGCCCCAAAAACCAAATTTCTAACTAAAGCCCATAGCCAAACTCTCTCATATCTCTAAGCTTTTCGAAAGTATTCTGTATGAAATACTTTCTTTCCAGTGCAAATCAATGATATCCTCCAAGCAGCATATGGTTTCTATAAGGGAAGGTCTACAACCACTAATCTAGTTGAGTTTGTTTCCTTCTCTCTTTCTGCGATGGAAAAAGGAAACGAAGTAGACGTCATTACCACACATTTCAGCAAAGCTTTCGACAAAATCTCTCACACTTTAATCCTCTTTAAACTTTCCTACCTAGGATTCAGCCCTATCCTATTCAAATGAATATCTTCATATATGGATAACCGCCAATATAGAGCTCGTTTCCGTTCTACTCTTTCAGTTCCATTTGTGGCAACCTCCGGTGTGCCCCAAGGCAGCCATCTTGGACCCCTCTTTTTCATCCTTGCCATTAATGATGTCGAAAAGATCATCCAATATTCTTCAATCTCACTTTACGCGGATGACGCTAAAATTTTCAAAGTCATCACTTCAGATCGAGACTCTCTCCAGCTTCAAAATGATATCGATTCATTCGTTTTTTGGTGTTCTAAAAACTTCCTTGAGTTAAACATTGCCAAATGCGAGGCAATAACTTTTTTTTTTTTTAAAAGAAATAAACTTCCGAGTTTTCCTTGCTTCTTTCTTTCCTAACTTTCCGAGTTCACTGCGAAGGCGAATTAAATTTTCGTTCTCATATTGACGAAGTAATATCAAGAGCTAATTCCGCCCTTGGTTTTATCAAGAGATGGTCCAAAGAGTTCCACAACCACCTTGAGTATGCATCGCAAGTATGGGCTTCATATAAAGCGGTTCATATTTCAAGGATCGAAAGTGTTCACCGTGGATTTCTGCTCTTTGCCCTTCGGGATCTCCACGACGTAAGAAACTTTCTAACCCTGCCTCCTTACCGCGAACGTCTCGCAATCATTAATCTCCACTCCCTAGAAAACAGAAGGAATGTCTTTGACATCATATTCATTCACCGACTCTTACTGGTAACACTGACTGCTCCCCCCTTTTAGACCTTATCTCCTTCAATACTAATCCCCGAAACGTAAGATCATACCGATTTTTTTTCCTTCCTGCTCATCGTACATCTTATGGTCTCAACGAACGCTTAACTCGCATGATGAGTAAGATTAATTCTGTTCCTTTTCTTTTCGACCTCAATCTTCCAAGTCCTTGTCTAAAAGTCCACCTTTTAAACCATTTCTCATCCTTGTAGTTTAATTTTGTTTTAATTAGGTTAAGTTTAGTAAGTTATTTTAAGCTTGTATTAAGCTAATAAAAGGGGCGGTAGGCCCACCAAAATAACTCGAAAAAGGGCGGATTTTTATTGCATGAATCGATTAATGGCCTATTTTTGGAGAAAACACCGAAAGTGCTATTAAATTAGAGGGTGCAGATCGGAGATATAGGTTATTAACCATCTTCATTCGTTTTTTCAATAACTCGAGCACGAAGCAAAATTTTGATGCAGTTTCAAAAACGTTTTTTGTAGAAAACAAATTTTCCCATCAAAAAACACCTATCGAATAATTGTAAAAAAAAGTTCTTTATCCAAAACGTTAAAATTCCCGGCGAAAGAAAAGTCTAAATTTTACAATTTTTAGTTTTGTCAGTTTTTTCAATGGTATTTCTATCTGGTTGCAGATAGGTATAGGCATTGCTTCATAAAAAAAGAAAGTAAATAAAATTTTCTTTTTAATGATATTTCAGAAAACTTTATGCGTTTGAAATTCACTGAAATATTAAGACTTAATCATAGACCTTCATCGTTATTTTTCATCCTTTTTATACTAACTGCATTTATTCTTATTTTGAGGAATTGTAAAAAGTATTTTAACTGTTTAAAATTTTTACTTATCTTTTCATTTATTAGGAAAAAAAATATTTTTTGTTTTTGTAATTCTCGAGTAAAACTTGGAAGATCTATATCGACATCAACATCTACATCTTCTAAAATGTCATCTTCTGCAATATCGGCGGCTACTTACCACTATCGCAATTGACTCCCATTCATTCTTTACAAAATATTGAGCAAGCAATTTGTAGTTTTCAGCAACCACAGCTTCCATGGAAACCTGTAGTGTAACCACAAGCCATTTTTTTTTAGCAATGTCTCTGCCTGGTGCAGAAGGTGTAATTGTGCGAATCGGAATGAATCCACATTTAGACTTTTCCTAACCAAAGTTGAAAGGATTTAAGCGGTTTCCATGCCACTGTTGGATTTGGAAGAAAGTTCTCAGGCCACGATGTTTGAAGGCGTCGCGTGTTAGTTGTATTTGTGACAGCGAAAAATTTGCACTTTTTGATAGTTTGCAAAAATATTGGAAACGACAGTTGCTTAGGGTCGTTGAAACTTGTTCCATACAAAGAAGCTGCAGTCAGTATAAAATCAGTGGTAATATTTCGGTGAATTTCAAACGCAGAAAGTTTTCTGAGATATCATTTAAAAAAATATTTTATTTACTTTCTTTTTTATGAAGCAATGCACAAAGTCTTTGACCTTCGGACAACATTGCACGAGTTTGTCGAGTCTGTACGAGATTCTTACGTTTGTCAAATAAGGGATTCGGAAAAAAATCGGTATTTTGAGAATAATTTCGGTATTTCGTTTAATTCAACTTTGGTCAGTTGTAAAAATTGACTTTTTTGTGACAGTTTTTCAACCTATTTTCATATTAGTACACGTATATTGTGCTTGTGACTGAAGGAAATGTTGTTTTTCAGATTTTTTCTGCAAATAAGACGACCTGCTATCTGTCATCTGTCACCTGTCATCTGTCATCTGTCATTTGTCATCTGTCATCTGTCATCTGTCATCTGTCATCTGTCATCTGTCATCTGTCATCTGTCATCTGTCATCTGTCATCTGTCACCTGTCACCTGTCATCTGTCATCTGTCACCTGTCTTCTGTCATCTGTCATCTGATGTAATCTGCAATAGGTGCGATGTTTGTATTAAAATATTTGAACTCAACCTTTTTGTAGATTAATTTCACCCTAGCAGTCGTAATTATAACAAATGGTCCTCATGTAATCTAAACCAAAAAACAAAATGTCCCCCTCAAAGAGGTGTATGTACCTACTTTTAACCGGCAATTTTATAAAAAAAAAATTATCAAAATACAAACACAACAGGGTTTTTCTGCGCATAACTTTTTAGCAAACACAAATACTTGAATGCCAACAAGGAAAAGGAAATCGTGTTTCAAAAAAAAAGTCAGAGAAAAGAAATTTTCTACGGATTATTTTAATTAAAGGAATTTAAAAAGTATAAGTAGATAAATATAACTTTATCTTAAGTGAGTGTGTATCCTTAGAAGACGTGTATTTCCTTTTTTTTTTGAAGAAGTCTTACCTAATTCTGCCAGCAGATGGTAGAGCACCGGCCAGTCTCCTTGTAGCTGCCGCAGCTTGTGGTGTAAGATAAGCAGCCAATGGTGGTGGGATCTGAGCTTTAGCACTATTGCTTGGGTTATTAGCAAATTTCACAGTAATTGGTTCGGTATATCCTTTTGGTGTTTTACCATTTAACTCCTGAATAGCACGTTCAGCTTCGTTGCGTTGATCGAAACGAATAAAACCAACTCCTTTCGATAGACCTAAACGAACAATGAAATATTTGATAAGACTTCTTTCTGTGCACAAGAACTTTTGAGTAAAAGTCAAATATAAAATCAAATAAACAAAAAATCATGCCGTACCATCGATGTTAGTTGGGCTTAAAATGCCATTAAAATCAATCGCTAAATAAAAATTCAGAAAAATAAACAAAATAAAAAAAGTTTAGATTGAAAGTTTCACTCAAAACAACTTACCAGATATATTATCACAGAGTATACGAGATGTTATTATCTTTCCAAAGGATGCAAACATCGCCTCCAAGTCTGGTTGGGAAAGATTTTTGGGAAGACCCGATACATAAAGATTAGCACCCTTTATCGATTCCGAACTTGGACGGGCGTATGATACCTTAATGACTTTGTTTTGCAAACGCAAGCCATTGAGGGTATTGACAGCTTTCTCAGCATCCTCAGCGCGGGCATAATTGACGAAACCGTAACCAAGACTTTGACCTGAAAGAACAGAACCTTAAATGGACTTTTGTAATCGTAATGTACGTTATTAGATAACGTGGTCTGGCAAACTTACTCGTACCTTGCTGCAAAGCTGGATTCAATGCTGTAAGGGATGCTGGAAGTACTAAAAACAAAACAAAAGGGATTTTGTGAATCTTTCAAGGCTTAAATTGAAGTGGAAGTATTTAATAACGAAAAATTATTCTGAATTGGACGTATACTATCATTCACGATCAACTTCTGGTCGGTTGCTTCTTTATTCTCATGAATAAAGAACTTAACTTATTTTAAAATTAGTGCTTTACACCGGAGTGCCGTTCATAGTGATCTTTCTTTCAACAGCTATTTAGCTTAGAAGGGCATGTGCAAAAGTGTAGATTAAGTAAATACACCGCTCTGTCAATATCTACGACGAGCTTACAATGACTATAGACGCAGATTTTTTTTTTTTTATAATTTGCGCGCACTCAAGGGGTTGTGACTACCCTTAACATGTTAAGTAACACAGTACGAGCGTTAGGAAAAAGGGAGAGAGTTTAAAAGGAGATACCGATGCGCATTAGTTTTAAATTTCTGAAGATTGTAATGAAGGGAAAAATAGAGCTGGGCAATACATTCCACATGCGCGTGGTACGGCTGAAGAAGGAATCTCTATATTTAACAGTACGTCCGAAATTGGACTCAAGGGTAAACTGATGGGCATTCCTGGAAGCGCGAGTACTACGGTTGAATTGTTTAAGGGGAGGAATGCATCTGGCAACCTCATAAGAGCACTGTCTGTAAAAAAAACGATAAAATAAGGAGAGACAAGAAACATTACGACGATGTTCGAGTGTCGTGAAAGTTTCGATGATGTTCGTATCTTCAATCATTTTAAAGGCTCTTCTATGAACACTGTCCAAAAGATTGAGGTGGGTTGAAGGAGCACCTGCCCAAATATGGGAGTTATACTCCATCTTAGGACGAATGTACGTATTGTAGATGACTGCCAGGTCATTGGGTGAAAAGAATTTCTTGCATCGTCGAAGAAAGCCTGAGCACATTGCATCGTTTTTGGCGATTTCAAGTATATGGTTATTCCACAAGAGGTGGTTGGTAATGCACATACCGAGGATTGAAAGCTGTTCTGTTTCAACAATGCAAGAGCCACTCATGGATAGTGGCAAGGGAGGTAAGTTTCGCTTCAACGACAAAAGACAGCATTGAGTTTTTGAAGCATTAAATTCTACGCGGTTTTTTATTCCCCACTGGATAATGCTGTCTAGATCAGAATTTAATGAACTTAACATACGTTGCCGCCCTAGTTCCACGTCCGAAGATGAGGGATGTGAACTTAAGAACGAATATGAAAAGCTGAGGATACTGTCGTCGGCAAAACAATTTAGTGGACTAGTAGTTTCAGACAGAAGATCGTTAATGAAAATAAGAAAAAATGTCGGAGACAAAACGGAGCCCTGGGGAACACCAGCGTTTATTTTGTGGGTTTCAGATTTATAGCCGTCCAAAACAACTTGTAACGAACGGTTAGAAAGTAGCTACAAATCCAGCAAAGAAGAAACTCATCGAAACCAAATGCAAATGAAACCAAACGTGAAAAGTTCTGAAACAGCAGCCCACCCCTTATCCTTTCTGATTACTCACCGGAATTGTTGGGTTTGGAACAACAATGTAGGGGAGGAACCTTACTATTTTTAATGTGGATTCTATTACTAGGTCGGAGAACTTAGGCCGATAGCCGATCCAATGTTCTGCCAGAATAGCAAACTTCCCCTTTTTGCAGTGCAGTGGATGAAAGTCAGGTGTTCGGAATTTTCCTTATAACCTCAAGCACGACGACTTCCGGATGAAACTGAAAAAAGTAGATAGGCACGGATTTAAACCCACACTTCCGGTTTTTCAACTCCTTTCAGTGTTGTAAACTTTTTTCTCTCACCTTCCATAAATCTTGTGTTTGAGGAAATAGTTTTTAAATGCAAGGTAACTGAAGATCGTTTATCCAGACAGCTCAATTGAAACGTAACACGTAAAATTTCAATCAGAAATAGGGATAAGAATCCATCCTTGTTAGTGTTTTCTAGGATCTTTATAGGATCTTTATGTACTCTCGATTGAATGCAATGCGTGTATTTAGTTACACGCTTACAAACACACACGTGTAAAGCCTGAACTACATCGAAACACAAAGTAAAAAGTTTTTGAAAAAAGTCAAATGATATTCCGAACTCAAAAACAAATTTGTATCTCTCCCTCTCAGTTTTAAAAAGTGTATTTGAAAAAGGCTCGCACATATCCAAGCTTTCGCTTTAGGCAATTGTTTGAAAACCAACACAATCAAATAATTAGGTCTATTTTCCTAAAAAGGTAGCGCTTTCATCACTAAAATCCTGTAGTTTACATAACAATAGCTCTTTTATAGTTTCAAACCAATTTTGAAAATTGTGAAATTGAAGTAAATGTCGACTGTGTTTTCAAATTTTAAAGTAAATTGAAGCATATGCAATTAAATTTATTGAATATTAACTATAACCAGCTCTCGAAAACAGAAATTTTTCTTTATGGACAAATTGGTTATTGTTTTGTTTTGAAATATTTAACCGTCAAAAAGCTTTTCGGAGTTTTTCTAATGCTGCTAACAGGTGTCACGCAGTAATAATATACTCGTGTGTGTATATTTTAAAAGTTTATACTTTATTTAGTTTTTAACTTTTTTCACTTTGTATTTTGATGTAGTTCAGGCTTAAGTAAAAAAAGCACGTAAAGTTAAAAAAAAATAAAATTTTTTTTTAGGGTTTTTCAACAGTGACGCTACAAAAGTAGAGCGACAGGGACAGCAAACAACGCCATATCTCTTGCCGCTCTTTTGATGTTTTTCTTCAGTATGGAAAGATATACGAGCCAAGAACGAGCCGAAATTATTTAAATTTACTTCCGAAATTCTGAGTCAGTGGCCCCAACGTTAAGACAAGAGCGCTACGTCCAATTTATGGTCGTCATAATCGTCCTTCGTCCTAGCAGATCAACAATTGAGCGTCTAGTGGAAAAATTTGAATCCACAGGCACAGTACAAAATGTTCACGTGCCAGTGAGACAAAAAAGTGCCCGTGCCGTAGTGTAGAAAATATTGCAGCCGCTGAGGCTTCAGTTGCAGAAAGCCCGAATGTGTCTCTCATGGGGCATTTCACGTCAAGCGGACAGGGAAAAAAAGTGAGGTTCTGAAATTTGTTCATATTAGGTCCAGTAGACCTAATCTACTTCTAGTAGATATAAATACGAACACAAAACTTTTTTTCATATTATGCGAATTTGTCTATATAAAAAATCGTCTAAATCGAAATTAAGATTTTTTTGAAGAATTTTTTCGTATTCAAAATAATTACAATAAATTTTCAAAAAACGCGATTTGTAGATATAGAAAATTTCCTGATCTTTTTAAAAAAGGAATCAAATTTGCAAAAAAAACTTTTTTTTAGTGTCCTAAACCGGAAATAAACATTTCAAAACAAAATTTTGCAAACTTCGACCATTTAAAAAAATTTTTTTTTTTAAATATAGTTTAGACTATCTAAATAGTAACCCAGAAGTTTTAAAATGGGATCTGCATTAGTTAAGAAGATATGTAAATTAATGTACTCAAATTAATGTAGCAGTCGGTAAAATGTTTTGAGAGTAACTTTTACGTATCAAAAGATTTTTTTTACTATTCTGTAGTGTAAATTTTACTTGTTTGTGCTGGGTACCCGGGTTACCCTAAAATACAGGGTTGCTTATATTGTTTTAAGCAATATCTGTGATATTTATGCACAAAAAAAAATTTCTATTATTATTATTAAGCTTACTACTAGCGATTAGAACATAGATTTAAACTTAAAAATATTTAAACTTAAAAAATATAAACAAATAAATAAATATACGAGTATGTACAAATATACAATGCCTAATTCTAAGTTGAAGTGCTTAGGTGGAGAAGTGGTTAGAAGTGGAAAGGGGAAGCGGAGTTTAGATTTTTTCTTAGAGAAGAGGAACTAAGGGAAAAGTCAAAGGTATTTCCTACAGCGTTCGCTGAACGTAGCATTCTGCATATGGGGTTGAAATAAGCGTTATTTGTGCGGAGAGTAGGGAGGTGGAAGAAGGGGTCAGAAGTTAGGTTACGTGGATTAGTGTTCATGTAAATCAGCTCAAGTAATTCCGGGTAGTCAATGGTACCGGTCATGATCTGATGGACGAAAATTATGTCGGCAATACGACGACGTTTAGAAAGGGTGACCATGTCAATTAGTAGCAAACGGCTTGCATATGGAGGTAAAATGAACGGATCAGATCAAGGCAATCTACGCAAAGTGAATCTTAGAAATCTTCGTTGCACAGCTTCAAATCTACGAGATTGAGTTATTTGGTAGGGAGACCTTACCTGACTAGCATATTCAAGAATTGGTCTAACATAAGTGTTGAATAATGATTTAGTGACGTAGGGGTCGGAAAATTCTCTAGACCAGCGTTTGATAAACCCAAGAGAGGAGTTTGTTTTTGCAATAATATAGTTTATGTGAAAGTGGAAATTCAGCTCTTTATCACAAATAACCCCAAGATCACGAATAGACGAAACTCTGGGGATAGGCACGTTACTGAAGTAGTATACGTTCGAAGACTAGATTGACATTTATTAACGTTAAGCTCAAGAAAGTTCTCATTACACCAAGTAAGAAAAGCATTTAGGTCTTTTTGAAGAAAAGAGGAATCATGAGAAGAGGATATGACTTTTATAATTTTAATGTCATCTGCATAAATAGACAGATCAGAGAAAGAAATAATACTAGCGACGTCATTTATTGCAAGCACAAACAGGAGTGGACCTAGATGGCTGCCTTGGGGAACGCCAGAAGAAGCATATATCGGGTCAGAAACTGCTTTTCTGAAAACTACTCTATACACACGGTTCTCTAGGTATGATTGGACCCATTCGATAATTGAAGGTGGGAAGTCAAAGGCTTTGAGTTTGAGATAGATAATTTGATGGTTAATTTGGTCGAATGCTTTACTAAAGTTTGTAGTAATAACATCGATCTCGTTGCCCTTTTCCATGGCCAAGAGGGTCTTTGATACGAATTGGGTAGGGTTAGTCGTAGTAGACCTTCCTTTTAGGAAACCGTGTTGAAGTAAAGAGACAATTGGTTTGCAATGAAAATACAGAGAGTCGTACACAATGCTTTCGAAAAGTTTAGGGATGGCGGAGAGCTTAGCTATGGGTCGATAGTTCGAGATTTGGTTTTTACCTTTTTTTGAAAATTGGGAAGATAAAACATTCTTTCCACAGAGAGATGTTTGCGGGCTATTCATCAGAAGCCTGTGTTAGTTAAGGTCAGGATCATTCAGATCATTGGCATATGATTGTCTGAAAAAGGTAGCAAAGAGATTAACAATTACTTTGGGGTCATCGGTGTCAAGGAAATTAAGCGTTTAAGGAAGACCGTAAGATTTTCTCTTGACGTTAATAAATTGATAAAAACGCTTGGGATCAGTGATTAGAGAGAATTGCATTTTATCAAGATAGGCTAAGTAGGTACCTATAGAGATTGGCATAAAGTTGAAAAGTTAGAAGAGGCCTGTTGGTAGTAATAGTAGTTGGAAGGGGTCTGGGATTTTAAATATGTTTTCCATAGCCTGTTTCTGATGTTACGGATATTTTTTAACTCTGTTGTGTACCAGGGAGGAGATGATACACAGGTTTTTTGAAATGTATAGGGAACTATACAATATCCATTAAAAACTTGTAAATATACATGGTGTCCCGTAATTCGTGTTACATACTTCGGGATGTGGTTCTTGGTCATATTCTGAGAAAAAAATTGTTATACGGTAAAGTCCGTTTCTCAACTTTGACATTTTTAAAAAAGGCTAACTTTGGTGTACCCTGACCTGTGTTAAAAATTAATTTAGACTTAATTTTTTGTAGAAATAAGAATCTTCAAAACTAAATTTAAATTAAGCTCCTATAGGCTAATGGTTGCCAGATTTTCAGTTTTAAATGGTGTTAAAATTGTCTTCCACAAGCAAAGCTTTGACTTTGAGGAGCAAGTAAAAGAGATTGAATAAGAAAACTGACAGTATCAATAAAAGTAGAATTCAAGTGACGAGAGAAGTTAATGCCTTTATTCGACTATGTAGTTTTTTCATTCTCTCATGTATTTCTTTTTGATTAACTATAACCCTTGCGCTCAGGAAAAAATCATTTCAGACATTAAAACACTGAGTACTTTCCGCGTTCTGTTTGACATCAGAGAACGTGAAGGGCAACTGCACATACCATCCTTACGGTCACACCACGTCCTGTTCAGTCAGACCCTTAAGTTTTTAAACATTGAATTTTTTATAGAACCCTTAAGTTTTGACATTTTTTAAAATAGATACGTGAATCCTTAGGCATATTTACTCACCTGAAACTTTATCCCTAACCAACTTGCAGCTTTCCAATTCACCGATGCTGGAGAAAAGCGAACGCATTTCCTCCTGTGTCATGGTTTGGGGCAAATAATTCACAATCAAATTTGTCCGCGACTCGTCTTGGCTTCCGTCAACAGACCCATTGGTGCTTCCATTTTTAATTGCAATTTCCATGGCGTTTGTCATTGTGTCAATTTCAAAAAATGAACTCTTACTTTAGGTTCCTTACTGCGAGTTGATTTTTAGTTACTAAAATTAATTTATCTCACTGTTTTGGGATGTTTTTTTTGTCTTAAATCTTTGTTTTGTATGTGAAAGCTTGAGTTTTCTTCTTCTTTTTATTTTTAAATTTATTTATGATAAATTTACGCAAGTCTAAGTTTTAATTGTCTAAAAAATATATTAGGTATATATTGTGTTAATTATGATTGCGCTTTGCACAAGTCCCGACTTTGGTTTAATTTAACATTGAAATGTTTATTCTACGTATGTATAGATAAAACATATATATTTATATAAATAATAATAAATTTTATTCGATTTTCCCTCCCTTCAATTTTGCGAATCACTTTTAACGTGCAATCTGAATGTGAGGGACTCTTTTCTATTTTTTTTTTTTCGAGTGGAGTACTGTGTTCTCCTTCCTGTTTTAATTGAGTTGATGTTTTTTTTTTTTTTGTTTAAAATTTGGATCTTCGAACAAATGTTCTTAAGTTGTGAGTGGTTGAGATTTTTTTTTCTTGTAATATATTTATGTAAATTTTCGTGTTATATAAAACTGCAAAAATGCAAAAAAGACAGCAATATTATTTACTTAAATCTTGTGACACATTTCTTTTCTTTGGTTTTAATTCATATATGTATTTACACATATACATATATATATATTTAGGTATTTTAATATTTGCTTATATATTTCTCTCTTTTTTTTATAAATTAATGGAACATTCGATTTTTTACGGTTTGCTTGAAATTATTGACTCAACATTTTTAAATGATGTATAGGTATAGTTGGTATTGTTTGGTGGTGTTGATTTGCAATAAGATTATTTTCAGTTTAGCTGCTTCTTATTTTTCAATGCCACTGTCGAACAGTTATCTGAAAGAGAAAAGAGAAGTTGATGAATATTCATACTTATTTCTGATGTTTTTTTTTTCATGTCATTGCAATAGTTCTTTTTGGAAAAGTAATCGCTTCACGAAATAATTGTTATTCCTTCCAAAGGGTCTCTTTGGACTGGCAAAAAATGATTATTGTCCAAAATTTTTTCGGTTGATATTAATGAGGCCTTGAGAGCAGAAGTGGCGTAGCAAGAAATTCATAGAATTGACATATTTGCAAATAAGAATAAAAACATAAGTTTCCTTGAAAAGACAAAAAGGGAAAAAAATCTTATGTAGGTCTGTATGTTTAAAATACCGTCACGTTTATATTTAAGTATTTAATTAGTACAAAAGCATTAAATTAGGAAATTTTTGTGCGTTACGCCATTTACAATTTCTTTAATTTTGAACTTTTATGGGAACAATATGGGTTAAACCAGTAAGTAAATAAAGACTGCTTAACGGCGATGAGGACACAAATTTCGCTGTCAGGCAGATTGCCCCATTCAGTTTGAACGATGATCAAGAATGCCGTCCTCCCGACCTAGAGGAAGTTAAGCTTGCCATATGCAAACTTAAATCAAATAAGACTGCAGGTGCAGATGGCCTTGATGACAAACTTTTCAAGGCAGCTGGAGACCAGTTGGAAAGGAGCATGCACCAGCTGATCTGCATGATATGGTCAGAAGAAAGCATGCCCGATGAAAGGAACCTCAGTATCGTATGCCCGATCCTAAAGAAGGGAGACTCTCACAATTGCGCCAATTATAGAGGGATACGTCTCCTTAACGTCGCTTATAAGATCTTGTCTGTTGTACCTAATATGTGAACGTCTGAAACCCCTCGTCAACAACTTGATAGGTCCTTATCAATGTGGTTTTAGACCAGAGAAGTCCACAATAGACCAAATTTTCACATTACGGCAGATCTTGGAAAAAACCCGAGAACATAATATCGATATTCACCACCTCTTTATCGATTTCAAGGCCGCGTATGACAGTATTTACAGAGACGAGCTGTACAGAGCCATGTCTAGTTTCGGTATCCCTGCAAAGCTCGTACGACTATGCAGGATGACTTTGGAGAATTCGCGCTGCTCCGTCAAGGTTGGCAAAGAACCGAGAGCTTTGATGTCGGGAAATGGCTTTAGGCAAGACGACAAACTGTCATGCGATTTCTTCAATATCATACTTGAACAGATTGTAAGAAACTCAAACGTCAACACAAGAGGAACAATATTTCAAAAGTCTGTACAATTACTCGCCTATGCAGACGATATTGACGGAATGGGAAGAATAAAGCGCGATGTCATAGGTGCTTTTGCGAGTATTGAAACAGAAGCCGAAAAAATGGGTTTGATGGTTAATGAGGGCAAAACGAAGTATATGTTGTCATCAAACAAGGACACAGAACATCGAAGAATTGAACAAAACGTCACAATAGACAGACATAACTTCGAGGTAGTACAGGACTTCGTCTACCTATAGGATCCGCTGTAGACACGGACAACAACATCAGTGCGGAGATCAAACGGAGAATAACTCTTGCCAACCGTTGCTTCTTTGGGTTAAGAAGGCAATTGAGAAACAAAACCCTCTCCAGAAAAACCAAGGTAACCTTGTATAAGACCATAAACATCCCAGTCCTGCTTTACGGCGCGGAAGCATGGACTTTATCGAAAGCGGATGAGGAAACCCTTGGTCGAAAGACTTTTAGGGTCTACATATGTAAGCTAAGTCGCTGGTATCATCGAAGAAGAATTCACCGAGACCCTAAGTAAGTAAGTATATTTTGATATTAAAGATATTGTATCATTAGGCCGAAATGCAAGTTATTGAGTAATTTAGAGTACCCGCCTAGGGCCAGTTAGTTAATTTAGTAGTTATAAATGAGAAAAAATAAAAATTAATTTAAAACAAACATGTCTTCCGCAATTTGTCACTTCTTTTTTTTTTATAATTAACGCGCACATCAAGGGGTTATGACTACCCTTATAATGTAATAGAACACAGTGCGAGCATTTAGGAAAATAGGATAGGATTGGAAAGGAGACACCGATGCACGTTGCTTTTGAACTTTTGTGAATCGTAATGCAATAGAAATACAGAGCCAGGTAAAGCATTCCACATTCGGGTGGTACGACTGAAATACGAATCTCTATACTTGACTGTACGCCCGAAGTTCGGCTCAAGGTAAAACTGATGAGCATTCCTAGCGAGGCGAGTGTTGCGGCTAAATTGTTTCAGGGGAGGAATGCAACTGGCTATTTCACTAGAGCACTGTTTGTAAAAAAAGCGATAAAAGAGAGAGAGAGACAGGTGACTTTTCGACGATGTTCAAGAGAATCAATCGATTCTACGATTGAACTATCACCTATCAATTTTAACGCTCTATTTTGTACCCTATCAAGTAGGCGCAGAGATGTTTGAGCTGCACCTGACCAGATATGGGAGTTATACTCCAGTTTTGGGCGGATGAAGGCCTTATAAATTGTTGCCAGATCAGAAGGGGTGAAGAACTTCCTGCATCGTCTCAAGAAACCTAAGCATTTAGCAGCGTTTTTGGCGACTTCAAATATGTGGTCATTCCAACGAAGATCATCGTTTACACACATACCAAGTACTGACAGCTTTTCGGTTTCTTCGATGCAGGTACCATTTATGGATAATGGCAATGGGGGAATGTTAAGCTTCATCGACAAGAGGCAGCATTGAGTTTTCGAAGCATTGAATTCTACTCGGTTCATAATACCCCATGCAACAATGCTGTCAAGGTCAGAATTCAATGAGCTTATCATACGCAACCGTTCCATTTCCACATCCGAAGAGCAGGGACGTGAATTTGGAAACGAATATGAAAAGCTGAGGGTCGAGTCGTCAGCAAAACAGTTAAGCGGATTAGAAGTTTCAGACAAGAGATCATTTATGAAAATGAGGAAGAGAGTCGGAGACAAAACGGAGCCCTGGGGCACACCAGCATTTATGAAGTGGGTATCAGACTTGAAGCCATCCAACACAACTTGTATTGAACGGTCGGAAAGGTAATTTCTAATCCAACGAAGAAGAGACTCATCGATACCAAAAGCACGCATTTTCGATAAAAGAGCCTGGTGCCAAACTGTATCAAATGCCTTAGAAATATCAAGCGCAATAATCTTACTTTCTCCAAAACAATGTAAAGATTGGTTCCATTTTTTGGTGAGATAAGCCATCAAATCACCGTTTGCTACGAAAGCCGTATTGACGGTCATTAAGGAACTTTCGTTCTTCAAGATACTTCATAAGTTGACGGTTTATCGACGTTTCCATGACCTTGGAAAGAAAGGAACGTTAGTGGAATTAGAAGGGGAGGAAGATTCGCCTTTTTAAGGAACCGGCTGGACAAATGTAGTTTTCCATCTGCTCGGGAAAATCCTAGCAGAGTAGGAAAGATGGAAAAGTTTACGCAGTGGTTTTGCCAGCGTAGAAGAACACCTTTTCAGAATAAAGGCGGGGATACCATCTGGACCAGCGGATTTATGTATATTGAGATCTTTAAGGACTTTCGCAACCGTGCGAGTTCGAAAAAATATCTTCTTCATCAAAAAATTGCAGACTCGAGCTCAGGTGGAGCCAATATGCTATGAGGAAGTGTCGAGTTGGCAGCAAATTGAGCTGCCAGCAAATTGGCTTTGTCGATGGAGCTGACATACGGAGAGTCATTGAAGACGAGCGTTGGGACCGATGACGTGGTCGAGTTCTTAATGTTCTTGACAAAAGACCAAAAGTTTTTACTTCCTTTAGGACACAATAGTATTTTTTGCCTTACTTTTTGGTCATGTAAAAACTTAGCCCTTTGTATTTGAGCA
Organism: Melanostoma scalare; assembly: GCA_949752695.1. Taxonomy (NCBI): domain Eukaryota; kingdom Metazoa; phylum Arthropoda; class Insecta; order Diptera; family Syrphidae; genus Melanostoma; species Melanostoma scalare. The sequence goes on along the minus strand of OX456985.1, from coordinate 78,326,259 downwards.
TTACAGATGTTTCTGGTACGTTTGAAATTTTTTTTTCAATCTTCTTATCTATCCTCTGCCCTCAATCATCCGTCATCTGTTATCTGTTATTTTACCTTTAAGATATTTTTTTTTTTTAGTTTTATTGTTGTTTTGTTTTTGTTTAGCAGCATTAAGTTGCGTGTTGGGATGCATTATGACTGATTCTTTTATAAGCTATCTATGCAGACACGAAACAAAAGCTTTTCTTAAGATCTTACGTGAGGTGAAAGGTGAAAAAAACACCCAAAGTAGAGAGAATGGATCCGAAAAAAATTTAATTTATTTCTTCATTTTTTAGATATCCTGGGATGCAAGGTGCAACTACTATTGCATCACCAGGATAAGGGCTAGTTAAAAATGAATAGGGTTCACTAAATCACGTTTTGAAATCAGGAACGTTAGATTATAGCTTTACATGATTTCCTTTTTAAACTCCAAGCAAATTCTCCCATTTCAAATGCTTTCTCATTTCTTACATACATAACTTTATATAGATATGTACCTATGTACTTCCAATTAAATCAATATACGTAACCATCGCCAAAAAAAAATTAAAAAACGGGTCGACAGTCGTACGTATGTAAGTACATACTTTTGTGTTTTAAATATGAAAGTCATGTAGGTATGTATAAATATGCTGAGTAACGTCCTTTCCATTTTCTATTAAGAGTTTTATCAATGGCAAAGGGGTACTTTCTAAATTATTTGGGGTGGATTCATGACATTCCCTGTTACACGGGTACTCGCCAGTGTATTCTAACTCGTGTGCTTGTTACAACTGTAGGTATATTTCTGGAACTGGTAAAGGATAGCAATGCAATTTTTTATTTAAGCTGCAGAGATTCCTTTTCTTTTAATTAAAAAAAAAAAAAATCAACTTTTGCATGGAACGCGAAGGGTCAGTTTGATGGTTGCAATATTCGATTGCTGCAGAGAGTAGGCATTATGGTTATATATGTACCAACACTGGTCTAGACATTTATCATGGCTGTTCTACACTAAAGTGGATACACATAGGCAGATACAGCAACAATTCTTGGTCATGATTTTTGTTTGAAAATTATTTGGGAATAGGTACAGGGGTGGGTTACATTTATGTGTCTATGCAACTCAAATATATTTTCTTTTTGTAAGTTGTGAATTAAAGATTTTTTTTTTTTAATCGTTGAATTCTTTTAATTGGTCTGGGTGTTTGCTCACAACAGCGCTAGCCAGACTAGCGCTCAGGTTCGGATTTACACGTTTTTCGCCAGTAGGCCATTCGAAATTTGCCGCACCTATCGTTTTCGATTTCCTGGTTTCGCTGCATTCGAGTGATGACCCGATTCAGTAAACTTATCCGCCGCCGTTTCACTAACGTCACGGTTCCATGGAACTGCGCTGAATATTCCAAAGCAACTGTCGCAACTTTCTACTAACTTTGATTTTGTGACTATGGATGAAATATCTTTTAAGGGTGTCTGGCCGCCTATAAAAATGATTTGAGATTAGTTTATGCGTTACGAAAGGTTCTGTGGCTTAACAAACAGCAAGGACTTTTTCTTTTAAGGCTCTGCAAAAGTCAGGGAAATTTATTAATCTATGAATTTAGGAGTAAGTATTCTGAAAAGATTTTTGCTCGGGAAGGGTCTATATGCACCCAAAAAAAGCCGTGTAGTTTGGGCCTTTGGGGTTTGTTCGTTTGACACCGCATTTGGGAAATTTAAGTGAAAAAAGTGGTGTTGTCATGTTTTTTGTTGCCTATTCTGCGAGCTCCTGGACAAAACATATGAGCAGTCCCCTGCCTATGACATTAAGATTGATCTAGAAGATTTTAATGCCAAGCTATGAAGAGAGGATATGTTTGGTGGAATAATCGGAAGGTACAGCCTGCATGACAACACCTCCGATAACGGATTCAGGCTGATCGATTTCGCTGCGGGGCGACGGACGGTTCTAGTACCTCAATATCCACAAAGGGACATGGAAATCTCCTGATGAATCAACCGTCAACCAGATTGACCACATTGCGATCGACGCACGACACTTCTCCAGTATAGAGGATGTCCGAAAATTCCGAGGGGCCAACATTGACTCGGACCACTACCTTGTTGTAGCCAAGGTACGACTGTGGATATCCCGATCTATGCCAAAACAAGGAAATACTGTGAGAAAATCAATCAATCGCAAGAGATCGCCAAGTCCTTTTCCGATCGAGTCTCTTACAACCTCTTAAGAAGTCCTATGCCGCCAGCATCAAGTATAGGGAACCAGTGGCAGCACTGCCAATCAGCCATCAGAGATGCCGCCTCTGAAGTGCTGGGTTTCACATGGCCACCACAACGAAATCCCTGGTTTGACGACGAATGCCGGCAAGTACATGCAGCTAAGCAGGAAGCATACAAAGCGGCGCAGCACAAAAAGACTAGAACTGCTTACGAGCTTTACAAGCAGAAAAGGAGAACATCGACTTCTTAGACGGAAAAGAGAGGTCATGAGAAGCACGCGATCGAGGAGATAGAAGGGTGCCACAGCAGGAATGAGGTTCGGAAGTTTTACCAAAAGGTAAAAACAACAGCCTCGGGCTATAAGCCTCGAGCCGAAACCTGCAAAGACGACCAAGGGAACATCGTGGTGGAACCGCAGTCAATGCTGAGGATATGGAAAGACCACTTCTCCAAGCTCTATAACGGCGATGATGAACCCAATTCCACTGTTAGAGAGATAGAACCATTCGATTTAGGCGACGTAGACCAACAATTCCGCCAACCCGACCTGAAGAAGACAGCAGTATCCAAGCTAAAGTCCAACAAAGGTGCTGGAGCTGATGGCCTCACTTCCGAATTGTTTAAAGCGGCAAGCGATGACCTGGTTAGGAGTATGCACCAGCTCATTTGCAAAATATGGTCGGAAGAAAGCATTCCCGATGAATGGAACCTCAGTATTATTTCCCCGGTCCTCTAAAAAGAAGACCCTCTGAACTGCGCCAACTACAGAGGTATCAGTCTTATTAACATCACGTACAAGATCCTCTCAGCCGTATTGTGTAAGCGTCTGAAGCCATTCGTCAACAACCTGATTGGTCTTTATCAGTGCGGCTTTAGACCAGGACATTCCACCATAGACCAAATCTTCACACTGCGGCAGATCTTGGAAAAAACCCAGGAACTTCAAATAAATACTTACCATCTTTTTATCGATTTTAAGGCTACGTATGACAGCATCTATAGAGAGGAGTTATATAGAGCCATGTCTAGTTTTGGCACCAAACTTGTCCGATTGGGTAGGATGACAATGGAAAACGCACGCTGCTCCATCAGGGTCGGAAAAGATCTCACCGATACATTCGATGTCAAAAAGGTTTTAGGCAAGGCAATGCACTTTGCACTGTCATGCGACTTCTTCAACATCGTTCTTGAAAGAATAGTGCAAAACTCCCACGTCAACACAAGAGGCACAATCTTTCAAAGATCCGTTCAATTGCTCGGATATGCCGACGATATTGACATAATTGGAAGAACGCAGCGTGATGTCAATGGCGCGTTTATGAGCATTGAGACGGAAGCAAAGAAGATGGGTTTAGTGTTCAATGAGGGCAAGACCAAGTATATGCTGTCATCAAGAAAGGACACCCAACACCGACGTCTTGGACAGAACGTCACGATTGACAGCTATAACTTTGAGGTAGTTAAGGACTTTGTCTACCTAGGCGCTGCTATTAATTCAGACAACGACAGCAGCGCTGAAATCAAACGAAGAATGACTCTTGCCAATCACTGTTTCTTCGGAATAAGAAGGCAATTGAGTAGTAAAGTCCTCTCTCGAGCAACTAAAGTGTCCCTGTATAAGACACTTATCATCCCGGTTCTTATATATGGTGCAGAGGCATGGACCTTGTCAAAGGGAGACGAGAACGCTTAAGGATGCTTCGAGAGAAAAATTCTTCGGGTGATTCGGTGAGATGGAGAGTGGAGAAGAAGATCCAACGACGAACTGTATGGGCTGTACAGCGACACTGATCTGGTCAAACGAGTCAAGGTCCAGCGGCTTAGATGGTTGGTATAGAGCGAATGGACAATAACGCTCCGGCCCGGAAAATCTTCGAATCCAATCCCGAGGGACGGCGCAGTAGAGGAAGACCGCGACTCAGGTGGCGCACGCAAGTAGGAGAGGACCTCAACCAACTTGGCGTGCAAAACTTTAAGCTAGCTAGGGACCGAGCTGGCTGGAAAAGCATGTTGGTTGAGGCCCTGGTCCGACCCGGACTGTAGCGCCACCTTAATAATAATAAAATTCTGCGTTTTGAGTTTTGCGTGGAAAAAAGATTGTGTATGCTAACTCATTTGAAACCGCCTTATTGCAGTCGCTTAAGTTGAAAATCTCATCCAAAATTTGTTCGTTTTAGAAGACGGAGACATGACTTTTTATAGGCATTCATTTCCAGTGATATTCTCCTTTTATTTCGTATGTTGGTCTTTAGTTTGACCTAATTGCAAATGCATTTAAATTGTTAAATTTTTTCAAATTGATCAGTTTTCGAAGAGAACCGTCTGTTTTTTCTGCAAAAGTTGATGGCACTAACTTTGATCGGAATTGCATATTTTTTTGTTACATTTGTGGTACTCCGTATACCCTTTGCCTTAATTCAAATTTGGATACGAGTCCCTCACTGAGGACGAGCAATGTGTTAAACCAGAAGCTTTGTTTTTTCATTTCCTTCTTCGGTATTACATTACTCTCTTATTTCGCTCTTCGGATGTCTGTTTCCTATGTTTTTCTATATTTACTGCTTTGAAACGCTCAATTTTATCGTCTTGAGACTTTCTCATTCAGTTGCGAAAAAGATCAACAAGAGTTATCAGTTCTAAAGTAAAAATGAAATTTAACATCCACACTATAGTCTATTTTTCAAAATCAAAGAAAAACATTCCAGCTCACAGTTGTAGCCACATTTTTCAATTTTACTCTTTCAAAAACATTCCCCTTTCGCTTTAAAGATTTTCCGGTACAAAGTATGCCCGCCTCAAGTCCAAACGCAATTGGCTTTCGCCTATTCAGTTTGCTAGTAAATCCACCATTGGCGTTAACCGCTTCATATAATCAAATTGTTCAAAGAAGGTCATAAGCGAAATTTGCACTCAAATATTAAACAAGCTTAATTTTGGTATGGTAACGTTTGATGTCGATGACACGACAGCAAAGGGTGGGTATGAGATGGGATGGAGACAAAAACGTTATACGGACCTGGTCAGCTGAGGTTCTGGGTTTCACTCGGCCACCAAAACGAAACCCATGGTTCGATGAAGAATGCAGGCAGGCAAATGCAGCCAAACAAAAAGCACATCAAATGCTGATGCAAAAACGAACAAGGGCTGCTTACGATCAGTATAACGAGATTTACAAGGAGAAAAGAAGGGAAGAACACCGAATTCTCAAAAAGAAAAAGAAGCAGCATGAAAGATGGCTGAACAGTTCAATATTCACCTTATTTGGGTGCCTGGGCACAGAGATATCGTGGGTAACTGCAAAGCCGATGAACTCGCCAGAGAAGGAACCGTTCTACCGATCTCAACCAGCAGGTTGAATATTGGTATACCAATCGCTACATGTAAACTTATGCTAAAGCAAGAGGCAATGGATAGAAAAAATCATAGGTGGAACAATATCAACACGTGTGTGGCAATAAAACGGATATGGCCAGGACTAGATCCAAAACGCACAAGACATTTTTTGTTATCCATTACCAGATTGCAAGTTAGCTCCGTAATCAATGCCATTACCGGACATTGTCTGATAGGAAGACACGCCATAAGACTTGGCGTTCCCTCTAATGACTTCTGCAGAAGTTGCTTAGATGAGGAGGAGGAGGAGACAATCCCACACCTCCTCTGCTTATGTCCTGCACTTTCTATTAAAAGAAAACGGCATCTATGAAAATATTTTCTTGATGATCCAAGCGATCTGGCGAACACAGATCCCCTGCATATCCTTCGCTTTATTAAAAGTTCCAAATGGTTTTGTTAAGTGAGGTACTCCCTCGCATAATATCTATGGTATCACAATGGACCTAATATTGGTCTAAGTGTGTCAGTTTGTTTTCCTGACAGCTATTTAAACCTAACCTAACCTAGCATGAGAAACGCTCGTCTGAGGAAATTGAGAGATGCCATGACAGGAGCGAGATTCGGAAGTTTTACCGAAAAGTAAAAAGATACTGCCAGGGTGGAAAGCCCCGAACTCAAGCCTGTAAAGACCAGCAGGGAAACATACGAGTAGTTGTAGAGTCACAGTCGCTACTGAGGATCTGGAAAGATCACTTCTGCAGACTGTAATTACTCGCCTATGCAGACGATATTGACGTAATGGGAAGAAATAAGCGTGATCTCACACAAATCGTCACAATAGGCAGACAAATCGTCACAATAGACAGACATAACTTCGAGGTAGTACAGGACTTCGTCTACCTAGGATCCGCTGTAGACACGGACAACAACATCAGTGCGGAGATTAAACGAAGAATAACTCTTGCCAACCGTTGCTTCTGTGGGTTAAGAAGGCAATTGAAAAACAGAACCCTCTCCAGAAAAACCAAGGTCACCTTGTATAGGACCTTAATCATCCCAGTCCTGCTTTACGGCGCGGAAGCATGAACCTTATGGAAAGCGGATGAGGAAACTCTTGGTCGTTTCAAAAGAAAAATTCTTCGAATGATCTTTGGTCCCGTATGCGAAGACAATGTGTGGAGAAGAAGATACAACAACGAGCTGTATGAGCTGTGCCGCGACATGGGCATAGCCAGAAGAGTATACGCATCGCGAGGCTACGATGGTTGGGCCATGTAGAGCGGATGGACCCAAACGCTCCGGCTCGTCGGGTGTTCGAAAGCACATTGCAGGGAGATCGCGGAAGGGGAAGACCTCGTCTTAGGTGGCGCAATCAAGTGGATGAAGACCTCAACCGACTTAGAGTGCGAAACGGGAGAGAGCTCGCCCGAAATCGAAGTCGTTATAGAAGGATGATGGTTGAGGCCCAGGTTCAACCCGAACTGTAATGTCCACCTAAGTAAGTAAGTAAGGACCTGTTCAGCTCAGATTTAAAAATAATAATATTTCCATTTGGTAAATATTTTTTTCCTGATGAATTTTGGTCACATCAAATTTTAAATGTTGTTTGTTTTCAACTTTCAAGCTTCTCGAGAATAATTCCGCTGTCATGAAAAGCACTTTCTAACCTAGCTGTTTGGGATCGTCAAAAGATTGTTAGATCCCCTCCATTCCTCACAAGCAATGGTGGAGACAAGTGCTCAATGCAGAGGGGATCCCTGAGCTTTGTTGTGTTTTTATTTATTTATCTAATCAAGTAAATAATTATTACCCGTACCTACTAAATAAAACAACCAAGGCGAGCAACACAAGCTGAAACTCACAAGCGTTTGTTCAATGCTAATTAGCTTCCATTAACACGAATCCGTTCGATAAAATCAATTGCCATCGATTGAATTGAATTACGAAATTCAAAGAATAATCCTCACTCAACGAGTGTCAGTGAAACCCACACAATCACAAGACTTCGAATGTAAACAGAACATGTTTTCATCCAACTTAAGGGTCATTGAACTTTGGTGATTATAATCCACATACATACATGTGTAATATTTAAAAGGGATATCTGGCTGCGCTCTTCCTCTTCACTCAAATTATGTTTCTGTTGTGCGTTGCCCTTTGCTGCAATTGACAACTAACTATGGGGTGGGCTATCGCTACAACCAAGTTGCTATTGCTATTGCTATTAAGCTACATCTCTCCTGAAATATTGCCTGAGGGTTGAAAGGGGGAACGGACACCGAATCAAAAAAATATCTTATTTCCTAAACGGACAGTGTTTTGAATGTCCTTTTCATACTTTTTGATGAGAGCTGCGTTTTGTTATCGAATTGAGTCTGGGAAAAAACTGGTCTAAAATACAGGTATGAGGTAAGGGATGATGTCCTTCAGCCCTATTTCAATGTTGTTTTCGTTTTGTAAATCGCTTAGATGTTTGTGACACTCTTGATTCCTAATTCCATGTTATAGATACAAATTATAATCGGATTTGGTTTATAGGAAATTATTATGCATCTTTACTTTTGGAGACGTTTTTGGCTGCACATTTGGACAAAATATTTGTCAAACGTTGTTTAAAAATAAATAGGGTGGCGCGACAGAGCGAGGAGCCCCTGGGCCTAGCGCATTTCTCACAACCATCCCTTGTGAGGGAATGGAGGGGACCTACAATTTTCTGCCGGTTCCGAACGGCTAATCGAGAAAGCGCTTTTCATGGCAATGAATACTAACGGAGGACTTGCCAATTCCTCGCGAAAGGCGATACCCGTAGAAAAACATTTTTGCCTCTGGTGGGATTCGAACTCGAACCTCTGGATTAACAGGCGGACATGCTATCCATCACACCACGGGTACCACGACGTCAAACGTTGTTTGCTTGGAGATTTTTTGCATCAAATGATGAAATGTTTTCAGTTACTTTGAGCTCGCTTTTTGTTGTTGTTAATTCATTTTCCACAATTTGACAAACTTTATACGTTTGCAATAAGAGGTAGGTACCAATATTTTCTGTGTGGTTGTCAGATGGGCTACAGTGGAGAACATATTCATAATGACTAAGGAGGCAGTTTATTTAATCATATTGCATGGGACATGCTACATTTATCGTATCGATATACGTCCCTTTTAGCATGCGGCATGTGGCCTTTGTAGCATGGGACATACAGGACAGGTAGTATAGTACATTTGGCGCCTGTAACATGGAACGTGGGGCACTTGTGGCATGAGACATGCGGCGCTGTAGCATGGAGCATTCGAAGTTTTTAGCACGGGACACAATGTGCTTGTAGCATCGGACATGCGGCTTTTGAAGCATTGGACTTGTGGTCCTTTTAACATTGACATACAGCCCAGGTAACATGGGACGTTTGGCGCTTTTAGTGTAGGACATGCGGCTCTCGTAAAATGGCACGTGCAATTTGGGAGCACGCGCAGCAAAAGCGTATTTCCAGTTCTAAGCGACTGCCTTTTCCTTTCACAATATCAATCAAAGTCCTGTTTAGACATATTAGGAACAGATCTTTCATGCTCTCATATCATTTTCACTAGCTGTTTTCAACATACTCGCAACGTTTACACTCTCGTTGATCGAACGAGTACTTCAGTGCCCGACGAGTACTTCAGTGCCCGAAAAAAAGCCTGGGTTGCGCACTCATAAAGCAAGTGTTCATATTGACCAATTATCCTATTCATTGGCCAAACTTGTACGGCTTTCAGATATGGATGCAAAACTTGAAACTTTAAGATTGAATACTGCAGCTGGTCGCATTTTTGCATGCGTTGGTGAAACAGCGACAAAGTACGAACACTTTAGGAACCGTCTCCCAAGTTTTAGATACGATTCTTGACAAATTTAAAGGGCAAAGCTAGATAAATAAAGCCATATGTATCTGATTTGGGTCTTCAATTCAAGCTCAAACGTCGGATAACTGTGCAGTACGTCTTAGAATATCACCACAGCGCTTACCTTCTTGTTGTTAGAAGCAACTAGGGGAGAAATACAAGTTGACAGTTAAAATCAAAGTTTTAGCGCATTGGAGATCACCATTGAAAAAAGGAGGATCAATAAATGCAAATAAGTCTTGTGAGACTTCGCAAAACCTCGAGTATTCGGAAATACTTGGGAATATTAAAGCCTCTACGCTGTGAAGCACTACCACGCTAAAGGTGGTATTGATTTTGGAGCGTGTAGAGCTCCGCTAGTCAAAGCTACACGAATTCGGGGCACCAGACAAATAATGACGGGCTGCACCAACTTTAAAAGTCACTCGATGAAGCGTTGGAAATATGGTTGGTCGAAGTTTTGAACTCAAAGAGATGATGTGAAGGTGGTGAATAGACATCTCGTGTGTGCAAGGAACGAAATAGCGAAGTACAGGAAAAAGGCAAGGCTTTCGAATGAAAGGATTACGTGATATTCTATTAGGGAAAGAATCTTTCGTAAAAATTAGCAAGGTTTTCGTCCAAGTGGAAGAATTGCTCTTAAATTGATGATCCAAGGAATGGTGTTGCATATTTTAATGCATTGTGCTGTGACATTAAGCTGCCATTGGCCTTCGAATTTATTTCTCCCGTGCTAAGCTTATTGCACAACCGCGCATGGTATGTATGTTTGGTTTCTTTGTAACAGTAACGCAGGATGCGAAGAAAATGGAAGAAAGAATGACAGTCGGCTTTTTGATGTAAACGAAGAAGGACGTGAATTGTCAGCCATCTTAAAATATAAATTAATTTGATGCTAATACTATTTAATTGATTAATAAAACATTTTTGAATTACAGAAAACTAATATCTTAATAGCCCTGTTCACACTGTACAATTAGTTGGACAGACTTCGTTTGATGGAAGTTGGATGGTCTGATGTAGTTTGCGTTCACACTTGTCAAGCTTGTCATCCAACTTTATGTCACATACCCTTCCATTCCGTCCAACTTCTAGATTTTCAAACATGTTTGAAAACCATCCAACAAGTTGGACAAGCGGTCGTATGAAGGGTTCACACTATCAAGCATTGGTCGTTCAATCACAAGTCTGACCAACTAATTGTACAGTGTGAACGGGGCTATTAACTTAATTTTAATGTCTTTAAAACATAACACGGTCAAATCCCCTTAAAATCAAATCGCCTCTTTGAATTGATAGGACTGGAACAGGTCGCTGTGATCATTTTCCTGACCAGCTAACTTTCCGGTAAAGTGACAGGGCAGAATCAGTGTCCTGCTGACCAGTTCTCTGAACTTCAATTTCCTCTTTACTCTTCAGTGGCTTCGCTCTAGCCGCCACTCCTTCGTACTTTTCATAAGCGTTTGTTCAACTCGGAGTCACGTTCCTAACTATTCACACTTACGCCATTTACAGAAATACGCTGAAGGCAGAAACGCCAACCCGTATGAGTTGAATAGTCAAGCCAGACCGCTAATACGTCAACCCGTACCAAGACTCCACGTCGCGTCGTCCAATTGCTAAGAATACGGATCGCATTGCAATACCAGAATAGGAAAAGGTACCAAAATCTATTTGCCGTGTCGGACTTGTTATTTGCAGAAGTTGGACCGCCACTGCTCAAGTTTTCGAGTTTTCTTCCTTGGGAAAGACCCTGGACCCGCTGAGTTCTACCCCAGCTGGAAACCAAAGAAGCCTCACAATGCTTCCCAAATCAATTCCGAACAGGTGAGAAAATAATATAGTATACCAAAAAAATAGATTTTTTTTTGTCAGAGGGAATTTTAAACAGACAAGTCAGAATAGCCAACAAGGACTATAATAGGATGAGAGTTCCCATAGAAGCTTGAAATAAGTTACTCAGAACCTTCTTGGTGCAAGTCACACGGTCTATTCTAGTTAGATACCATGCTCATCATAGAGGAACGACTCCGAGTCACTAACAAAAGTAGTGGAAATGAAGCTAAATTGACTTCTACTTGGTAGTCAAATTTTTGAAGCCTCGGTTGAAAGACTGCAAGGTACTTCTTAGTGTACAAGGAGCACCGTATACCGATGATTGAATTTTTAATGGTAGGGTAAGGAAAGGAAAAAACGAGCTGTTAGGAGAATCAGGTGGCTTTTAAAACATAGCCGAAGTGAGAAAAAATAGGTAGGACAATTAAGCAACCATGTTTTTAATTAAATTGCTCAAGGACAGCTCCTACGCAGGTGATGACAGTATTGTGATGGCCTTATCGAAAGAAAAATTTTCTCGCGAACACTTGGAAGCACTTTTATCAAACAAACTTCTAACACTTGCATTAAAGATGAAGAGCGTATATAAGTGTGTACATATGAACTTGTTTTGAGCTCAGTACTACTTAGTTAGTAGCTCCGAAAATGGTTAAGAGCAGGAAGAGATACCAAAATAATAATAAATAAATAATAAATAGGGTGGCGCAACAGAGCGAGGAGCCCCTGGGCCTAGCGCTTTTCTCACAACCATTCCTTGTGAGGGAATGGAGGGGACCTACAATTTTCTGCCGGTTCCGAACGGCTAATCGAGAAAGCGCTTTTTATGGCAATGAATACTAACGGAGGACTTGCCAATTCCTCGCGAAAGGCGATACACGTGGAAAAAACATTTTTGCCTCTATTGGGATTCGAACTCGAACCTCTGGATCAACAGGCGAACATGCTATCCATCACACCAAGAGATACCAAAAGCGTTTAAAAAAAAAAAAAAAAAAAAATGGAACAGAAGACACGTGGTTTAGTTTGCTCACGACTTTCACCTTCAATTATCAAGGAGGTGACTGCCAACACATTGGTAGGAAAATTTGACTAAACCAATTTTCAAAGGAAATGGAGATGCACGAAGTTGCGATAGCTACCGTTCGATCAAGCTGATATCCCACACTTAAGTAACCGACTGGGAAAAATGATAGTGCTATCTTATAACTAATGTGGGTTTGTTGCAATTGACTCAACAACAACGGATGAGATACGAATTATGCGAATCCTAATGTTAAAACATGGTGATTTCCAAAAGATTAAACTGTTGCTAAAATTGATTAGGAGAGTGGTATGATGACTGGTACCTAAGACCAAATGAATTATTTTTTTAGATTAACTACATTGTCTGCAACATGTTTATTTTCAATAAAACTTTTTAAATTAAAACTATTTTTTAACCTATTTTTATTACATTTATTCTAAGTAGCGCTTTGCTAAAACTTTGCGGGTCAGCACGGAGGTCCCGGTGCGATGGCGTGATGGCTAGTATATCTGACTGTTACGTGTTAAGTTCAAAGTGGGAATCCCAACATCAGACTAAACATTGGTTTACCACTCGTATCGCCTTTTGCAAGGAAATTTTAGAATCTACGATAGTAGCTTCATGCCATGAATAACGCTAGCTCGATTAGCTGTTCGCTATCCGCAAAATCTTTTAGGTACCCTCCAATCCCTCACAAGCTACGGTGGTGATAAATGCGATAGACCTCAGGGCCCTCCGCTCTTTTGCGCCAACTAATTTATAGATTTAGTAATTGAAAGTTTTCCACCTTATTGACCGCAAAAATCGTAATAAAAAGAAAAAATAAAATAAGAACGGTGTTTGTTTTAATTTAAAATTTTTAAAAAATCAGAAGTTGACCAGGTTTTTACAACAATCAATAATAGATTTCCTAGCATTAAATTTACTTTTGAGAAGGAGGACGACACACTTCACACATTACCCTTCCTCGACGTGGAAATCAAACGAAAAGGGAAAAAAGTTGAGTTCAGTGTTTACAGAAAATCCACATCCACAGATCGGTACATAACAAAGGATTCATATTGTGCATAGGTACAGTCAAAAAATTGCAGCTTTTCACTCTATGGTTTATAGATTATGCCGTCTTCCTCTATCTGTTGAAAACTATATGAGAGAATAAACAAATACTTCATATAGCCAATGTGAACGGGTACGATAAATCAATGATAGACCAACTAATCAAAAAGCACTCGAAGAGGTTGATGCGAAACAACGTTAGTACGTTATTTGAACAAAACACAAAAACACAAAAACAACGTTTCACTCTACCCTTCGCCCCGAATATAACCAACAAGCTAATACATGTCTTTGCGAAATCAGAAATGAGCATAGTACATACTAACAACAACAAATTAAAAACTCTCTTAGGATCCACAAAAGACAACACACCAACTAACCGATGCAGCGGCATTTATCAAATCGCTTGTTCTAACTGTGACAAAAAATATATTGGACAAACAAGAAGAGCTGCCGAAGTCAGATTCAACGAACATCTTCGTTCCATAAAAAAGAAAGAGATAGACAAAGCAATAGCAGCCCACATCTTTGATCCACATAATGACAATCAACACACTATTACCAGGGATGGAAAATGAACATTTTCAATTGTACTCAAAACTGATTAGAAATCGTACTGAAATGGGGTCAATTGTATCGAAAACTAGCTAGAAAACTTTTTTTTCATTGCCAAGGCAATAATTAAAGCAGCACATCCAAAATTGCTCATTGCTCCGTAGGTCTGATTGATATGAAAAACGTCATGCAACTTATATCTCTCAAACATGTTTGTGTAGTGTGTGGCGAAACTATGTTTGCACAAACGTAGTAGTGTAGGGGCCCTATAATTCATCTACACTTGCAGTCTCGTTTGATATATTTTTAGTTTATAAATTGCTTGTTAAACATGAAGTCGATTTCGATTTCATTTGGAAATAAAAACAAATTTCAAAATGAAATTAAATGATCCAGAAACTGCGGCTTCTGGAATAAAATATTCCAAAGAACTTAAAAAACCGTTATCGATGTCGATTCCATTTTTGATGTGTTCCAAAAAGTTTATATAAAATGTTTTGGCATTTTCTTTAAACTCTATTAAGTCTTCATTGCTTATGCTATTTTCAATGTAAAAAGATTCTACCAGATCACCGCAGAATACGTTTTCAAGAGGTAAATGATTTTCATTTAAATTAGCTCTATAAATATCTTTGCGATCTATTACATTTCTTGACATAAAATTTCTACAAAATTGCTTGAACAAATGCTTGACTCGAGGGACTATGACATGAATTCTAATATCTTCAGCTTGCATCTCTAAATTAAGTTTTTTAATCATACCTAAAGCATAAGATAAGAAGTAAAAGTAAAATTTTGTTGCGTTGTTGAGATAAGTAGAAATGAAATTTAGTTTTTCTTTTGAACTGTGGGTTTCAAAATCTGCCAAACAGTAATAATACTTTAAAGCACTCCAGTGTTCAATCATTCGATCAATCGCAACCTGTTAAAAATGCCAATAAAGGATTGGTAGGAAAAAATAAATTACATTCAAAATAAGTTAAGAATATTGATTATCTGACGGGAAAGCCATCGCGTTGCATTATAGCTTATGATAACATGAAGTTCTGTTCCGAAATGTTCTTGGAAATTTTTGAAATCTTGTCTTCTTAAGGCGCTGTACAAAAATGATGTCAAATTGCCCTTATTAAAGTGACGATATTGCTTGGTAATTCAGCAGACGCAGCTTTTGAAGACAAGTTCAAGTTATGACAGATGCAACCGTCAACTATTACATTTGGAACAACTTCTTTTTTTTTCATTTGCACACAAATTCAAAAATGGTTATAATGAAGAGCTAGATGAGTGCACATAGGAGATTTACTGATTGGTATAAAATGGGATGCGTTTAAAGTGTGGTAATCCCGAAGCATATGTGGATATCGTTTTGAATCAGTTTAGTTTCTTGTTTTGATATTTTTTTTCGTGAAATACATATAAGATGCCAATTCGCAAATTGTACTGAATTCTGTCCAATTGTACTTTTGTACTCGAACAAACTCAATTGTATCGAATTCGGTACAATTGTATCGAATTTTCCAACCCTGACTATTACTTCTTTTGATAACAATTTTAAGCTCTTAAAAAAAGTAAACAAACCAAATAAACTTGACGCATATGAATCCATACATATACACATAAACAACAATTTGATGAACTTGGAACCTGGACCAATTGATTCCCAACTATTCAACGCACTCAAAAGAGAATAAATTGAAACTCTATTTTTTGTTTTTTGTTTTTGTTTTTTCTACATGTAATGTTTGTAATCTCTCTGTATAATTTTTCAATGCAAGTAACTTTGTGATCTCTTTGGTTTTGTTTAATTGTCGTCCGCTGATGATGGTTCCGCAGCTGAGAACCGAAATGCATACGTGTGAAAAATAAAAAGAATTTTAAATTAAAACAAACACCGTTCTTATTTTATTTTTTCTTTTTATTACGATTTTTGCGGTCAATAAGGTGGAAAACTTTCAATTATAATCAATCTGACCACAAACACGGCTACTTTTTACAAATTAATTGTGAACTTAACTTATAGATTTAGATTTATATTATTATTTATTTTTATTTGTTGACGTTGTTCACAAGATTTTTACAAATTAACAAAAATAGCAAAAGCATGGCTTTACTGCCGTCTGCCTAGTTGACAAAACAAAAAAATTGCAACATTTTATTAAAGAAAAAAGATTTTAGCTCCTACTTTTAATACTGATACTGATATGCTTTAAAAACATTCGTTTATAATTTTGTTTCTATAAGTTAAAGCTAATCTGCGATGACTGAATAATTTTTTCACCTCCATGTTATTGAGCAAGTCTACAATTAGATTTTGCGTTAAGGTATTACTTCCAAATGCATTTCTTCTTATTTCCTTAAGAATTGGACATTTTCCCATAAAGTGGAATGTATCCTATCTTTCTTCCATATTAAATAAAGAGCAAATTATAGGTAAGTCCTAACTATGTGGCACGAAGTTAAGTTGAATAAGCTCTCATCGCAGCTTTAACATCATTGATATTTCGGCAATACTGTTACCGTCTGTAAAATGATTCTTTTCTTCCAAATTGTGGTTTAACTTAGAGTAAAGTTGTGTTTATATGGATCCAGTGTCATCGTTCATATTTATAAATTTATGGTGGAAAAAAGATCTGACATCTACAGGCGAAATTTAAATCAACACTCAACTGATCTTCAGCTTTCTAATGAAAATACAATTGATGAAGCAACAAATAATATAATTGCCACCATTAGAGCATCTGCTACAACCGACTCAACTAACAAAAGGAGCATAACGCCAGTTGGTACGATGGAGATTATAGGAGAAGTAGAGATAGATCATTTAAATAGTTGAAACTTTTTAGGAGAACTAACAATTCCGCCTTCAAATCTCTTTATCTACAGGCGAATAATATTTACAAAAGCTTATGCCTCTATGAAAAACAGAAATACAAGCATGATATGGCTCAACAATTAATTAAATGTAGAAATGCTAAAGAGTTCTGGAAAAATTTATGAATTTTAGGTAATTGGACTAGGTCTACTGTTTCTCCAATCGACATTCGACCAGACAACACCCGAAGGAAAATGATGTGTTGAGATCTTCGCTGAGTTTAACGAACTAACTCAACTTGTTGATGAGCCCACTCGGGTTCCAGATATTGAAGGCCATGCGGCCAACACTCTTGACCTATTTCTCACTTCTCATCCCGAAAAATACAGGGTTGTAGTATCATCTCCTCTAGGCAAATCGGACCATTGTGTCATATCGGTAGATATTTCGTCTTCCGTCACGGTAAAAAAAGATAAAGTCCCCAAAAGAACTGTGTGGCAATAAGAGAAAGCCAATTGGGACGGCCTGAATAATTTCTTTCGAAATTTTAATTGGTCATTGTGCTTTCTCGACAGAAACGTTGATGCATCAGCTGATATGATATCTAACGTAATTCTCAACGGCATGAGAAATTTTGTTCCTCACAGAATAAAAAGTATCATCCCCAAAGAGAATTCGTGGTTTGATTAAAGCTGTAAAGAGGCGATTAGGGATCGAGAAAGTAGTTTTCAAGACAACCCTTCAGTAGAAAACCGAAATTTGTTCAAACGGGCCAGAAATATCTGTAATGCTTAAATACAAAGGGCTAAGTTTTTACATGACCAAAAAGTAAGCCAAAAATACTATTGTGTCTAAAAGGAAGTAAAAACTTTTGTTCTTTTGTGAAGAACATCAAGAACTCTACCACGTCACCGGTCCCAACGCTCGTCTTCAATGACTCTCCGTATGTCAGCTCCATCGACAAAGCCAATTTGCTGGCAGCTCTATTTGCTGCCAACTCGACACTTCCTCATAGCATTTTGGCTCCACCTGAGCTCGAGTCTGCAAATTCTTTCATGAAGCAGATATTTTTTCGAACTCGCTCGGTTGCGAAAGTCCTCAAAGATCTCAATATACATAAATCCGCTGGTCCAGATGGTATCCCCGCCGTTATTCTGAAAAGGTGTTCTTCTACACTGGCAAAACCTCTGCGTAAACTTTTCCATCTTTCCTATTCTGCTGGGATTTTTGCGAGCAGATAGACAACTGCATTTGCCCAGCCAGTCCCTAAAAAAGGCGAATCTTCCTCCCCTTCTAATTCCATTGAATCTAAATTACTGATTGAGGGGGATAATGTAGCAATCTAGTGCAGGAAGGGGAAGGGTTATAGAAATCTGTATAGTAGTTTATAAGTTTCCTTTTCCAAACCCGTTCCCGTCGGAATATCCGCGCAATTTTTTTAATTCCGTTCCTGTGGGAATATGGGGAACAAACCTTGACAGGAACTATTTATATGTCATTTTGACTGAGGGATAATGTAACATCCTAGAGTTGAAAGAATTTTTGAAATTGGTCAAATAACGTTAAGCTTTCGGTTCTCGTTCCCGTGCGATTTTAGGTATAAAATATAATCTAAATTACAGATGGAGAGGGATAATGTACCACCCCTAATGCTGGAATCGTTTCAGAAACCAATCTAGTAGTTTCTAAGTTTCCGTTCCCAAACCCGTTCCTGTGGGAATATCAATTTTTAACTTTTTTATGTCATAAGAACCTTCTCCTGACAATAACAAACACAACAAAAAAAGAATTGGCCAAATTGGTCCAGGCGTTGTTGAGTTATGCGCTTACCAACACATTTTGAGATTCATTTTTATATATAAGAATAAGGGTAGTCATAACCCCTTGATATGCGCGTTAATTATAATAAAAATAAAAAGGATGACTTCGGAGAATTCACGCTGCTCCGTCAAGGTCGGTAAAGAACTCATCGAGGCCTTTGAAGTCGAAAAAGGTTTTAGGCAAGGCGACAAACAGTCATGCGATTTCTTCAACATCATATTTGTAAAGATTGTACAAGATGCAAACGTCAACACCAGAGGATAAATCTTTTAAAAATCTGTACAATTACTCGCTTACGCAGACAGTTTTGACGTAATGTGAAGAAAAAAGCGTGATGTCATAGGTGCTTTTGCGAGTATTGAAACAGAAGCGGCAAAAATGGGTTTGATGGTTAATGAGAGTATATGTTGTCATCAAACAAGGACACAGAACATTGAAGAATTGGACAAAACGTTACAATAGACAGACAGAACTTCGAGGTAGTACAGATCTTCGTCTACCTCGAAAGCGGATGAAAAAACGCTTGGTCGTTTCAAAAGAAAAATACTCCGAGTGATCTTTGGTCCCTTATGCGAAAACAAAGTGTGGATAAGAAGATACAACAACGAGCTGTATGAGCTGAACTGCTACATGGGCATAGCTAGAAGACTGCGCATCGCCAGACTACGATGGCTGGGCCATATAGAGCGGATGGACATCAACGCTCTGGCCCGAAGAGTATTCGAAAGTACCTTACAGCGAAGTCACTCGTTTTTGGTAGCACAATCAAGTGGAAGAAAACCTCAACCGACTAAGAGTGCAAGATTGAAGAGAGCTCGCCCGACATCGAAGTCGTTATCGAAAGATGTTGGTTGAAGCGGAAGTTCACCACGCTCTTTTAAGTGCACCATAATAAGTTAGTAATTCACAATGAGCATGTGTGTTACTTGTCGTGTTTTTTTTATCATCCTTTACCAACTAACACAACAATTATATTAATTCAGTGGTGTACTTTGCGTAAGGGTTGGCATGTCTGCCTGTTACGTGGGAGTTCGGTCTAAGAAGGGTGGGGTAGCATTTAACTAATGAACCCTATTGTACCTAGGTTAGGGTCTCTGGTTACTGAACCCTTGAAAGAATTTTTTCAAAACCAATTTCAGTTATCATTATCGAAATAAATTTTACATTTACATTTACATGAAACTTACTCCACACATAAATCTGCGCAGTAGGGGGGTTGCAGCCGGGCGACAAAGACCATTTGGCTGATACACCACAAAACTAACTACACAAATACTACATAGAACAAATAACACATGACAACAGCGCGCAGTAGTACAGGACGGTCACCCATCTTGTCACTAACAGCGCTAATTCCGATTTAATTACGGTGTTCTAATGGGAACCGACTCTTAAATATTAGCTCGTTAAGTTGAAAACGGTGAAGTTGTGCACATATACACTGTAAATGATATCGACAAAATCAGTAATTAGTCTACACACAATAATATGCGAAAATTAGAAGAGCGAATTAATACATTATGATACGATGGAAGAACAAGTTAGTGAGTAAGATTTCGAAATTGATTTTAGGGTGCTGCATGGTTTTATTGGTTTGAATGCTATTGATTTTAAAAAATTTAATTTTTGTTGTGTGTGTATGAATATTAGATCGCTTCGAAAAAATTGGAATTGTTTCATGGCTGAAAATCAAAGCTTTATAATATTTAAATAGAGAGAGTGATCGCTTCAAGATCACTACTCGTAACGCCAGAAATGGAAAGAAGAAGAAGAATTGTTTTAACGGAAATTAACATTAATGAAGAAGAAAATTGCCTGTATCGAATTGTAGGTTTTAGTGTGGAGTTTATGCATAGAAAAGGATGTTAGGAGGAATTGCTATGTTCATAAGGAAAGATATATGTTATGAAAGACTTTCTACGAACGCATTAAGCTACGACAGTCTCAATATAAAAATGGAAAATAATGGAGGAATTAAGAATATTTATGCAGGTTATAGATCGCCGTCACTTAATAGAAACTTTTTTATCGAAGGATTTGATGAAATTTGTAAAATCGACAAAAGCTCAATAGTTCTGGGAGACGTTAATATCGACGCCCAAGATTTGGATAACTCTGATACGAAAAACATTTCTGGAAATGATGTCCTCGAAAGGCTTAATGAATGTGATTAAAAAGAGTACCAGAATAAACATGACAACAGGAAGGGCAGGAACCGGCTCATTGATTGACCCCTTGTTTGTTACACTTCCCGAAAACGATATAATTTCAACTGTAATAGAAACCGATATATCTGATCATTTTACAATCTTTTACGGTACTAAATAAAATACGGAACAGATAAACACAGTTTGCAAAACACTAACAAAAATTAACCAAGAAAAGGTAAATCGACTTATACAACAAACGAATTGGCAAGAAATGTATGAAAATGAATACGATGTAGATCAAATTTACAATAAGTTTGTTGACAAAATGAAGAATATATATATGCGAATTCAACTGAAATACTTAAAAGGAAAAAACGGTAAACCAAAAATTGGATAACCCCATATATACTAGAGCTTTGCAAAAAAAAAAGATGAACTATATAGAAGATGGAGAAATAATCTACGAAATGAAGTATACAAATCGGAATATAAAAGATATAGAAACTATGTATGTCAACAAAAATATACAAACAGAGAAGTCAAACTTTTACAAAGCAAAATTAGCGAATGTCAAACGTGATCCGAAAAAGACTTGGAGTGTTATAAATGAACTACTGGGTAGAAATAAACCATCAATTGATGAAATAATTGAAAAAATCTTTGTACTCAATCGAACACTGCCATCATTGCAGAAGAATTTGCTATGCTATATTCTACACAAGCATCTAAGATTGCACATATGTATATGCAGTAAAAAAACTTGCTATCAACCGAGCCAATATATTGCTCAAACAATATATGTAGCAGAAGCTGGTGAAACAGAAATTAAAAACATACTATGTAAACTGAATACGAACAAAAGTCCAGGAGTTGATGGAATAAGAGCGTGGGATATTAAAAATAATGCTAGTTCCCTAACACCAATTATTCAAACAATTATCAACAGAAGTCTCAGCCAAGGATGCATCCCGAAATTATTGAAAACATCAGTTATTCGTCCCATTTATAAAGGAGGAAAGAAAAACGAGATTCAGAACTATAGGCCTATTTCAATTCTACCCGTTGTTGAAAAATGCTTGGAAGAAATTGTATCAAAACGCTTAACCAAATTTATTGAGGAACATCGCTTGATACAATCTAATCAGTATGGGTTTCAAAACGGAAAAAGCACCGGAAAACTTCTTGGGGACTTCTGCAGCACGGTTAAGATGAGTCTCAACAAAAACCATCATATTTTGGCCTTGTTCGTGGACTTTAGCAAAACATTTGACACGTTGAGTCACGGAAAACTGTTGGATGTTCTGTACAAGATTGGCATTAGAGGAACCTTTTGGAAATGGATGGAGAGCTACCTCATAGGAAGAACTTTTAAAGTTAAAGTTGGAAGCGGAATAAGTGAATTAAGGGTTCGCACACAAGGTATACCACAGGGTTCAAAACTTGGTCCAGTTCTCTTTATACTATTTACAAATGCGCTACTTCAAGTTCTTAAGATCATCACCATTTTTGCATACGCTGACGATATAGCAATTGTTGTAAGACACAGGTGTCTAACAACAGCTGCTATTTCTATAATGCAACAGGAGTTTGATGAAGTTGCTCGATGGTGTCACGATTTTGGATTGGTAGCAAATGCCACGAAAACGAAGCTTATGCATATTCGCACACCAAGTCAGCAAGAAGAGAGAATAGGTATATTCTATCAAAACCCATTGTGTCCAACGTGGAAAATAGGTGATCCAATCGAAATTGTAAAATCCATTAAATATCTGGGAGTTACAATAGATAACCACTTTCTATGGCGCGAGCATATCGACAACATTAGGATTAGTATGAGAAGTGCTATGTTTGTCCTTTATTACCTTGAGAGATACTCAACAAAAGATGTCCAAAAACAAGTTTACTTTTCGCTGGTTGAATCCCGTTTAAGGTACGGAGTACTTGCATGGGGAAACGCTTCTAAAACACACATTGATAAGCTTGTCATCAAAATAATTGATAAAAATAACCGTTATTTCAAGTTTCTGAGTGTAGGCAATATATTTAAGATGACAGCAATACTGGAGTATTACGATGACCCGAGATTTCAACAGCGTATTTCTCACAACATCAACGCCAGGAGACGAGCGCAGGGTCTACTCGAAATTTCTGCTGTTTACAACAATTATGGAAGACGACAACTGGCCCATACTATACCATCCATTTTAAATCAACTTCCAACAAACTTTAAAAATATCCAAAACTTTAAAAAACGCAAAAAATGTATAAAAACTTTATTTTTAAACAAAATTTGAAATTTTTAATGCAAATTATTCTTGTTACTGTATAAATCTCAAAAAATGCACATAAATTCTTCAAATTAATGCTTTAAACCTCAATTCATTTCAAATTGTTCTTGAAAATTCAAACACCCACAGATAAGCATAAAGCTTCGTGGGTAGCACAATCATTGTTAAAAACTTAAAATTGAATAAAAAAAATCTTTGTAAATCTAAAAATCAAAAATCTTTTCGGTTGACAAGGCCGTTGTCTAAATAAATTTTTTAAATTATTATTTGAAGTTAATTCTATAAATTGATACAAAAACACTGAAACATTATAAATAAACAATAACATTTAATTTAAAAAAAAACACCATTTCCCCAAACAGCCCCACTCCCGTACCTTAATTCCGGCTACGGATGCTCCTGGTTATTCTCTAAATTCATGTTGGAGTTGAAGATACTTGAACAATGAACATTTAAGAGCTTGAAATGAGAAAATATCCTTTCCCAACTACTAAGGATGAACAAACCACGCTCGGGCAGACCAACATAACTTTTTTTTTAGGTCGAGTGGAGTTCAGAAGAAGTATGGCGGGGATTAAGTCTAACTCTCCACCCACCCTCTAATCACTCAATTTCTTTAAATTCGATCCACAAGACGATTATCACTATAACAAGGATTCATAATTATTTTTGACTGCTTTAATTGCTTGTAACAAATCCTAGTGAATATCACCTTTTGATTGATACTTGTGTTGCACTCATTTTAAAAGGCAATTGAAGGATATAGATTATTGACACACATACCTTTCAATAATAAAGAAAACAGTGCCCTCAATTTTAGTATATCGCACACCTGAATAACACTCAATTTCACCTTAAAGGACTTCTTATATTCAGGGGTTAAAGATAGAAGCACACATAAAAAAGAAACAACTTCTCGTTAGAGAATGACATACATATATTATCTTACCAGTAAAAATATATAAAATAGGTAGGTATAATTACACAACTTGTCACAGCCTTAACACGGAATTTATTTCAAAACATTGACATGACATAGAAAAACTGCAAGGAAATTCTAAATCCACAGAGACAAAATTAAAAACAAAAATAAACAAAACTAATATATAGAAAACAGAAGAAAAAAGTTTTCTCTTGTATCAAAAAAAAGGACAACTGAAATAAAACCGCGATCCCTTTCGTTTGCCGTTCACATTAGATTTGTGAGTGTTGTTTTGTCTACAAGACAACGAAGCTAAGGTCCTGAGTCCTGACGGAAACTACCAAAAGAAAAAATGGGAAAATATGTAGGTATGTTTGTACATAACGCAATACAAGAACATTGAACATAAGGAAAAACTACCACCTGGAAGCACAGACGACGATAGAGTAGAGCGAGAGCCCACAAAACCAGTTGTAGGAAAATCAATTCACACCCCATTTTTTGGGGGATGATTGTGAAAGTCGAAAGAAGTACATCGAAAGAATTTAGCATAAATGTTGCTTGTGTTTTTCCTTTTTTTATTATTATTTATGGTGCTGATTTTTTGGAAAAGGGAGGTTATTGGCATGGCAGAGCCGTTTTCCTAGTTGTCATCCCTTTTAAGTGGGTGAATTGGAAATATAATTTTAGTTTATATCGACGGGGTTGTGCGTATTTGCTTTTGTATGTGCTTCGCGTATTGAAATATCTTGACGGGATTCTGTTGTCTTGTTTTAGCAGGAGCCAGGAGAGTACAAAGCTAATCCGTTGCTACATACCTACCTATATGTGGATTGAGCCTAGCTTGGAAATATTTTGACGTTAATAAATGTGGGTGATATTTTAAGGTTGAGGAGGAAAGATATCCTTCCTTTTTTCTATGATTCGGAATGCTTTATTAAGGGCTCTTTAGGAGTGTCCTTTTCAATTTGAAATTGTCTGTTTCGGTGTTAAATTCATTTGAGAAAAACCAACCACAGTCAGTTTGAATCGAAAACCCCGAGCCAGCTGCAAACAAATCACTCTGCCACTTGTTTACTAAATAACAGCCTCATATATGTCCCACAAAATAAACAAAACAAGTCTAGATATGCAATTGTGATTAACTCAACAAGCCAAATGAAGCGTCAAATTGTCTAAATTATAGTGAACAATCTCCAATACACTTTTGGTAACAAATTTTACTCCAAGGAATACAATCCTTACCAATTTGTTTTCCTTGTTTCCAAAAGGAAGACGGTTAGTTTATTTATTAATTTTTTTTTGTATCTCACATAATGTGGTACCCGTGGTGCGATGGTTAGCATGTCCACCTGCTAACCCAGAGGTTCGAGGTTCGAATCCCAGCAGAGGCACAAAAATGTTTTTTCCCGGGTATCGCCTTTCGCGAGGAATTGGCAAGTCCTCCGTTAGTAAATTCATGCCATGAAAAGCGCTTTCTCAATTAGCCGTTCGGATCCGGCATAAAATTGTAGGTCCCCTCCATTCCCTCACAAGGCATGGTTGTGAGAAATGCGCTAGGCCCAGGGGCTCCTCGCTCTGTAGCGCCACCCTATTTATTTATTTTTTATCTCACATAAAAAATAAATTATGAGCCCACTACCCATACCTTTAAGGTGGAAGAACAAGTGAAATGAGTAACAATGATTGTGTGTCTGTACACGTGACACAGGAGCTAGAAAATGTAACAGAAGGGATGCTTTTTCCATTATGGTTGGAAGAATATATATCGTCGGTCGTATCATGTACATATACACCAGCTTATGTCAGATCGATGACAATTAAATCGCACGGAAGAACGAAGACTCTTGGGTATATTTTGGGCATCACTTGCAAGCAGCATGGGAAGACAGCTAGGAAATTAGAACATAGCCTGAAACCACAATCAATTATACAGAAAGCTTCATTTCAACCCCTTTTAGATGCCATTTTTGGCCAAATCATTCAAGTTGATTGTGTGAAGTCGTGTAGAATTGATCTCTGATGATTTGAATTCGTAAAAGTTGGAAAATGGCGTTTCGGTTTTTTTGTTTATATTTTTACAAGTTATACTCTTTCATAACTAACACAAATAAACTATAAGCATAACTGTTAAGGCAAAGGACATTATACACAATGTTTCCGGCCAAAATGTCTATAGCGTGGAGACTGAAGCACAAACTACGACTGCACTTCCAGTCCTCTGGGTTTACAGGCTGATATACAAGGCCGTTTTTACCCTTTTGGGGGCCCTGGGCACTTTTTGAAAATGGGGCCCCTATATGATTCTAAAAATGTTATGTTGTGCAGGAAAGGTATACAGAAAAAATCATATGACTTTGAATTAATATTTATTCTTTTATTTTTTTCAATTCATTATAAAGGTAAATAATAACAGCATGTCTATGCTTTAACAAAAACATTAACATAAACATAAACAATATAAAAATAGAAACAAAATAATACATATTTAATAAAAAAAATTCAAAAATAAACAAAATTTAAATAACAAAAAATTGAATTCAGAATGTAGTTTAAGGAACAAAATGTTGATATGCTAAAAGATGGAAAGAGGAATGTTTATTGAAGGAGTCTTTTTCTTGCTCTAAGATTAGCAAAATCATTGATTAGGTATATCTACAAAATCGATACCTCTGACAAAAATCGCTTTCGATTGACATCAGCGACAAACTTGTCAATCTTTCTTGAACCATTGTAGTTCTGAGTTCGATTGTATTCTTTCTAACTAAGATGGAACGCTTACGAATGCAGTTGGTCACTGTCGTACTTAAGAAAATTCAAAGTGCAATTTCAACACTTGGAAATTCATCTTCAATTTTGTTTGTTTTTAAAAAATTATAAAGTTCTAGAATATCGCCAGTTTTTTCATTTTCGTGTCGAATAGTTTTCCAGTATTCTTTTAAATTCTGGCATTCAGCATGTAGTTCATCTCCGTTTACATCTTCAGTGTAAAATTAAGAAATAGATTTGCAGTTTTCTTCAGGTAGTCGCTGTTTCAAATCAACGCTTAGAGTGTCAACAATGGGAAGAATGGTTTCAATTTCGAACCTTTCTTTCCCAGTCAAAATTACTGAGGGTTCAGAGCCGTCAAAAATAGTCAGTTCTACACCCAGTCCTTTAAGAAAGGTTCTTATATTCGGAATCCGGTTTTTTTTTTGTCTGTAAGGATGAATCAAAGTTATCAAAATTGTCCTTGAGGCTTGAGCTAAATTATAAATTCATCGATTGCACTCAGCAAATTTAACATTTTTTTTTTTTCAAAGACTAAGAGCTTCCTGTCTGGCCTCTCGTGTTTATCCTAAACCGTTGGCGATAGACATCAAAGCTTCTTCAATTTCTTGATGATCATTATATAAGGCGCTAAATGCATCAGCTCGAACATCTTGCTTGAGAAGGACTTTTTGCAACTTTTTTTGAACCTAAATGAGCAGTCAACACACTTTATCTTTGAAATCTTAAAAAAATTTAGTGCCGTTCATCTCAGAGTATATTTAATAATAAGTAGAGACAAAACTACACAAAAAAAAAAAAAAAAAAACCAACATAATTATTATTGAAAAAAGGCAAAAATTATCAATAGTAACCCTATCGGACCATCGGCATCGATCGCATCGCAAATGTCAGAAGGATAGACAAGAATATGAAAACTCCCATCATCACAATACCATTTAACTTCGATCGTAAGATACCTACAGGATATTTTTTCTGATTGGATTTTTAAAGTGCCCTCAAACGAACGCAATTGAGTGAATGGTTTCGTTGTCCTGATCATTACTTGAGTGACCTCTTTTTTGTTTGAATTTAAATATAATTTTGTTCCAAAAAAAAAAAAAATTTATCGAAATATTTTTTTTTTTCTTGAAAAAAGATCAATAGAGGTTGAGTGTTGTTTCAGCAATTTGGGGGCCCCTGGTGGGGCCCAGTGGTAAAGAGGGGTCTGCTGATATGCTTACCATAACGCAAAGGGATCATTTAACGGATACATATGACACATACATGAACATGAAATATGGCATATGACAATAGTCTTAGGACATATAACATAAGACACATGAAAAGACAAAGGGCATGTGACAACCCACTCAATTTTACAGTAAGGAAGCGAGACTTGGGCTGAAGCACTAAAACAAAAAAAGTATCGGAAATAGCTAGCATCGTCACAGAAGCGCGATGCTTTGCGAATATTGAGCACATACCTCACAGTGTCTGAGCCAGCAGTTTTTGCAGTTGCAGGTGTCGTACCAATTGATCTTCTCGCAGCACAAAGAAAATACAGACATAAACAGGAAGGAAAAACCAAAGTGGAAACGACAAACGGCGGATATAAAAGCATGAGCGCTTTTACGGCGCTGGAACGATAAGAGTTGGAAAGCAGATTGCGCTGAACTGCTAGGTTGTTCGGAAACCTAAGCGAATGGATTAACCGGAAACACGGTGAAATGAACTACTACGTCGTACGGTTCCTCACCGGGCACTGGTGTTCCAATGCTTTTCTACACATGATTGAAAAAGAAGAAGC
This sequence comes from Melanostoma scalare, assembly GCA_949752695.1. Taxonomy (NCBI): domain Eukaryota; kingdom Metazoa; phylum Arthropoda; class Insecta; order Diptera; family Syrphidae; genus Melanostoma; species Melanostoma scalare. The sequence continues at coordinate 78,297,794 of OX456985.1, read as the reverse complement.
CCATACGCTGCGACGCCTGCCATACAGTGGTCGAGTACACGTTTGGAAATAAGCAGAAATATCTGAGAAATCAGCTTAAAAGTTATCATCCAAAAAGTGTTCAGAAACGAAAAGAGTTGGAAACGAGTTAGTGTCTGACGCCGATTCCGAAAACAAATAAACAAGAAGAGGTAGATGAGGAACTTGAATTCGCAACCTGGACACGGAGAGTCAAGCAACCTGGCACACCTGGTATGGGTACTTCTCCAAAAGTTAATAAAAGAAAAGTTGACATATGGCATATAGATTATGAGGTATTGGCAACACGTTTGCTCTAAACGATAACGCTTATCTTCTGCTTTTACTGCGAAGAGCGCAATATCTAAAAGGAGCTCCCATTATGGGAATATCGGGAACAGATCTTAGTTTACTTTATGAAACCTGCATTCGGGCTCAAAGCCAGGTTGTTTTCGTCCCCAATAGTCTCAAGAAAAGTTTGTTCAGAAATGAAACCCCTTATATGGTTGAATGGCTATTTCATGTCGCTTCGAGTCTATAAGATCCGATAAGCTGACAGACTGGTAGGCTTTTTGTGCTGGTGGTCATTAGTCTTTTTAAGACGATGCCAGCCAAAGGGTTACGATCAAAGAAAACTTTATAGAGCAATGGTCAATTTTATCTTTTCGGTGCTGAATTTTTTTGCCTTGATTTGGAATAGCTATTGTTTAAGAAAGGCTGAGCATCATACAACTGAGCGCGTACACTTATGATTTGTTAAATAAAAAGTTTGGTCAGTGCACGATTTCGCGTGGCCTGAGTTGGCTCTCCAAACAGAGCGACTTGTCACTTGTAGCTTTGGAGTCACTTGTCTACAAGCCAGAGAACACTGACGACTTGGAAAACAACAACCCTACGTTATTTCAAAAGTCAAAATTTTTGAAATGACAGCAATTTTAATCATTTCCTCTAAGAACATGCTTTCAAAATTTCATCAAAAACGCAATATTGCGTTGTTTGTACAATATAAGTCTGGCAGCTAAGATGAAGATGCTTCGTATGACAACAGGAGTAAAGAAAGCTTGATAGAATTTAAAGACCCAAAAGATCCTTCGGAGCCTTAGCGTTATAGATCCATCCCAGCCAAAATAGAGCTCGAGTCAGCTTAGTTCAGCTCAAAAAAGATTTAGAGAACTTAAATATACATATGTATATGTTTCCTTTGGACAACACCGAATCCGAAAAAAACACATCAAGGAAACCATGCAAAACCAAAAGCAAAAATTGACCATTTCTGACCGATTCGATAATATGTATGCTAGGGTATTCCTGTATCAGTCATACGCCAGACACATAGACAAAAGTAAATAAATAAAATTGAAGTTAATCCACCATTGACTACGTGTGGCTTATTGACACACCTCTTATTAAAAGGAATCTTTTGGTCCCATTTTTTTAATAAGAAGTAAAAGCTTATAGGATAGCTGACCTCAATTAACCTTCCTGGTTAAAACTCTCAAGGATCACAGATATAAGACTTTCAGCGTTCGATTAGCTCGTTTGAGATCGAGATTTGATTTAGAATATGATCGAAATGCTTTCCTAGGCTGTCACCATTTTCGAGGAAGTTAAAAGCCCTTGGAGACTATAATACAATGAAAAGGTTGGGTTTGTTTAAAGTTGCTGCCAGCTCGGTTAACACACTTAAACCCGTTGGGCCCATTGCGATACCACAATGAATCTAATGAATCCTCATCCTAATGGAACCATTTTGAGCTTACAATGAAACAGGAGAGACGCAGGGCTTCAATGTGAGTAACATCACTAGGTTCATTAACGAAATTAGGTGTATCCTACGTGAGTGAGCTAAAGCATGTCATGAAAAGTGAAGGTGAGGAATAGTCTCCTCCTCCTCCTCATCCATACAGCTTGTGCAAAAATCGTTTGGTTTGAGGTGACTCCTATAGCTTTGCGGCATGTCTTCCAATAAGACAGTGTCCTGTAATGACACCTATCGTCGTAATTATTTGTTTTCTGTTGAGAGAGATCAAGCCGTTCGACCGCTTAAGGATCTTGGGGCAGACTTCTTTCGTTGCGTTACACGTTTAACTGCTTGACCATTTCAGATTAGTTTTCTTGTATGCGTCCTGCATGAGCAAGAGTTTCTATGTAGCTGTTGGTACGCCACGCCGATACTCTCCATTATCGGTGAGAGGGGCAGAATAGGTTAGGTTAAATGGGGGTGCAGTTTCAAGTAGCAGCACCTCACTCGGATCTCAAGGATTCATTGTGCTCTCCTTCCTCTGCCTCTTCGTCTTGACATCCTCTATATTTCAATCTACATTAATCGGATGTGCTAATGTCCATTCTCACCATGTGGGTATCCAACGAGTTGTTGGCCGTGAGAATGCCAATCAACGGAGTGAGCCGAGGTCTGATAAGCTGGAGTAGAAATTTTGTTCTTTTCTTGGAAATATCTGCCCAAAAGTTTCTGTAGATTCGGCATGTCTCTAAAGATGACCACCTGTCATTGGCGGTTTTTAGAAATTTATGGCTGACTCTTCTTTTTTGTTGTTCCAGTGGCGTTAGAACTGAGGTCTTCGTTTCGCTGAGTGCTGACCCGATTTTAGCCAGCTTATCCGTCATTTCAGTACCGATAATTTCACGATGTCTTGGAACCCATTTTAAACTTACGGTGTTTGTTGAGCTGAGCAGTCTAAGACTATTGCGACAGCTTTCTACTAATCAGGATTTTGTGATAATGGATGAGAAAGCTTTATTGGCCGTCTGCCTGTCTATGAAGAAGTCAATATTTAATTATCAAGTTTTGCGTAGCCAGGTGCTTTGCGGCTTCCCACACTGCGAGTACTTCTGCTAGTACTAGTAGTTCTGGTAGGGTAATCTGTGAAGACGGAAATGTGATTTCCTTTTATATGGGTGTAGTCTGTTTGAATGTATATATCGGTATGTTTCATGATGGTTCTATGGCCTGATATGCCTGATTTCCAATTGTTACATTGTTTGAGTCGCAGTGCAGTTTTGTGCGCCATATCCTTAGTAAAAAGAATTAGGGGGGCTAGCGACAGGAAGGTTCCCAGAGCTGCCGTTGGTGTTGTTCTCATGGCACTAGTTGAGCCAATGCATGCCAGCCTTTGGATTTTGGTCACTGTCATGAGGTTAGACGCCTTCTCTAATGATGGCCACCAGACTAGACAGGCATATGTGAGGTTTGGTCTTATTAAGGATGTGTACATCCATTGAATAGTTTTGGGAGCAGGTCCCTATTTTTTCCCAAAAATTCTATTGCAAGTGTAGAAGGCGATTTGAGCTTTTCTTTCTCTTTCCTTTCAACTTTCAATTTTTTTCCAGTTAAGTTTACGATCAAGGACAATTCGGAGATATTTTTTTTCCGTAACAGATAAGTTTATTGGTATACCGTTTATGTTGGGTGGAAGTATAGGTATCTGAAATGTTACTCGTTTTATGGTAAACAAGTTCTTTTTTTGTAGGGTTGACATCTAGCCCACAGTTTTTAGCCCGGCTGATGAGCTTGTTTAGAGCTGTCTGAAGGAGTTCACAAAGGGTTGTTGTGAATTTTCCCCAAGTCATGATGACGATGTCATCAGCATAGGCTACGGTTTTATTCCGCTTATGTCAAGTTTAACCAGGATTTGGTTATCTACTAGGAACCAGACGGGATAACACTCCTTTTTGAGATGTACCTGTACAAGTTTTGCCCATCAGGGTGCTTGAACCCATTTCTGCTTCTACTATTCCTGTTTGGAGCATGGAGTCGATCCAATTTGACAGCGTTCGCTCGATGTTTATGAATTAGTGCCAGGCGAAGAATACAGCTAAGGGAATAAGACGCCAGGGATTTGATGGCCGCCTGACTGTCTAAAAAGATGCATATGTACATCCCTTTTGGATATCATATGTTTTCTTTTAGTCAAGACATAACTTCGCTGATTGCCATCACCTCCTGCAATGAAAAAAGTTTTCACTTTGGTAATTCAGAGCCCACACAAAAATTGTAGATTCCCTCTATTCCAAAAGTAATGGTTGAGAGAAACGGACTTAGCTCCGGCCTATAACAAGTTGTATGCACTTATATCACTGCATAGAATTTCAAATGGTTGTACATATATGTTGAAAGTTGAGATTTGATACTTTGTTTTTAAATACTTTGTTTATTTTATTGTTATCAAATTGTTCTAATTTTTATATGTTTGATTTATTGAAAATAAATTTTATTACTGTTCAGAATCTTAAAACACCAGTACCTATAACTATTTGTTTTTTGATTATTTTGAAAGAATCCTCGACAAGGAAACTTGAATCTTCTGTGTTAAAGTCCTTCGCTTCTAATTTAACACTTCCACTCCACTGGGATTGCATTTGAGACCAATGGAATCGCATTATTGCAAAAAGTTTCCACCATAAGTTTTCGTGAATAAAGCTTTAAATAGTTTTCACTCTAAATGCACATCCTAAAAGTGCATATTTTTTGGGAAAAGCAATCCAATTCACCGGCTCTTTCAATCAGGTATACATAAAGTTTCTTCATAATCTCTGTTCGCACTCCCCCGGGGTTATCTGGGTGGTAACTGTTTACTGACGTTGGCAGCATGTTTGTTTAGTACTTATGCGTTCTCTCATCAAGAGCCTGAATAAAATTAAAATTGCTTCAGTTAGAAGCGGAATCGAAAAAAGAAGTCTGTTCAATTGAAAAGGTCGATTCGCTTCAATCACTCCCACGCCCTGAAAATTCATTAAAAGCAAATAAATTACAGCGCTGAAAGCAACTGAATAAGCTAAAAAAAAAAATTGAATGGAGTTTTCCGCGCATGCACGTATAAAGTGTACATGAGCCATGAGCAGCAACAGCAGCAACAACAACAAAACAAGAATAAAAAAAAAAGAAACACCACAACAAAAAAGGGGATGAATAAAATTTTCAATTTCCAGAACAATTTGAGAGAGTGAAGTGGAGGATATAAATGGAACAAAGAGACCGCTGGCTGCAGAGACCAGAGAGATAGGGCGATGATGCAACTTTCGCGAGAAATCACAACAACAAACATATGATCCTTCCATCACTGCTGGCAGCTACAGGGACACAGGGAGCAGCAGTAATTGCATAGTGCATACAGCACACGCAACGCACATGCGACAACAACAACAAGAGAGAAGTAAAAATTTGAAAAAAAAAAATTAAAACTAATCCAACAATGGCGCGAGAAAGTATGTAAATAAATGAAATTAATTTCATACTTGGCAACTACCACACCCTTCATTTTGTCAGTTTGGTTTCCGGAACCGGGAAAGCTTTGTCTTGTTTCTCTTCACGTATATGTAGGTGTATCTATCTATTTCGCCCACGCGCTTCTCTGGAATTCCGGCTTTTTCGCCGCCAATATTTTCATTACATATCTGTGTGAGTGTGTTGCAAACCATAAGCTTGTTTTTTCTTCCTTTAGTTTTTTTTTTCTCTTCTTTCCTTAATGTGACCACCGCCCGGTTAAATGATGAAAAATAAATATAAAAAAGTACATGTGTATATGCAATTGCATATAGCATTTGGGAAGTCAGTACCAGTACCTACTTAAGCCCACATACCTACTTCCTCCGTTCGCTTTTTTCAATTAACTCCTTTAATCTCGGATTTTCCTTTTATTTGTTGGCTTTGCATTCGTCTTTGGAAAAATTGTTCCACTAGTTAAACGCCCGTAGGAAAAAAAAAAATAATTTTATGTTGATTTCTGTTGCTAGTGGTGGTGGCTGTAGTCCTTTATGCGAGGATTGTGGTGTACGTTTTTTTATAGGGTGTGTTCCTTGACCGAAGTTCTTTTCTTTTTCTGTTTCTATTTTTTCGGTTCGGTCTTTTCAAGGAGTATAGGTTGGTATTTTTAGTTCAAAGTAAAAACAGAGAAATTGAAAAACACTTTGTGAAAAAACTTTGAAAAGATATTCTAACTAAGGAGTGACTACAGAACACTATTCCAGGTTTTTTCTATCCTATATCACTTTTTTTCACGACAAGTACAATGGTGGTTTGCCTATCGGATACAAAAAAGTTACTGTGTGAAGTGATGCAGATATCAACTTTTTTGTAATTTTTTTCTTTCAAACTCACGGGGAAAACAAACAAAATGCACACTTAATGTTGTCCAAATACAGGATTTAAACCGAGAAGAAAGCAGATCCTTCGTGTCTGCCAAACATAAAGCCGTATGTGTGTTAAGATTTGGTATTTTGCTTTTTTTTTTTATTTGTTTTGGTAAAAATCCTTAGAATCCTTTCATAATCGAGTGTGAATTGTGATGATTTTTAAGGTTTGTGTATTATACAAAATAAAAAGAAATTATATAGCGACACAAATAAATTATATGAGTAGAATAATAAAACGCGTTCGAGAATCGCGTTTGCCTATATTTGAAGACCGCCTTACTCGTACTGAGCATGGAGCAATAAAGGTTGGTAAGGATACTTGGTTGGTGAAAAAAAAATCAGTTTGGGAGCCTGGAAGAAGCTTTTTGCCAAAGCTCTGCATGCTCAGAACAAGTGTGTCCTCGTTATTTGTGTAGTCGGCTGCCAAAAGGATGATTTTGAAAAGCTCGAGTTTTTGAAAAACTTTTTTTGTTCTACTCTCGAACAGTGCTTATTGATTTTCTCTCTCACAGTGAGAAAGAGGAAGAAACTAGTTTGATTCATATTCTTTATGCCAAGCACAAAATGTAGTAATTTGATTTAATTTTCTGCGGTTGATCCGTTGCGCTCCCTCCTGTCTTGATACTATTTATGAATTTATCTATGGCAGGAATCCTTACTTTGTATGAATTATTTTCTGTATTTGCACCGCACACCGCAGGGAGTAAGAGAGGGGTCTTTGACTGCTGAATTAATTGTAACTATGGTTATTGTTGTTGCATGCACACTTTTAAAAAAAGTTCTAAGAACTTTTCTGGTTTGTATTTGGTGTCCCTATTTTTAGATGAAATTATCGAGACACCTCCGGCTGGCAAAATTGGTATCAATACATTGAAAGCTGTGAGCTAGCTGTATTGTTGAGTTTTATTGACAGTAACATTTATAAGCATTTTTCACACAGCAGACAAACCTTTCATATCTAAAATCAGTTAAAAGTCGGTTGCCCGTTGAACTTTGGTGAAGTTTTCTGACATCTTTTGTCGAAGAGTTAGGAATAGAAGCAGTTGATTGATACTTATTCCCATTTAAGTCTTTTTTAAAAGCAAGTAAAGCTAACAATCACCGTCGGCCGCGGCGTCGATAGATAAATGAAGAGCGTGCTTTTTCTGCCGCTTAATTAAATAAGGCCTAGATAATTCCCTTTGCCTTTGGGTATTGGAAAGAGTTTTTAGGCACTAAACACACGTTTTTGAGCTACCATCTTATTCAAAAAAAATTATTGAAAAGGGTCAGTTACGTTTCTCATCCATCTTTCGTATCAATTTAAGTGGGCGCTCTGGTCTATATAATCTTAAATTTAGTAGGTATAGTAAATAGGAATTTTTCATACTGGGTGTTAAGTAATTCGTGTATTATACTTTGGAATATGATTCTTGGTCATATTCTAACAAAAAAAATTGTAACACAGTAAAGTCCGTTGCTCAACTTTGACATCACTTTTTGACAATTTAAAAAGGGCTAACTTTGGTGTACCCTGACCTGTGTTAAATTCGATATCTCTGTCAATACTGATGATAGAGACCTAATCTTAGATTTAATTTTTTGTAAAAACAACAACCTTTAAGGCTGTATTTAAGTTTAGCTTCCATAGGTTTAGGGTTGCCAGATTTTCAATTTTAAGTGGTGTTCAAATTTTCTTCCCGAAGCAAAGTTTTGACTTTGAGGTAATTTTTTTGCAGAAAATGTGTGTTAAACATAGAGTTTCTTTATTTTTTACAGATGAACTAAACAATAATAAAGAAAAAACTCACGGATAAGTGCACTCAAAAACCCATACATTTTATGATATTTGAAAAAATACAAAATGGGTAAAATTAAAAAAAAAAAAAAAAATGATTTTTAAATTTGAGGTTTGTTTGAATAAATCAATAATATGGGCACTTTTAGTAGTTTTTTTTTGTTTTTTATACAAATAAAATTATAACAAGTGCTCAAAAGCAATGAGCAAAAATTAAAAGCAAATGACTCAAAATTTGTTGCTAATTTGTTGCTAATTAGTTGCGAAAAAAATCGATTTTGTTGCTCCAACCGATCCCGAGAAATCGACAAACATGCTAGCTTCACATAAAAATAGCATGAAACATAGCGAAAAAGGGTAAGAATTGTGAAAACAAATAGACTGCAATTTGTTGCTAATTTGTTGCTGTAAGACAGTGCAAAATTCAATTGTCGCAAACAAATTTTTTTCATGTTTTTTAAACAATTAAAATTTGGGACCTTTCATGCTTGCTTAACTCTCGGTTTTTCGGGGATAAACAAGTAAATTGATTTTGTTGCTCATCTTAGCATCAGTTGTCAATGTCCAAAGAGTCAGCAACAAAATAGAAACCGGAAGGTCGGATGAGTTTCTGATCGATAACCTTGTAAACCGTGCATGCTTGCTTGAATCTCCATTTTCCGGGATAAACAGGTAGATTGATTTTGTTGTTAAAATGGTTTTTTTTTTTTAATATCTAATTGATTACTGTGCTGAATAGTAATTGTTTGGATTTAATTTTTTCTAGTACTTAGAAGTAACCAAGAGGCCATCTCTGCAACTTCCCGCTAAATTCAGGAATCAGGACACCCTCACTGGAACCGTCAATATAGCTTCCCAGGACCTCAAAACGTCGAAATGTGATGAAAACTCGATTTTCGAAAAACGGCGTAAAACCAATAACTTTGACTAATTTTAACTTATAATTAACAGGGGACATAGTTTGCTTTTTTGTTGCTGACTCTTCAGGCATCGATAAGTGATTCTACGATAAGCAACAAAATCGATTTGCCTGTTTATCCCGGAAAATGGAGATTCAAGCAAGCATGCACGGTTTATACGAATACCGATCAGAAACTCACCCGACCTTCCGGAATCTATTTTGTTGCTGACTCTCCAAACAAAATCAATTTACTTGCTTATCCCCGAAAAACCGAGAGTTAAGCAAGCATGAACGGCAACAAATTTTGAGCTATTTGCTTTTAATTTTTGCTCATTGCTTTTGAGCACTTGTTATAATTGTATTTGTATAAAAAACAAAAAAAAACTACTAAAAGTGCCCATATTATTGATTTATTCAAACAAACCTCAAATTTAAAAATCATTTTTTTTTTTTTAATTTTACCCATTTTGTATTTTTTCAAGTCTCATAAAATGTATGGGTTTTTGATTGCACTTATTTGTGAGTTTTTTCTTTATTATTGCTTAGTTCATCTGTAAAAAATAAAGAAACTCTATGTTTAACACACATTTTCTGCAAAAAAATTACCTCAAAGTCAAAACTTTGCTTCGGGAAGAAAATTTGAACACCACTTAAAATTGAAAATCTGGCAACCCTAAATCTATGGAAGCTCAACTTAAATACAGTCTTAAAGGTTGTTATTTCTACAAAAAAATAAGTCTAAGATTAGGTCTCTATCATCAGTATTGACAGAGATATCGAATTTAACACAGGTCAGGGTACACCAAAGTTAGCCCTTTTTAAATTGTCAAAAAGTGATGTCAAAGTTAGCAACGGACTTTACTGTGTTACAATTTTTTTCTTCGAACATGACCAAGAATCACACCCCGAAGGATAATAAACGATGTACGGGACACCCTGTATATTTCTAGATGTTGTTTCAGTTGCTCTAGATAGATGATGGGTGTAAATTTTTTCATCAATTTTAGCAATGACATTAGCAAAAAACCCCGGCCAATCATCAACGTTTGTTTCACTTAGGGGAAGATTAGTTCCGTGGGCTACGGCTAACTCGTTCCAATCCTTAAATGGTGAAGCCTTCGTTTGCAACAATCTTACTATTATTGATTTATGAAGACTTCTTCCACTTCTTCTCATCACTCTTGTTAAATAGTTTGAGTTTGATTTTAGATTTTGTTTTTTAAAGAGGCGATAATCCAGATTCAACGTAGATGGCATAATTTGGCGTAGAATTTGGCAATCTAAATAACCGCTTGAAGAAATATCTTTGTAGTGCTTCGAACGCCGGGGTACCATAGCACATGCACGTATTCACAGTCGCGCGAAACACACGAGACAAGATTAATTTCTGGGTTCGCAAGGAACTTTGACCACATTAAGCTCAAAGCCAATTTAGCCGCATTACTCTTATTCTTAACATGCTTTGCGAAGTTAAGGTTGTGTGTCATTGAAACTCCCAGACTCTTAAATTCCTGCGCCACTTCAATAGCAATATTATTAAGTCACCAATTCTCTTCTGGAAGCCTTCTTCTTTGACGAGTCTCAAATATCATAACCTTAGTTTTGCTTGTATTGACGACTAACCCCCATTTCTCGCAGAATGTATTTAACCTGTTTATTTGCAGCTGAAGGGTAAAAGGGTTTTTCGCCAGCAATACTAAGTCATCAGCATAGAGCAAGACTTTTACTTGAATGTCGGCAAAAGATATTCCTCCTGGAAGAACATCGGAAATATCATCAATAAATAAAGCAAACAGGATTGGGCTTAAAATGCAGCCTTACGGGACACCTGCTGTCGTTTCAAACCAATCTGACAGATGCGACCCATCCCATACCGAAGCAGTTGACGAGATAAGGAAGTTGAAGTATAGCTGCAAGAATTTCCAAGAGATTCCAAGCATAGAAAGCTTGTACAACAATGCCTGTCTATTCACCTTATCAAATGCAGCTTTGAAGTCAACGGTAAAGGTACTACGTCAGTTCGTCAGCGCATTTAAGAGCTTCAGGAAAGATACCTGCAAAAACACAACGATTAAAAATGAATGCCAGGACATCAATTACGTAACATGCAATTTTTTTGACAACCGTATTTGATATATTGTCAGCTCCAGACGAATTAGAATTTTTAAAACAGCCAATAACTTTGAGTATCTCAAGTGGAGTTATGGAATCAAAGACAAAGCTGTTATTTTGAACTGGTTCGGCAATCTCAAATGCAGGTGGACCAGAAAAAGTTTGAAATTGACATGGTACATTAATAAAATATTCATTAAATGCATTAGCAATTAACAATTGATCAGAAACAGAGTGAACATTAATATCAATTGAGCTAGGAATTTTGGACGAAGAAGCTTTATTAATTATTTCATTAACTACTTTCCACTCATTTTTTAAGCTACCCCTAGCAGAATTGAACTGATTGTGATAAAAGCTATCACGGCAAATTGGAATTTCCCTTTTTAGTTCATCTCAAAGTTTCTTGAACTTCCTTTTTAGGATAATATTGCCAGCTGCCAGGGTTCTTGTAACACTTCAGTCTCAGTTTATTTTTGGTTTTCACTTTATACGACACTTTATATCGACAAGTATGAATAAAATCTATTCTCTTAAAGTCTTAAATACAGCAGTTCACCGAGCATAACTGTATTAGCAATGCAGGTGATGCTCTTGCAAAGCTTATAGTGGAAAATCTTCGAGATTGTGATTTGGACACTTCTTTTTTGATCGGCCAAGGGTACGACGGAGCAAGCAATATGTCTTGTCGATACAATGGTGTTCAGGCAATTATTCGCCAAAAATTTGCTACGCACGCTCTGTACGTCCATTGTGCAGCACATTCTTTGAGCCTTGCTATATCTGTTTCCAGGAAAATACCAGCCATTAGAGACTGCCTAACCACAAATGAAGCAGTTGACAATAAATTATTTCAATACACCGAAAAGAAAAGATATGCTGCAAAAAACAATAAGCGAAAGCAAAGAGACTTTACAAAAAAAGACATTGAAAAAGCTGAATCTGCCGCAATTAATCTCAAAATATCAAGCAGATTTTGAGGACCTATTTTCTTTTATGTTCGAGACTCTTGACATTTGACAAAATAAAACATTGGAAAGTGACGCAAAGAACTTAAAAAAACTCTTTGGATTTCGAGTTCTTGACTAGCTTAAAGGTTATAAGTATGGTTTACCAACTCTCGTTGCCATTATGTCGTGAGTTTCAAAGAGTCAATTTAAACTTGGTCCAAGCTATGGATCTCGCCAAAGATTTAAGGGATCAGCTAAAAATTTAACGAGCAGAAAACGACTCATTTTCGAAAGTGTTTGAAGATGCAAAAAAAAAAAAAATCTTGGGCCGAATCACCGCAAGCGTTATCGAGTAGTACGCGACTGAATTATGCTAATTTTGCAGTACAACTCACGTTATCGAGCAATCTAACTCCATAATTTAACACTCTCTCATCAATAAATAAACAGAAATCTGTGAAGTAGATTGACAGCGAACTGATATTTTGTAATTGGAAGTTGATTTTGAAAGAACAATGATACTCACTCACTCGATCACTGATGCGGTAATACGGCCCCTGAAGTCCTTGATATTGACGTTAAACAATAGAGAAAAGTGAACCGACAAGAGAATCGTTCGAACCCTTCGGTTATTTTATAGATTTCTATGTAATGAACCTTGGAGAAAAATTTACAAACCATGAAAACGTACTAGAATGTTTTCGGTTCTTTTCAAGGATTCTTCGTCTGAAATATACAAAGCAGATAAAAAATTTAATGAAACTTTTGAGTTTTACCAAACATAATTGGCTGCCGAACCATCTTCTGTTCTTGAAGAATTAAAAGCTTGGAAGAGATATTCGATAAGAAGGAATAATACTAATAATCGAGGTTATCAGATTACTTTTGCAACGTGACTTCGATAAGATTCAGCAATATTGCGATGACTGGAAGTTGAAAATCAACTTTCAGAAATCGGAAACAATTGTGTTTAGAACCCCGTTGGCTCGGGCCTCATGGGATACGAGAAAGAACTGGCGAAAGCTGGTGATCGTTGATCTACATGGCCACCCACTGCCAAGCAAAGTAGTAGTCAAGTACCTCGGCATCTGGCTAGATCAGTATCTATATTTTAACAAACATATGGATGCGGCTCTGGCCAGGGCTAGAGGAGCTTTTGCTCTGACAAGGCGACTGTTTCACAGCAGACAACTTGACAGCAGGGTGAAAGTGATTTGCTACATGGCCCTCATAAAGCCAATGATTGTCTATGGATGCCCTGTGTGGTTCAATGTTACAGCGTCTCAGATGGAAATGATTCGGGTGTTTGAGAGACAGTGTCTGCGTACCTGTCTTGGATTGCACAGAACACCAGAGTCGGAGTACAGAAAATATTATCCTAATGGGGTCCTTTACAACGGGGCTCAAATAAACAGAATCGACAACTTCATGATAAAACTGACTCGGGGTCACACTGCAAGGGCGATGACTTCGAACAATGGCCTGATATTTGGGGCTTACTACCCCAACTTAGAATATATGGAGAGAACACGTTTCAGTGGATTTGTCCCACCGGAGGCTTTCCTCTATTTTGACATGATAGGTTTGATACAGGACAGATTGGCGGTTCCGTTAATCTACCACGTCTGCCGTAAGTCCGTAGAACGACGGCTCCTTTACAGCCGGGACGTCGCCGCAGTAGGCGGAGAAGTTGAAGAGCTCCTCCGGTACAGTAGGGCGGTTTCAGATCGCGATCGACGGGACGTTATCAAAACGTCGAATATGTTCTGGTGGTTGTCTGAGCAACATAGGGAAAATGTTACGGATAGCGAGTCGCCTATGGCTGGCTTACAAAGGTTTAGTGTGTAAGACTTAGGGTATAGGGCAACCAACGAGTAGGCATAGTGGCAACCAAAAAAATTATAAAAACTAAAAAAAAAAAAAAAAATTATAAAAATTATTGCGGCGTCGAAAATCAAAAAAAAAATTGTAAAAAATCAAAATTACAAAAAAAAAATGTAAAAATGACTGTGCGTCCCCAAAATTCAAAAAAAAAAAAAAAAAAAATAGAAAAAACACAAAATCCCAAAAAAAAATTATAAAACACAAAAAACCAAAAAAAAAAAAAAAATTTTAAAAAGCTACTATGGCTGCTCTAGTTTTAAGTAGTTTAATTAGTTTTAAGTAGTTTTAATTAGTTGTAAGTAATTTTAGGAAAAACGAAAAAATTGGATCGATGAAACTAAGTTTTTTAAATTTTCTTAGTTCTTAATATTAGCTCTAGTTTGAATTATATATATTATATCTTTACGCCGAAAGGCATTAGAAATAAGTTATTGTGTAATTTAGAGTACCCGCCTGGGGTCAGTAAGTTAATTAAGTTATTATTTAAGCTAGTTTAAAAATTTTTGTTAGCAAGTAAGTAGATATAAGTGAAAAACAATAAAAATGATTTTAAAACTGAAACTGAGAAGGAATAATACTTCCTTTAAGAATTCATTGGAAGCGCTCGATATCTGCCCCGAAGAAAACTTTCCTTACATATGTATATACAGCTATGGACAAAGAAATAGCACACTATTAAGAAAAATCATAAATTCAAAATCTCCGTTAGGTGAAATGGTTGTGATGTTTCTTTTTCTTCGGGTATGTAGATTTGATAAACAAATGCAGTCTATCAAGCCTAAAAAGTACCGCAATTTTTGCATCGTCTTAAGTGCGAAGCGTACAATCCTAAGTATACTTTAAAGACGGTGAAACATGGAGTGGGAAATTTAATGGTCTGGGTGCGTTTTCCTGGCATGGGGTGGGACCATTGGTGAGGATTGATGTCAAAATGGATAAATTCGCTTACCTTGCTATACTGAAGAATAAAATGGAACCGTATTCCTTTGAGTTCATGCCAATTAAGTGTTTGGGGTCATTGTCATGCATGAATATGCATGACAATGACCCCAAACACGCATCAAATAGAGTAAAAGCTTGGCTCGTGGATCATGGGCGTAGCCAGGTAGGGGCAGGTAGGGGCAAATGCCCCAAGCCAAATGTCCTCGAAAAATTCTGCGTTTCTTAAAAAAAAATTAGTCTTTGTCCTCGAGGACATATTAAATAAATGAAATGAAATGAAAATGAAATAAAATGAGGACATTTGGAGAAAATGCTGAAACATCGAGGACTTTTCAAAGAGTATTCTCGTAAAAAACGAGGACAATTTGGGAAAAAAGCGGAAAAAAAGGAGTATCAATGAAAATTTTTATAAAAAATGAGAACAATTCGCAAAATTGCCGAAAAACGAGGACTTTTCAATGAGATTTCTCTAACATCTAGAAATATTACACGAGCATATCTGGGCATTTATATTTATAATTCTTCGAATCAAAAAATTCTCCAGAAATTCTGAATCATCTGTGTTCGGTCAGTCAACCGATGACCGAATTAATTCTCCAACGGAATGCTGACGATGCATTCCACTTTTCCATCAAAGCCAACAGTCACCACAGCCAGCCTCATGTCATGGATAATCGGTCGCCTCAAATATCCACATTTGACGACCCAACTAGCAAACCATATCAACACCCACTCAAAGTACAGAGAAATGTATCTGCCAATGACTTGGCCCAGATACGATCGTTCGTCTGAGGGTATCTACTACTTGGTGTGGATACCCGATACACACCGCTGTCGATGATGTCATACGATGGCAGTATTTATGATGTATAAATACTGTCGCATCTATGACCTGCCACTACTTTTCGTTTGCAGTATGATGTCTCTCCCACGGATCGTAGCGTTAGTTGCAGGGGTCGGCACATTCTTTCTGTTGTGCCGTTGGACAGCCAGTGCATGGCATTGGTATCAGCTATTGGACTCCCTAAACGTGTGGGAGTTTTGGTAAGTCAGCAGTTTGGACGCTGTGGACTACTGAAGGATGGTGGTTGGTGGCTGGTGGTTGGCTTTTATAGTCTTACTCTGAACTTCATCGCGACGTGGTCGTCTACTTGGTATACGTGGTATAAACTCTTTGCAATAATCTTGGGCATAGCTTGGCTATATTTGTTCATTATATCCAGTAACTTGTGTATTTAAAGTATAGAACTAAGAATCATTTTTGTGTAATAAATTAAAATAACTAACTGAAGGTTGTTGTTCGGCATTGTGCCCTCTACTCTTGGATCCTATTTTGAAGACCATTTTTCAGGTTTCCCCCCTACTGTGATTTGGTTTCGGAAGTGATTAATTCCCGAACAATCTGAATGCGGCATTTTGAATGCGGCATTGCGGCAACAACAATTAGTCGCGATCGATCGGTTCGGCCAAAAGCCAAGCAAAAATACGAGAAGAATTCATGGGAACTAAATGCGATGGACGCTTCAACAATTGCAGATGAAATTGATCGCGCAGTCGTGAGCTGTGAACTTGATCCGAACAAATACGTTGGGCAAGGGTACGATGGCTGCAGTGCTATGCCCGGAAAAGAAGGAGGCGTTCAAGCACATATCCGAAAAAAAAAAAAATACAAAAAAGCATTGTTTTTCCACTGCGCAAGTCACAGATTGAACCTTGTTGTTAATGATTTGAACACGGTCCGGGGAAGTACGAAACACTATTGGCACCATCAAATACATAATAAGATTTTTCTGAGAATCAGTGCTACGCCGAAAGTGTGCTCCGAACATACCCGCCCTTTGTGAAACTCGTTGGCCTCAAAAACACAAGAGCATTGCTGTTTTTAAAGCCAATTTCGTTGAGATCGTGAACGCATTACTGACTTTATCCACCGAAGGCAATGCAAAAACGCGATCAGTTGCATTTCAGCTACAATCTGCACCAACGAAACCTGTATTTATCATATGCACTTCAATAATTGCCAAATATTCGGATATTCATGTCTTCATTAGTCTTCAATCTAAAAGTCTTGACCTGCTCAAATGCAAAGACCATCTTGATAGAATATCAACTGTTATCTCTAGCCATCGAACCGCTGTAGATACCGTGATTGATGAAATTCTAGACGAGGCAAAAGAAATAACGAACTCGATTGATATTGAATTGGATATTTACTACTCACATTGCATCCATACATTATGTTGAAAAAAAGTATTGGCGATTTGAAAGAAGACATCATGACATTTTCAGAATTTTATGAATTGGATCTAAGTGCAGAAATTGAATTATGGTATGACACTTGGAAAGACAAAGCGCTTAGTGAAGAAGAGAAGAAAAATTTGGAAGTGTGCGACGTCCTAATCACGGAAGCGGACACCTTTTCTCCTGCTGTATCACATGCATTGGAAATATTATTGGCACTACCTTGCACGACTTTCACCGTAGAAATTAATTTGATTCATTTCATATGATAACGATGTTTTTATTTTTTTCAGGACTAAACTATTATTCACATGAGCACGACCAACGAACGACGAATAAATCAAGAAATGAGATTTTAAGTACCTTGCTAGCATAAATTCCTCACGAATTTTTTTGGAAACGATGGAAATATAGTTGATACTTATTTTTAGGTGGATAAACTCTTATTTTTGTGCCTAAAATTAAAAAAATTGAAAAAAAAGTTTATTCGTTACGAAAATGTAATCATCTAGTAGGTACGAACTGTCAGACTTCATTCTCGTTCCACATACTCCACACTCCAACGAATAAATTTCGTTGTTTAACCTCAAAATCATTCCCCATTTTTGTTTTGCGTGTTAATTGTGTTCGTTATTCGTGACGAATATAAAACACTCATGTGAATTATGTAATAATTAACGAATTTTCGTTCATTCGTCGTTCGTTGGTCGTTCTCATGTGAATAATACTTTACATTCGTCACGAATAACGACCAATTTACAATTTACATCCGTAACAATAATGAAGAATGATTTTGAGGTTAAACACACGCGAAAAATTTATTCGTTGTACTGTGGATTGTATGTGGAACGAGAATAAAGTTTGACAGTTCGTACCTACTAGATACTTATTCGAAACGAATATATTATTTTTCTCTATCTTTTTAATTTTAGGCACAAAAATAAGAGTTTATCCACCCAAAAATGAGTATGAACTATATTTCCATCGTTTCCTAAAAAAATTGTGAGGAATTTATGTTTGCAAGGTACTTAAAATCACACTTCTTGACTTATTCGTCGTTCGTTGGTCGTGCTCATGTGAATTGTCCTTAATACATGCTCAGTGTGCATCGGAAAATGGTAAAGGAAAGAAAATTCGAAATAGAAGATGAAGTCAGAAAACTGGTTTAATAAAATCAATTTGATTCATTTCATATACTAACGATATTTCTCTATTTTGAGAAACCAAAAAATGATGCTTTTAAAGTATCTCTCAAAATTCTTACTTCTTCAATATGTCCTACATCTTTTTTTCAAAATCCTCGTTTTTTCATTGATTTTTGAGAAATTGTCCTCGAAAAAGACCTAAAAAAATTCCTGGCTACGCCCATGTCGTGGATGAACAAATCGATGTCCTAACCTGGCCAGCTCAAAGTCCCAATCTTAATCCCATAGAACACTTCTGTAGCAATAACCCATAACAGCATATGTCGACTTATGCTCAAATTGAGTTAATTTTTTCACATTTTCTTGGTGCTTCAGTCTGTGAAATATTCATTTTGATATCTTTGTCCGTTACAAAGATAGAAAAACACAAGTTTGGAAATTCCAAACTATAGCAAAAGGAAAAACAAGACAAGTCACTACTTATGCCTTTAAAGCAATTTCGTAATTAGATAGTTCACAGGTATAAGTCAACTTATGCTTTTTTTACCTAAATTTTTTCATTCATTCCTGTAAGAACATGTTTATTTATGCTTTTCTTTTAATTATTCATGCAAGCACAAGTCTTACTAGTGCCTTTTTTTCTATTTGAGTAAAGAACACAGTTGCTAGACTTAACTGCACTAATGTTGTTTTTCCATATTAAGAAATCATCACACATCTGCAGTTAAGTAGGTTAGGTTAGGTTGAATGGGGGGTGCAGCCACAAGTGGAACACCTCACTCGGATCTCGAGGATCCATTGTGCTCCCCGGGAAATCAGAGGATGAGGAAATGGGAGGATTGGAGAGGTGGATGGTTATTGTGGTAGGGAACTTCCACTGAACCATTTGGAGCTCTGAGTAAATTTCAGGACGTTGCTCAGTGGGAGGTTAGAGATGTCGCCCAGTTCGTCGAAGAAGTATTCTCCGAGGATTTTTTTCCGAGTGTGGGCCAAGCTAGGACACTCACAGAGGAAGTGGAAAGATCCCTCCTCTGCCTCCTCATCTTGGCATCCTCTACATAAGTCGGATGTGCTAATGCCCATTCTCATCATGTGGGTACCCAACCAGTTGTGACCCGTGAGAATGCCAATCAACAGAGAGAGCCTAGGTCCGCTTAGCTGGAGTAGAAATTCTGTTTTTTTCTTGGAAATATCTGGCCAAAGGTTTCTAGAGACTCGGCATGTTTCTAAAGATGACCACCTGTCATTGGCGATTTTTAGAAAATTGTGTTTGATTCTGCTTTTTTCTTGCTCTAGTGGCTTTAGAACTGAAGTGTTCGCTTCGCTGGATTCGAGTGCTGACCCGATTTTTGCCAGCTTATCCGCCATTTCATTACCGATAATGTCACGATGTCCAGGAACCCAGGTAAAACTAACTGTGTTTGTCTCACTGAGCAGTCTAAGGTTACTGCGACAGCTGTCTACTAGCCTGGATTTTGTGATAATGGATGAGATAGCTTTAATGGCCGCCTGACTGTCTACAAAAAGGTCAATATTTTTGTTGATCAAGTTTTGCGTAGCAAGGTGCTTCGCGGCTTCGCACACTGCGAGTACTTCTGCTTGAAAGACACTGCAGAAGTCGGGGAGCTTTATTGATCTATTCATGTTAGGGTAGTCTGAGAAGATACCTGATCCTACCCCTTCGTCCGTTTTGGAAGCATCTGTGAAGACGGAAATGTGATTTTCTTTTATAACCCTGTTTTCCTCCCAGCTTTCTCTAGTCGGAAAGACTGTTAGGGCCACTGGATTGAAATCAATATGCGGGGGGGTATAGTCTGTTTGGATGTCTATATCTGTATGGTTCATGATGGTTCTATGGCCTGATATGCCTGTTTTCCAATTGTTGCATTGTTTGAGTCGCAGTGCGCTTTTGGCCGCCATCTCCTTAGTAAAGAGATCTAGGGGGGCTAGCGATAGGAAGGTTTCCAGAGCTGCAGTTGGTGTTGTTCTCATGGCACTAGTTGAACCAATGCATGCAAGCCTTTGGATTTTGGTTATGGTCTTAAGGTTTGAAGCCTTCTCTAATGATGGCCACCAGACTAGACAGGCATATGTGAGGATTGGTCTTATTATGGATGTATACATCCAGTGAATGGTTTTGGGACCAGGTCCCCATTTTTTCCCAAAAATTCTACTACAAGTGTAGAAAGCGATTTGAGCTTTCCTTTCTCTTTCTTTTAAATTTTCTTTCCAGTTAAGTTTACGATCAAGGACAATTCCGAGATATTTTGCCGTACCAGATAAGTTTATTGGTATTCCATTAATGGAGGGAGGAAGTATATCTGGAATGTTACGTTTTCTCGTAAACAGAACAAGTTCTGTTTTTGTAGGGTTGACGTTTAGCCCACAGTTTTCCGCCCAGCTGGTGAGCTTGTTTAGAGCTGTCTGAAGAAGTTCACAAAGGGTGGTTGTGAATTTTCCCGAAGTCATGATGACGATGTCATCGGCATAGGCTACTGCTTTTATTCCGCTCCTGTCGAGTTTAACCAGGATTTGGTTAACTACAAGGAGCCAGAGTAGCGGGGATAACACTCCTCCTTGAGGTGTACCTCTACAAGTTTTGACCCCATTTCTGCTTTTACTATTCTCGTTTGGAGCATGGAGTCGATCCAGTTTGATAGCGTTGGCTCGATATTTATGGAACTTAATGCCATGCGAATAGCATTGTATTCAACGTTGTTGAAGGCCCCTTCTATATCGAGGAATGCAGCCAACGTGTACTCTTTATATTGGATTGACTGTTCAATGGTTCCGACTACTTCATGAAGTGCAGTCTCAACTGATTTGCCCTTTATATACGCATGTTGGGCTGTAGAGATCACATTGTTATTCAGTTTTGTTCGGATATGCGTTTCTATAATTCTTTCTAGAGTCTTAAGTAGAAAGGAGGATAGGCTTATTGGTCTGAAATCTTTGGGTTCAGTGTGTGAGGGCTTACCGGCTTTGGGAATAAATATGACTTTAACTTCTCTCCAACTAGTTGGAATAAAGGTGAGGTTTAGACAACCTCTGAATATTTCCACTAGTATCGGCACAATCAAGTCTTTGGGACTTTGGAGCATCAATGGAATGATACCGTCCGGACCCGCAGATTTGTATGCTGAGAATGAGTCAATGGCCCACATTACCTTCCTATTATCTACTAATAGATTTCCTATGTTGGATCTAGCGTTAGCGCTAGGGTTTCCGCGTTCTGGGGATGTCATTTGAGAACACCCTGGAAAGTGGGTGTTCATGAGTGACTCTAGAGTTTCAGAGCATGAGTCAGTCCATGTGTTATCAGGTCTTCTAAGAAAACTAGGGGTATTTTGGACCTTGGACATGACTTTTCTTAGCCTTGCTGCGTCATTTGTGCACTCAATATCTGAGCAGAAGTTGCGCCAGGCTGCTCTTTTTGCGTAGGTAGTTCTATTTTTGTATTCATTTTTACTGATCTTGTATAGGTCCCAGTCAGCCGAAAGGTTGCTAAATTTTGCTCTATTGAAGAGCCTCCTAGAGTTCCTTCTAAGGGTCGATAGTTCGCTTGACCACCATATGGGGTTGGATCTACCTTTCCCTTTGGATAGCGGGCATGAGCTTTCGTAGGCATTGATTATGTCTGGCGTAAGCTTGTTTACCTGTGTCTCTATGGCTGAGCAGTTAAGCAAAGGGTGATTGTTGTTCTGGCTGAGAGTTAGGGCCAGTTTTTGGTTATAGAGACCCCAGTCAGTTTTCCTAGGGTTTCTATAAGGGATACAGTTTTCAGATTTGTGTTCTATTTCGAATGTTATCATTCTATGGTCAGAGAAGGTTACGTTGTTGGAGACCCTCCAATTACTGGTTACTAGCGTACCAGAGTTGGTGGAAAGTGTAACGTCTAACACTTCTTTTCTTACCTTTGTTACAAATGTTGGTTCGTTACCTCTATTCATAATTATCAGGTTGTTCTCAATAATATATTCAAGAAGTGACTCACCTCTTTCGTTCGTGTTTGTACTACCCCACTGTATATGATGGGCATTTGCATCACAGCCCATGAGTAGGTCCCAGCTATTCCTTTTTGTTGTGGCGACCAATTCTGCAACAGCTGCCGGCGGGGGGTTGGAGATTGCATCGCCCGGCATGTAGACGGAGACTAGGATTAGGGGTGGAGCCCCTTCTCGCTCGCACTTCACTGTTGTCAGATCATTACTACTGTGAGGGGTTAGAAGGAAGAGATTTAAATTTGTCTTTGATAAAATGCATGTACGATAGTTACCTTCTGTAGGCCCTTTGTTAAAGAAAAGGAAGTGATCTTTGGATTTCAGTCCGCAGATCCGGACATGATTTATCCACGGCTCTTGAATTAGGGCTAAATCGATGTCAGTTTTTGACATCAATGCGGTCAAGGTGGGAGAGGCCAACTTACTGTGCTGCAGGTTTATTTGTAGCACCTTCATTATCTTTTTTGTGTGCGTCATTTTGGTTTTGTAAGTTGGCAGCCGTTGCCGGCCTCACCCTAACCTTGTTTAGGCCAATATTGAGTCTATAACCCCTTTCTGGAAGCATAGCCATTGACTCATGATTGAGCATGACTAAGACTTCTTGGCCTGCGCTCGTAGGCTCTTCCATCTCCAGTACTTCCCAGTCAGCACTTGGGAAACTTGGGTTGAAATTTCGTAAGAAAAGCTCAATTGTTTCCTTCTTCAAGCGCGGCCCAGGAATGTTTATCCGGACTTTGGGTCTGGTGGGGAGGTCTTTTTTTAAGGCAACTTTAAGTGTTGCTCCTTCTATAAAATCCGCCATTTCGGATATCTTTGTTTTTAGCCAGTTAAGGGTAAATTCATCATTGCACGTGAGAATTTTGAAACCCTTTAACGTCGAGATGGGTCCAAAATCAGGCACCGCGCCCGAGGACGTGGGAAGTTCGTCAGTCATGCACTCGAGTAGCCTTATTTCCACTCGAGTCCAGTCTTCTTCGCTTAGCCTTTTTTCTGGACTCCCCTCATTGATAATGGCCACCTGAAGGCTCTCTTTTATCAATTCCGCTACAGTACTTTTTTTGTCAGTTGTACTGGCCGTCTTGGGCTTTTTGTTCACGGACATTGGAGGGGGTGTCGAGTCATTGTGTCTGGCTCTCTTTCTTTGACTGCTTTCTTCGGGCTTTTTAAACCTTTCGGGTTTAGGACCATCCAGTGGTGGTCTCCCTGGGTTTTTTTTGGCCACCGCAGTCTTTGCCAATATGGTTTTCTTTTTTGCTTCTTCTTTTGTGACTCTACCTCTGGGTTCTGCCAAGGGCAAGGTCTTGGCTTCCATTTTATTAATGAATTTCCGAGCCCAGCTTAGGCGTTTCCAATCACGGAAACACAGCGTTGAGGTGTCACCTTTGCCGAATCTTCTTACGGTCCTTCTGGCATTTTCGAGCCTCTTTTGACCTGGGTCTTGTGCATCTTCCTTTTTCTGTACCCTCGGATTAGGGCCTTTACCTTTTGCCAGATCTGATGAGCGATGGCTCTTGGTTGGGGCTTTCTCCTCACAAACTTTGGGATGAGCGTTCTTTTCCGGACCCTTGTTTGGCGTTGAGGTCATTTTGGCCGAAATCTCATTTTTCGCCAGGAATTCGCCTCTTTTGGCCTCTGGCCGCTTTGGGACAGGATTTTCGGGCACGGTGACATCCGCGATAGAGTCGTCAGAACTGCTGAAAAATTGATAGTCGTCTTCCTCGAGGATGCGATGTTTCTCTTCCGACGTTATCTCTTGTCCACCTGCTCCTCCTTCTCCATCATCGGAGTCTGTGAAATCCATGAGGTTCTCCGAGAGTCCCTCATTGGTTTCAGCGGCTTTCCTGCTGCAGCCAGGAATGCAATCTTCTGCATTGTCTATCTCTTCATCTTTTCTTGTCACTGGCGACTTATCTTCTTTCGAAGCCAAGCTATCGCCGACAGCCGTGACTACTGCCGACTTTTGAGCGTATATCCCCGCTCGAGTTTTCTCTTCTACTTTTACTTTTTCCATATTTAGATAGACATCTCTGTTTGAGGTTTACTTGGTTGTTTGACTCTTCAACTGGATTGCTGGAGTGTCGAAACGTAAGCTCCCCCACCACGTCAAGGTGAAACCTCGTGGGAGAGCTGCAGTTAAGTAACACAAGTCGGTTTTTGCTCAAAATTACTGTATAATAAAAGAATTTTAAAGAAAATTTAAACTTCAAAACAAGCAAACTTCTATTTTCTATCACTTAACAACATAAAAACATTGCTTATGGTAATATTTTCGTCTATAAAAGCGCTTCAACTGATGACAAAAAACTTCAAATGTTTCTCCTGAAAAGTAGCGAAATTTGACTTATGCTGTTATGGGTTATTGCCACAGACTTATGGAATGATGTTAAGGTCAAAATTGGGCAGACTAAAATTTAAAAAATTCAAACGATCTTTAGGCCGGAATCAAAGAAGCTTAGTACTCTATCAAAGTAGATGCCAGGCGTTAGTTGAAAGCTTACCAAGGAGGTGCCAAGCAACTTTAAAAAATCGTGGTCAACCAACTAAGAACTAACTTGGTAATACCAAAATTTATGAAAAAATAAATATTTTCACTAAAAATAATTTTTTTTTACGATTATAGGTAAGTGTGCTATTTTCTTGTCCACAAGAAATTTGATCATCACTGCAAAATATATTTTTAAAAATTGAATTGTAAAGAAATAATTCCCTATTACTAATTATTATTAATCCTTAGAAGTCACTTCATGTCATAAAATAGGAAATAAAATATTTAAGTTCAAAAGGAAAAATAAATGCAGTTTTCATCAGAAAATGAATGAGTGTGCTATTTCTTTGTCCATAGCTGTACTTTATTAAGGATATTAGCTACACTGCCCGTTTCAACGTCAACTCCCGAAAGAACTTTCTATAATTTAAAGAGAGTAAAAACAACACAAAGAAGAATGACTGGTTAGATAAAGAAGAATGACTGGTTAGATAAAGAAGAATGACGAAGTTAGATTCTTAAAAGTTTGGCTGCTCTAGTTATATTTATCGCGAAATACCTATATGTAAAAATGCTGCCGAAAGTCACTATTCCACGTGGAAGTCGCGGGCACAGCTAGTAAATAATATAAATTCCAAAATCGTAAGTCATTGTAAAGGAGAGATTTTGAACTTTTATACCTTTTTTAAATTTTTTTTTGTTTCAGTAACTCGTTTGGTCGGAATCGTGCCAGCAGTTGGAGCACTTTTTTTGCACCTATTGTTTTTTTTTTAAATATAGCTTATTAGACGACTTCACACTGTACAATTAGTTGGACAGGCTTTGGCTTAAACGACTTATGCTTGATAGTGTGAAGTGTGAACCCTCCGACGACCGCTTGAACAGCTTGTTGGATGGTTTTCAAATATTTTTGAAAATTTAGAAGTTGTACGGAGTGGAAGAGCACACTCAGAGAAAAAATTGTTATTTATGACATTTTTTCTTACTATTTTCATAGTTCGAATCGTGACTACAATTTTTAATAGTTAAAAATTGTTAGTTATTTATGTTACTACTTTGATTGTCAGATTATTTTAATAACTATTAAAAAGTTTTTTTCAACTACGAAATAGTAGATACATAACTTTAACAATAGTCATTTTCAACTATACCAAAAGTAGTTTTCTTACTCAAGAAATAGTTGGTTTCATTTATGCAAATCAGTGATCCCCGGTTAAGTGCGTCACCTTAAATGCACAACTTTAGACGCATTTATCAGGGGTACGCAATTAAAACAATCCCGCTTAATTGATTTGCTTTCCCATTTATAAAAACCCCGCTTAATTGAATTGAAAACGCAATTAAGCGATTTTTTACGACTGTGGCAAGAAAGTCAAGAAGAACATTTAAAAAAAACAAAATTTTTTTAAACCGAAAACTAACATAAAATGGTAAGACATAAAAAAAGAACAAAACAGTTTCAGGCTAGGAATGATTGAAAAGGAACAACAAGCGGAAATTCTGGCGATCAAAGAGGTCCTATCATGGCTAAAAGAAAACGTGATATCCTCAACGAATATCCGGATTTTCTCAGATAGTCAAGCAGCCCTCAAATCACTCGGCGCTGTTTCTACGAACTCAGTAACCGCCCTCAACTGTCGCTTATCTCTTAAGGAGATGGCTGAACAGTTCAATATTCACCTTATTTGGGTGCCGGGGCACAGAGATATCGTGGGTAACTGCAAAGCCGATGAACTCGCCAGAGAAGGAACCGTTCTACCGATCTCAACCAGCAGGTTGAATATTGGTATACCAATCGCTACATGTAAACTTATGCTAAAGCTAGAGGCAATGGATAGAACAAATCATAGTTGGTACAATATCACCACGTGCGTGGCAACAAAACGGATATGGCCTGGTCTAGATCCAAAACGCACAAGACATTTGCTATCAATTGCCAGATTGCAAGTTAGCTCCGTAATCAATGTCATCACCGGACATTGTCTGATAGGAAGGCACGCCATAAGACTTGGCGTTCCCTTAAATGACTTCTGCAGAAGTTGCTTAGATGAGGAGGAGGAGGAGACAATCCCACACCTCCTCTGCTCATGTCCTGCACTCTCTTTTAAAAGAAAGCGGCATCTAGGAAAATATTTTCTTGATGATCCAAGCGATCTGGCACACACAGATCCCCTGCATATCCTTCGCTTTATTAAAAGCTCCAAATGGTTTTGTTAAGTGAGGTATTCCCTCGCATAATACTTATGGTATCACAATGGACCTAATATTGGTCTAAGTGTGTCAGTTTGTTTTCCTGACAGCCATTTAAACCTAACCTAATCTAGATCCGAGCAACGCCGGGCGGGTCAGCTATAGTTATTTTATAAACCTCTTTCTATAGCTTAACATTACAACAGGTCCTATGTTTTCTATTTCGTTTGTGTATTTACTTTAGTCATAGAATCTGAATAAGGAGAAAACATCTTTTAGTACTAATCAAAAGAAATAAAAAATCAATTTACCTGATTTTGGGTTTTCATTTAATAAATCCCTTTACCGCATACGAAGCCAAATATAGCTTTGGCTGTTTGTGTCCTTTTTTCTGTTCTCTGTCACAAGGAAAATATCGAAATACAACACGATCCTCTTCTTTGTATTTCTAAGAACGCTTAACGGTAGTTTTTTTGTGTGTGCGACAGCAAAGACGTATGCCTTTCGTGATCAAAGGTCCGGTATATTAAAAACGGAAGTGTAGAATATATCAATATTTTGAGTGTAAATTATTGCTATTGCTAGGTAAGTAAAGTGAAATCAAAAATATATTTTTGATTAAGTGGCAAATTGCGCATGCAATTAACCTATTTTTTATTGAAAAAAATGATTCGGCTGGTCTTGCGAGAGCAAAAACTACGGAAGCCATATTTGGTTTCGTTTGCAGTAAAAGGTTGCAAATCTACATATTTTGTTAATTTTTTTTTGTTTGGTTGGGAGATTTTTTGACAACTGGTGCAATTGCCCGAATTTGCAGGTCCATTTATTCAAAAATGGGCTCTTACCACTGGGTACCGTGAGGCTCAACAGAGTTTTTAATTCAAAAATGCCAAATAAGGAGCTGAAAAAAGGAGGACGTGGAAGCATGGCTTAAAAACTGGCCACAATTGATGGAGTCAATTTGAGCTTATTTTCTTGGTTTGACAACAAAGTTGTAAGCATGATGTCACCGTATGTGGGCAGCGAACCAATTGTAGAAAGACGCCGTTATTTTAGAAAGGATAAGCAATACAGCTCCTAAATCTGTCGAGGTGTACAACAAGTACATGGGCTACGTCGGTCGATTAGTTAGATTCGATGCTTGGACTATACCGTATTCCTTTGCGGTCCAAGAAATGGTACAAAAGAATATTTTTTCATATGATAGACTTATGTAAGTGAATGCATGGATCATCTGGCGACGTTGGGAACGAATTCCTCTTACCGCTTTTTGATTTCAATCTTGCTGTTGCGGAGAACTTATGAAAGGCTGATAAGATGGCTTTGAATAGACGACCATGCAGCTCACTTAGTCTTGCAACTTCTGAGATTATTGGAACTCCAACATCTAGTCGAACCACACCAACCATTACAACACCGACAACCACCATGAAAAGACGGCATCCTGCAAGGCATCAAGACTTTCCTCTTTCTACGGAACGTTGTGATAACTATGGTCATTTTCCACAAATTAAAAAAAATCTCCAAATTTGCCAAAATAATTGTAATGGACGTTCGTTTACCTTTTGTCAGAAATATAAAGTTGCTCTATGTTATAATGAAAAAAGAAATAGCTTTTCTCAGTTCCACGGTGCATAGTCTTTGAAATAATACTTAAGTTGTTTACAATACAATGAATTATTTTGTAAAAATAAATTTGGCTTTTGTCTTTATTTTTTAAGCAAATTAAATTTTTTGTGTTTTTTTAATGCAGAATGTTTTCAAACAGCACTATGAACCCATAAAAAAAGTTTTTTATTTTTTTTGACCGCTGATAGTAAAGGGTAAAATCAGCATATAGCTATTTGCTGGCAGCGTCCTTAATTTGATATAACAGGGGATTAAATTTCAGAACGAATTCGAGCCATTTTGTTAAAAGGCCGAACGAACTTTTTAAAATGATTCATTTTCTGTAAAATATAACAATTAAGTTCATTAAATAAAAATCGACTTCGAAAGATTTTAACCTGTAATTTAATAAAACTTACCAAAGTGTATCCTAATGGGTGCTTACTATTGGCCAATCCTTTAAAATTAATTTCAAATCTGCATGAGTTGTTAATTATTATCATTTTATCATGAATTTATTTACACTTTTTTACACCGAGAGAACAATTGTTGAAGTCATAATGCACGGCGGCCGGGTGACGGGAGAAAACAAAACCATGTGCAGAAAACTTAAAAAGTCGAACGCTCGAACGCACCCCTGTTTTGTTTCCTCCCGTTCCACTTGACAGGTCAGCCAATTTTTTCTCCAAAGAAGAAAGAATCCGCCATATTCCTTTTCATCTACCCATTCTTCTGCCAACCACGAAATCGACACGTTGTCCAGCCACCCGCCATCTTCGCCATTTTTCATTTTTTCATTGCCACAGAGCAAATAATTATTTTTGTAAAATTGTACGAAAACCGCAGAATAAAGTAATTAAGTATTGAAGTATACGGATTGTGCGTATTATTTCGCAAGTTTCATTAAGAATAGAACAGCGCAAACATTTGGTCCTTCAAACCGGTTAAAATTAATGTACAATTATAACCAAGGTGTGGTCGGGCTGGACAATACATATACATTACATTCATCGCTGCTGGAGCAGCATCGTCGTTCGTAGGCCATTGCTTTCGTCGTTTGGTCAAGTTGTGTCGCCATATTGCGATAAAACATCGTCATCGTCGCTGTTGGAGAAGCATCGTCGTTCGTCGAGTAGCCATTGCCTTCGTCGTGGCACTTAGTCTTTTCGCCATAAGCCAACAAAATTTGGTCAAATTGTGTCGCCATATTGCGATAAAACATCGTCATCGTCGCTGTTGGAGAAGCATCGTCGTTCGTCGAGTAGCCATTGCCTTCGTCGTGGCACTTAGTCGTTGCGCCATAAGCGAACAAAATTGGGGTCAAGTTGCATCGCCATATTGTGGCCATCGTCATTCAGCCATCGTCAAGACATTTACACCGTCAATCAGCATCCTCTTCAAACAGCATCATCAATCAACATCATCATTCAGCCATCGTCAAGATATCCACACCGTCAACCAGCATCCACATTCAACATCAGCAATCAGCATCGTAAATCTTGAAAGTGTACAGGTACTTACAAAAATTTTCCATTTACATTAAAATAAATGAGTAGATTAGATATTAGTTATCAAGTCAATATTTCAATACATTTTTTTTTGCGATATTACGTATCGAAACGGTAAAAATTGAGACGTTTTTGTGTGGGATTAAGATAACACGCGGTAGGGTGGTAAGCGTTTAGTTGACGGTTTAAGGTTATAAGTGACTGCAATTTGGTTCGATAAAAATGAGTTTGGAGAAGTTAATTTTGGCATGTGATGCCTTGGTAGATTTTCACGCGAATTTTAAGGAGAAACCCATTAAAGGGATTTCACAATCGGTATTAAAGGCTTACAAAGTCGAACTCCAGGAAATATGGACAGACGTGAAAGATGCGTACAATAACTTCGTGTGTGCCGCGTCCGAGGATGATGACCTCAAGGCGTCGCTTGTGGAAGTGAGAGCCAAGTATAGGAAGTGCTCAGACACTTATATAGGATTTCTCGGGGATTTACTAGAGGCTACAGGGCCGCAAGAGGGTAAATCGAAAAATAAAAGTGAAAACGGGGAAAAGGACGATAAATATACTTCGCTACTGCATAGTATGCATCTCCCACCGTGTCAAACGGAAATTTTTAGTGGTGATTTTGTAAAATGGCCGGCGTTTAGAGACATGTTTACCGCACTCTACATCCGACACGCAAAGTTAAGTCCCGTTCAAAAACTTTTCCACTTGCGTGCTCGGACGAAAGATCATGCGTTAAGCATTGTTTCTAAATTTGAGATAACGGACGACAATTTTGAGGCTGCATGGTCAGCGCTCAAGGAACATTACGAAAATAAACGGGTTCTCGTAAATAACCATTTAAATATTTTGCTGGGTCAACCATGCATCGCAGTTGAATCTGCTACCGCGCTCAAAGAATTGCAAAGCAATATCAATGAAGCTGTCTTAGCGTTAGGGTCATACAAAATTGACGTGAAAAAATGGGATGCGTTGATAACATATGTGTGCGCGAGTCGTCTTCCAGCTCAAACTTTAGCTCTTTGGGAAGAATCTTTAGAAAACCCAACAGAAATCCAATCGTGGGATCAAATGAATAATTTTCTGACAAGTAGGTACCGCGTTTTGGAAAATGTTTCCGACATGCAAAAAAGCAACAACATTTCGAAAGGCGCAGTAACTACTAATCAAGTTTCAAGCAAAACTACACGGGTTAGGGCACATCATGCTAAAGTAAGTTCACAGTGCAAAGTATGTCCAGGAGCTCATTCATTGCGTACATGCCCAGAATTCTTAAAAATGAGTATTGCTCAAAGGCGAAACACGGTTCGCAAATTAAAAAATTGCTATAATTGCTTAGCTTTCAATCACTTGGTAACAAGTTGCCAGAGTGACAGTACTTGCTTTCATTGTAAGGGAAAGCATCACTCTCTACTACATTTCGATCAAAGTTCTCCGGGGAACATAAAACAACAAGTACAGTCCACTTCGAATCCAAACAACGTGCGTAGGTCGCAACAATCTTTCGGGAGTAACAATCAAGGGGCTATGGGTGCAATATCACACGGTAACACAAATGTCGAATGGTCAAATCCGACCGATAATCAAAATGTTTTTGCCAATGCATACTTTGCGAAGACGCAACGAACAGCGCTGTTAGCTACAGCGATAATTCGAATACGGCAAAATCATACTGATTTTGAGTGGCGGGCACTTATCGATCCGGGGTCGGAAATATCATTCATATCTGAAGAAGTTCAGAAGAGGTTAAGGTTGCCCACACGATCGGTGAGAGCAACGGTTGCAGGCGTTAATTCTTCGGTAACGGCAACATCCTCTAAAATTTGCTCATTCATGTTAAAATCGAGACATGACTCTGAGTTTTCTCTTTTCGCTGAGGCACTTGTTCTCAAAACGGTTGCAGACAAGCTGCCATCGGTATCAATAGACTTGGGAGAGTTTCAAAGAAAGTTTGATTTCCAGTTAGCTGACCCATGTTTTAATAGGTGTTCAAAAATCGATTTATTGATCGGGGCAGATTTATATCCCTTTATAATTAAGGAAGGCCTAAAACCCAATGTGTTTCAGAGGATTATGGCTCAAAACACAGTATTTGGTTGGGTGCTACTTGGCCCTTTGGAAAATTCGAATTCGCAATTAGATTCCCAGTGTTCAAGAACACTTTCGTTTTTTAATGAGGTAACGTTAAATGAGGACATTCAAAAATTTTGGCAGTTAGAAGAGCTTCCTGAAACTCCAGTGTTGACAGCAGCAGAGCAGTATTGTGAGGATCTCTTTAAAGAAACCACTTATCGAGACGACACGGGTCGTTACGTAGTGCGGTTACCATTCACAGAAGAGTTTGTGAAAAATCCAAACCTAGGGGCATCATTTGCCAATGCGGAGCGACAATACCAGCGAAATGAAAGGCGGCTTTTGGGGAACCCAGTGTTGAAAAATCAATATGATTCAGTGTTATCCGAGTATATTGATCTGGGGCATATGAAGCCCAGTGAAATTTCGGACAAGTTTGGTGAAAAGGGATCATCGTATTATATGCCTCATCACGCTGTGATCAAACCCGAAAGTCTTACAACAAAGGTTCGCGTTGTATTCAATGCATCATTTGCCTCTTCAAGCGGGAAGAGTTTGAATGATGTTCTTTACCCGGGTCCAGCTCTGCAGACAGATATAACGCTCTTGCTGTTGAATTGGAGACTCTTCAAATACGTGTTCAATAGCGACATCGAGAAGATGTATCGCCAAATCAAGATTCATCCGGATCAAACTCCCTTTCAGAAAATTTTATTTCGTGAAAATCCACAGGAGCCTTTAAACGTTTTTGAAATGGTAACGATAACATTTGGTGTTTCTAGCTCCCCGTATTTGGCAATACGCACATTGCATCATTTAGCCAACGAAGTCAAAGGTTCCCATGTTCTAGCATCAAACATTCTATTGCGGGAATTGTTTGTCGATGATGTTTTATCAGGGGCTCACGACATTTCCACTGCATTGAAAGCTCAAGCAGAATTGATTGGGGTACTACAATCGGCTGGGTTCAACCTAAGAAAATGGACGGCGAATGCGAAGGAGTTGCTAGAATTTCTGCCAAAAGGTTCACTTCTTAACGAAGATTTTTTAAAGTTTGATGACAAAAGCTCTGTGAAAACGCTCGGTATTCAGTGGAAGGCTACCTTGGATACATTTTCCTTTTCGGTGCAATCGGTTGCACAGTCAAAGCCCGCTACTAAGCGCTCAGTGCTTTCAGTTATCGCTAAATTGTACGATCCAGTAGGGTGGTTGGCCCCTATTGTGATCGTAGCAAAAATTTTGATGCAGCAAATCTGGAAAGATAAGACCGATTGGGATGGGGAACTACTCCCCAGCACAAAACAAAGATGGGAAGTATTTGCGAATCGTTTGCCTGGAGTCGCAAGCATAAGTATTCCACGATGGGTAGAATACACTCCAGATGCGGTTTCACAGATTCATGGGTTCTGTGACGCGTCCGAAAAGGCTTACGCTGCTTGCATTTATTTACGGGTACAACATCAAGAAAAGATAACGTCTCATTTGTTATGGGCAAAATCTAAGGTTGCCCCGGTAAACACGATATCGCTGCCAAGGCTGGAGTTACAGGGTGCAGTTCTTCTGTCAAAAATGATACATTTAGCGTCAACTTCTCTTCGAATTGAAAACATGTCAGCGGTCCATCTGTGGACAGATTCAACTATTGTTCTCGCGTGGCTGCAAAAACATCCAAGTTCATGGAAAACTTTTGTGGCAAACCGCACAGCGGAAATCTTACAAAACACAGAAGTGACTAATTGGTGTCATGTGATATCGGAAGAAAACCCGGCGGATATAGCCACAAGAGGAATATCCCCGGAGGATTTAAAAGACCATTCGTTGTGGTGGAATGGACCAGCGTGGTTGCGGGAATCTCAGTCGACATGGCCTTATTCGAAGGGCGAAACGATTGAGGAACCCATTATAGAATCGAAATCGGTTAAAACCTTCACCAATCAAGTGATACTTTCGTCATTCAGCAATCAAATCATTCGGGATTTTGAGAGTGACTTAGCCAAATTCTCCAAGTGGCATAAAGCGCTGTGTGTGCTTGCATACGTTGAGAGGTTTTGTCAGTTCATGAAGACTCATGGAAAGAAAAGGTATCCACAGTCAGAATTATCCTACCACGAAATTGTCGGGGCGAAGGAAAAATTCATTGTGCTGACTCAAAGGAAGTATTTTGAAAGAGAATATAACGAAGTATTATCGAGTAAGCAAGTAGCACCAAAAAGTTGGCTGGGAAAATTCAATCCATTTATTGATAAAAAGGGTATCATGCGCGCGAACGGTCGCTTAGCTTTATCGACGTTATCATATAACGAAAAGTTTCCAATATTGCTTCCTGCACAATGCCTTTTTATTCAGCGGTATATTCAATATGTACATGAAATTTCAGTACATGGCGAAATTCAACTCATGATGCGCATGATCAGAGCCGAATATTGGATACCGCAAGTCAAAAATTTGGTGAAAAAGTGTATTCGCCAGTGCCCAGTATGTACTCGGTATAAGCATCACGTGCAAACGCAATTAATGGGTGCGCTACCACAAGAAAGAACCACGTTGAGTCGGCCTTTCACGAATACGGGTGTGGATTTTGCCGGACCTTTCCTCATTAAGACGTATTATGGTCGAAAATGTCGTTTGGACAAAGGATATGTATGCATTTTTGTATGTTTTGCAACACGGGCAATACATTTAGAATTGGTTAGTGATCTGACGACGCAAGCGTTTCTCGCGTCATTTACGCGTTTCGTTTCCCGACGTGGAACTCCGTCGCAGATGTTTTCCGATCATGGAACTAATTTCGTAGGTGCCTCGAAGGTGTTGCTCTCAGATTTTCATAATTCACTTATCCGTTGTCCCACAGCAGCAGCTCATAACTTTTCGCAATTAAAATGGAATTTCATTCCTCCCGGTTCTCCCCATATGGGTGGGTTGTGGGAAGCCGGCGTAAAAAGTTTTAAATCACATTTTCGAAAAATTGCGGGCAGTGAAAAATTTACTTTTGAAGAATTCTCAACCCTGCTGTCTCGAATTGAGTGTACGCTCAACTCACGTCCATTGTCAACTATGACTGAAAGTGCTTCAGATATCGTCCCCTTGACTCCGGGTCATTTCCTCACGGGTGGGTTGTTAGTAGGTTTGCCAGAACCAGTATGCAATGATGAGTCGCTAAGTATTCGAAATAGATGGAGAAAACTACAAATCCTACATCATCAATTAAGTGCTCGATGGAAGGAAGAGTATTTAAAGGAACTTCACAAACGGTACAAATGGAAGTATCCTAAAAGAGATCTGCAAATTAACGACGTGGTTATCATTCGAAATGAAAATTTGCCTCCCAACGAGTGGCGCCTTGGGCGAGTCATCAACGTGTTCGCGGGACCCGATAACAAGATCCGAGTCGCCGAAGTAAAGACGGCAAATGGAATCGTCAAGCGGTCAATTGTCAAAATTTGCGTTCTCCTACCTCAGAATTGAACCGAACCTATTTTTTTTTCTCGTTTTAATCCGATTCTTTAAAGCATATTTCAAAAGGAAAATATGCGCAAATAGTATTCACTAATACGCTTGCCATTCGTTTACTTAGTTTCGTAAAAGTACTAAATTACCGAGCATATTTGGCTCATAAGAGTGAATTTTAATCAAATGGAAAATTGTTGTATTTAGTACCTTTAAATATTTTTCTCATATATGATTTCATTACTTGTTCATTATAAAAATAATAATCTTATAACTTCAGCTCATACCAATGTAGAGGCTGGGACAGGATGACGGGTGGATCGGTCACATTTTTTGCAAGCGAGGTTGCAAGGCGGGCGGTAATGTTGAAGTCATAATGCACGGCGGCCGGGTGACGGGAGAAAACAAAACCATGTGCAGAAAACTTAAAAAGTCGAACGCTCGAACGCACCCCTGTTTTGTTTCCTCCCGTTCCACTTGACAGGTCAGCCAATTTTTTCTCCAAAGAAGAAAGAATCCGCCATATTCCTTTTCATCTACCCATTCTTCTGCCAACCACGAAATCGACACGTTGTCCAGCCACCCGCCATCTTCGCCATTTTTCATTTTTTCATTGCCACAGAGCAAATAATTATTTTTGTAAAATTGTACGAAAACCGCAGAATAAAGTAATTAAGTATTGAAGTATACGGATTGTGCGTATTATTTCGCAAGTTTCATTAAGAATAGAACAGCGCAAACAACAATATTAATCGCTGTCAATAACCATGCTATATGAAGTTCGTAGTCGCAATAGCCGAGTTCACACTGCACAATTAGTTGGACAGACTTTGGCTTGAACGACCAATGCTTGATAGTGTGAACTCTCAGACGACCGCTTGACCAACTTGTTTTCAAATATTTTTGAAAATTTTGAAGTTGGACGGAGTGGAAGAGTATGTGACATAAAGTTGAACGACAAGCTTGATAAGTGTTAACGCAAACTACATCCGACCATCCAACTTCCATCAAACGAAGTCTGTCCAACTAATTGTAGGGGAGAGTGTGAACTTTTGAACCAAGAAACATAGAAAAATACTACTCAGTTTTCCAACTCTCTACTTTCTCCGGATGAAAGCTGGGAAATAGAGGTGAAAGTCGAATGTTACAACCGTCCTTTACGGTGTTTCATACATAACAACATCTATATCTTGAAAAATAAATGAAGGATTATTGTTTCAACTTCGTATTTATTAAATCAAAATTGATAAAATAAAAACTAAAAACAGTCTTGTAGTACATACAAATAACAAGTTCGATTTAAATTCAGAATGTAACTTGTCACTTGAATCACAGATTAAGTTACGATAAAATGAAGTGAAAACTCGATTGTGAGGTCAAACATCTGGGTAATAAGCGTTCTCACCGGAGTCGTAAGTTGGTTTTTGAACAAAACGACTAAGTGTAACGTGATACAGGTTGTGAGCTTTTGAAACACTTCGAATAGATTTTCCGTCTTTTAGGGCTTCTTCTGCTGCTTTCAGAATAACTTTTTTGTAAACATACCTCGGGAGGTTCTTCTTACTTTTTGTCGTGGCATATTTTTTGTGAAAGAGGATATACCTATGATATTCACGGTTATAACGTGCTACAATTTTCCACTCACAAAATGTTACAACTGTCCACATCTCGTTTCTTTGATTGAATATGAAGTTTATTCAGAAACTACTGCGTCGATTACAAAAGCACTTAATTACTTTTTATTTCGTATCGTTTTTCGTATTGTATTTCGTAACGTATTTCGTTTCGTATTTCGTATCGTATTTCGTAACGTATTTCGTATCGTATTTCGTAACGTATTTCGTATCGTATTTCGTAACGTATTTCGTAATGTATTTCGTAACGTATTTTCTAACGTATCTCGTATCGTATTTCGTATCGTATTTCGTAACGTATTTCGTATCGTATTTCGTAACGTATTTCGTAACGTATTTCGTAATGTATTTCGTAACGTATTTCGTAACGTAGTTCGTAACGTATTTCGTATCGTATTTCGTAACGTATTTCACATCGTATTTCGTATCGTATTTCGTAACGTATTTCGTAACGTATTTCGTAACGTATCTCGTATCGTATTTCGTATCGTATTTCGTAACGTTTTTCGCAACGTATTTCGTATCGTATTTTGTAACGTATTTCGTATCGTATTTCGTATCGTATTTCGTAAATGTAAATGCTGGTCGAAATGCTGTATTTTAAAATAGTGTATGGTCAAAATACTATAAATATAATAAATAGTAATGTGAAAATTTGGTCTATTGTGGACTTCTCTATTCTAAAACCACATTGATAATGACCTATCAAGTTGTTGACGTGAGGTTTCAGACGTTCTCATATTACAGCAGACAAGATCTTATAAGCGACGTTAAGGAGGCTTATCCCTCTGCCTCTGTAATTGGCGCAATTGTGAGGGTCTCCCTTCTTTAGGATCGGGCATACGATACTGAGGTTCCTTTCATCGGGCATGCTTTCTTCTGACCATATCATGCAGATCAGCTGGTGCATGCTCCTTTCCAACTGGTCTCCAGCTGCCTTGAAGGGTTCGGCATCAAGGCCATCTGCACCTGCAGTCTTATTTGATTTAAGTTGGCATATGGCAGGCTTAACTTCCTCTAGGTCGGGAGGACGGCATTCTTGATCATCGTCCATGCTGAATGAGGCAAACATTTCCGGCACTTTTTTACATTCTCAAAACAATTTTTATTTTTCAGTCTAATTACAGCAATTTCAAATGCAGTATATTAAAAAAAATAAAAAATTTTGAAACTAGCCCATCGTATATCGTAACGTATTTCGTAACGTATTTCATAAAGCACAAACTCTAAAGAAAGTCCACCTGAATGGCAATATCGTTAACCACAAACGATTTTATAGTTATATTATAAATGATATCCTAGGAAGAAACAAAAAAAGTACTGACGAGACACTGATGAACAATTTCAAAAAGGGATTCAATTCGCTTCCTAACGATTTTGCTGAGTTTTTTGATTCACAAACTGCAAATATAATTCACAAATGTAATTTACAAACATCAAACAATAGAAATTTGCATTTAGAAAACGCAATCTTCGCATATGCCACCAATGTAGATGAGGTGAAAATAATTATAAAGTCACTTGGGTCGAATAAGTCACCTGGCATTGATGGTATCAGGGCAAGTGACATACAAAAGTATGCTGATTTGTTTGCTCCAATCTTGTGTAATAATCAATCTAACTTTAACCGAAGCAACAATACCAAAACAACTTAAGACTGCTGTGGTAAGACCTATTTATAAAGGTGGAGTCAAAGATCTATTATCAAATTACAGACCAATTTCAATACTGCCGGTCTTTGAAAAGTGCCTAGAGGGCATTATTGTTAGTAGGCTACAGAGCTTTGTTGAAAAACACTCTCTCATTCACAGTATCCAATACGGGTACCAGAAAAACAAAAATACAGGACAATTAATTGGTGAATTTGCTAACTGCGTAAACGAGAGCTTAAATAAAGGACATCATGTACTGGTATTGTTCATGGATTTCAGCAAGGCTTTTGATACACTAAATCATTCAAATTTGAGAATCGGGATTCGAGGTGTGATGGCTGATTGGTTGACAGATTATCTTCATAACAGAATGTTCTGTGTGAAAGTAAAAGATGTTTGCAGCGATGTAAAATATGTTAAATATGGAGTACCGCAAGGTTCTAAGTTGGGTCCACTTCTTTTCATAATCTATACCAACGAGCTCCTTCGGATTTTTAAGCTAAGCACTCCATTTGCATTCGCCGATGACACTGCAATTGTAGTACGACATAAATCTCTTGATTCGGCGACGGTGATGATGCAAAAGGAGTTCGACAAAGCTGTACAATGGTGTCACGATAACGGGTTGGTACTTAACGCTTCTAAAACTAAGCTAATGCATATTCGAAGCCCACATTTCAAAAAAACCGATAAGCTAATACACTTCAGGAATACTTTGTGTCCAAACACACCCAATGAATGCATCGAAGCTGTAGAAAGCTATAAATATCTTGGAGTTGTTATTGACAGCCACTTCCTATGGGACAAACATATAGACAAGCTGCGTAATGATCTAAAAAAAGGCTTATATGCTATTTCACATTTGCGCTACCATGCTTCTGAGGACATTCTGCGACAAGTTTATTATGCATTAGTAGAATCAAAGCTGAGGTATGGTATACTTGGTTGGGGAAATGCTGCAAAAACTCACATCAACAAGATCCAAAATCTTCAGAAAACGATCTTAAAAACCATTCAAAAAAACAGACCGCAAAATGGAAACAGTTTTGGGGTGCTTCAAGTCGAGTAAATCTTCAAAATGACTGCAGTACTACAATACCAAGATGACCACCGCTTCGTTCGACCGTTACAACATCAACTTAACACCAGACAACGCACACACGGAATGCTTCAAATACCAAGAAACTATAACACTTATGGTAGAAGACAGCTACAATACATCGTTCCTTCAATAATAAATTCTTTGCCCCAAGAACTTAAACAAATTAGAAATTATAAAACAAGAAAAAAACAATTAAAGTACTTCTTCCTAAATGAAATCAGATAAAATGCTATTGA
The DNA here is from genome assembly GCA_949752695.1 of Melanostoma scalare. Lineage (NCBI taxonomy): Eukaryota > Metazoa > Arthropoda > Insecta > Diptera > Syrphidae > Melanostoma > Melanostoma scalare. The sequence goes on along the minus strand of OX456985.1, from coordinate 78,257,759 downwards.
CAACCTTTTATATGAAAAATCTTTAAGGGAAATCAAATGCAGAAATTGACAACTTTTGTAACTTTTTGTAACTTCAAATTAATTCAACTCACTTTTATTAATTAAAATTAAGTTAAAACACAATCTTCTGCAGAAAAGCCTAGGCTTCGCAGAAATAACATTTTAACTGTAGTGATTATTATAATAATAAAAAAAAAACAAAAAAAAAAAAAAAAGTTGAGGTTCAAAGTAAATATACTTGATCACTACAGTGATTCCCGTTCGTTATCAAAGGTTAAGTTGTTGCTCGGAAGCAGATTTGTTATTAAAGGGAAATACTTACTTCTATCAGCACAAACTCCAATGAAAGCCTTTTCAATGACACCATCGTTTATCACCCTTGATAAAGCGTTTACTTCAAACTATTTGCCATTAAAGAGAACTTTCTTTGGAGTTTGTGTTAATTGAAGGAAGTATTTTCCTTTAATAATTAATCTGCTTCAGAATAACATCTATGCCTTTGATGACAAACGGGAATCACTGTAGTGATCAATTAGTGCAACTTTGAATCTCAGCAGTAGAGATTCACATAGAATGTTTTGCAATGGAGTAGAATGCTGAAATATATGCTTTTTCTTGTTTCAAGCGATGACGCTTAGTAAAAAAATATTTCATTACATTAACACTTTTTATATAAATAATAGCAATAATATGAACAAAAAACAAAAATATTTAGGTACATAAGAGATAAAAATAAATAATTTTAAAGTTTCATATTTTTGGTTTAATATAATATAAACCAAATTAATATATGGTCTAATATAACTTTTTTTATATTTTTTACACATTAAAAACGAAAAGAACATAATGCTTTCTATATATATATATCTTTTTTATGATGAAAATGTGTTTAACACATTGAATACAATTTATTTTATAACCAAACGAATCATTATACATGTATGAAAATATTATATGTAGACATTTAATAACTAACAGTCAATATAAAAGTCCTAAAATCAATGAATTATTTTTAATATTTTTTTTTTTATGTAATAACAAAATAATAGAATGTTTTTTTCAACATCCAGTTTAAAATGCCATGAATGAAAATTTATTTTAGAATAAAGTGTATTCATTACAAATACAAATTTTAAGAAAGATTTTCAATCTGTTTTTTGTTTTTCTGAGCATAAATATTATTATTAACCTGTCTTTATAATTAAGTTAAGAAGTTAAGTTAAGTGTAGGAAGGAAGTAATCTGAATTTATCAATGATAAGTGAAAGTGTAAATAATCAAAGACACATAGAAGTTTAGAAGTTAAGTGAAGTGTAGGAAGGAAGTAATGTGAATTTATCAATGATAAGTGAAAGTTTAAAAAATCAAATATAAACTATATAGCTTAAATCAATTTAAAAAAGCGTTTGAAAACAACTATTCCCCTACATTTAAAAACATTATTTTCACTATCAGAACTTTTTCGCATTAGCTTAACACAAGCTAATTTCTACGACCAAGAAAGCTCATCATCTAGTGCCTTGTTATGTAAATGTAGAAAAGAATATATTTTAAATGTTTTGGGCCCATAGAAGTCAGGTTCTTAGACCGAATAAGTTGTTTGATTGTATATATGCATACATATGCATATGCACCGAACATGTCAAAAATTTAAAAATTTCCAGTTGACATAATATATAAGTCACCATTAGAAATTTTTGTTAATTTGGATGTAAATTCCAGAGATATTTCATTAAAATTGAATATATGAAACACATCTAAAATTTTAACTTTAAACGCTTGATAATGTTGAACGAAACAACATGTTTCAAGCAATTAGCACACAAAATAAAATTCTTCTAAATCTGTGCAAAATATAGTTTTTATAACTGCAAATTGAATTATATCCTCATTATTACAGGATGTTATTTCTATTACGTGATTATCTTCCAAAATAGTTTCATTGGATTTTAAGGACCTGATTTCATACATTTTTTTCACTTCTTTTTTAATACATAGATATTCCAAATGTTTTATGCAAGTGAAACTTGGTTATTTCATCTAACTTTTCATATTTCAACCCATTGTAATCATTACTTTGCATTAAAGAATGTGCTGTCTTGAGTTGAATCTTGATGGAGATGGTTTTAATCAAATTTTTACGATTTTTTGAGGATCTCGATATATTTTTTAGGGTTTGATGTTTTGATTCAAATCTCATTGCCCACTTATTTTTAAGGGCTCCAATGTTTGACATAATTGTCGGATAATGAAGTAAAATATGGGCCTTAAACTTTAGAATCTCTCCAAACAATCTTATAAATAATAATTTGTGATGTTCGGTTATTAAGCTTTTAAATAAAATTGGAGTGTAATATACATACGTATTGTTGCTCTAGAACAAGATTTAAAATTTTTTTTAATTGTATTATTAGTTGCCACTCTTGTGAATTTGAGGGTATAATATCACCAATAATAATCAGAGGTAGATTAAGAACAAAATTGAGCATTTCTGCTGCTGTAAACCTTATTTTTTTACATTCTAACATTGTTTCTGTGATAACGTCTGGTCTATTGTTAGTACCGAAGTCAAATTTCTTTATTCTAAAATTAAGGGTTTCTAAAGAAAATACTTTTTTTTTAATTAGGGTTTCAAATACTTAGATCTTCATGTGCAACACCTTCCAAAATATAATGCATTATATCAACGCATATATTTTCTGTTACATGAAAATATTGAAGACGATTTCAAACGCATATTCCATTAATGCCAGTTTTGGACAAATCATTGATATTTATTATTATTATTATTAATTATTAAAAAATCTTTATTTTTTCTTCATCATTGTTGTACAATTTGAGATCAAATTAAAAGATTTACAAGCATGGCTTATAAGCCGTCTGCCGGTAAGATTTCTACTCTTAACATTTTGAGAGAAAAGAAAAATTATAAATTTAAGTAATTATACATAGTTTGAAAAAAAGGGCTTTCAGTTTAGCTAAAACAAAACAAAGGCTTAAGTCAGTAACAATCTAGACATACCTAATGCATCAAATAACAAAAAAATTTTTAATAATTAATTAATAATCATTGATATTTAAATCTTCTTCGTAATTTTTCTTGTCTCTTATAGGAAATCTATTATCTGTACAGTATTTAAGCGAGTTTTTATCAATTTTACAAATTCGGCATGGAAAGTTACAAATAAAGCATTCAGAAAAACCTGTAACTGCGTGTATCCCCAAGTTATCACCTAGCAAACTTACGAATACAAATTTAACTATTTCATATTTCTCATGTTGTATTTCAATGCCTTCATTTTGAAGGTAATTCAGTTCTTCGATTACAAATTGGAACATAGTTTCGTTACCATATTAAGTACGGTCACTAGAGATGATAGTGAACCGACAAAAATGAAATCTAGTTTAGATTGCAGACATGGAGGCAAACAATCAATTTTAACGTAAAAACCTCCTATTTTATAAGCTCCAGCATGTGCACCTAATGCATTCATTGGTTCAAAGTCATCAAAATATCCATCTATTGGAAGATACAAAACCGAAGGATTTTTTGGAAAAGTTTTTAACTTCTTGTCCCAATATTCAGAACTCATAACGTTTACAATCACACCTTGAGACTTTAACTCTTTTATTTCGTTCATGTATTTAAGTATTGTATCCAAAAAACCAGTTTCACTAAACAAAGCTTTAAAAATTTTTCGCAAAGGAAATAACATAACTGAAAACTTCATTAACTTAGTTTGAAGTAACTCATTTTTGCTTTTAACATCTAACCGCTTTTCAATAGAAAGTAAAGATCAAAATCTTCTAAAAGCTTTAGAAATTTATATTCACTACAAGTAAAGATTTTAGAATTTAAGTTTTTTATTTTCTCTAAATTTTCAAAAAAAAAATTGATTATCTTCCCTGGGGACAGTGGTTCCGAGATAGTTAAAAATTAGTTTATTTTGGTTATTAATTTGAAACAGTAACTCTTTAGATTTTTTTCTAGATATAATCTCGTCAGAATATATAGTAAGAATGAACTTAAAAAGATTGTCGCGATACTAGCATAAAAATGTATTCGCATCTAAAACATTATCTAAAAGATCACTGCATATTGCATTTCTATTCATTTCATTTGAAACTTCTACGTTTTGAATATCTGAAACAGATTCTTTTTTAAGACAATCTTGTCTACATGATTTAAAATGTGTTTTGATGTGCTTTATTAAGCCTTTGGATGTGGAAAAAATGAGGGACATAAAACACATTTAAAAATTTTAAGATATGTGTGAGTACTTAAGTGTTTTCTCTAGAGAAATAGGTTTTCAATTTTTTTTTCGCATTCAAAACAACGGAGTGAAAGTGCTGTCATTTCTGAAGATTTGAGTGAAGCAATCGAAATCATTTTCTAAAACGTTATCATATTCAGGGTTTTTACTTTTCCATTCATTTAAAATTTCTTTTCTTAGTGAAATATTTCTTGAAACCTCACCCTTTCTATCTTGTGTAAGATAGAGTTGAAACGCGGTCTGTTGTATTAAAATCCAAAAATTACTAGAAGCATTAGGATATTCTACATCTAATGCAAAAAAACTTGCAAAACAGAATTGAAAAGCTTTCTTAAAACTAATGAAAACGAATCGCTTATCCTCAATATTTACAACTGTTATTAAATTAGTCACCTCTTTTTCTTGTCCAATTAGATGAATTCGTGGCGTGTCGATTTCATTTTGTGTATAAAATTGATGAGCCTCTTGCTCAGTAGAGAACAGTGGTAAGAAATTAGCTGCTCCAACTGCTTTCGTTGAACGCTTCGGTGTGGTCGAACTTTTCTTAGCCTTTAAGGTTTTAACGGGGAAAAAATATGGCAGTGAACGGAGCCCTAATATAGTACTCAATTTTGATATATACAATAAAAAATAATTTATAATGTATTATTCTAAAAGTGTACTATATAGTCTTACCTTTATTTCTCTTGTTCTCTTCAGAATAAAGCCACCACGTTTTCAATTTCTTATTTTTGCTCTTTGACGCAAGTTCTAATAAAATTTCCGCTAAAATATCAAGGCGTTTGATATTAAACTTATATTTAGATCAACTTTTGTTCGGTTTTTGCTCTCTTGAGAAAAATAAGTTTCTGCGTCTGAAAGAAGCTAAAAATAAATAAAGTTAAATAAGCGAGATACAAAGGTATACTTTTCGTTTTTATTTTTCAAAATTACTCAACAAAAAATTAAAAAATACCAATTGAATTGTAATGTCCCCCTCTAAAAACTTGTAGCGATTAAAATATGCGCTGACTCCATTGTCGCAAACAAATTTTCTACGACAGCAATAGCTGCATCCTATTGCTCCACAAATTGAAAAACTCTTTGTCTTCCACTGAGCTAAGACGTAAACTCTTCTCAGCTTCTTCGGCAGATATATTATTCAAAATATCTAAGGATGTACAAAAAACATTTCATATTAATAGTGAATATTTTATTTTGATCGATTTGGTTTGAATAACAGAGAAAGAAGAAAATGCGAACGCACTTGGGGGTTTATTGCTTATGGTTGTTGTTCCAGCTATCGGTCTCCGGTCTATCAATCCACATGCCTTAAGCGATGTTCTTGTGTTCATTAAAGCTGACAAAAGTTTTCCCCCCGCTTTAACTTTTCCAACAGCGGACGAATAAAAAGTCTCCTTCTCCTCTGTAGGAAATATTTGACACAGTAAAGTAGAAAGATGAATATATTCGTGTTTTTGTAGCCTAATTGTCAAAAATTTGGAAGATAATATTGTTATTTAAAAAAATTTGAGACTATTTACAGTCTGTCGAATTTATCCAATAAAAGAGTGTTGATAATCACTTTTGCTATTTTCGATCTATCTGATTCGTCCAAAGTTTTTTTTCGTACTTTCTTAAAATGATTAGGGTTTCCAAATTGAGTTCTAAGCAGTCACTCAAAAGGATCTAAACAAAATTAAATTTAAAAAAACTTTAAGATGCAGAAAATTCATATAGTGTTTACTAATGCAAATACATTAAAAGTCGAGGTATTTTGCAGCAGATTCATATTTTATAAAGCAAATCCATGCTTTTTATTGTATTTTATTTTAGGTATTCTAGGTTTTTCTTTCTATTTAATAACATTTGTCTGAGATTTAAAATTTATGGAATATATACATATATAATTTTGAATTTAAAACTATGAAAATATGCAGCCTAACACCTTTTTAAAATTATTTTAAAACCTTATGAATACCGCACTTACATGCTTTAAATTTCAAATACTGCAAACCACTATAGCGCAAGGGAAAACCCCTAGCAATTAAAACAAAAATATTAATTAGTGGCTTTTACTATGTATACTAAAATCAAACGTAAACTGATTTTAAAAACAGTAACAACAGAAGTAAGAATGCCAAGCATAAGGCTCTGAGTTTAAAAACAGTCATTTACGGTAATATTAAACAAAAATCTACATACAAGTAAGGTACACATAAACAAGGAAATAAAATATTAAGAATACATTTATGAATACACAATAAAAACTAACAAACCTCTTTCGTAAAATAAAATTTGGTTTCAGCCGACAAACTAAATGACAAAAAATTTGAATCGACAGATATGGAACCTGAAGACGCCAATATTAAATTTACGTCTAAAAAAACAGCAAAGAACATTAAGGTTAATTATTTAATATTGAAAAACAATTTTAATGAATAAGTGTTCAATTGGTTAATATTTGGTTATTAAAACTTCAATGTTGTTTTTTTTTATTTAAACTGAAACAGAAATGTACCCCAAATAAAACAACCATAAAAATAGCTTCATTGCATAAATAATAATAGAGTTTGCCAATTCGGTTTTTTAAAAAAATGTTTTCTAGAGCGATTTTCCGCTCAATCCGGTAACATTTGGAACGAAATATCCGTCTAGCGACCTAGATTCGTACCTTATCTCTCTGTTGAGCCATTAACATTCAAATTTCATCAGCGGATGACAGAAAGATTGACGGATTAAAAAATCTACTTTTTTCCGTTTTTTAAGTGTCTCCTAGATCTATTTTCAGGGCATGTCGCCATCTGGCAAACGCCGAGTATACACGTGTGCAAAGAGTGCGACCTTATAATTTATTTTGAACTGTCAAATTTTCCGCAACACGCGGTTTTCGATTTACTAACTTAATTTTCATTTTTCAAACTCGAACTAATACTTTTAAAAGGAAAAGGAAAACATTAATAATCATGCCTGGGCATTCCCCCAGGAAAAACCGGTTTAAGGGACTCAATCCAGACGCTCCCTTAAACCAACGCGCCAAAGTAAAACGAAAATGTGAATCTCATTACCCACCACTACCAACCAGTGCCTCCAATGACGACAACATCCCTCGTTATCTAGTTATATCTGGCCTAGAAAAAACTAATAATGGAAAAGATAATGAAATTGAAAAACTCCGCCCACTCGCATCATATTATCTTTTCCAAATTAATCGCGGCTTAGAATATATCTCAAAAGAAATATTAGAGGTTAAAGCCATGCACACTGCCACCTTTTAACCAAAGATCGCCAGCCGCTCTGCCACCTCTGCTCCTCAAACGACCCTTTCACCATGAAGCATCTAACATATGACTGCCAATACGTCAAATCAACACTACAAAACATCAACCCATCTTCCAACACATTAACAAACCTCCTCATCATGTCATCAACCCAACAGAGCAAAACATCAAAGACACCTTTAAACTACTAACTATACTTAATATGCAAAAAAAACATTTAATGTACACAATGGCAGAAAGCCCCGGTAGCTATTGCCAACTTCCTATTATTATTAGCGATCAAGATAGATTTTGTTTTTATTATTTGGAATTTCAAATGGACTGTATCTCCTAAATTATAAACCCACGAAATATAATGTGCATGTGCATGTGCAAATATGAAAAAACTAACCAACAAAAAACGCAAAAAGTATGCATTCATTGAAAACCAAAATGGTATTATACCTACACAAATTCCAAAAAAATTGATTTTATTCGGGTCTGGAAACTGTATCCTCCCAAATTATACACTCACGAAATATGATTTGTGTGAAATAATAAAAATAATGTAAAATATGAACAAACTAAGCTACAAAACACGAAAAATATATTTATTTAATGAAAATCAAAATGGTAGATACTCACATAGATGGGTATTGGCTTTGCCGATTTGACTTTAGATTTTTTCTTTTTTAATGTATTAACTTTCCGTTTGTTTTTCTTTCTTTTCCAATATTTTGTGCTTTTTAATTTATTATATTAGCTTTCAACTATTTACTTTAAATTTTTCTTTACTTTATTAATTTTTTATTCTCAATTTTACACCGAAAATCGATCCGCGACACAGAACTTTTCAGAATGGAATTATCAATGCAAATGCATGACATCATCTTTTGTAGCCGACAGCTGCAGACGCGCCAAAGTGGAACGACGTGAACTGAGACATTTGATTCCTTGAGGTGGAACGACGTGGACTGAGACATTTGATTCCTTAAGGTGATTACACTACAATAATGCATTAAGGCTGGCACACATTGTTATTGAACATGAAATTGTATCGTTTCAGACTTGTTTTTCGACATATAGTAATCCGTGATTTAAGACAAGTGATTAAGAGTAATAAATTATTTATAGAAGAGATTTATGAGGGAAATTTTTTTTTTAATTATTGCAGGTGCATTGGTTTTCAAATGGAAAACTGGAAAATTTCAAAATGGGTTTTCGAATGGAAAATAGAAAGTTCTTGATGAAAAACTCGGACATTTTATTGGTTTTCCAAGGGAAAATTGTTATTGGAGCTAGTAATTAATAAAAGCGTATGAAACAAATGTGTTTTGAGGTATTTATTAGTTCTAGAAAAATATTCCACCCATCCGCATTTTTTTTCCAAATATAATTGCTATAATCTCTTGTAGCAAGCTATATCTGCTTACCATAATAGTTTGTACCACTTGAAATGAAATACATTCACTCTTACCACAAAAGACATAATGTCTTTTCTCATGATTACTTTTACCGTTTGTGGTTAATGGTATTGCCGTTTGGAAACAGAATATTTTTCTTTTGTGTGAAAAAACAATCGCATTTATTCGCACGAAGCTTCAACAAATCGACCAATGTGAACTTCGTCAATCAACACGAACTGTTGAAACTTCGTGCGAATAAAGCGACTGTTTTCTTTCTCTGTCACACGCATTGGTCGGTATTGACATCATTCCCATACTGTTTCATGAAAGTCAAACCATTTTTTTTTATTTTTCCTGCCAAACAGTCATTTGTGTCGTGCATTTGTCAGTTTTGAGGTGTTGGGAGATTTTCTTTTAAAGTTAAATTGCCTGCATAGGTCCCGAGAAAATTGGTTGGTTGAAGTTGTGCGTTCGGTCTACGATCTTGATAACATAAATTTGGTTAAAATTGAAGGTCCAGTACACAGCGAGTTTGAATTGGAATACCTACTATTGGAAGGCCACTGCTTTGATTCAATGACGGGTGCACCACCGAGAGGCCTGCAAATAACTCTTGGAACAAACGATAATCCTACCTTGCTGGTTACAATTGTGATGGCCAACTTGGGCTACTATTGATTAAAAGCGAATCCTGGTATATGGGAACTGCGTTTGCGCGATGGAAAGAGTTCTGAGATCTACGAAATATCGAAGTAAGGACGTAAAATTTTAGAAATTTTGATATATGAATAACTTGAAAGGTTTTTAGTGCTGAAGGACCAAACACAATTCATGTCAATAATGTGACGAGAGTGATGATAAGTTCATTACGATCGCAGGTTATCAAACTACGTGTCAACAAGAAACTTGGAATGACTAATGCCGATTTACTTGGAGACGATGAAGATAACAATAAAGGAATTTGGAACTCAATGTTACCCTTTAAAGTCTCTTGTAAAGTTTTGGTTTTTGAAGAACTACCTATCGCCTCAATTTACCAACTTCCTGCCATATATATGGCTAAGGAATATAAGTGGATCCGCTGGTTGCATCAACAAACTGAAACGCAAAGAACTATCTGGGGATACAAAATTCTGTTTCTTGACGTACTTCGTACTCTTTCCCTTAAATATTCGGAAAATAATATTTGTCGATGCTGATGCGGTAAGTTTTTATTCATTATGATAATTATCAATATAAAATCACAAATATTTTCACAGATTGTTCCCGCAGATATGAAGGAATTAAATGAGTTAGATCTCAATGGTGCTTCCTTCGCTTACCTACACTCCCTTCTGTGATTCTCGAACAGAGATGGAATGTTTCCGTTTTTGGAAACAAGGCTATTGGCGAATTTATCTAATGGAAAACTTTACCATATATCTGCCTTGTATGTAGTCGATTTAAAGCGTTTCCGTAAAATAGCAGCTGGTGACCGACTCAGAGGACAGTATCAGGCTTTAAGCCAAGACCCTAATAGTTTGTCTAATCTTGACCAGGATCTTCCCAATAAAACATGATTCATCAAGTTGCTATCAAATCCCTACCAGACGAATGGCTTTGGTGTCAAACCTGGTGCAGTGACAGTAATTTCAAGAACACAAAGGTAATTGATCTCTGCAACAACCCACAAACAAAAGGAGCAAAACTAACAGCTGCCCAACGCATTGTCCCTGAATGGAAAAACTATGATCACGAAATAGAAAGAGCACAACCGTAGATGGCAGGCCTCCATTGGATGCAGACAGACCGAACGTATGCTCCCCAACGTAAATAAAAATTTTGCAACATTTTTGCTATCTCGTAGCAGATAAAAGACTATAGAAAGCTTATTGGCGTTTCCAGCGGGCACTTCTCTTTTGCCAAGCATTCAAACGTGTTAGACTTAAGTGAATCTAGGCGCAGACATGGTGAGAGCTGGTAACTTAGGCTCCTTATCATGGCAGCATCTTTTGTATTTTCTCCGAACATCTGGAAAGCTATAACAAAAGAAGGTTGCTATCTATAATACAATGGACCGGTATTTAAGTCTGAATGCTCCAATTGGTATTTTAAAAACCTCCAACAGAAAAAAAAAAAAGAAAAAAATGGAGACTAGTTTGGTTTTGGTTTTTTGTAAAAAGTTATTATTGTTAGATGCTTTAGTTTTAGTTGTTAATAGCTGCTCTTTTTCTAGTTGAGACTTTTTCTTAAATGCTAAATGTTTCTCCTAAATAGAGAATTCTTCATGAAGATTTCGCACTTTAGGTGCTGTTGGTGGATGTAGTTGGCAGGTCGCAACCAACTACACGCGGAGGCTTCCGAGGTGGCGAACCACTTGGCAATGGTCGTCAAAAAGCTGCACGTATGGAATCCGCTAGACCGGGCTGTTGAAACCGCTCAAAATCACTGGGTCAATTTTTTTTATTAAAAAACTCTCGAGTCTTGCAGGCATTTCAGGAATCTAAATTTCAGGAAGCCCCTTGGGTTCCAAAGAGCTTTGCTTAGCTATTTGTGAATTACATTATATCAATACAAATGATTTCTTTTTTCTTTAAAAACAATCGTTATAATCGTTTGCAGCTAACGACTTTTCGCTTATGACAGACGCTTTGGTCTCTTGACGCAAAATACTTTTCACGCTTCCCTGAAAATACTAATTCTAGAATAATAATCGATAAAATAGTTTGTGATAAGGGGTTTTAAAGTTAGTCTCGAATTATGCATATCAATGGCCTTGATTTCTTTTTTCTTTAAAACTAATCATTATAATCGTTTGTAACTAACGATTTTTTTGCTTGTGAAAGACGCTTTGGCCTCTTGAAGCGAAATATCTTCCACGCTTACCTGAAATTTCCAAATATTGAACCACCATCGATTTTGTAGCTTGTGGTAAGAGGTTTAAAACTTAGTCTCAAATTATGCATATCAAAGCGAATGATTTGTTTTTTCCTTAACAATAATCCATTTTATCTTTTGTGGCTAACGTCTTTTCGCTTGTGAGAGACGCTTTGGCCTCTTAAAGCGAAATATCTTCCACGCTTACCTGATATTCCTAAATCTTGAACCACCATCGATTATGTAGTTTCTGGTTAATGCTATAGGAGTTATTCGTGAATTACAAAGAGTCTTTCGCACTGATTTGTATTTCCTTTTAAAATAAGGGATTTTACCTTTTGTAGCAAACACTTAAATCTTCTGAGAATCGCTTTGAGCGTTTGCTATCAAGTACATTTTAACCCTTATCATTAAGAGCAAAATCTTTACACATGATTGGTTATACCGTTTACAGTAAATGGTTTAAGATTTAATCACAAATTTCTGAAGGATGTTTGCAGTGATTGATTTTATCTATGAAGACAAGTGTTTTTTGCATTGTTAGCAATCAGTTTTCTCGGTTGAGATTGTTGATATTTGGTTTTGTAATAAATGGTAATGTAGTTATCAGGTAATAGATTATTCTCTTATAATCATCGGAGGACGCTTGTGCCTATGGGTTTTAGTAATAGTTTTAAACGATATTTTCATGAATTTCAGGTAAGACGATAAAGCATTAAAAATAAAGAGCTACTTGTCTACGGCAAGCCATAACTGATTAAAATAAACGCTTTCCGTTTAGCATAAGAGTTTCTTATATCATACTGCTTGCACTTAGAGATTTTTTTTTTTTTGAGTGTGGGCTTGAAATATTACTTTAAATATATTGATCATTTTAATCTAATATTATTATTTGATTATGAATTAAGGTGGAGTGTTGTAAATATTTAATTCACTTTAGCTTTATTCACTTAGGGCCCCTACACTACGCAAACACGTTTGCACAAACGTGTGTTTCTGCAAACATAGTTTCGCCACACACAATACTCAAACATGTTTGAGAGATATTAGTTACTTGACGTTTTTCATATCAATAAGACTTACGGAGCAATGAGCGATTTCGCATGTGCTGCTTTAATTAATTACCCGATTACAATAATCTTTGCTTTTAACACACCACAACACCGGTAAACTTTTATATAATTCGATAAATTCCGTCCAAAAAATTAGTTCCTCTAGTTTATTCATCTTTACTCCTTGAAAATTGACACGTGTTTGACCAAAATTCACCACACACGACTCAAACATGTTTGTGCAAACACGGAAAATTCAAAATTTATAGAATTTGTTCAAACGGTTTTCGCAAACACTCAACATCGCTACACACTACTCAAACAGTTTGCACAAACATTTTTACAAAAACAAAATACATATGTTTGCGCATACGGTTTGAGTAGTGTAGGGGCCCTATTAATCTGTATTCTAAGTTTACATAGATTTTTGTTTATAATAATTTATTTATTTTTAATAGAAACGTTCAAGATTCTAGATTTATACTATTTTTCTTTACCAATACTTCCTTAAATGAAAGTTTCGCTGTATTGCAGAGATCTCTTTAAAAAAAGGATGTCTTCCTAATGTACAGCCAGTGAACATTCCCTATAACCCCTGCTTGCAGAATTATAGTTAAAAAGTATGAAGGAAGGAGACAGTGCGTAATATGTGGCGAATAAGGGTTGTTTACATGGGCATCCTCATATTGTAACTGAAGGAGAGATATGACATTGTTACCTGTTCGAAATTGCTCGGTGGTTCTTGTATTCTCTAGAGATTTCGATATTGCTGTTTGCTGGTAAATTCAAAGAAAGAACCGCTGACTCAGGCTTCAGTTTTTATTGTGAAGTAATGATGTAAAGATTGGATTAGTAAAATTTGGAGTGGTACACTCATTGTGTGGTTATAAATTGAATTGTATAACGATAAGAAAGGTGGAGTAATTAAAGTACAAATAAGAGGTGGAGATTAAAGCTTCATTTCTCTATCCTGTTTTACGTTACAACGTAACGTTCATCGTCTTAATTAATATGGCGATCCCTTTCTGGCGGGTAATTGATCACTACGGGCCCCGAAACACATTATCATATTGCTGAAGTTGTTTATCATTTCATTATGGTGTGGTGGTGCGTGGCGTTGGGACAAGCATGTCTACCTGTTACATGGTACTTCGACTTTGGAGGCCGAAAGACACTGCCATGAAAAGTGATTTCTATTTTAGCTGTTCGGAGTCGGTATAAAGTTGTAGGCCATTGACATGCGATAGGGCCATAGGTTCTTTTGATGCGAAATCCTATTTATTTTATTTGTACGGTGCTAAAATATTCTTTCGACAAGTCTGTAAATAGTCGTCTTCATTAAAAAGTTCAATTTCGAGTTTGTGTTTATTTCCAACGCTCTGAAAACTTATTTTGGCAACCTTATGCCTTTTATGCTCATTTTAACAAAAACAATTTTGAAGTTGCGGCATTGGCAGAAACGCTATTGACAGCATTTCTGCCGTGGCGACAACTGCAAATGTATGGAAACGTGGTGCCGTTTTCGCCACGTCAGTGTGTAGTACTCTCATATGTATTTTAAAATCTGATTCTGCCGCTGCCACAACTGGATTGGGCGAAGCCTTAACTTCAGAAGCCGTTGTAAGGCTTTTGCTGCTCCTTTACATTTCAAATTTAGTCCTCTAAAACTATTGTCAAAGTGTACACTTGTACCATGTACACGCAACTACCCTTTCCTTTTGACAAACTTCTATACGATGGTGTGAATACCTACTATCGCATCCCCATTTTGAAGAAATTTCGCTGCTTTCGCAAAGAAATGTTTATATTATCTCCTCAAAAGCACTGGTAAAGGTAACAATCTAGGCTGTTTAAGCTGAGAGCTGTATGTGACCTCAAATACCATGGTATCGATACCAGCAATGTGTCAAAATTACTAGCTTTCAAAAAAGTTTCTGTTGCCAGTTCCAGTGCTATTAAAAAAAAAAAAGTTAAAGCAATAGCTACTATATTAAAATTTTGAATAACCGTTATTTTAATTTTCAAAGCTTAAAACATTTATTTTACTTAATAATACTGCTACGGTCTACTTTCCACAATTAACACATTCATTTCCGTATTTGGCAACAGGGTGGGCACGTGACTGACGGCAAGCCACAACAGCATCACCATCTAATCCCGGCTGGCATTTACAAACAGCCAAATGAGCCTTGGGTTCACAGGTAGCGCCAGTTGCACATTTACCTATGCAAGGATTGACGCACTGATAATTGATGCATGCCTTATTATCGGGACACTCGTTGTTGCTCAAACATTCTCCCTAAAAGTTTGGATATTTTTTTTTAGATCGAAACGCTAATAAAAGCAAAGAGTCCTTACCCTTGAACAGTGTGACAGTGCATTTCCTGTATGTCCAGGCAGGCAGTTACAAACTGGACGCTCCTTTCCGGTACTATCGTGTCCGGGAATACAAATGGCATTTGTTCCACAAGGATTTGGTTCACAAAGATCCTCTGAAAGACACAAAATGTTAAATAAACACATGCTTCGTGCTAAAAGTCAAAGGATATTCACGTTTGGTAAATGGACGGCAATGAACAAATGGATCACCAGTCATGTCTCTTGGACAACTACATACTGGAGTCAATCCTCTCAAGTTGCAATCAGCTCCAACACCGCAGGCTCCATCGCAGGTGTTTTTACAAATTCCATAGAAGCATGCTGGTTTGTTGGATGGGCAGTCTACATCTCCATAGCACTCGGGACGACATTCACTATAAGCAGTGCCAATGTAGCCTTTAGGACACTCGCATATTGCCCGATGGTTGGCAACTCCATTACAAGAGGCACCAGTACCACACTGGTTGCATGCCGGAACGCATTTGAAGTTGCTGCACATATCTCTTGCACTACAATCTCCATCTTGATCACATTCGTGTCTGCATCCGGTAAGTGGATTGCCCTGAAATTGATCATTCAAATTTTTGTTTTCAAATTAAGAACCTGGGTTGAATTTATTACAAAAAAAAAGGCTGTAGAAGTTTATCGAGTTATTAAATCTTAACATGGAGATAAAAGAAATCATGACACGATGGCATGGCCATTCGCAGGTAAACAGACTGGGAAATAAAGCATTCGGAGCAAAAATCAGCTGCACCAAAGCAGATATTTCAGTGGCTGTTGATTCCTGAACTTTTCCGCTTATGTTTTTAGAATATCTACTTTTTTTTTGTATACATTTTTAGCTGTTGTATTTTGAAAATTCGCAAAAAAATGCTTTTCATTCCATGTTACGCGTACATTTCAGAAGTCAAACGAAAAAAAAGATCATACAGAAAATATTTTCTGACACTCCTCTTTTCATATATATAATCACCTAATATTTGTTTCTACACATTTATCTGCTTACTTCTTTAAGTTTTCCTCGTTCTTGTATATGCTAGTTCGAACTTCAGCTCTTTTGTTTCTGTGTTGGTTTATAGATTTACTGCGGCTACTCTTCCTCTAGTGAGCTCAAAAGCAGTAATTCATTGATATGGCAAGTAAGGGAAAACCAATTTATTAGTATAACTTTCGATTGATTTACATACGTGGTAGCAATGTATGGATTTTCAAACTACTGCTTAATAATGTGATACGAAAATGCATCTTGCCAGAAAAGACGATTTGTTCAATTCAAGCTGCTCAGTTCTCACACTCCGAGCTACAAAGAAGCATATAGGTGTTAGTTTTCAATATTGCTGAGTCGAATACACCCTGTTGGTGAGTAGTTTGAAATCTAAAATCGATCTAATCAAATGCTTGATAAGTTGAGCTGTTTAGTAGATGGCCAGTCAGATTGAATCTCTCTCTCGGCCAAAGCAATAGGAAGACAGGTTTTAAATGTTACCCTTTACACAGCATTCACTTTGGAAATAAGTTTACAATATTTCACGGCGTTGTCCAAGTCTATTGCGAATTATTTAACTCTGCAGGGATATGATAGAGTTGGGCCCGTAGCGTATGATAGAGTCGTTATAGCATATCTGCTTATAATGCGGAGAGAAAGTGGTTCAAATCCAAACAGAGACCAAAATTGTTTTCCAATTTCTCGCGAAAAGTGATACCCGTGGTATCACTTTTCGCGAGAAATTGGCAAGTCCTCCGATAGTAAAATCATTGCCATGAAAATCTCTTTCTTAATTAGCCGTTCGGAACCGGCAGAAAATTATTGGTCCCCTCCATTTGCTCACAAGACATGGTTGCGTGTCAAATTTGCTAGGTATCTGTTCTGCTGCCCTATGCATGTATATGGAGGTAAAATACTGACCTTTTGTCAATATTTGGGTCGGAAAACAGCTGCCAATGATGGAACACAAAATAAACTATAACTAACGAAATAACCAGTAGTGGCTCTTTCCTTATAAAGTTATCTATGGGAGAGACTTCGTAGAAATGGAATGAAGTGTGCAACAAGAGAAGGGGAAGGCATTTTATTTGTCAGTTGATTTAAAAACAGTTCAAAATAGTGACTTTTTCTCTTTTGGAGTACACAGCTCCAGATTATATCTGTTCGCTGTTAGTGAGATTGAAAACAGAGTTTACTTCAATTTGACACTTCACTTTGGTACCAAGACTTTTTAAGAATAAAACTTAAGGAACGTCGTCAAAAGCAAACTTTTAATTTAAAAAAAAAAGTTGATCACCCGATGGAATCATAGTTTTTTTGTGCTAAGAAATCGTCGCATTCATTTCGGTTTTCGATTGATCTGTGCAATTATTAATTTTGTTATATTTTTCTGGAGTGTTTTGGTCTGCATGAGAATACCAACTGAGCCGGTTGTGCTTAAATTGTTATCAAGATAGTATTTTTGACAAGAAGGCTTAAATAGATCTCGGTGTTTCTTTACGATTAGGCTTTGTAACTGCTGAATCGTTTCCTTTCCAAAGATTACTCCCAAGATAATGTAGAGCCCGGTTTCAATTTTCTGCGCACTTCAATGTTCGAGAAAAACAAGTGTGATAGGCGGACAGACGAAAAGTATTTTCATAAGGGTATTTGTACGAAACCCAGAAAAGGTGCATAAATATAAGTATGCAATTACCTCTGAATATCTTACCTAAAGTAGTTCTTAAAAAATGCAACCAAGCCTTTACTTAAAATCTATCAGTTAAGAAGTGGTAAATAAATTAGACTTACGATAAAACTATGTAAGCAGGAACAAGTTGGTACTCCATTTAGAATTTCACACTTCGTGTTCTGCCCACATGGACTAGGGTGGCACTGCTCCTCTGTTTACCGAAAAATATAGAGAATTAAGGTTTTAAGATATTAGAAATAAATTGCACAGTAACTTCTTTGATAGAGCTAAAAGTACCCACCTGGATCAATCGGAGTGCACAACGTGAAAGGGTCACCTCGATATCCTACAGGACAGCTGCACACGGCAACGTGGTTCCTTGCCTACCAAAGGAAAAGCGGAGGACATTAATACTTGGAATTGTATTCCTATGATCACGTAGAAAACGACTCGGTAAAATTAAACCACGAAATGGCTGATATCAACCCTTCTTCGTTCAGTTTCAGAAATCAACTTACCTCACAGTGTGCATTCGACCCACAAGCCCCAACGCACGGATTGACACACCGTGAATCCTTGCAGCTCAATCCGCTGACACAGTCTACGTTATCCAGACACTCTCCACGCGAACACACAACCAGAGGGTTACCACTATGTCCTGGAGGACAGGAACAAACTGGTCGGCCGCCAGCTGCCTCCTGACATACAGCATTTGATCCACAAGGATTTCCTGCGCAACCATAATTTAACTGACGAGCTGTACAAGTTGAGAAACAAAAATAATTAAAAAATTTTTTTAAGCAAAAGGTGCTTAGGCCTTAGCAAAAAGTAAAGGAGGCCGCTCATGCATGGCGCAAGCAAACAAATAATTTACCATATTGATTTGTTTGATAATAGGAAGCTGGTGTTCCGTCTGAATAGTATGTTCGTTGATATGAACAGTTGACGCATCTTTTTTCAGTTGCAGCGCGGCCTAAGACTAGAGGGCACAATAGCGTCAGCCACAGGCTGCCGGTAAGTACCTTTAATGGCAAGTGAACCTATAAAATAAAACAAGTTGCGTATTAGATTCCTCAAATGCAAATGTTATAGGACGTTCAACCATACTCTTGAACCCATAAAATGTTATTGATTATGTAAAAAATGGACAGGTTTAAGTGAATCATTGATTTATTTGGAAGAAATGCCGGTGAGACATCTTCTTCCGACTAACGAGTTATGTTGTTTTGTTGACTAACAAGTTATGTTGTTTTGCTTTTCTGAATGTCTATTATTTGAGATAGAACCGGTAAAGTGACGGTGACGCATAACTACCCCAATGCCAGATTTTTTTTAAGCTAAATTTTAAGTAAATGACCGTTCCTACTAAAATGATTTATTATGTCTTGAAGGTAAAGTATTTACTAAAATGCTTAATTATGTCTTGTATAGGTCTTATACCGTGACACTAGTATTGAATCAGAATTGAAGTGGGTAGAATACATGGAAATGGAATAATTAAGTGAATGAAAGAAAAACACTATGAGTGTAGTCAAAATATTTCGGACTCTAAAATTGTTTTTAGTCCTGTCTGAAATACAAGACTCGGTTAAGGTTTCGTTACATTTTAAATGACTATCTGAGTATCTGTGGAGTGTGTGGATAGCATGTCCGCCTGTTAATCCAGAGGTTCGAATCCCAACAGAGGCAAAAATGTTTTTTCCACGTGTATCGCCTTTCGCGAGGAATTGGCAAGTCCTCCGTTAGTATGCATTGCCATGAAAAGCACTTTCTCGATTAGCCATTCAGAACCGGCAGAAAATTGTAGGTCCCTTCCATTTCCTCACAAGGCATGGTTGTGAGAAATGCGCCAGGCCCAAGGGCTCCTCGCTCTGTTGCGCCACCCTATTTATTTATTTATTTATTTATTTATCTGAGTATCTGACAACTGGAAAACTTGCTGTTCACAAAATTTGTAGACATTCCGTCAGTCTGTTTGGGCTCTAAATTAGGACGGATCGAAATTTTTATTTTCCCTTACCACAATTTCGAGTTTAATCGTTTTGAACGACCGTAATGGTCGTTTGTCTTTCATTTTCAATATTCATGTCTTTTTGGTTTGTCTTATGGTAAGAAGTAGCCAGAAGTCGAAGGAATAATCTGATTTGTTCGTGGGGGTGGTTAGAGAGGCGTATGCCCTCTCTTCAAAAGGAGATAGTGTTAATGGCCGTGGTCAAGAAGCCTTTTTTTTGCTTCCGATTATAGGTACTATAAGAGAAGCTTCGCAATCGTGCAGAAAAAATATTTGTAGACATTTACAATTAAACATGACATTACGATGATAGGGAATACGAAAAAATTGGGTCCTTCAATTCTGTACGTCTGTCTGTCCGTATCTACAGTGAGAAAATTGAACCATGATTTTTTTAAATAGAAGCACTATATTATACTTTATGTTTAAATCAGTACAAATAGAATTATGTTTAAACCGAATTAAAATCTATTTAGATCCGAAAAAAACTATTTTTTAAAGTAAAGTCAGTTTAAATCAAAATAATCCCTGTTTGATTTTTGAAAAGCCTGTTATTCATCTTACTTATTTAAAAGTATTTAAATTTTAACGATTATTATAACTCGAGTATTATAACTCAAACCTAAATCTATTTGAATTGAACTCAAACAAAGAGGGGACACACAAAATTTAATTTAAAACAAACATAAACTAGTTTGATTCAAACATGAACGAAGTTGAAATATTTACTAAAGAAACAAACTGAGCAAAGTTACATACGAACTTGAATCTATTTGAGTTGAACTCAAACTAAGTAAGAACGTAAATAATTTAACATAACACAAACGTGAACGAGTTTGGTTCAAATATGAACGAAGTCAAAATATTTACAAAAGAAAAAAATTGTATAGAAAATGTTACGTTCGAACTCGAATCTATTTGAATTGAACTCAAACGAAGTACAAAGATAACTGTAGTGTCTAAAGCTGCTTGGCGTTACCATTGAAAAAGTCAAATGAATAAGGATTGTCGTGCGCGCAGGTCTTTTTTCCGCCAAGTGAAGTCTAATTGATTATTCTGTGCAAGTTGATTTCAAATGATTTTTATATGGTGATTTTCGGGGGTGCAAACAAAAAAAAACTCAAATGGGGAAATAATCAATTCCTATACATTGGACGCAGACAGTCGTATTTAAAATCCCATTCCAAAGCATGTCTAACTTTGGACAGCTCTTAGAACAGTGCCCAACTCCAAATCGTATTTATAAACACTTTCATCGATGTCTAAGGAACGTCTAACTTTAGACACCGAAATGGTTGTCTAAACTATGGCTAAAGTGGCATTTGCTACAGCAAAAAACAATTTTGTTGAACATGTTATAAAACACTGTTGAGAGCTCTAAGATCGAAAAATAAATAAGTAGTTTGAGGTGCAAAAATACTACTTTCAACAATTTAATTTATAAATTGCACAAATTTCATCTTTTTATGAGACTTGGAAAAGCTGTAACTCAAAGTCAAATCAGCTGTTTTTTTGGTCTGGTTCAAGTGCTACGCCACACTCTTTCAGAGCCTTTTAGTTGTTGCACTCGTATATCAAAACACAAAAAATGGTACTGCACGGATACATCATGAACGACACCAGTTAGTTTTTCATTCGAAGTTGACAGTTTGAGGGGTTGTTTCTTGTTTAGACAACTGTTGGAATCCATTTCCAACTCTTTAGACACCGTCTAGTTGGACAGTTGTCTAATGATATTCTAAGCAAATTTTATAAATACGACTGAGAGTGTTTAAATACTGTGTTTATAATTAAACCAGATTCTGTGCATCCAGACTTAAAAGGATTGAGGGATTTACTTGAGGAGTGGAACTTAATTTCGTTGTTTCCTTTTATCCATGTAGTGCAGTCAATGAAGCGAAAAATAGGGCCTTACCTCCGAATTATTTTACTGTGAACCGATTAGCTAATGGTAAGTACAAGTTTTTACAATTATGTTGAACGTATTAAATTTTTGTGATAAAGCATTATTTTCGTCATTAACAAACGTTTATCTTTACGCCTACAATTTGTCATATAATTTTTTTGTTTTCTTTTTATTTTTTTCTTGGATATGTAGGTGGAACCAGCAGCATCTGATATCAATATCAAACTTCAGTTCATTCATTTTAACATTTTTTTAAAGCGAAGTTATGCTAGATAGACTAAAATTTCTTTCTACAGAAGATATTAAGGATCTTATTCCAAAAGTTAGCCCTAGGGCTGAATTTAGGGAAAGGCTTTTTATATGGGAGAAACAAGAAAGAAAAGGTAGGTATTCACTGATACCACTAGAATAACCTGAATAATAATCTGTATAAATCATTTTGAATAACGTTTGCAGTTTAATATCGACGGCACAACAATTTCTGTCGGCACTAAAGTCTCTGATTGGACGTTTAATATTAAATTTCCAGAAACATCAACAACTTCCTTCAGTTTAGCAGATGTAAGTTAAGAAAAATTAAATTTTTCGAGCCTACCTAAACACGGTGCCATTATTCATTTTAGAATTTATTCGATATACTACAACAAACGGACAAAGGCAAAGCAGTAATTTCTTTTCGCGAGAAAAACGGTAGCCTGTTAGAAAAACATCGTCAAGACATAATTAATATAATATTAGAAAGAGTCTTCAACAGCGGAAAAATACTACAATTTTAACAATATTTCCAAATGAAATTAAGGTGTGTATGTAATGTATGTTGTAACAAACGTAACACTAGAAATCATTTGAAATTTGTAAAAAGCTTGACAAATTTTTGTATATCAAGAATATTTCTTATTTTACTAGCCCTCCTTTACATGTACATACTATTAATAATGGAAAATGTTATTTTAGAAATAAATGTTTGTAAAAAAATAAACTGAAGTGTTTTTTTCTTCACATGGTTTCCTTAAAGCTTTTGACGTTTTAAAACTTTTTGCAGTTTCATTATCCAAAACATTTTCTTTTGCTATATGTGACAAAATAATTTTTGGGTAAGTGCATATTGTATATTTGCGTTAAATTTTAAATCGAAAGTTGATTTTATTTGTTATGAACAAATTGTTTCAACGTAAGCTTTCTTAAGCAGATCCCATTGTTATTCCAAGCATATACTATACAACATAATGTCTTCTCATTTATATGTATACAAAACTTCGTCGATTTTAAATGAATAAGTTTTTTATTTGAAATGATGGTAATTGTTTAAGAGTCGAGTGTGAATATTGAGTAAAAAAGTATGCACAACCAAAAACTTAGTATATACTAGTATTTAGTACACTAGGATTTTGTGGAATATGCATGCTTACTCAAAATTCACACTCGGTTCTTAAACTATTACCATCATTTCAAATAAAAAACTTATTAATTTAAAATCGAGCGAGTCTGATATAAACGAATAGATTTATGCTTCAAATAACTATGAGTCTGTTTAAAAAAGCAAAGCATTTGTTTTAAACAGAAAACGTATTTGTTTCAAACACGGACATATTAAAATGAAATGAAGATAATTCTATTTGAAAGAACATTAGATGAAGTCAATTAAAACAAATAGAAACACGTTTAAGTTAAATAGAAAGCAAAAATAATTTAATTTAGAGCATGTTCAACTTATTTCAACAATTAGTTAATAGGTTTCTATTAAAATTAAATAGAAACCGCTTCCATGCCAAATCATATGTGTTTGAGTTTGGTTTAAATATGAATAAGTACATCAAATTTTTCTGAGTGTAATCTTCAAAATAATGCATGACTGTATATTGCGGCTTTGAAGCTAGATATCTCAGTAATTTGATGTAATAGAGTTATTTTGAGACCAGATTTGGATTCAGCGGATAGCAAATCATCGGAAAAGCAATTTTTGAGTTAACATTTTCTTTAAGAAATGGATTTTTCCGATCTTAAATGATTAATTTCTCGAAAGCATGATGGCTAGATTCGAATTCAGAGAGCCAAAAACCTTTTAAATATGTAGTTTGCTTTTGGCGGCAAAACTATTGTCGACCAGTGCTTTTATTAATTTTTTTTAATAATTCTGAATACATAATTCCAAATATTTTCAAGACGCTATCTACAACTTTTTCAAATTTTTTGTTGGAACATATTTTAGCAACATCTGAAAACTTGCATGCTTGGTTCTTAAAAACCTAGTTTGTAAGAGAGGGAAAAATAAAAAAAACAGTTTTTAAGAAAACTACTCTAACGATGTTGATTAAATTTTCAGCAATTATACAAACTAGCAAGTGCGAAAATTTGCGTTATTAGAATTTTTTATTTAATTGCTTTCGATATCTTATGTGATTTTAGTTAATTTCTCTAATTATTTTTTAGTTGGCAACCCAGTATCACCAGATACATTGTGAAGAGCGAATACCTCTCCCGACCTAGAGGAAGTTAAGCTTGCCATATGCAAACTTAAATCAAATAAGACTGCAGGTGCAGATGGCCTCGATGAATTTTTCAAGGCAGTACCTCAGTATCGTATGCCCGATCCTAAAGAAGGGAGACCCTCTCAATTTCTTATAATGTTTTGAAAACACAGTGCGAGTATTTAGGAAAATAGGAGAGGACTTGAAAGGAGACACCGATGCACGTTGTTTTTTGAACTTTTGTGAATCGTAATGCAGGGGAAATACAGAGCCAGGTAAAGCATCCCACATTCGGGTGGTGCGACTGAAATGCGAATCTCTATACTTGACTGTACGCCCGAAATTGGGCTCAAGATAAAACTGATGAACATTCCTAGCGAGGCGGGTGTTGCGGCTAAATTGTTTTAGGGGAGGAATGCAACTGGCTATTTCACTAGAGCACTGTTTGTAAAAAAAGCGATAAAAGAGAGAAAGACAGGTGACTTTTCGACGATGTTCAAGAGAATCAATCGGTTCTACGATTGAACTATCACCTATCAATCTTAATGCTCTATTTTGTACCCTATCAAGAAGGTGCAAGGATGTTTGAGGAGCACCGGACCAGATATGGGAGTTATACTCCAGTTTTGGGCGGATGAAGGCGGCCTTATAAATTGTAGCCAGATCAGAAGGGGTGAAGAACTTCCTGCATCGTCTCAAGAAACCTAAGCATTTAGCAGCGTTTTTGGCGACTTCAAATGTGGGGTCATTCCAACGAAGATCATCGTTTACACACATACCAAGTACTGACAGCTTTTCGGTTTCTTGGATGCAGGTACCATTCATGGATAATGGCAATGGGAGAATGTTAAGCTTCAACGACAAGAGACAGCATTGAGTTTTCGAAGCATTGAATTCTACTCGGTTTCTATGACCCCATGTAACAATGCTGTTATGGTCAGAATTCAATGAGCTTATCATACGCAACCGTTCCAGTTCCACATCCGAAGATCAGGGAAGTGAATTTGGAAACGAATATGAAAAGCTAAGGGTCGAGTCGTCAGCAAAACAGTTAAGCGGATTAGAAGTTTCAGACAAGAGATCATTAATGAAAATGAGGATGAGAGTCGGAGACAAACCGGAGCCCTGGGGCACACCAGCATTTATGAAGTGGGTATCAAAATTGAAGCCATCCAATACAACTTGTATAATACAACTTGTATTGAATGGTCGGAAAGGTAATTTCTAATCCAACGAAGAAGAGACTCATCGATACCAAAATCACGCATTTTCGATAAAAGAGCCTGATGCCAAACTCTATCAAATGCTTTAGAAATATCAAGCGCAATACGGTCATTAAGAAGCTTTCGTTCTTCAAGATATTTCATAAGTTGACGGTTTATCAACGTTTCCATACAATGATTCTTAGAAAAATTGATCTTTTAAACAATTTTGTTAGAGTAAGCAAAACAATTTGCAATAGAAAACCAACAAATGCACTAGAATATGGCATTTTAGACTGCTGATATTATGATTGTTATAAATATCCACTTATATACAAGGTTGATCCAATTTAAAATTTTAAGCTTCTTTCACTAAAATGCTTAACAAGGACTTTGGCAGCCGATTCAATTTCAATTCAAGTTGAACTGTGAGCAACCTTTCAGCGACACCAATCACAATCTTTTAAGTATTCAACGACTGCCATTCTTAAGGACAAACAACACATCATATCCCACAAGACTAATCTCCCACTTAAGCTTGTCAAACTTCCTATAAAATCGCTCACCACTAAGTTAACAAAGCACTTTGCAATGTCCTTGCAATTAAATGCGTTACGAAATATCCCCAACCGGTTATTGATTCAATACCAAATTATTACTCATTGAGTGTCAACAATTGCAAAACATTGTGTAACCTCAACCTTGTCCATTGTTTACACAATTCCATTCAATGTGCGGCTGTTTAGTTTAACTTCACTCACTCACTCACCATAATTTCGAACTTAAAAAAAAAAAAACTAAACAAAAATTCGAACAAATTTGTATTTAAAAGTAAACAGTTTTATTCTGAACACGACGACGATCTCTCTAGAACTGATCTTCCATCGATCTTTTGAAAAGTTTTTATTTGCTTGGACCTCTGTGCAGTAACTTCTTGCCAAAATAGTCGTTAAGAATATTATGAATGCGTGGGTGTCGTATGGCGTATAATTACAAATCGACATCACTAATTCGGAGAAAGAAAAATGAATCGACAACAACTTTAATAACAATAATAATGGCTCATTTAAATACGATTGTCGGATAGCGAAGGCGAAGCGGTTTGAAACTATACTTGTTTGGCATAATGTCGCTCATGCCCAGAAGATAGTCGGCGGTTCTGTGACGTAATTATTATAGTTTGCTCAGATGCCTCGTCGTATTAAAGTTAAGCCCGAGAAAAAAAAATATTTGTGTTTGCTGAGATGCCGTATATGGGTAGAAAAGCTTTAGCGCCCGAGCCGGACATATGCGAGTTTGTTGACAGACACTTAAGAGAATACTTTCAATTTCTTGCTCACTTACTTAATAAGCAAAGAGACTTACGAACGTATGTAAAAGGGAAAACCAGCTGAGTCTTTTTGAAGTAATTGGAATAGAAAAATCTAGGTGTTTTGTTGGACCTCTGAACACTTTTGTGTATGCGCTTATTAATTGCTGTGGCAGTGTAAGTTAAAGTGGGTGTGGGAATATTGTCTTAGTTGCTTCCTAAAAGAGCAAATACTGTAGGAGTGGCAGATCATCGTTAGTGTTGAAAGATATTTTTTTGCAATTACATCAGACCATAATGAGAAAATAAATTTTATAAGCCATTTCGCATCCCAAGACAAATAAGATGCAAGTTATTCAATCCAAAGAATAAGTTTTAAGAAGTTCTCTCTTTGGGTCAAGTTTTGAATCATCATTGAAAGCCTTTTATAGGAAAAAACGAATTCAAAGCAAGTTTCCTTTATTCAAGGTCAAAACCTGACTGGGATATAGAACTTTCGTTGTTTCTTTTTGTGTGTTTTGTTTAATCTCTTTTTTATGTTCCACACGGACTAAAACCGAAACAGGTAAAAAACATTTAACAAACCATTTCAGTTTGTTTTTATTAAGCTTAAAATGGTCTAAAAAGTTCTTATTTTGATGGGTCTATAAATAAAAGTAGGTACAGCAGTGAAGTTGGCGTTTGGTCGGCGACAAAAGACAAAATCAGTTTGATAAACAAATGTCTGCGAGAACTAAGGAGAATCTGTGTGGGATTGAACAAGAAATTCATCCTAAGAACAAAAGCAATAACAATCAAAGACACAAACACAACATCTAATTTTGCCATTTTCAATTGAATGTAGGTAAAATTAATGCACGTAAATGCCTGAAAAACAAGTAAAAAAAGTTGTATGCCTAATAAGCTTCAAGATATTAATTTTATGAAAGGAAATCAACATCCAAATAAAGTGTTCGACTGATGGGTCTCACGTGCTCGCTCTTGCGTTCTGAATAGGAACACAATTTCAAAGCTTAGGAACGATCAAATCATAGCCCCTGAGGCTTTTTTCCATTTCTTAATATTTTTTAAAAGAATGCACAATGCCTCAAGACTATTGTTTCAAAATTCCAATAGTAAATTTGACGATGTTTTATGAATATACATATTTATACCTGCTCGATCAGGGCCGAATTATGGCACACGTTATCGAATAAATCGTGACGGAATGAATTTAGTATTACCGCTCACGTTATCGAGTGATCTCTAGAACCACTATTTGGCATTCTCTCTTCATTTGTCGAAAGGAGTTTCATTCTACGCGTGGAATGCTCACTGAATATTCATGAAATGAAAATATCGGGTTATTTAATAAGAGCGCTACAAAAGTTTATTTAAGTAAAACAAAAACGGTTTTGGATATCAATGAAATTCTTTATTCTTGTGAAAGTACGTTTCTTTTGCATGGCCACCACGGGCACGCTTGCAGAAATCCAGACGCTGAACCCAATTTTCGAAGGTTTTCAAGCATAAATCTCACGTTCGATATTCGTACGAAGTTTATCAATCGTCGCTGCCTTGTTGGCATAGACCATAGACTTGACGTAGCCCCACAGGAAATAGTCTAACGGCTTCAAATCGCACGACCGAGGCGGCCAAGCGACTGGACCACTTCGTGAGATAACACGCGTTCTCCAAACAAGGTTTCCAATAAATTGAATGTGACATTTGCTGTGGTGCCGTCCTGTTGGAACCACATGTCCCTTAAGTCCATATCATCCAATTGGAGCCAAAAATATTCGGTTATCATTGAACGGTAGCGATCCCCATTCACAGTAACATGCCGGTCTTGATCATCAGGGAAGAAGTACGGCTTCTGGTGGCCAAGCGGCTTCAGTTCTTGCGTCAATTTAATCTTGTAAGGATGTGGGCCAAGATCTTTTCGCAAAATTCCCAACAACGACGTCACAGAGTTCCCAACGGTTGAGAACGACGTCTAAGAGACACATTTGGGCTTTTTGCAACTGAAGCCTCAATGGTAGCAATACTCCCAACACTACGGCCACTTCTTTGTCTGACTGGCACGGGAACATTTTGTATTTAGCCTGTGGATGCTTGTTGATCTGTTGGGACGATTATGACGACCATAAATTGGACGTAGCGCTCTTAACGTGGGGGCCACTGACTCCCAATTTCGGTAGTAAATTTTAATACTTTCGACTCGTTGTTGGCTCGTATATCTTTTCGTCATAAAATGACAAACCTTATTAAAGAGAAATGTCAAAAGAGCGGCAAGAAATATGGCGTCGTTTACTGTCCCTGTTGCTCTACTTTTGTAGCGTTCCTGTT
Source organism: Melanostoma scalare (assembly GCA_949752695.1). Taxonomy (NCBI): domain Eukaryota; kingdom Metazoa; phylum Arthropoda; class Insecta; order Diptera; family Syrphidae; genus Melanostoma; species Melanostoma scalare. Next base: position 78,228,670 of record OX456985.1, on the reverse strand, counting down.
GAAAAACCCTTTACTAACATCAATTTTTTTCAGTTTGTAGATAAATTGGAAATATTTGTTAAAAACAAAAGTAGGATTTGGAACTCAACTGCGTATATCTTTTAAATGGTTAGAGTAATCAATTGACAATAAGAGACCTTATTTGTAGAGCGTTCAATTAACTATACTTCTATAGTTGAATAGTTATTGAAATTCATTTGATAAAACTATTTTTTAGCGAGTTACTAGATTCAGAACAAAAAAGTTATTTTCCATAAAATACTTCAACCTTTGACCCTGAATATCTTTTAAATGGTTAAATTGATAAAAAAAAAATAAGAAACCATTTTGTGCTCTATAATTTTAATGATCTATAAATATTGACTTTGTGACTGGTTAAGCAATCTATTGTTAAAAAGATATGACCATTTTTATATGATACTAAATTCAAAATGGAAAACTACGATGAGCAAAATCTTCCCGTTAATATTAAGAGCTCAAATCTGGTAATTAATTACTTACTGGAGGTACCTAGAAATTTGTTTTGTCAGATCAAAAAAAAACTTGATTTTTTTGACCCATCCTAATATGTATACCTGACCCAATGCGCAAACCCCATATCCCTAATGAGATGCTACACTATCCATCGATATTCATCATTTGTTTATTGATTGGTCAGCAAAAATAAGAAGGTTAAAAGATTTTAAAACCTAAGTAAGTGAATCTAGTTTGTATGAATAGTTTAAAGGCAGTAGATTTATTTTTCGAGAAAAGTGCAGTAGATCTCCTGCAATTGCAGTAAAGTCCCAACCCTGTGGTAATATTTCCTGAACTCTCCCCAAAATACAGAGAGCATCCAATGCAGACTTTCCAATGTCGGATTGTTTTGCAAGTTGTGAACGGTTATTCAGTTCTAACTCCATCTGTTCCTCCGCTGGTTCGATAAGCTTATCACTTCTGAAATAATTTTTGATTTTGATGACAGTTGCTTGGGCTGCTACGTTCAGTTGTAGAATACAACCATTGACCAGTGATTTGTTTGACTTGCACAAGAATTAACCGAGACCGTTTGGTGGAACACATCGATTCCACTCTTGCTGCGCACATATAATCAAGTATCATTGCAGGATTGACTTTGATGACCGGAAGAGGCTTTCTCACAGTTTTGTTGTGTTGATCGCAATACCACTTGTTTGTTTGGCCTTGGATTGGAACATAACTCGCCAACGCCATTTTTGTAGAAAATCCAAAGATGGATGAGTGGACTGGACGATACTGCTTTTTGTTATTGACCTTTACAGGCTTATTCTGGTCATCAAGAACATCCTTCGCTACAAAAAGTTTAGGCACATCTCTTTTCTTTTTCCGGATCGTTCCAAGAATGGTGATCTTCTTATCCAGCAACCCCAATGCCAAATCCACCGATGTAAAGAAATTATCAATAGTGCGGCTGCGTCCAGAATTGAAATACAATGATGGCATCAACGACATCACCACATCATATACACGACCAAGTCCTACACTTTGGACAGAGCTACCAGTGTAGATAGAAAACATCAGTGGATAACCCGTTGAGCTCTCATTCAGCCGCCAAAACTTCAAACCATATTTGGCAAGCTTGCTTGGCATGTATTGGCGAAATTCAATCCTTTTTGTGGTCGTAAAGTTGTTTGATGACCTGAACAAACTAAAATAATGACTATTTTTTGCTTTTGACAGGCGTACCTGACAGGAACAACTGATACGTATGGATATTTCATTCAGTAATTACGTAAAACAGACATATCGAAAGGGATAAGCGGGAATCACAGATTTGCGGCAATTTCCATCGTTTTTGAAATTGAATAATTTTATTGATGGCCTCCTACATACCTGCATAATGACATCTCTGCTTAAATTTCTTTATCGCTGCTATATGAAATACTTAGAAACAATCCATACAATAGCCAGAAGAACTATAACTGAACAATATAAGTCAGAAATCAAAAAAATTTCGAAGAAAAAATCGTGGGGTCCATATGGACCCCAGTTCGTGTGGACACGACTCCTGCCGGTTCGTTAAGGAGGGTTAAATAAGTGTTCATGAATAACTTGTAAGAAAGGAAAATATAATTAAGTTTAAAGAAAAAAAAGGTTTAGTAAGTAAGAAAGAAAAAAGAAACAAGCACATTAAAATCCAAATCTTAAGAAAGGTATTGAATTGAGTTGAAACAAATCTAGAAACAGAAAAAAAACATTTTTTTTTGGGAAAAGAGAGCCTAGGCTAGAACCAAAAACTATACACTCGCAGAGAAGATAGCCCTCATCCAAAAAGCTTTTGTAAAAAGGAAATAAAATAAATGAATTTTTATTTAACTATGACAAACTCCAATGAGCCCCTTAGGTACTACTCGGCTAGTATTATTAAATTATTAAATATTTAAGGTTGGCATAGGCCTTGATTACATCGTGCATTTTGTGTTATGTTGCGGATTTCGTGTGATAATGATTTGTTTTGTGGAATGTTGTGTGATATTCATAAACCAGATTTTAAGGAAGAATTTTTGTGCCGGTGAAATATTACCGTAACAAGATCGGCTTAACTTTAAAATATTTTTGAGTCTCTAAACGGATCAGTTGACGTTTGTTTTCAAACTGACGTACGCTTTTTGGTTTTTTGAATAACTTTTCTACGAACCGACTAGGTAAACAAGTCAAAACAAAACAAAAACTTTTCTTATGTACGAGTAAACAAAATACAACCGCCCACAGTTACGAATTGTTTTGCAACTCATGCCTACTGGCTTAAAGCACGTTTGTGAGAGTTGTTAAAAATGGCTATTTCTAGACAAAGCCACCTCACTAAATCTTAAAAATCACATCTTAGAATACCCCGAGTTAAGGCTGTAATAATATCTTGTTTCTTGTTTAAAAAAAAAAAAGAAACAAGAAATCCATAATTTTAAGGCTTATAATACTAAACAAACAAAAGCATTGACACCTCACTAAATTACGTAACGAAAACGTTCTGTTTGCTTACTTTACTTTTCCTTCCGTTGAATCTAATTTCAATGTGCCATTGTTTTCGCATAAAAAAGTTGTTTGGAAAAAACTTGGCGCAATCGGATAAGCTATGAAAGCAGTTCTAGTGACCTTTGTAGGCGTCAACCTACGTATAGTCATGTCACATACACATGTCGGCTTTTTCGACGACCATAGTCTCATAGTATAAAAAGGTAAACAAAACCTATCGACTACAACAATCTTGATTGTTACCCGTCATGTTGGGATTGATGAAGCTTACAAATTAATTTATGCCTTCTAGCTCCAAGGGTGTTGATTGTTGAAGTTTAAATGTTATGTCTTCGTTTTCTTCTTGTTCTTTGTTTTCTTTTTTGAAAGGCATTTCATCATCTTTCAACCAGTTGCGCAGAGCAACACGAAATGGCAAATTTCCTTTTTTAGCTTTTAATTTGTTGTAGCAGTGCTCGGCAATTCGTCCAGTATACTTGTTTTTTTTTTAACTACAAAATGTAAATGTTGAATAGTTATTGCGATAATACTCCGTGATCACACATTTACTGCACTCATATGCAGTTTCCCAAAAGAAAAAACTGTTAGCCTTTAGCGATGAATTGAAGAGTTCTTCGAGAGTATTTGGAGTAATTAAGGTTGTTTTTTTTTTTTTTTTTTTTTTTCAGAGACTAAGTAGTACTGAGCTTAGAACAAGTTCATATGTACACACTTATATACGCTCTTCATCATGAATGCAAGTGTTAGTAGTTAGTTAGTATAACACCAACACCAGCACATAGAGAACGTAAGGATAGTAAAAAAAAAAAAAAAACATAATAGAAAAAAATTACAAACATAAATTACAGAATTATCTTAAATAAAGTACACTATTAAAACAAACAAGACATACAAAATGTGATACAATTAACAAACATAAACTAAAAATAATTGAAACATGCAAACATGCAAACTAAACTTAAGAAAGTGGAGCACTGGTTTTTAACAAATTTTTTAAACTAGATTTACTTAAGTTAAAATCAATTAAACACGAATTAAGATTAAAAAGTCTACCCATACGAGTCAATGGCTCATTCATGCCATAATTCGTTCTATGGTAAGGGCAGTATATCAAAACTCAGTTGCGCAGGTGGTAAGATCCGCCTCGAAAGTTGAATTGAACACAAGAAAGTAACTCAGGTGCATCGATATGTCCGGTGATAAGTTGATGAAAAAACACCAGATCATTAATGGTACGCCTTTGAGAAAGAAGTTGCAAATGTAATAATTGGATTCTGTGCTCATATGGTGGTAAATCGTATGGATTTTAACACGGAAGTCCATTAAGAGCGAATCTTATGAATTTATGTTGTACTGATTCAATTCTTGAGTTGTGTATTTCATAAAAAGGGGACCACACTTGAGAAGCATACTCTAGATGAGGTCGTACTAAACAATTGTATAGAGCAAGGGTAACATACGGGTCTTGAAACTCTTTTGACCATCTTTTCATAAAACCTAGCATACTATTGGCCTTACTAACGATGTAGTTGACATGTTGAGTAAAGTCCATATTAAAACTGAAATTTACGCCAAGATCCTTAAAACATTTCACTTGACTCAAAATATTATTGGAAATAAAAAAACTTGGGTTGCTAGGCTCCTTCCTTTTAGAGAAAGTCATGCTTTGGCATTTGTTGGGGTTTAGGTTGAGCCCGTTTTTAAAACACCAAACAGCAAAATGATTAATATCGGATTGGAGATGAGAGCGATCAAGCGAACCAGTTATCTTTTTAAAAATTTTCATATCATCAGCAAATATTAATATTTCACTGAAGGAAATGCAAGACACAACATCATTGATAGCTAAAATAAATAGAAGAGGTCCTAGATGACTTCCCTGAGGTACACCTGAGCCAGCATTAAAAGGGTTGGAAAGGATATTGCGAAACTTTACTTGGTAAGATCTCATAGACAGATAAGAAAGTACCCAATCGGTGAACACAGGTGGGAAGCCCATAGCCTTTAGTTTGAACAGTATAATATTGTGTGAAAGTTGATCGAAAGCTTTAGAAAATTCCGTGTAGGTGCAATCGAGCTCATTACCATTTTCTAGTGCTAAAGAACATTTTTGAAGAAAGCATAGCAGGTTTGTGACAGTCGATCTATTTTTGACGAAACCGTGTTGCTGTGTGCAAATAACGTTTTTTACACTGAAAGCTAGCTGGTCACATACTAGTTTTTCAAACAGTTTAGGAATGCTAGAAAGTTTGGCAATGGGTCTATAGTTTTTTATATCACATTTATCCCCTTTTTTAAAAACTGGAGTGATAAATGATCTTTTCCAAAGTAAAGGAAATTTACTGGATTTCAAAGAAAGTAAGAACAAATATTGTAACGGGAATGCTAAGCATGACCTACATTTTTTTAGTACAATTGGAGGAATTCCATCCGGCCCGGAAGAAAAATCGTCATTTAAGGTTTCAAGACTCCAAAAAAGTTTATCAATTTCAATAACAATGTTATTAAAACATACTTGATTACAGTGGCGAAGATATCTGAAGAAATCAGCATCAATCTCAACAGTAGTATCACAAAATGAGCTACGAAACTGGTCAGCAAATGCATTACAAATATCAGAGATGCTCTCATAAGAACAGTTCTCATACACAAAACTAGCTGGATAACCATCTAATTTCTTCTTTGAGTTAACAAACTGCCAGAAGGTTTTTGGATCCTTTTTAAATGAGTATCCCATTCGGTCAATGTAATTTGAATAAAGATTTTTAGAAAGTGTCTTAAATTCTTCAAAAAGAAAAACGTAAAACTCATAGTCGGAAACGGAATGAGTTTTAATATAAGTGTTCCAAGCTTTATTTCTTTTATTTCTTAAGATTTTTAACTCTTTAGTATACCATGGATGGTTGGATTCAGAATTTTTAAATTTTTTTTTGGGAATTGATTTTTCTATACATCTATAGAGAATCAAATAAAAGCTGCTAACAGCTTCGTCAATATTGGTAAAAACTGATATGTTTTCGATACCAGACATAATTAATTCACCACACAGCAAATCGAAATTAGCTTTGCGGTAGTCAAACACATAGCAACAACCATGAGAGTTACTATTAGTGTGGATTTCGCCACTCAAGTCAAGAAAAATATTCAGAGGTGGGTGGTAGTCATCTATGTTAGTTTCATCAAGGCTAGGATCGGTAATACCGAAACTAGATTCAATAACAATGGTACTAACAGAGTCTGAAGAGAAGACCAAATCGCGAATTCGATTTTTAGAGTTTTTGATACAGCTTACTTGCCGTAAGTCGGTTGATGTTAAATTATCCAACAACATTAATTCCTGTTGGGGTGAAGTCAAAGATGGCTTAAAATAGGTTTCATCCGAAGATGGTAACCATTGAATAAAGGGTAAATTAAAGTCACCTAAGAATAATACATAGTTTTCAAAGCACAGTAATTCATTAATATAATCTAAAACTAACGTTAGTTCTTTATAAGTTGAGGCAGAGCTCTTTGGTGGAATATATGTATTTATAATATAAATGATTTTAGATTTGATTGAAACTTTGACACATAATACATTTACAGTTAATTCAAATGGGAAAGTTATAAGAGAGGACATATACTTGCTACGAACAGCAGTAAGTACGCCACCTCCAACTTCTGAGGGTTTATTATAGGTACGATCTTTTCTATATACTAAGTACTCATGGTCAAATAATTCAGTATCTAAAAAGGTGGAGTTAAGCCAAGTTTCCGTCAGAGCAAAAATGTCATGAGATAATGCTTGGGAGTTGTTATAAAGATTGGCAGTTTTACTGCGAAGCCCTCTTACATTTTGGTAGAAGAGGGACATACTTTCAAGTTTTTTGATCCCTTATTGACGTTACTTTTCGTATGACGAGCTAAAAATTCTTTAATAAGAGTATCAGCCGGCCAAATCTGAGGATTGCAAATAGGGTCAAAAAGCGTTGGAGAAACAATAATCTTAAAAGAAGCCACATAGTTGTTAGGCTTACTTATTTTATTACACCTAACAAACGAATCGTTTGTGATGCATTAATAGTTTTAAGGTGGAAAATTATGTCTTCTGGAGTAGTATCTGATTTGAGACGAGATATAAATATAGTCTTTGGTTTAGGCACTGATTCCACAAACCGTGGGGGTCTATCATGATCAGATATTATACTAGCCTCATTGTTCGAAACCATAGGGGCCACAGATTCGATTGGATTAGGTGAGTTTGGAGAGCTTAAAGTGACTATTTCAGTCGTGTTTGAATTATAAGTCTCAATTGGATTAGGCGGAACAGAAGAGCTTAAGTTGAGTATTTCAGTAACATTTGAGTTAAGAGGTGTAGCTACATTACTTCGCAAACCACTTCGTTTCGTACCAACACTTACAGAGGACACGCTGTCCTGTTTTCTTTTCAAGCCCTTACTCGATTTTACAGATTGGTAGGAAGTGGAAGGATTAGGAGGAAGTTGAAAGTTAAAGTCATCAGTAGAGGTAGAAATATCTACCGAGTACTGGGCGCTAGAGAATGAGTTGACATTAGCAACTGCTATATTAAAACAACTCGAAAGTTCATTAATACCCTTTGAAATTTTAGTTATATCATTTTTAAATGATTCTAACTTAAAGGCCAATTGAGAAAGAGAAATTTTTCTACAGTTGCTGCAGTACCAAAAAGCGATTTTCGATGCAGTAACTTTTTCAATGAAAGCACTCGTAGAACCAACACATTTTGCATGGAATGCTTTGCCACATGGGCCAAAGCAGGCAAAAAGGGGGTTGTTGTTGGAGCTATCAATGCACTTTTCTGCTGCGCAATTCATTTTCTTATTAAAAAAGTTTTAAATAAATCAAAAAGAAAACAGAAGAAAATAAAAAAAGATAGAAAGAAAAAAAAACAAAAATTTTTTTTGGGTAGTACCGGATTTGAGCCTGAGTTATTCGGATTCACAGTCAAAGCTCTTAGCACCTGCGCTAAAGAATATCTTTAAATTGAATGTGTATAATTTTGATAAAACAATATTTATATTTATTGAATAGAGAAGGTAAACGTGTAAATTGTGATTTGTGAACAACAAATAAAAATAATAAAGAGGAAAAAAAAACACTCAAGAGCAATTTTTTTTTTTTTTTACTTTGTGGATAATACTCAGAAAGTTAGTGGTAAACTACGATCTAAGAGAGATTGGATTAGGAAAATGTAGGTATGTAATTACAACATGCAATGGCTTACCAAGAATAAATTCACAAACAAATTCACGACAGCATAAATGCTATACACACAACACTATACAATGAATTATTAGTAAGAAAGTATAAGGAGTGTTACTAAAGTAAGCAATTTGCAAGGTGAACAATTAAATTAAAGGTTAAACTATCAAAAAATTAAAAACTAATTGGAGCTAATTTACACGTAAGCCAACACACAAGAAACCAGTGATGCCACTGAATAACAACGATATTTTATTCACTTATTCACTTGACGCTATGTAATTGTTTCTTTTTTATTATTCAATAACCTCTCCTTTCACTTCGATACACTTCTTTGCACGCTCATACAATTTATCAAATGTGTCCGAAATGTCCTTTTTAGGAACCTTGTCTAGACCGTCGGTCGTCGCCTGTTGAATGCGGTCAATTGAGCTTTATATTTATTTGAGTAATTTTTTTTTTTCAGTTCTTATTATTAATATTATGTTTGAAAGAAAATTTTAGAAGTCTTTTTAATTTTTCGGGGGCCCTTCTTAAATCGGGGGCCCTAGGCAACTGCCTATTCGGCCTACGAAAACAAGATGCAACTACCAATAGTGAATACTAAAAAGTATAATTGAATAACTTACCTCATTTTCAGGCTGCTGTGGTTCTGGCGCTTGTAAATTACCACTTCCATTTAAGGACACTTTCAATTAAGAGCAGGTGCTTGTGCTCCATGCGCCTCTTTAAATTACTCGTACTTGTTTTGTACGAAAGCTTGGTTTTACACAAATTACACTTGGCAAAGTTTTCGTAAATGGCAGTGAAAAAATTCAACAAAAAACTGTTTTTTTTTTCTATTGGTTCACAGCGTTTGGTGTGAATGTGAAATCAATTTTGGTTGAGCGTTCATGCTTTCACATTTCACATGGTTTTGTGACTGTGTTTTTGGGAGTCATTTCACAGCCACAACACACAACTGTGAAAATACAGTTTTGTAGAAGGTTCACTAAAGCGTTCTGTAATTTCACGTTCACAGTTTCACAGTTTAGTTTGGCTTCGTTCTCTTTATCTTATCTGTTCTTCACGATTTGCAAAGTTAAGTGCTCTTTTCTCTTTATAGACTACAGAAAGCTGTGAACTGTGAACGTGAAATCGCAGAACGCTTTAGTGGACCTTTTATAAAACTGTATTTTCACAGTTGTGTGTTGTGGCTGTGAAATGTGAATGTACTTATGTATGAACGTTCAACAAAAATTGATTTCTGTTGATGTTTGACGTTTTCGTACCTACAGTATTTTTTTTTTCTTATCTGCATATACTTACGTCTGTTCACTGCCACCGCCTGCTCACAAGCTAGGAAACTATGATAAGAAAACATTTAAGGGCGCCTTTAAAAACACGGTATGAAACAATATAAACAATACTGGATGCATGCCTAAATTTACATTTTGGTGTGACCACTGATGCGGTAATAATAATACTTAAGTTACCGCATTGTTTCTATTGAAAATACTTTTAAATGCATATCTGCAACGAAACCTGGTTATGGTTGATATTTTACACACTACTACAACTACGGCCCAAAAAATATAAATTAAAAATAATGCCTGAAAAAATAAATGCATAGAAATTATTTAAAAAAAAAAATAGAGGCTCTGACCTCTGAGTTCTTTATTTTTAATTTTCATAATTTCCTTTGAAAAATAAAATGGAACTTTACAAAAATTAAATTGAATTTAAATAAAATAAAATCAATTTCTTGATCTCTGGAAAAAATATTCAATTTTATTTTATTTTAAATTCAGTGCTGTCACAGCCGCAACTGGTGTAAGGTGTTGTCAATTGTGGTGTGGGCAGGCTCGTAGCCATAATACAGTAAAACCCGCTTAAGAGAAACCCGCTTAAGAGAAAAACCCGCTTATCTGAAAGAATTTTTTCATCCCCGAGTATTTGTAGACCAATTACCTATTAAACACTCCGCTTAAGTGAAACTCGCTTAAGTGAAAAACCCGGATACCTGAAACATATTTTCAGTTAAATTTCATATTTTTTATTGAAAAAAACTTTCTTAAGTGAAAAAAAATTTTATAGAACATAACAATTTGAGCCAACAAATGGATGGTTAGATTAGTTGAAAAACGTGAAAATATTCATTTTAATAAGATTTGTGGTGAAAATAATTCTGCTGACACAGTTGCTGCTAACCATTGGCTGGAAAATTTTGGCCAAACATTCGTCAAAGCTACAACCCAGATGACGTGCATAATGCTGATGAATCCGGGATAATGTTTAAGGCTCTACCGATTGGTAAATAGATGTGAAAAATAGATAAATTGGAAATATTTATTATGAAATTATTAAAATAAGTAGGAATTGGAATTCTACTGCGAATATCTTTTAAATGGTTAGAGTAATCGATTAACCATAAAAAATCTGTTTTGTAGAACGTTTAATTTCCAATAGAAATAATTGAAACTCATTTGAAAATAACTATGTTTTAGTGAGTTACAAAATTCAAGAAAAAAGAAGCTATTTTCCATAAAATATTTCAATCTTTGAGCTTGAATATCTTTTAAATCGTTAGATTATTGAAAAAAGTGTAAAGACTATTTTGTAGCGCATTCAATTTTCTATAAATATTGTTTTAGCGACTGGTTGAACAAGCTATTGTTAAAAAGACATGGCCATTTTTATATGATACTAAATTGAATATGGAAAACTACGATGAGCATCATCTTCCCATTAATATTAAGAATCAAATTTTGTAAGTACTTTCTAGAGGTACCTAAGAGCTAGTTTTCGTGTGTCGGTTAAAAAAAAAAATTTTGATTTTTTTGACTCACCCTAGTACATACATATACAGCTATGGACAAAGAAATAGCACACTATTAAGAAAAATCATAAATTCAAAATTTCCGTAATGTGAAATGGTTGTGATGTTTCTTTTTCTTCGGGTATGTAGATTTGATAAACAAATGCAGTCTATCAAGCCTAAAAAGTACCGCAATTTTTGTATCGTCCTAAGTGCGAAGCGTACAATCCTAAGTATACTTTAAAGACGGTGAAACATGGAATGGGAAATTTAATGGTCTGGGTGCGTTTTCCTGGCATGGGGTGGGACCATTAGTGAGGATTGATATCAAAATGGATAAATTCGCTTATCTTGCTATACTGAAGAATACAATGGAACCATATTCCTTTGAGTTCATGCCAATTAAGTGGACACGACAATGTGGAGCACGACAATGACCCCAAACACGCATCAAATGTAGTAAAAGCTTGGCTCGTGGATGAACAAATCGATGTCCTAACCTGGCCAGCTCAAAGTCCCGATCTTAATCCCATAGAACACTTATGGAATGATGTTAAAGTCAAAATTGGGCAGACAAAATTTAAAAATTCAAGCGAACTTTGGGCCGGAATCAAAGAAGCTTGGTACTCTATCCCGCAAATTAGATGCCAGGCGTTAGTTGAAAGCTTACCTAGGAGGTGCCAAGCAACTTTAAAAAATCGTGCTCAACCAACTAAGAACTAACTTGGTAATACCAAAATTTATGAAAAAATAAATATTTTCACTAAAAATAATTTTTCTTTACGAATATTGGTAAGTGTGCTATTTTCTTGTCCACAAGAAAATTGATCATCACTGCAAAATATATTTTTAAAAATTGAATTGTAAAGAAATAATTCCCTATTACTAATTATTATTAATCCTTAGAAGTCACTTCATGTCATAAAATAGGAGATAAAATATTTAAGTTCAAAAGGAAAAAATAAATGCAGTTTTCATAAGAAAATGAATGAGTGTGCTATTTCTTTGTCCATAGCTGTATGTTATTTTTGTTATTCTATAAATTATTTCTTTGACGTTTTGTTATTCAAACACTTTTACATATTATGTATTTAAATTTTTTCCAGGCAACTCCAAAGATAAATACATCAAATTGTTTATTGTGTACATGTATATGAAGAATTAAAGCTCCGCTTAATGGAACTTTCAAATCCGCTTAAGTGCAATTTTTTTTTATCAAGACTCCGCTTATGTGAAACTTGTTTCACTTAACCGGGGTTCGGTTAAGTGAAAAACCCGCTTAAGTGAAAGAAAAACTGTGACAACTTGCCTTTTCTCTTAAGCGGGTTTCACTGTATAATAAATATTTTTTTTATAACAATAAACGCTTTGTCTTTGATTTATCCATAATATCTATCACTTCTTCTTGCAAGTGCGCTAGTGCAAGTCTTGGGTGGCCCTTCAATGACGCTTCCGGATACTGTTTTGATCCTTTTCAAAGTTGAAGAAGTTCTTTCAACGCTTGCTTTCGTAACAGGTAGTGTTGCAAAAACTGTGAGCAAGTAGTTTATACTCCTAAAATGGTTCTTGTCACACATAACAAGAAGTGTTAGAACATCTGTAGACCAATTAGTTGATGAAATTGTTTCTCATCAGAGTATGTACAACGACTTAACCGCTGCCATAGATACTGCGCTATATTTAGAAGTGTATGGTAAGCTTTTCCACTTCATTCACTCTTGAAAGGATGTTAGAACGTCCTCATTGACTATAAATCTGGCATAAGGCTTTGTATAAGAGAATCCAGACAGGAAATAGGTATTGAAAGTCTAAAATATTCTTCAGCAAATAGTGTTTTTGGATTGGAGCGTGTTGTTTGTTTCGAAGTAATCTTCGGAGCAGTTATGTTAACAAGAAATAAGTCTTCACCAAGCTGTGATGCAGATTGAAATGCGTCTCTGAAAAAATTTTCGGCTGTTTCTCTTGTGTTTTGAAGAGAATTCAACACTTGTTTCGTATAATTTATTGCGAAACGTAATTCAAAGATTCATTTTGTAAAAAAATTTAAAGCGGTAGCTTTAAAAAGTTTATCGCAGTGAGGATTGTTTGGAAATCACTTCTTTATTTTTTTTTTTTTTTTAATAATTAACGCGCAAATCAAGGGGTTATGACTACCCTTATAATGTTATAGAAAACAGTGCGAGCATTTAGGAAAATAGGAGAGGATTTGAAAGGATACACCGATGCACGTTGCTTTTGAATTTTTCGCTTGACTGTACGTCCGAAGTTGGGCTCAAAGTAAAACTGATGAGCATTCCTAGCGAGGCGGGTGTTGCGGCTAAATTGTTTCAGGGGAGGAATGCAGCTGGCTATTTCACTAGATCACTGAGAGAAAGACAGGTAACGTTTCGACGATCTTCAAGAGAATCAGTCGATTCTACCAATGAACTATCACCTATCGATTTTAACGCTCTATTTTGTACCCTATCAAGTAGGCGTGTTTCATTCAATATTACAGCAGCGTTGCCATTTCTGTTTATAAATGAGTGCATATGTGTTGAAAGCCCCCTTACGCCACCATGAGCGACATTAGGTTCCTGCAACAGTGCTACGCTACATGCTGTATTGCACATTAGCTGACCCAAAACCAGCATTGCTCTGTACGCCCCATTACAATTATATTGTATTAGGTGTACTGCCATTTCTATGTTTGTCGTTTACCCTCGCAACAACAAATCTATAGTACGGGCAGTCTTCGGTCAACATGAAATGACCAGCGGGATCACGCTTAAACTCAATTGCGTTGACACAACGGTAACTAGAGTGACCCGACTGGCCGCATCTCCTGCAGACTGCTTCCGTAGCCCTACATTCTGTTTTCCTGTGACCGATTCCTAAGCATCTGAAGCATGAATTTACTAGTGATTGTACCTTAACAGAAAAAGAGAAATGCTTAATGTAGCATCTTCTTGCTTCCAGAAGAACTTTTGTGACACGTTCACTTCCTCTATAACAACATTAATGGTGCCACTAGAGTCTGACGTCCAGACACCACCTACTAACTTAACATCATTTTTTAAATCCTTCTTAGTAAGTTCCTTGAGGTTGATCTTGTGTAACTCACTAAGGAACTCTTCAGTTTGTATTATTTTCTCTACTCTTAACACTTCTACTTTTGGCCCTAAACTTTTCCTCACCTCAACAAACAGACCAACTTCACCAAATTTCTTGTTTGATGCTATTTTATTTTTTTTCCTCAGATGAAGGTGTCGTAATGACCAGGGTTCCCTTTTTTGAAGGTTTAAGCGTATGGGCTTTAATGTTTTCCAACAATAGAGCCACCTGCTCGACTACCTTGGCCTTGATGCCCATAGAGGACTCAGCCTTATCCTTGCTTCTTATCACCATGGACCAAGTCTGAACTGGTTTTGGAGCTTTCACTTCCTGTAGTGGAGCGACAGCAACCTGGCGCATTATCTGAGCAAATGGGTGTCGGGAATGACACAACTTGTGGAACAGCTTTAACATTGGGTTGACAACTTTTCTTAGGCATCGGAACAGGGAAGGTCCATCTCTTTTGTGCCTTTTCTCTTCTTTAAAACGAACTAATTCGCCTTTTGATTAATTCATTCTCCGCTTCGAGTTGCATGATAATGCGCCATTTTAGTGTCTTGCATTTACCCTCCCAACTGCCCGACTATATTATGGGCTGTCTGCAGTCAACATGGAATGACCAACATGGCAGTCGGCAGTAACCCGACTGTCCGCTACTCTTGCAGACTGCTTCCGTAGCCCTACGTTTCTTCACCCTATCACGAGGCACCTAAAGCACGGTTTTAGCTTTTAACATTCAAAATGGGTGAGTAACCACAACCTTTTATTTTTTATTTTTTTATATGTATGTAATGTGGTTTCTAAAAGTCTTTTGTATTCGCTATTTATTTTTATTATTATAATTTTTTTTTTTTTTTAGGTTTTATGATTTGGAATACCAAGACAACTTGAGAAGGAGGAACTGCAGTTGCAGTGGTCGAAGAAGTTGGTGGTACAGTGGAGGTAGGTACTGGAGTAGTTGTTGAATTACTTGGCGACTGGGTGGTGGACAAATTGATGGCCTTTTTGTATCTATTCACAAAACAGAATGCTTGTAGCGGAATTATTATAATTAAAATCCTTGCAAGCAGAATGAGCAATAACTACGCGTGTTCTATGTAACTGAGATCGATGAATGTTTTGTTTGTGTTGTGGTATGTGGATTTGTGATTTTCTGTGTAGTGTTTTTTGTTAAGTGGACTGTATGCTTGTGTGTTTGGAATGTGATCTATGAGTTTTGTTTCCTTTTCGATGTTAGTGTTGTTTATTTTATTGATCTTGACTTTACTAATTTCAGGTTGACTGTTTAGTAAATTTCATTTGGGTGAGCTTAAGTGTTGTTCAACAAACCTGGTTCGGAATTTTATATGATAGTATTTTCGGTATTGATATCATTCGACGGTAGAGGACAGATTTTTGTTATAGGCCGTTTAAATTCGCTGTTTTGTGTCTTTACTTTGACCACACGAACTAAATTATCTCGGCCTGGGTATACTTCTACTATTCTTGCTAAAGGCCATTTCGATGGTGGGAATCTTTCGTCGAGAAGTAAAACTAGATTTCCTACTTTAGGTTGTACCTCCTGCTTAAACCACTTCGGACGGTTTTGAAGTCTTGTGAGATACTCACCGCTCCATCCCTTCCAAAACGTTTGTAAGGCAGCTTGTATTTGTTTCCACCTATCAAGGTAACCAATTTTTACACTTGTCAAATCTGATTCTGGAACTATGTATCCTGATGTGCCTATCAAAAATAAAGACAACCGGATCTGAACAACCCGAGATTTTTTTAATAACCTTATAAATACATATTTCTTTTCTTATCATAGGCAATAATTATAATTATTTTAGCAAACAACACATTATTCAAAGTTAGGCCCCTTTTGTGCCAACAAAACAAAATATATCTAAATGTAATGTAATGTAATCTTAGAATTAAGAACCAATTGTATATATACCTGATCAATAAAAATAGTTAAACAGTTAAACAGTGCCTATCAAAAAATGTGCTGGAGTTAATGCATGGAAATCTTCCAAGCTATCTGTTACTGGACAGAGGGGTCTCGAGTTTAGAAAAGCTTCTATTTGTATTAGAAGCGTACTGAGCTCCTCGTAAGTAAGAACTTGGTTTTGGGCGATTCTTCTTAAATGGTATTTTACAGATTTCACTCCTGCTTCCCACAATCCACCGAAATGAGGGGAAGCGGGAGGAATGAAGTTCCATTTTGTTCCCAATTGGCATATTGAGTTGGCAATGTCGGTATAGTTGTAATTTGCGGCTTTGAGCATTTTCTGAAGTTCTGTATTGGCTCCTTGAAAATTGGTCCCACAATCACTGTATAAGTTGGAACAGATTCCTCTTCTCGCTGTGAAACGTCGAAATTAAGCCAATTAAAAGCAACGACCCCAGTCAGCTGGTCAATTTGTTCAACCATTTACTACACATATCTTTATCTATACACGGCATATAAGTCTTAAGGCGCCGTGAGTTTAGACAACAAACTTGGACTTGAAATGGAAATAAATCAATGTATGTAAAAAAAAAAAAAAAACAAAAACCGGTTCCCAGGCGAGAATAAAGTAGTATTGGTACAATTTTTTGTGTAACCCCTGTGTATGGATCCGAATATAAAGTGGTGCTAGTGAAATTTTGTGTAAGCCCATTGTTGAGATCCGAATATAAAGTGGTGCTAATGAAATTTGGTGAATGAGTGCGTGCACCAGCTTGTGGGGAGGTATCAATGTGTTAGTGTGGTTTTCCATCTTGTTCTTTATTCATCTAAGTCCTGGTCCTTGCGATCCTTATTCAATTTGGAAAGTAGCTCATTGAGTGTATTAAGTTCAACAACAATATTGTCATTTGCTGATCTCAGCTGAACATTTTCTTGTTTAAGTGCCAAGAATTTTTCCTCAAGATCTTTTTTCTCCTTCTCGAACTGCTCTCTCTTAATTCTATATTTTTCCAGCAGATTGCTGAACCTGGCCTTATAATCATATGCGGGTATCCTTTTATTAGATGTTGAAGGCAACTCGGCCTCTGATTTCGTAGCCGATGCCCGCATACATGTCAATTTGTTTGCAATTGGAGCCAACACAGGTTCCCGTCTTTTTACTGCATTTTGTTTCGGGAGGCTCAAACAATCTTTTTTCTCTTCCCGTTTACAAACTTCAACATGCAATTTTATCTTCAAATCGCAGGATCGACTCCGTCGCCTGTTTTCTGGATGTCCAGTTGGCTGTCGGCCTACTCTTTTTGCATGCTCCAGCATCTTTATCACATTATCTATATCGCCCATGTTATTTTACTTATTTTACGACTTTGACTACTGAATTTTTCCACAAGAGATGGCAGGTTGACAGTTGACGACACGAAGATCGAGGAAAACGAAACAGCACAAGAGATGACAGGTTGACAGGTGATCACGCGGATTTTAATTTTCCATAGGTCGCTGGTTCATCCGGCTCGAAGATCATCTAAGCCCTGGTCCTTGCGATCCTTATTCAATTTGGAGAGTAGCTCATTGAGTGTATTAAGTTCAACAACAATATTGTCATTTGCTGATCTCAGCTGAAGATTTTCTTGTTTAAGTGCCAAGAATTTTTCCTCAAGATCTTTTTTCTCCTTCTCGAACTGCTCTCTCTTAATTCTATATTTTTCCAGCAGATTGCTGAACCTGGCCTTATAATCATATGCGGGTATCCTTTTATTAGATGTTGAAGGCAACTCGGCCTCTGATACATACATGTCAATTTGTTTGCAATTGGAGCCAACACAGGTTCCCGTCTTTTTACTGCATTTTGTTTCGGGAGGCTCAAACAATCTTTTTTCTCTTCCCGTTTACAAACTTCAACATGCAATTTTATCTTCAAATCGCAGGATCGACTCCGTCGCCTGTTTTCTGGATGTCCAGTTGGCTGTCGGCCTACTCTTTTTGCATGCTCCAGCATCTTTATCACATTATCTATATCGCCCATGTTATTTTACTTATTTTACGACTTTGACTACTGAATTTTTCCACAAGAGATGGCAGGTTGACAGTTGACGACACGAAGATCGAGGAAAACGAAACAGCACAAGAGATGACAGGTTGACAGGTGATCACGCGGATTTTAATTTTCCATAGGTCGCTGGTTCATCCGGCTCGAAGATCATCTAAGCCCTGGTCCTTGCGATCCTTATTCAATTTGGAGAGTAGCTCATTGAGTGTATTAAGTTCAACAACAATATTGTCATTTGCTGATCTCAGCTGAACATTTTCTTGTTTAAGTGCCAAGAATTTTTCCTCAAGATCTTTTTTCTCCTTCTCGAACTGCTCTCTCTTAATTCTATATTTTTCCAGCAGATTGCTGAACCTGGCCTTATAATCATATGCGGGTATCCTTTTATTAGATGTCGAAGGCAACTCGGCCTCTGATTTCGTAGCCGATGCCCGCATACATGTCAATTTATTTGCAATTGGAGCCAACACAGGTTCCCGTCTTTTTACTGCATTTTGTTTCGGGAGGCTCAAACAATCTTTTTTCTCTTCCCGTTTACAAACTTCAACATGCAATTTTATCTTCAAATCGCAGGATCGACTCCGTCGCCTGTTTTCTGGATGTCCAGTTGGCTGTCGGCCTACTCTTTTTGCATGCTCCAGCATCTTTATCACATTATCTATATCGCCCATGTTATTTTACTTATTTTACGACTTTGACTACTGAATTTTTCCACAAGAGATGGCAGGTTGACAGTTGACGACACGAAGATCGAGGAAAACGAAACAGCACAAGAGATGACAGGTTGACAGGTGATCACGCGGATTTTAATTTTCCATAGGTCGCTGGTTCATCCGGCTCGAAGGACCAAAATGTTTATCTTTTAAAAACTTTCTACTTCAAAAACTCGATTCTCTTTCTAAAAATCTTTTATAAAACTCGCATAAATATCTCAAATCTCAAACTCATAAACTAAACACATCCAAAACAAAGAGTTTTGCATTTTTTTAACTATTGCAAAACAATCAGGAAAGCAAAACCTATGTGAATGTGATCGGAAGACTAAATTTTTTGAGTCTTTCCAGAAGGTCATCACGGCATAACTGTAAATGAGATCGCCGATAATGATTTCAGACAGCTTTCTCAAGACCTGAACCGATGTAAGGCTTACACATTCTGAGAGTGAACGCTGTGAAGAGGATGACGACTCCTCTAACAGATTGTTTGAAGAAGAAGAGTTAATTTGAGCTAACACCTGAATCTTTAGATGGGTTTAATAAACTTAAAACTGCACTTTCTTCGGCTCCCGTGCTATCGCAACCAGATTTTAAAAAGCCATTCACTATCCTGTGCGATGTATCCTCGGAAGGAGTGGGTGGTGTTCTATTTCAGTTGGATGAGAATTTGAATGAAAACCCGATTGCCTATATGTCAAAGAAGCTTAACAAAGCTCAGAAAAATTATACAGTGACAGAGCAAGAATGTCTCGCAGCGGTATTGAATATTCGAAAGTTCCGAGCGTATGTTGATGGATTACCTTTTACGATCATCACAGATCACTCAAGCCTTAAGTGGCTCATGGCCATGAAAGACTTGAGTGGACGATTGGCAAGGTGGAGCTTGGAACTCCAAGGTTTTGATTTTTCGATCGAACACCGAAAAGGATCTCTTAACGTCGTTCCGGATACTCTATCGCGAAAGGAAATGGATGAGCTTTCTTTGATACCATTAGGCGCAGAGGTTGACCTCGACTCGGATCAGTTCAATTCGGAGCAATATTCCCAACTGCAAGAAAATGTCAACTTCAACCAATCTGCACTTCCTTACCTTGTTGTATCGGGTAAATATATATACAAAAGAGTTAGGTTCAGGATCGGCGATGTAAGCGACGAGGATTCGCTGTGGAGGCCTTGGTTACCCGATGCACTTACTCACAAATGTATCGAAACTGCCGTTGAACTGCCATAGCGGCTTCGCTAAAACGTACACCCGTATACGGAAAAAATATTTCTGGCCGAAAATGGTAACGGATATAAAAACGTTCGTGAGTGAATGCGAGACGTGCAAAATCGTAAAAGCTCCAAATATAACCCTTCGCCCACCAATCAATAACCAGATCGTTTCGGAAAAACCAATGCAACGTTGATTCGTCTACCTATTAGGACCTTACCCACGAACAAAAGGAGAAAACGTTTATGTATTTATTGCGTTAGATCACTTTACAAAATTTACTTTCTTAAAAGCATTACCGAAAGCCACCGCGACACGAATTGCTCAGTTTTTGGAAAGTGAAATATTTCATACTTTCGGCGCCCCTGAGTTTGTTCATTCTGATAATGATAACGGATGTCAGTTTGTCTCTATTGAGTTCAAGAACTTATTGGCAAATTATGGCATTAAGCACGTTCGTACGGCATTGAATTCACCACAAGCTAACAATTCGGAGAGAGTCAATCGCAATCTTTTAAGTAAACTGCGAGTGCTCATCTCTAAGGAGCAAAACGATTGGGATATTCATCTGTCCAGCATAGCATTTGCATTGAGATCCGACATGCACGAATCTATCGGATGCCAGCCATACTTTGCGTTGTTTGGACAAACGATGATATCCCATGGTTCATCTTATCGTTTATTACGAGATTTGAATGCTCTGACTGACCCCGAATTGTTGGTTGTGTCAAACTGTGCATAAACTGCCATAGTTAGACAAAAGTTATCAGAGAACTTACTCAGGGCACACGTTAAGTCAAGAAAAACATACAACTTACGTTCAAATCCCGTGTCTTTTAAAGTTGGCCAAGAAGTTTTTCATCGAAACTTTACTCAGAGCAGCTTTGAAAAGGGAATCAATGCAAAACTGCTCCCTAAGTTTGTCAAATCCCTTGTCCTTAGAGTGGTAGGTAGTTGCATGTACGAACTGGAAACGCTGAATGGTAAACTGATTGGTATCTACCATGCCAAAGACATCAAACAATAATAGAACCTGAAAGCAAGAGAAAACGTTCCACAAAGTATCGGTTCAACCAATCAAAGATAATAGTAAATACCTTACCTGACACAAAATACAGCCCGGCTTTTATGTAGGTTCGGCACCCACGTTATAAGGTGAAGCTGATCCGGCGTTGTTTTAAAATCCTTTTTTTATTTTTAGTATTTTTTGTGTATCTACAGATCTCACTCACTGTACACTCTTTGCATTGGGGGTGATTTAAGTGATAATTTTTTTATCTTATTTATATTTATATTTTATTTTTATTTTCTCTTTTCCCCTTCATTTTTTCACTAGCAAACACAATCCGAAACTACTTCTTATTAAGTTAGGGGTTAGTTCTTATTTTGTTTTATTTTCTCGCCGCCTCGTGCTCGTAGGTAAAATTTCTATAGGGACAGATACGGATTTGTCCATAGCAACAAAGCAATATGATTTAAAGGTACGTGGGTTCGTTCGCGTGTTTTGAATGCTTCAAAGCATCCAAAATAGCGAATCCCTGTAACGAATTATGTTGTTTTATATAAACACTAATAAATCCACAAAACAAATTAATTTCGCGCCCGAGTCGGAAAATACTTTAGGTAAACAATACGTATGACAGATTGAGGAAGGTGTTGTCAATTTGACATTTAAAAATTCCTTAGTAGTTTAGGTTAGAAAGTGGTTAGGAAAGAGAAAAATGGTTTAGGCATATGCTAAGATCGTTTATATGGTACATGTTATAAATGTTGCTATACTCTGTCCAACAAAGATTGTCAGTACAGGCCTTATGGGAGAGCTTTTTTCGAAACTGTGGTGCCTGTCAACGCTCTCAGGACACCACACAAGTAATAATGTACGTAGCGCCCACTGAAATAAAAACAACCCACTGACCTACCTATGAGTTTTTCATGTAGTTTTAATAAAAATTTTGCGATCGTCCCCCATACAACTTGTCTGCCACACAGTCGATGGCAATGGCAGAATGACTTGTGTTGTGTTTGCTATTCAAAATTCAACCCTCGTTTATTTGCTGAGTGCAATGAGAATGCGTACATTCAGACGGCGTTGCCATGACCAAATTTGACCGAAATAATACAACTCTTCCTTCAGAGTTTGTTAAAGAACTTTGAAAAATAATGCTTTTCTGAAGCTTTTGAGATAAATTTAATATGTAAGTACTGCCATCAGTGTATGTTGTTTTACTTTTTTCTTTTGTGTGCAAATACGTTATAATGCAACTATATAATGGTATTTCTCACTTTGGTTGTACAGAAAAGCCATTTAAATCCGTTATGAAAAATGATGTGGGACGTTGGAAATGAAAAATATATTGAACGACAATATTATTTTCATGCACGTGTGTCGCCACTGATTACAACTACTGTCTTTCAGGAAGGATTCGTTATTCGGGTTGTTTTGTTAATAAGTGAAGTGCAAGTGATTTATAAAAAGTGTTTGATCACAAGAAAGTGTTTAATTATAAAAAAGTGTTTTATTATTACAAAATATTTGTGTTGTGGGAAATTGTGTTCAAAGAAGTGAAGTGCAAAATTGATAAAAAAGTGTATTATTATTACAAAGTGTTTTTTTGGTGAAATATTGTGGTTTAGAGGCACAAGAAAATGGTTTTAACAACAAAAAAAAGATCTAAGTGCACAGGAAAAGGAAAAAATAGTCAAATCGGTGGAAACTTTTCAAGAAAATTTTAAAAATAAATCGGCTGCTGTAAAGCACACTGCAAGAGTTTTTTGTGTAGCAGATCGAACTGTTTACAGGGCCTTAAATGAAAAAGAAAACAAGGGCCACAATTCACCGCCTAAGAAGAAAAATAAGTGCGGTCTGAAAAAACTTACCGATGACTTCGATAAATGCGCCATTAGACATTTAGTACATCACTTCTTTATGAATAATGAAATCCCTACACTTGACAAAATATTGGCGGAGGTGCGATTGAGTCCAAACATATCCACAATAAGCAGGTCAACCCTCCACACGATTTTAAAGAAGGATCTTGGATTCAAATTTGTCAAACGTCAGCGGAAAAGTATTCTGTTGGAGAGAAGTGACATTGTTTCGTGGAGACGGAAATACCTGCGACAAATAAAAAAATATAGAGAAGAAGAAAAGAAAATATATTTCACTGACGAAACTTGGATTAATGAAGGGCATACTCGTCAACATGTTTGGATTGACCCGAATATAAAAACACCACGCCAGGCATTTGTTGAAGGCCTATCAACGGGATTAAAAGCACCATCGGGAAAAGGAAAAAGATTGATCAAAAGCCACATTGGAAGTTCTACTGGCTTCCTCAGAGATGGGCTTTTAAGTTTTGTTTCAAATAAGAGCGGTGACTACCACGAGGATATGAACTCAGAAGTCTACGAAAAATGGTTTAAGAGTATTTTGCCAGGATTGGAACCCAACTCCGTCATCGTATTGGACAATGCTTCATACCATTCCAGAAAACAAAATAAGGCGCCTTCAACCTCAACGAAAAAAGAAGACATAAGAAATTGGTTGAGAAGCAATGCCATAAGTTTCGAAGACGATATGGTGAAAGCAGAGTTGTTGGAAATCGTCAAACGAAGAAAATCCAATTATGAAAGGTATGTTGTTGACGAATTGGCTCAAGCCGCGGGACATAAATTGCTTCGTTTACCGCCTTATCACTGTGAACTCAACCCAATAGAATTGGTTTGGGCTCAGGTGAAAGGATGTGTAGCAAGCCGAAACAAAACATTTAAAATGTCCGAAATCAAGGAGTTATTAACAATAGCACTTGATAATGTTGACAACGTCAAGTGGGATAACTGTGTGCAACACGTTATAAATATTGTTGAGCCGAAAATGTGGGCGATGGATGTTTTCACCGAAGAAGCCACAGAAAGGCTAGTTATAAATCTGAACGAAGATAGTAGCACTAGCAACTACTCGTCAGATTGTAATTAAGATCTTTTTCTATATTGAATAGATGTAAGTATCCAATTATTTAAATTAAAATTATTTTATGATGTTTTTGTTATGAAATGTATATTTTTATATTGTTAAATAGATTATTTTTAATAATGAAGTTATATTTATTTTTTGTTATTTATGTTGTTTTTGTTAAAAAAGGATTAGGCCTACTGGGGATACCTTTTAAAAAAAAACGCACCTATTATCTTACCTCATGGTGGTGTGGAAAAAGATGATCAAATTTTTGTTTAAATCGTAATTGTAAAATTAAAAAGCAAAAGTGGTAGCGCTGGTACTTTTCTCTCTCATTTTGAAGCAATTTAGTATGATTTTTTATACATGCTATGGGAACGCTGAAAGAGCTTTCACGTGTGATAGATTTATGCAATATGTTGCAGCCAAAGTGAGATGCCAACGTCCTATCTTCCCTGTACTGACAATCTTTGTTGGACAGAGTATAGGAATGAAGATAGGAAATGTTTAGAGCAGGGAAAGGAGAAGAAAGAACGTTATGACCTGTCAAATAAGCGGTGAAGAATTTGACTCTGTGCTGTTTGCGTCATTAGCAAGTTCAAAGTCAAATAGGCCTGGGTAAATCGATCATTTTTGATGATCGAATCAATCAAGTATCGGTTTGCTGAATGATTCGATCATTTGAATCGATCGATCATTCAATCATTTTTATTTTCTCGTTCTGTTTCGATTTCAATCATTTTAGTTTGTAAAATACGAATTGAACCAAATAAAGTAGGTATGTATATGTATGCGTCAAACGAACTTAACCGTGGGCGTTGTTTGGTGCTGTGGAAGCATAGGCAACAATGTATTTTTTCAAGCAACATTAGCTCGGGAAGATTTCTCTTTCAAACTTGAAGAATTGATTACACTGAAAATGTTAACAAACAAACATGTGTATGTACATACAATTCAAATAGTAGTGCATCCTACATCTACTCAACTTTATTCCGATAAGCTATACCCTTCTGTCCCAAAGTCATCACACACCGCTAGAAATGCTTGACGCATACATACAAGCATCCTTTAAAATCATTTCTCATCTACCCAACATCAACATCATTCCTACACAGCTTATGACTCCACCCTTCAACGCACCATAATAGAGAGAGCAACGTAAAGTTTTCGTACACATTCAAATGATTGAATAAGATGGAGTCAAAAAGATCGAAATCGAAACTAAATGGAAATGAAATATCGAATCAAAATGCATAGAATAATATCGTAATTGAGATCGAATATCGAGATTGATTGAGATCGATTGATTCGGACTGGAATGATTTCGATCATCAATACTTTTGAATGATCGAATCTAAAAGATCGAATCGATCATAATTTACACAGGCCTAAAGTCAAACCGAACAGAAGTCCTAAGTTAAACAAGTGAAAAAGTTTGTTATTTTGCTGATGAAGGTCATTGCGTTTTGGTAAGATTATTTTTCAAATAAATATTTTTTTTTTTAAGTGTATAACGTATCATTGTTTTAGATGTTAGGAAAGTCTCGTACTTGCTAGGAATTAAAGGTGCCCAGGAGGTTTCGGCAGAAAAATTTATTTTGCTGCTATAAATAACCAGGTAAAATTTTCTTTGCGTTGAATGGTTTGCAGCCATACTAATTTTCTCTTATGGTACCAAGACCTGTATTTATTCAAATAGGAAGCACCTTACTAGGGATATTATGGGATAAAAGTACACTTAATTAATTAAGTGGTGAGCTATACATTTAACTAGCCTGCAAGTGGGCTCTTCGTCAGAAGAATCATCAAGGATTCGTAGTCCGGAAGGAAAGACTTTGGCTAACAGCAGATGGAGGATGGTTTGAAACCATTGGAGGCAGAAAACTTATTTTAATTAGTGTGTGCTCGGTTTTTTTTTTTTGTCTGTAATTCATTTAGTCATTGTGAAGTTAAAACGATATTAACGGCAAATACGCGCGTCGACTTAATTTTAATTTGTTTGCTAACCAGTTTATGTATGTATAGATTTTAATTATTTTGAAATTCGAGAACAAGTGCGAATTGGTAGTACACGACGGGAGATACCATCGAGGATTTGGATGCTGTGGCCACAACTGAGAAATCATCGAATATTGGTAAGTCTTTAATGCGCCCTGTCACTTTTCTATTATATTGAAATTTATATATAATATATCTGGTTTTTGGGGTTTGGGTTAAGTGGGGACCATTGCCCGCGTAAATCTATTCGTGCAAAAAGAGGAAGTAAAATCCCGGTATTTTGTTTTTGTTTTGCTAGTATTAAAGTTAATGTCGGATTCGCAATTTTTTTTAATTTTCTTTAATTGTATAATTTAAAATTGTTTAATTACGTGCACAAAGAGCTACGTTTGAAATTTGAATACGTATAAAGTGCTAAGTACATTTAAAAGAACAATTCACGAACATAAAAGCTGCACGTCATACACCAGTTGCTTAAATCACTAATATAAACATACACACATCGTAAAGTAAACATAAAATCAATTACGATCAAGAAATACAGACAATTACGACATCTTCTTTCCATTTCCGGCGTTACGAGTAGTGATCTTGAAGCGATCACAACTCTCCCACTTTTCTGCTTCACACTAGTGATCCTCCTGTGGGGTGCGCCGCGTTGACCTCAGAAATCGTCGGCAAGCCTCCCGGTTTTGGATTATTCCATGTCTGAGGCCAACCAAATGCTGCTGTTTTTGCATTTGCTTGTCCCAGGAATGTTTTGACCTGCCTTTTCTTTTTCGTCGCGAATTTGTTGAAACGTTGTACGATAATGCCTTTTGGACGGGGTTCTGCGGATCTCTCCTTTGAACATGACAATACCAACTGAGCCGGTCGTCCTGAATTTTGTCCAAGATGGTACAGACAATTACGACATAAGTTACGATATTATTTAGTATGAATACAAACTATTCAAATATACGAATTCAAAAGGTGAAAATGAACATGTGTATTTACTAAATTAAACAGTATGGGATGAGGAGTCTTAAAAGGAAAGGATGATCGCTTAGGTAGGGGATGATGCCAGTTAAGGTTCACCGAGGCGAGTAAGGTGACAGGGTAGGGAGTAAGGTAGAGGTAATTTCTCGCGTGCTATAACCATCTCGACAGCACGAAAGTCTGGCATGATTTTTGTCAGCGGGTTTAAGGGGTCAAGCCTCACGCTCAACGGCGAGCAGGAGCCGGACCAGCATGCCAGCAGGACCCCGATGCAACCAACAGCCCGTTACACTGCGGAGCACTTCTTCCGTGATTTTCCTGCATTTTCTCGCATCAGTTTACTGTTACTCGGAGCAGGCCTGGTGAGAACTCGTAGCTTATGCTCCTTATCATGGCGCTTTTTGCTTTTCTACGAACATCTAGAAATCTATCAAGAAAAAGGAGGTTGCTATCTGGTTGTACAATGGATCGGTGTTAAGGTCTGAGTGCTCCAGATAGTATTGTTATGTACATTGTACATCCAATGATTATTTCGCAAAAAAGTTTGTGAGTGTGGTACCCGTTGCATGATGGTAAGCATGCCATGGTTGTGAGAAATGCGCTTGGTCTTGGGGCTCCTCGCTCCGTTGCACCATCCTATTTATTTTTCATTTATTTTTTGAGAATGAATGTGTGCGCACAGTAATATTACTAAGGAGTATATCAGAAGGAAATAATGGGCGTGTTTTTTCACAAGGCTGTCATATGTCATGTGAGTTCCGATTTGCCATCGAACGCATAAGCACGCATCGTACACAGCATCCGACAACCAGTTTAGTTTTCCGTGCAATTAAAAAAAAAAAAATCAAATCTTTGTCCAACTCCTATTTTAAACAAAATAAATCGATAAAACATTACCCAAAAAGCATTTGTTAAAATCCTCCTGCCGCACCGCGAACTAATCATATAAAAAATGTGAAAAGTGTTCAAGTGCTAGTGTGCCACCCGTCATAATCCAAAAAAATAATAATAATCACAAAAAACAGCAGCCATAACAATTAAACACATAGTGCGGTCCCCTCTTTGCTCTCTCCTATCCCATACGCCATACCACTAACCACTCTCGTTATACAGTAGTTCCCCAGTTGGATCTCTATTGGTTGAACCAGTAATTCGCTGCGATGTGATAAAATATGCCATGAGCCGTGGTAGATTCAAAAGAATAAAAACAAATTTACATGATAACAGTAGAATCGATTCCGGCGACAAGTTTGCTAAGATTTTCGACCTAAACAACTTCCTGAACGCAAAATATATTCAATTTGGGATATTTGCCCACCATTTTTCAATCTAAGAGCAGATAAGCCCATACTATGGACGACATTCGGCCAAAATGTTTATAAGAGGAAAACCCCTTCGATTTGGGTATAAATATTGGAACTTGTGCTCACATGAAGGATACCTGTTCCCATTTATCCCGTATGGTGGTGCATCAAGCGAGAATTCCTCAGATTTTGGTTTGGGCGAAAACGTTGTCCTGAAGTTACTTTCAAAAGTCGATATACCAGGCCAGCAGTAGCGGTGTTAGAGTAGGACGCGGTTGGGCGATTTCCTAGGGCGCCGGACAAAATGGGCGCCGCAGGTCATAGCTACAATCTAGTACTATGCGATGGCGCTAAGTCATCCGTAGTATTAGTCACTTTTTTTAGGGTACTACAGAGGTTGTTTACATTGTTTTCAGCTTCTGTTCATCGATGGGAAATTCTAATCGATCACTAGGGACGTTGGGAAGCAAGAATTAGCAGTGTTAAAGCAGTCCGTCATCAAATTAGTGCTATCCATGATGCTTTTACTACTTTGGCTATACTACTTTGGCATTTTTCAATCTAAGAGCAGATAAGCCCATACTATGGACGACATTCGGCCAAAATGTTTATAAGAGGAAAACCCCTTCGATTTGGGTATAAATATTGGAACTTGTGCTCACATGAAGGATACCTGTTCCCATTTATCCCGTATGGTGGTGCATCAAGCGAGAATTCCTCAGATTTTGGTTTGGGCGAAAACGTTGTCCTGAAGTTACTTTCAAAAGTCGATATACCAGGCCAGCAGTAGCGGTGTTAGAGTAGGACGCGGTTGGGCGATTTCCTAGGGCGCCGGACAAAATGGGCGCCGCAGGTCATAGCTACAATCTAGTACGATGCGATGGCGCTAAGTCATCCGTAGTATTAGTCACTTTTTTTAGGGTACTACAGAGGTTGTTTACATTGTTTTCAGCTTCTGTTCATCGATGGGAAATTCTAATCGATCACTAGGGACGTTGGGAAGCAAGAATTAGCAGTGTTAAAGCAGTCCGTCATCAAATTAGTGCTATCCATGATGCTTTTACTACTTTGGCTATTGAAACTCAGAAAACTGATGATCAAGTGTCTCATGAGGCTACTACTCTAGCCGAACAGCTAAAAGATTTCAGCTTCATAGTTTCATTCGTTGTTTGGTATGACATACTTTTCAAATAAGTGTTGTAAGTAAATCTCTATAGTCAAGACACATGGGTCTTGGTAAAAGTACAGAAATATTGAAAAAATGATGCATTTTCTTGGAAGACTACAGAAATACAGGCTTTAAAAGCGCTCTTTTAACTGCAAAGGAGTTGGCCGAAGAACTAGAAATTGTACCTGTGTTTCGAACTACAACAAGAATTCGACGTGTTGCACGCGATAACTTCTACAGAAAAAAATTTTAGGTAGAATTTTTCTACTGTCTTTTTGATACTACATTAAATCAGTCAATGAAAGATTTGAACAGTTAAATGAGTACTCGGAATCCTGGTCTTTTTTGTGCAATATTAAACAGATTCCAGAAAAACCCGACCTTTTCAAGCTCTGTAGTGATCTTCTATCAAAATTAACTGTAGACTCTAAATCAGACTTAATTGTTGTATATTGTGTGATGAACTTGTAAGTATTTTGCCTGATCAAAATGTGTTAACCCCCTTTTTTGTTTTAAGTTTCATCAAAGATCGCTATCCAAATGTATGGATAGCATTGCGAATTTTATTGACTATTCCTGTAACGGTTGCTAGTGGGGAGCGGAGTTTTTCAAAAACAAAGCTGATAAAAACGATGATAGCATCGGTCAACAATATCTCAATCTGGATTGACAAATAAGTCTCAAGAATTGTTTCCCAATACCCTCACACTGAAATCACAATTGCCGGCGATTTCAATGTACACAATTCTGGTTGGTTTCGACATTCTGGCCAGGCAACACCCGAAGGAAAATATGTTGAGATCTTCGCTGAGTTTAACGATCTAACTCAACTTGTTGATGATCCCACTCGGGTTCCAGATATTGAAGGCCATGCGGCCAACACTCTTGACCTATTTCTCACTTCTCATCCCGAAAAATACAGGGTTTTAGTATCATCTCTTCTAGGCAAATCGGACCATTGTGTCATATCGGTAGATTTTACGTATTCCGTCATTGTTAAAAAAGATAAAGTCCCTAAAAGAACTGTGTGGCAATACGAGAAAGCCAATTGGGACGGCCTGAATAATTTATTTCGAAATTTTAATTGGTCATTGTGCTTTCTCGACGGAAACGTTGATGCATCAGCTGATATGATATCTATAACGTAATTCTCAACGGCATGAGAAATTTTGTTCCTCACAGAACAAAAAGTATCATCCCCAAAGACAATTCGTGGTTTGATTCAAGCTGTAAAGAAGCGATTAGAGAAAGGAGAAAGTAGTTTTCGAAAATTTAAAGACAACCCTACTGCAGAAAACCGAAATTTGTTCAAACGGACCAGAAATATCTGTAATATCAAATACAAAAGGCTAAGTTTTTGCATGACCAAAAAGTAAGGCAAAAAATACTGTTGTGTCCAAAAGGAAGTAAAAACTTTCGGTCTTTTGCGAAGAACATTAAGAACTCGACCACATCATCGGTCCCAACGCTCGTTTTCAATGACTCTCCGTACGTCAGCTCCATCGATGAAGCTGATTTGCCAGCAGCTCAATTTGCTGCCAACTCTACACTTCCTCATAGCATATTGGCTCCACCTGAGATCGAGTCTGCAAGTTCTTTGATGAAACAGATATTTTTTCGAACTCGCTCGGTTGCGAGAGTCCTTAAAGATCTCAACATACATAAATCCGCTGGTCCAGATGGTATCCCCGCCGTTATTCTGAAGAGGTGTTCTTCTACGCTGGCAAACCCACTGCGTAAACTTTTCCATCTTTCCTATTCTGCTAGGATTTTTCCGAGCAGATGGAAAACTGCTTTTGTCCAGCCAGCCGGTCCCTAAAAAAACGAATCTTCCTCCCCTTCCAATTACCGTCCAATTGCACTAACGTCCCATCTTTCCAAGGTCACGGAATCGTTGATAAACCGTCAACTTATGAAATATCTTGAAGAACGAAAGCTTCTTAATGACCGTCAGTTCGGCTTGAACACATCTTTTACACACACGGGCTGATTTCTTACTATTAATTTATCTTGTGCTCAAAAACAAAGCATTTGAATACATCAGACTTTCACACTATGAATGATAAGCGTGGGAGTTTCTTAGATGTCATTAAGCCAATAATCCCCATAGTCATGCCGCAAAGGACTGTAAACACAGATGACAATGATGATGAAAATTTTTACATTTGGCCCAATGTCACTAGCTATTTTGGCTCTATGGCACTTCTACAAAGCGTCATTATACCAAACCCTAATGTTTGGCCTAATGTCACTTTGCAAAAGCGTCATTGTGCCAAATTTAAACATTTGGCATAATGTCGCTTGGCACAATGTCACGGCACCAGCGGCATGTGAGGAAGAGATTCTTCGAAGGCAGAATGAGCGCAAAAACATTCAACCCTTGGTAATTAATGCTGGAACTGTCTTAGAACCTAAGGACATAGTGGTATACTTCGACGGGATTAAATACAAGCAGAACTCGGTTCTATTGGCAATGGACCTATGTTTCAAGATTTTTAATTTTTTCAATTTGATATACCTTATGTCATCTGATTAAGTTTGGTTATTTATACAAAACTTTTTTTTATAAAATTGAGACGACTTATGATAAAAATAGTCCAAAAGTTAGTGGACTAATTAATAAGTTAAGCAAACCGTAAATAAGTTTTATGTAATAAAAATTTAGTTTGTTTTTGAAAAATTTATATTTGCTTGATTTTAAGGAAATGTTCTTCCCATTTAGCAATGATTTTTCACAAATTTGAAGAGATCCGTACAATTTTTCTGTCAATACGAATAAAGCAAAGCGTTAAAATGAAGAATAATATGCGTGAAATTAAGGAAATGATAGTAAATCTGTAGAAAAAAATCCATTGAACCGAAGAATATTCTATCAATTTGACGGAACGCACGTGCATTAAATCGAAAAAAAAATCTTCAATTTTAATACCACAAGGCATCATATTGATGAAATGGGTGTGTTAAATTAACAAAAAAAATTTGTTGATTTGAGGAAATAGATGCACCAATTGGAAGAATGTTTATTCAATTTCAAAAAAAAAAAATAGTGTTAAAGTGAAGATTTTTTTTCAACTTGAATAAAATATTACGTGAAATGGTGAAAAGTTCGGAAACACTTTATCAAGTTGAAGAATACATTTTCAATTTAAAGAAATCAAAAAGTTGAAACGAATATATTTTGTTTCACTTTGAAGAATACTACTTCAAAATTAAGAAAACATTTAGTTAAGTTGAAGAATAATTATTCACTTTATTTCAGTGAAGAATGATGAAATTTATTCAATCTCACAAAGTTTTGTGGATTTAACATAACGAAAAATTTTATGCATTTATTCAAAACAAGAAAATTTATTGAATTGTACAAAATATTTTTCAAAATAACTTATAGGTTTTATTGACGTTATATTGATCACCCATTTTTCAATTCTACCTACTTTTTATTCAATCTGACTACCAAATTTGGTTGAGTGTAGCTGTTAGCAAAAACTGTTAGGCACGTGCACTGGCATCCATTTCGACAAAACGTTATTTAAGCCAGTACTTATCAAAAGCTAACTAAACATTAATATTAAAATCAGAATTGACGAAGCATTATATTTTATACATACTTGAAAAATATAATTATTGTTTTGTAATAATAAAATAATTAAAATAATCTTCTATTCTTCTATATATATATAAATAGGCTAAGGAAAATCTTTGGGTCCCTTTTTCTCTGTTGTTTTCCAACCGATTCTCTTAATTTTTTTTTTGTGGTTTGGTATTGATGAGAAGAAGTGTCATCAATCATTTTTACCTTTGTCTAAATGTCCTAATTGCTTAAAATCAACAGGTGTGTTTTACATGTATTTTATATGGGAAAGGCATATTTCAGAGCTTTTTTGTTGTTTTCTTATGTACAGTGTGTTTGTGCAGTGTGTTTGGGCAGTGTGTGTGAGGAGTGTATGTGTAGTGTGTGTGTGCAGTGTGTGTGAGAAGTGTATGTGTAGTGTGTGTGTGTGCAGTGTGTGTGTGTGTGTGTTTGCAATATAAATAGGTTGGAGTGAATAATGCATTTACTTTGTTGCTGTTTCATAAAACCTGCTCATATTGAATGTGAATGACAGATGACAGATGACAGATGACAGATGACAGATGACAGATGACAGATGACAGATGACAGATGACAGATGACAGATGACAGATGACAGATGACAGATGACAGATGACAGATGACAGCTGACAGATGACAGATGACAGATGACAGATGACAGATGACAGATGACAGATGACAGATGACAGATGACAGATGACAGATGACAGATGACAGATGACAGATGACAGATGACAGATGACAGATGACAGATGACAGATGACAGATGACAGATGACAGATGACAGATGACAGATGACAGATGACAGATGACAGATGACAGATGACAGATGACAGATGACAGATGACAGATGACAGATGACAGATGACAGATGACAGATGACAGATGACAGATGACAGATGACAGATGACAGATGACAGATGACAGATGACAGATGACAGATGACAGATGACTGATGACAGATGACAGATGACAGATGACAGATGACAGATCACAGATGACAGATGACAGATGACAGATGACAGATGACAGATGACAGATGACAGATGACAGATGACAGATGACAGATGACAGATGACAGATGACAGATGACAGATGACAGATGACAGATGACAGATGACAGATGACAGATGACAGATGACAGATGGCAGATGACAGATGACAGATGACAGATGACAGATGACAGATGACAGATGACAGATGATAGATGACAGATGAGAGACGGCAGATGATAGATGACAGATGACAGATGACCTGTGTCTACCTGTCCTAATTGCTTAAAATCAACAGGTGTGTTTTACATGTATTTTATATGGGAAAGACATATTTCAGAGCTTTTTGTTGTATACATTTCATGGTTTGAACATTTACATTAAATAGTCATTTCTTTTTTATTTTGTCCGTTCTATTCTAATTTAATCCCAAGTCCAAAAATGTGCGACATTGTAATTCTGAAAATGCACCGTTCTTCTTTTTCAATCATCATATATATAAAATTCTCGTGTCACGGTGTTCGAACTTGAACTCCTCCGAAACGGCTTGACCGATTTTTACCAAATTTTATACGCATATTCAGTAGGTCTGAGAATAGGCTACTATCTATTTTTCATACCCCTTAGTGATAAGGGCCATCTACCATTAACATTTATATATTATATAGAAACTTTCCGGCTATTTTCAGCTTAGTCCAGCGGGTGTTCCTGACAATTTTTTTAAATAACTTAGATCCGAGCAACGCCGGGCGGGTCAGCTAGTTTTATTATAAATTTCTTCTCTCATTTCTTCGCGTTGCTCCAATTCCACTAGAACATGGCACATTTTAATATTCAAATTGTATTTTTCCTTATAGCTTTGTGCTATAAGTTCTTCAAAATAACCAGCTGGTAAATAGTTTGATTGCAACACGTTCACGACGACGGCGTGTACCACCGGTGGCTCGCACAGAACTGTCTCATCAGCTCAGCCGCCTGTGGGCGAGAAACATGAATTACAGTGCCGGCGTGTGGTCGAATTTCGACCACTGGGCGACCCTAGTTAAATAAAACTCATCAAGATACAAAGCGAGAAACAATGCCAGTTCTTCAAGACAATTAAAAGAGCCTTCCGAAAAAGTAAAATGACGCTTCGAACGAGAAAAATTGTATATCCTTGGGCTCAACCGTCTGTAATTTCGGCGTTAACTGTCGCTGTTAAGAAACGGCCAGCGTTTGGGATAGACGAGATAGTGGATACAAACTAACTCACACAAAAAGTGAATTATGGGTTCAAGTTGCAAATGAGCTCGGTATTCCAGATGTTGATGGTTTCGAAGCAAGAAACAAATGGAACGGTCTTCGAAGCCTTACAGGTCCTGCTGCTGAAACAATGACCGTGGCATGGGCTTATTTTTCGGAGATGAAGTTTATTGAGACTAGCGATATTTCTCAATCGTCACCAAATAATTCAAAAATGCCCGTGGTGAAAAAGGAATGCGCTGACACTGAACTATCTATATCTATTGCTAGAATAAAATAGATAAAAATAAATACTGTGTTAATCTATCGATATCGGCAGGGCCGGATTAACCCTCAACGGGGCTCAAGGCAACCATCAATTTGGGGGCCCTTTTTTAAAATTAAAACTTATAGCTTTCATAAAAATTTTATTGTAAAAACGTTATAAATTGTGTTACTTAAACATGTCGTTTTCTACATTTGTTTTCGGCAAAATTATCAATTATATTATCAATATCAATTTTCTTAAATAAATCTGACTCAATGCAAAGTAAAAAAAAAAAAATTATCTCGAGTAGTCTCATTCTGATAGATTGTGGGCACCCGATTCAAAATCTTAAGCTTTAACATGCAAAACCAAACTAAAACATGTAGAAAAGATAACGTGCAAAAAAAAAAAAGCAAGACCATTGATCTTCAACTTAAGACTGCTTTAATTAGACTGATCGATAATGTGTTACAAATTGAGAAGAGCTTTTAAAGAAGGTGAACAATACTGTAAAATATTACTTAAGATTACTGTCTCGGCTGATCATACGATCTTTCGGTTATGTTTTACCGATAAACATTATAAACATGAATGTGATTGCATCAATACAAACGAATAGCGAAAAGCTTTTATGTTAGCATGCATTCGATCGTAAAAAGAATACTGGCAGATGAATATTACATGGGATTTCTAAGATCGTAAATGATTAAAATATATCTCTTACAACTCGATCATCCTGACAGTAAATCGTCCTCGATTTACGATGGCATGCATTTACAGATATAAAACATTCTATCATTACCTTTATATCTTTACATCTTTACATCTTTACATTATTATAAAGAGAAAAGGTGAGTTTGTTTGCTTGTTTATATTGAATAGGCTCCCAAACAACTGTACCGATTTGAATGAATTTAAGAACAGAGGTGGTCTGTAGCCTAGGAAGTAACATAAACCATACTTCATCCATTTATTCCTTCGGAAACGGAAACGGGAATGTAAACAAGGACTTACAGTTTGTATTGAATAGGCTCCAAAACTACTAAGCCGAATTGAATAATATTTGGAACAGAGATGGTATAAGGCCAGAGAAATGACAAAGGCTATATTTCACCCTCATATTCTTACGGGAAAGGAACGAAACGACTATAACTTCCTTTGTTCGGGAACAATAATTTCCCCAAACAATGATTCAGTTAATGAAATTAATGACATCAAAGAAAGAGAAAGGGAGCATTAAGGGCCCCCGCAAACCACAAACTTTCTATCGGCCGATAGTTTGATCAGGCTTATAATCAGTTTGAAGATGTCTGCAAGTACGCAAGTTAACACGGTCAATGTAACATAAACATAAACACAAAAATGCTAAGTAATCATAAGCATTACTCTCAAGTAGAATTCTATCGATTCTACATCACCCTCAATCGCAGCGATCAAAGTCCACGATCAAAGTCCAAAGTACAAACAACTGTATAAACAAAGAGGGAACGATGACCATAAAACTACAGCCTCATCATCAACTACCATCACCCATTTGGATGGGATACGACATGTAAACTTAAAGTATCAAAGTCCACGATCAAAGTCCAAAGTACAAACAACTGTATTAACAAAGAGGGAACGATGACCATAAAACTACAGCCTCATCATCAACTACCATCACCCATTTGGATGGGATACGACATGTAAACTTAAAGTATCAAAGTCCACGATCAAAGTCCAAAGTACAAACAACTGTATTAACAAAGAGGGAACGATGACCATAAAACTACAGCCTCATCATCAACTACCATCACCCATTTGGATGGGATACGACATGTAAACTTTAAGTATCTTAGACTTTAAGTTCAGTTTTATAATACACTTGTCAAAGAACAGTTCGTTCTCTACGGTTTAAACAAGCCACTTAGGATAAAGAAAAATAAAGAATACTTTTTTAAAACTTATCCTGTGGTGTAAGAAATATAATTGGCGCCCAACGTGGGGCAAGTGAATAAAACTCAAAAAAAAAAAATTTTTGAAGTTAAAGTGAAGAAATTATTAAATCCCTTTTAAAAAAGCAAAAACAGTCGAAAAAGTTAATAAAAGAAAAAGAATTATTAACGAAAGTGAGATTTGTGAATACGATTGACAATCAATAACTATTTAAAAATTAAAAATCAAACAAACAGTGAGAGAAGTGAAAGAAGGACAGGAAGGAAAGAAGGAAGAACAAAAATAAAAATCTAACAACAAGGAAGCAGGAAACAGCAACAGAAAACAATCTACAAAGTGCATAAAATTACTGAAAGTAAGAAATATTTTAAAATATACATATATATATATTTGCATTTATATAAAATATCTTTAAAAACTGAATTAAATAAGTGAATTCATATACATATATAAATTAAACTGAAGGAATTATATATAAATTAAACTGGAAGAACTAGTAGATAAATTTGCCAAAATGCCGACACCTAGTGAAGAAATTATATCTCGTATTGTTATAGAGACAACATCGTCCTTGAGAGATGAAATTGAGAGTTTGCGAAATCAACTTTCTGCTTTAACTTGCAATAGTAACGTTTCAGAACATAAACCTGAAACAATAAATGACAGTATAAATTGTGTTGAGTCTCTAGATGTAATAAAATCATTACCTGAGTTCGCAGGTGATGAAAATTCTTATGTTAGTTGGCGAGAAGCCGCTAATAATTCCATGATTCTCTACACGAGAGGAAGTAGGAAATACTTTGCGGCATTGACAATTTTAAGAAACAAAATTGTTAAAAATGCAAACAATACCCTGACAAACCATGGAACTGTGCTAAACTTTGATGCAATTTTGAGTCGTCTCGATTTTGCATATGCGGATAAACGTCCAATCCATATGATTGAACAAGAGATGAGTGTTTTGAGACAGGGATCTTCATCCTTGGTAGACTATTATAATGAAGTCAACAAAAAGTTGACGTTACTAATTAATAAAACTATAATGACTCATGGACAGGAAAATATAACTAAAGAACTTAATGAAGCTCATAGGCGAAATGCTCTTAGAATCTTCATTACTGGCCTGAACGGCCCAATAAGTAACATTTTATTCTCGTTAAACCCTAGCGATCTACCCAACGCTCTAGCTAAAGCTCAAGAATTAGAGTCAAATAATCAGAGAGCTCAATTTGCACTTCAATTCAATAGAAGTAGCAATACTAATAATAGTTCTTCTCACAATAATAATAACAACCATAATAACAACCATAATAACAATAACTTAAGATTTCCGAAGAGATCTGTTTGGGAACCAAATCCAAACCATCGTCAGCCCCGACCACAGCCAATGGTATTAGGTAGCTCTAATTCAAGAATACAAAATCAAAGACAGAATTTCAATGGAAATTGGCGACCCCATAATCCTAATTTCAATCATCACAATAACGAAAGAACAAATCCTTTTAGACAGGATTATAACAGAAACACTTACGCAGATAAAAGACCACATGGTTCGCAAAATAGTGCTCAACCACCATTAAAAAACCAGAGAGTAAATAATATTAATGAGGAAGTTTTTTTAGACGATCGCCGTGTCAGTTGCCCTTCATTTACAGAAACCCATCAGGTCAGCAACTAAAAATTTTAATTGACACGGGAGCCACGAGTTGCTATTGTAAACCAAATGTTTTACAAGATAGAAGAAAGTTAGCTATAAATAAAAGAATACGTACAGTAAATGGGGACTCAATTATAACTCATTACTATATAGCCTATATTTTTGATAGGGAAGTCGTGTTTTATGAAATTCAAAATCTCGAAAGCGATTTATTGATAGGTTATAGACTACTAAAAGAAGCTTCCATAAAATTGGACTTTGAAAACAGTGTCTTAATTTATAATAATAAAAGAGAAAAAATATTTTTATCAGAGAACATGAGTAATATAGGATCAGAAAAAAGTGTAAACGAATTAAATAATACAAAGGAATCAGAGATAGAAAACGATTCTGATATTGAGAGATTAAAAAATATAGTTGTTAAGAGAATTGAAGAAATACATTCAAATATAGATTTGAACTCATTATTACGAACGGATGTGAAGGCAAATATAAGGACAACAGTCGAAACCCCTATATGGAGTAGACAATATCCCTATCCACTGTCAGTTAATGCATTCGTAAATAAAGAAATTAAAAATTTACTAGAGGCAGGAATAATTCGCCAGAGTAAAAGTCCGTACAATTCACCGATTTGGGTTGTACCAAAAAAAGGTTTAAATGAAGACGGTAGTCCAAAATTAAGAATGGTCATTGATTATAAAAAATTAAATGAAAAGACCATAGCGGATAAGTATCCAATACCAGAAAGTAATGTAATTTTAGTAAACTTAGGGAAAGCAAAATATTTTTCTACCATAGATTTAGAATCGGGCTTCCATCAAATACTGATGAAAGAATCAGATATTGAAAAAACAGCCTTCAGTATAAATAACGGAAAATATGAATTCTTGCGAATGCCATTCGGCTTGAAAAATGCTCCGAGTATTTTCCAAAGAGCAATGGACAATATCCTACGAGATTTTATAGGAAAAACATGTCATGTCTACATGGATGACATTATAATTTATTCCGAAAATTTGAATGAACATTCAAAGCATCTGAATGAAATTATAAATATATTGAAAAAAGCTAATATGAAGATTTCTTTGGAGAAATCTAAATTTTATAAGGAAGAAACTGAATTTTTAGGCTACATTGTAGCCCACAATATTATAAAAACTGACCCTAAAAAAATAGAGACTATAGAAAATTTTCCGCAACCAAAAACCTTAAGGCAATTAAGAAGTTTCTTAGGGATGACAGGTTATTACCGAAAGTTCGTAAAAAATTATGCTTCAATAACGAAACCTTTAACTAAATACTTAGCCGGAGAAAACGGGAGAATATCAAAAAACTTATCAAAAAAAACTAACTTAACACTTGACGAAGAAGCTATTTTAGCCTTCAAGACTTTGAAAAGTCATCTAATAAACCAAATTGAGCTGGTTCAACCAGACTTTGACAAGACATTTATACTAACAACTGACGCTTCCAATAATGCTATTGCAGGAGTTTTAAGCCAGGAAGGCAAACCTATTACATTTATTTCAAAAACATTAAATAAAACTGAACTCAACTACGCTACTAACGAAAAGGAACTATACGCAATAGTATGGTCCTTAAAAAATTTAAGAAATTACCTTTACGGAGTTTCTAATCTTGAGATCCATACGGATCATCAACCGCTTACGTTTGCAGTATCTGTAAGAAACCCGAATGCAAAAATGAAACGATGGCACGCATTCATTGAGGAGTTTGCTCCTAAAATAATATACAAGCCAGGTGCTACAAATGTAGTCGCTGATGCGCTATCTAGACAATATTTAAACCACATTTCAGACGAAGATAATTCGAGTACTGCTACACAACACTCCGCTGAGAGCAGCGACAATTTAGACATTAAAGAAACCCCCAAACCTTTGAACCAATTCAAACAACAAATCCTTTTAACTCAAGGATTATTCACTGTACACGAACAGATACGTAATTTCAATAGAACAAGACATTTAATTGAGTATGACACTCCGGAAAATCTAATTGTTATTCTGAAACAATATTTACAGCCTGGAACTGTTGCAATTCATTGCACACCAGAAGATTTATATAATATCAAACAAATATTAAAAGAAACTTTCAATAATAAATTCTTATATACCAAGAATTTTCCTATAGATATAACGAACGAAGAAGACCAACAAATTATAATACAACAAACGCACGTAAGAGCTCACCGTAGCTATCAAGAAAATTTAAAACAAATTTACACGGCATACTATTGGCCACAAATGACCAAACAATTCAAAGAATTTGTTAGAAGTTGCGAAATTTGTAATCGTAATAAATATGAAAGGCATCCTTTTAAGGCTCCAATTGGAGAGGCTCCAATTGCTAAGAAAGAGGGGGAGCAGTTGCACTTAGACATTTTCTTTGCCCAAAAATTAAAATTTTTAACATGTATAGATTCTTATTCAAAATTCTTAGTTATCAAACAAATTGAAGACAGGACAAAATTAGACGAAAAAGTATTAGAACTATTACAAAGCTTTCCAGAAGCCAAACATCTTTGTGTCGATAACGAACCAGGCTTTTCAACACCCCAATTCAAAACATTAATGCAAAGACTAGGAATTCAAATATTTTTCTGTGATCCAAAACACAGTACTTCTAACGGACAAGTGGAACGAGTTCACTCTACACTTATAGAAATAGCTAGATGTTTGAAAGAAGAATTTCACTTAATAAGTGACTTAGAATCAATATTTAGAGCAGTACATCAGTACAATAAAACAATTCATTCAGTCACAAACAAAAGACCCTTTGAAGTCTTATTTAATAAGTCAAACGAGGACTTACAACCAAAGCTTTTATCAGCTCAGCAAAAAATGTTGAAACGAAATAAGCCAAATACAAAGATAAGGACATACAAAGAAAACGATATCATTTACGAAAAAATAATAGGGGTTAGAAATAAACTTCAGCCAAGATATCGGAAACAAAAAGTAAAGACAGACTTAGGAAACAAAGTATTAATTTACAAAAACGACCGAATAATACATAAAGATAATATTAAAATTTGAATCTTTTTCAGAAAATGATTCTACAATTTACAATAACTTTCATCCTAATGATGCAATTACATAACGGACAAGGACAAAGACTAGAAATACAGTACTTAAACGACGGTCAGGGATTTGTATTAGTTAAAAGCGATGAGCTTCAAATCATCAATAATTATACAAAAATCCTTTACACAATAAATTTAGACTCATGGAGTAAAAACTTAGAATTAATAAGAACTAATATAGGGAACTTCAGTTTTTGCAACCATTACCCAAGTATGTTACACAATTTTAAAGCACTTGAAGAAGAAATAAATAATCTTCTACCACATCATACCAGAACAAAAAGAGGCTTATTTGATATTTTAGGTAAAGGGTTGAAATTTATAGCAGGCACAATGGATGCCGATGATGCATTAGATATCAAACAAAAATTAGAAATCAACGAAAAAAATAATAAGAACATAATTGATAGCCTTAATGATCAAGTTAAAATTAATGATCAATTCAATATCGCAATGAGAGCGGTAACCGACCATATTAATAAACAGCAAAAACAAATAA
This sequence comes from Melanostoma scalare, assembly GCA_949752695.1. Classification (NCBI taxonomy): domain Eukaryota; kingdom Metazoa; phylum Arthropoda; class Insecta; order Diptera; family Syrphidae; genus Melanostoma; species Melanostoma scalare. The sequence continues at coordinate 78,185,987 of OX456985.1, read as the reverse complement.
GTAACCAATTAACAAATCTTGGAAGAACAGCTAAAGACGTAACAATAGAGCATATGCAACATACTTTCCAAATTCAATATGATATCCAACTTCTTAGAGATCAAGTTAGAAAAGTTAAAGAAAATTTAATGATGTGCAGGTTAGGCACATTAGGAAGAGACATTTTGACCTCACACGATTTTAAAACATATAATATAACATTAAGAGATTTAATGTTCATTAAAAGTTCGGCCATTTTTCATGAAGAAAGAATAATTTTTGTGGTAATGATACCAAACTTTTGTAATAATACATATCATAAGATGATACTGGAACCCGTTCCAAATAAAAATAATTTAGAATTAGACATACCATACAGAGAACTAATATTAAGTGATGATATCTGGTACAAATACACGAATGATCAAATTGTATTAAAAAAACAATTAAAAAGAATTAACGATGAATGTATAAATAACTTACTTAAAGAAAATCCGATTTGTAACTTTACAGTCAATAGAGAAATAGAAATTAAACAGTTAAATAACAACATTGTAGTAACTAAAAATATTCCAAGAACTAAACTGATACATAATTGTAACACATATGAAACCATGTTATATGGCAATACTCTTATTAATTTTGGAAATTGTAAACTATGTTTAAATAATAATACTTACGAAAATATAATCATTACCGAAAATTTTGTATTACCTATTTTTAAAGATGTAAAAGTGAAAAACATAAATGTGAACATAAGTCTTCCAGAACTCCATTATAAAAATATTGAGAATAGAAAAATTCTAGAACAAATCAAAGTCAATAATATTGTATCCAACAGTTTATCTTTCAGTTTTATTGCGACAATAATAATTGCACTGTCAGTACTTTTCTTTTGCTTCTTTTCAAAATCAAAACAATCAATAAATAATATTTTTAACGACGAAATCAATGTCGACGAGATAAACAAAAATATTCAACGTCTCTCAGAAGATATACAAGACGCGGGTCGCATCATTTAAGAAAGAGGGGAGTTAACACGGTCAATGTAACATAAACATAAACACAAAAATGCTAAGTAATCATAAGCATTACTCTCAAGTAGAATTCTATCGATTCTACATCACCCTCAATCGCAGCGATCAAAGTCCACGATCAAAGTCCAAAGTACAAACAACTGTATAAACAAAGAGGGAACGATGACCATAAAACTACAGCCTCATCATCAACTACCATCACCCATTTGGATGGGATACGACATGTAAACTTAAAGTATCAAAGTCCACGATCAAAGTCCAAAGTACAAACAACTGTATTAACAAAGAGGGAACGATGACCATAAAACTACAGCCTCATCATCAACTACCATCACCCATTTGGATGGGATACGACATGTAAACTTAAAGTATCAAAGTCCACGATCAAAGTCCAAAGTACAAACAACTGTATTAACAAAGAGGGAACGATGACCATAAAACTACAGCCTCATCATCAACTACCATCACCCATTTGGATGGGATACGACATGTAAACTTTAAGTATCTTAGACTTTAAGTTCAGTTTTATAATACACTTGTCAAAGAACAGTTCGTTCTCTACGGTTTAAACAAGCCACTTAGGATAAAGAAAAATAAAGAATACTTTTTTAAAACTTATCCTGTGGTGTAAGAAATATAATTCGCATACTACAACGATTTGTTATCGGCCGATAAATAAGTTTGATGGGATTCACGATTACATTCAAACTCAACCAATCTATAAGTAGCAAAGATTATATTTCATTCCCATATTCCCACGGGAACGGGAACGTAAAGTGGAAATCAAAAAATGCTAAACAGTTTTCCTGAAATCATTTAACAATTTTTTTTTGTTTCTTTTTCTTATTCAAATAAAGAGAGCAGAGACTATGCCTTACACTAGGTCGACGTAGGACCCGAGCTACGCCGGACGGGTCTGCTAGTTATTTATATAGAGCGATATTATACAAACTTTCATATACAGGGTGTTCCGTACTTCGTGTATTATTATCCCTTGGGTGTGATTTTTCGTCATATTCTAAGAAAAAAATTGTTATACAGTAAAGCTCATTTCCCAACTTGGACATCACTTTTTGACAATTTAAAAAAAGGCTAACTTTGGTGTACCCTGGCCTGTGTTAAATTCGATATCTCTGTCAATACTGGTGATAGAGACCTAATCTTAGACTTAATTTTTTGCAGAAATAACAATCTTTAAGAATGTATTTAAGTTGAGCTTCCATAGGTTAAGGGTTGCCAGACATCATTTTAAGTGGTGTTCAAATTTTCTTCCGAAAACAAAGTTTTGACTTTGAGGTAATTTTTTAGCAGAAAATTCCTGATAAGCATAGGTTTTCTTTGTTTTTTACAGATGAACAAAACAATAATAAAGAAAAAAACTTAGCATTAAGTTTAGGCTCAAAAACCCATACATTTTATGATACTTGGAATAATACAAAATGGGTAAAATTAAAAAAAAAAAATTATAAAAATTTTTTGCTTTGAGCTTTGTTTGAATAAAACAATAATATGGTCACTTTTAGTATTTTTTTATGTATTTCATACAAAATACAACTATAACAGTTCAATTCCGATCTGCTATCGAACGTGTTAAGATGTGCCGTGTCAAGTGTCCGTATTTTGTCTAATCAGTGCCATTTATTTTCATGCCACCATATCAACAAAATCTAAATCATTAAACAAATCTCCTTAAAAACCAATACAAAAAAATCTATTTTTCCGTGCGCCGCGAGTCCAGAAACAAATTAAAGTGTTTTTAAAACAAAAACAAAATCAAGTGCAAATAAATCACCAGTGCCAGTGCTTGTGCAGTGCAATTCATTTTCTATACCACCTACCAGCCATTTAAACGAATATAAAGAAAAAAAAAAAAAAAAAATTCAACAATAATCCAAACACAAAGTGCGGTTCCTTTCTGTGTCATCTCCTGCCCCGCACCACTCTTGCAGTCACGGCATTTGTACACATTTCATATGATTTGAATTATTTCTTATCAATGCCGTGTGTGCAAATGTTGTGGCTATGAGTTTGCTAGGCGAATAGTCGATCAACGGTGTTGGTTCCGTTGGTGAAACATAATCAAGTTACTGGCTGGGCATAACACCGCTAGTAATTTGCTTGTGTTCTCCAATCGAGATCTATACTTGCTGGTTCGATTTAGGTAGCGTCTGCGTTTCATATTTTGTTTTATGTGTTTTAGTGAATTGTAATGTCGGGTAGATTTCGGGTCGATTTTAGCAACATAAGGGGGCTAAGATCGAATTTTTTTGCGGTGTACGCTCACACTGCAAAATGTAGGCCAGCTGTTTTGGCTTATATTGGAGGCCATGCGGCACAATGAAATCCAAAAACGGGCTCTGTCTGGCATGCATTCAAAACGAAGGAGGGTGCTTTGAGCACTTGTTATAATTGTATTTGTATTAAATACATGAAAAAAACTACTTAAAGTGACCATATTATTGTTTTATTCAAGCAAAGCTCAAAGCAGAAAAAAAAAATTTTTTTTTTAATTTTACCCAATTTGTATTTTTTCAAGTATCATAAAATGTATGGGTTTTTGAGCCTAAACTTAATGCAAAGATTTTTCTTTATTATTGTTTTGTTCATCTGTAAAAAATAAAGAAAATCTATGTTTATCAGGCATTTTCTGCAAAAAAATGACCTTAAAGTCAAAACTTTGTTTTGGGAAGAAAATTTGAACACCACTTAAAATTGAAAATCTGGCAACCCTAAACCTATGGAAGCAAAACTTTAATAAAGACTTAAAGGTTGTTGTTTCTACAGAAAAATAAGTCTTAGGTCTCTATCATCTGTATTGACAGAGATATCGAATTTAACACAGGTCATCAGGTACACCAAAGTTAGCCTTTTCTTAAATTGTCAAAAAGAAGTGATGTCAAAGTTGATAAACGGACTTTACTGTATAACAATTTTTTTCTTAGAATATGATCAAGAATCACATCCGAAAGTATAATACATGAATTACGGAACACCCTGTATACAATGGTGGGAGGTTATAGATGTCGTCCACTTTATCGAACAAGTGTTCTCCGAAGGTTATTTTTCCTAGTGAGCGCCAAGTTTGGGCACTCACAAGGGAAATTGAACGAACGTTCCTGTGCCTTTTCATCTTGATATCCTTTACATAAGTCGGATGTGCTTATGCCCATTCTCATCATGTGGGTACCCAATGAATACCAGCGAAAATGCCAATCAACGGAAAAGACAAAACCTGCTTATGTGGGCCATAGGTTTCCGGATCCACGGGATATTTACAATGGAAACCACCTGTCATTGGCGGCTTTGTTGAAACCGTTTTCACTTAGAGGGGTCTAACAATTTGCGGTACCGAGGAATTGGCAAGCCCTCCGATAGTAAATTCATTGCCATGAAAACGCTTTCTCGATTCGCACCGGTAGAAAATTATTCTATCCCTGATATCAATGAGTAAGTCAGTATTTTTAATAAAAATATTCGATACTTATTCGATAAATTTTAATATTACAAGTTCGAATGATTAGAGACCGTTACCAGCCCAGGATGTCTGGTTCCGCCGATGGAGAAGGCCTTGCTGTACAGATATGTCAAACAGATTTAAAGCGCTCAGAAACCAGAGAAACCAGATGATAAGACCATACTAACGTCACTAGTCATTTCCAAAGCCTTTGAATCTGTTATCCCCTCCATTTTATGTATTGAACTGTCGATTTTTCTAACTCCTCGATGAAACCAGAACCAGTACCACTATCCCACCTTGTCAGTCGTAAGAAAGATTTCAATGAAACTAGTCAGCTATCGTTATTCCGTCCTGTAGCGTCCCTCAGGGATCAGTTTTTTGTCCTGTTGTATTTTCCAAGTTAGTTAATAATAATCTGCCGTCTGTTTAGTCACACTGCAGTTATCATATCGTATCATATTTGGCCTTAAAGCTTATGGAATTACGAAAATCAATGATGACATAAATCCGCTATTACCAATTCGTCAATACTAAATAGATTAACTTTGAACCGTACAAAAACGAATGCCTATACCTAAACGCGAGTTCAATCTTGATGAGTTCAAACCCATTTTGTAGAATGGGGCGCTGGTTGAAATTGTCTCCAAAATCAAAAATCTTAGTATAATCTTCAACACTAGATTTTCTTGGAATGATCAAATAATTTGTAAAGTATCGAAAATATATGCTTCCTTATAGTCTTTCTGAAGTTGGCATAGGAGCTTTTAGTTCCGATTTTAACATATGGATGTGAAGTCTTCTCAGATGTGGACCCTTTCTCATTCCATAGGCCAATTGTGGTTTTGTTTTTTGTTGCTAAAAAAAATGTAGTTCCGCTCCATTCCCTCACAAGATATGGTTGTGGGAAATACGATAGGCACGGGGCTCCCCGCTGTGTTGCGCCACTCTATGCGTAGATGCTTGTGAGTAGGTAAATACAATTTAAGGCACGCGTCTCAACTTTAACTTGGGTTAAATAACAGATGGCCCCTTACCTAGAAATTTGCCGGGTTTCAAGGAACCTATGACTAGACATCTTTATTTATTTCATTTATCTACAAGCAATATTACAGCTAACAGATATAGCACTCCAAGAATAAATCATTAAAATATAAATAAGTACAATAAATCAGTCTTAAATTTAATTCGACTAAGGATTGAAAAATCAATTTCTGAAGGCACTTCATTGAAATCAGTTATACATCTTGATAGCGGTTCATTACATCCATAAATTGTTCTATGCATTTTTTGAAAAAGGAAAATTCTTGTTCTCGTGGACCTGGCAGGTACATGAATAGGTAATAGCTAGGTAATATTAAAGCCGCAATCAGACTCACTGGATCACTATCCCTGCATCGCACACACAATGAACTTAATTGTAAGAGCTGGACTGTCAACCATCAAAAATGTGCTGAAGAAAGTGAAGGCCATTGTGGAACATTTTCACAGAAGTTCTATGGCCACGAAAAAGTTCTTCACCATTCAAGAGCAGCTGATGCAGCAGACCTGGTGAGAAGCAATTAAATTTAAAAATGGATGTGGTGACTCGCTGGAATAGTACGCTCGATATGCTGGAAAGGGTCAAGCTTCTGCAGGAACCGCTGAAAGCAGTACTTGGTATGTTGCATAATCCGATGGAAAATCTGTCAGAAGATGAATGGGTTTTGTTGCCTGAAGCAATAAGAATTTTGAAGCCATTCAAAACTCTCACAGAAGAGCTTTCATCATCTATTTCAAGCTGTGGATTTATCGTTACCTTGAAATCACCACAAATCCGTACTTTTCCGGAAGGTTTCCTTACGACCACGATTGGAGCTGCCCATGGACTTGAGTCTATCGGTCGTAAGATATGAGCTGCTACTAATCTATCTAGTTCCTCTTTTACTTTAGTTTTTAAAGCAAATGGTGTAGGGCGAGGTTTAAAAAATTTTGGTTTTGCATTTTCTTTGACATACAACTTAGCTGAGTAGTTTTTGCAGCAACCTAAACTACTATCAAACACCTCAGGAAACTGGCTACAAATATTTGCTATGGAAGCTTTCAATTCTTTTTCATCTTCATATACAACAGAAGAATAGAATACAGTTTCACAACAACTTACATGAAACTCGAGTGTGTCAAACCAGTCCATACCCAAAATATTTCCTCCTGCATATGTATCAGCAACCAAAAGATTGAGATCATGTTGCTTTTCATTGAACTGTACTGCTACCTGAACATAACCTCTTACAGGAACCGCGTGATTTCCATAGGCTTTGAGCACCTTATCAGATTTGGTGCATTTCGGCTCGCCTAGTTCTTCATATGCCTCTAACCCTATCATAGAACAGGTAGCACCTGTATCGATTTGGAAATCTAGCATCACCCCATTTATCAACAGTTTAGCGATGAGTTGTTTCGCTTGCCTTGTAACTTCCACTCCCTCCTTAAGAGTAAAAATTTGGTCAACTTTAGCATATGATTTTCCTTTGCGATTTTGCCAACACACTGATGAGATATGACCTTTGACATTACAAATTCTACACTCAGCCTCGCGCATTGGACATTGCAATTGAGGATGCCTAACTCCACATCCTGGGCAAGAACGTTTATTTGACTTGCGAAGGTCATTGGAAGAATGTGGCTTTGTATACCTGGTGTCTGTAGCAGAACGACCTTTGGAATGAGAGCGTTGCTTTTTGTAATGAGATTCAACGCGATTAACTGTCTGAGCCCGATTGTTATCGCCTTTAATAGTCAAAACGGATTTTTGTGTTGATTCATATGTTTCCGCTATTTTTATCACCTCATCCAAGCTTGGATTAGATTTTTGCAAAGCAGCTGAGCGAACCGTATCATGTGGAGTATTCAGCACAATTATGTCTCTAATCAAGTTCTCCACAAACGGTTGCTTGCACGTTTCTTTGTCGCACACAAATACACAATCCCTTGCAGCACCCCGTAGATCTGCCACCCACTCCGCATATGTTTGGTTTTCTTTCATTCTCATCTGAAAGAATGCATAGCGGGCAGCAAGCACGTGCGTTTTATCAGCAAAATGCACTGTTAGTCTAGCTATGAAAACTTCAAAATCTACGTCCTCAACTTTTTTCTCAGCGAACAAATTCCTAATCAGTTCATAGAGCTCTGGTCCTGACCAAGACAAAAAAAATGCTCTTTTCTGTTCGCTTGCTTCGACTTTGTACGCACGGAAATGTTGGTTGAGTTGATCCACGAATGATGACCATGATTGCTTTTGTTTATCAAACGGTGGAAAAACTGGGATATGATTAGATCCGGCTGAGGAGTCCAATGCACCATTCGGTGGTACACCAGAAGCAAGTTTAGCAATAGCTGTTCTTTGCTCCTCAAGCACATTTTCCATCCACTTCTGCTGATGCAACAAAATCTGCTTTAGGGAATCAAAAATCACAAAAAAAATGAAATAATTTCAATTAATTTATTTTCATGAAATACCGACAGCTTAACTTTAAAATTCTCGTCGCCAATTGTTATAAACGGTAAACTTTATTTAATATATAATGTAATGGATAGTATATGGTAAGTAATTGTAAGTAATTGTGCACGACGCGGTGGTTGACTTCATACTGACTTGAGTCTTGATGATATGATGGAAATGCAGTATACGGTACAATATAAGACTACCAATGTATGTACAATAAAAGGCACAGTGTCACCAAAAAGTGGACACAACAGCAACAGGAGTTAAATGGGACCTCAAGGATGCAAGAAAGCAGCAGAGATGATGAAGACACTCCGCCAATTCCCTCAGTTGAAGATGATGAGCTCGCAATCTGGAGCGAGCATGGCAGGAACATTGCTCAGGTCTCGAATGTTTCAACAGTTGCTGTGAGCATTATAACAACTTAACATTACATGGAGGAGAGGGAGATCGTCAGAAAAGAGAATCCACTGAATTGGTGGAGCATCAGAAAAGTTTTGTATCCAGAAATAGCTGAAATAGCCAAAAAATATTTGTGTGCCACGGCAACGTCTGTACCATCAGAAAAATTTTTTTCAAAGTCAGGTCAAATTCTTAGTGAAAAGAGTTCATCTTCAAAACCAGAACGAAAGGAGAAAATATTGTTTTTGAATGCAAACCAACGTTTCATATCATAAGAATATATTAAGTTTCCTTTTTTATGTTAATTTGCTTGCAAATCATGGTTATCGTAATTTTTCGTATTTATTAAATTCACGTTTGATTTTCAATTCAATTTCAATTAGTTTCATTTTGACGAGTTTGTGGTGCTATTTCATTGATAAATTTTTAAAATTGAATTTCAGTTCAATTTTTTGTTTGTTTTTGATTGACAAATGATTTTCATTGATTACTTCCTTACAATTTCTTATGAAGGCATTAGAAAAAAGAAGATTTTAGACGCTCACTCACCGAAGAAGAGTAAATGATAATATGGTTTACTATACCATTTCTTCTTTGAAATTCAGCTCAAAAATTTTATTGCAAAGCCAGGCATAATGACTTAATAAAAGCTATTAACTTTTACGCGAAATTTTTCTACAATGATATACATATTTGTTAAGTTAACCCTATATAACTAACACACTAAAATACAACATCTTTTTAGAGATTAAACAGTAAAAAGTACTTTTTTTAACACCAAAACCAAGTTTTCAAAAAGTAACGAAAGTAACGACATTTTTGTACAGAGTACTTAGATCAAAAGTAACGTATACAAACGGGTACTCATTTTAACGTTACTTTTACAGCTCTAGCTGGCTGCACACATTTTTTCTATTTGACTTCCTATCTTATCGAAGTGGTGTGTGCAGTGCAGGCAATGAGGCTGTGAGTTTGCTAGGCGGATAGTTTAGTCCAGTGTTTTTCAATCTTTTTGATTTCGCGACCCCTTTACAGGTTGATATATTCTGGCGACCCCCTCTCGTCATTAAAGCCAAACAATAATTTAACGAAAAGACAACAACGCTAGGTAATGATATTTTGCTACTTTGGTACATTTATCTATTATTCACACGGGCTTATTTGCGGCGGCAACGGCGACGACGGCGACGTTGCCACACCGCATTGTCGTTGCGGTGGCAAAAAGTGCTACGTGCGTGCCACCCACTTACTTAGAACATTTTGAAAAGGACAGGACTAAGTCAGCCAACAAAACTACTGATGTATAAGCAGCTGCTGAGACCCGTCATCAACTACGGAAGCCCTGTTTGGTTCACCATCTCGAAGACCGCGATGAAGGAGCTTCTTATTTTCGAAAGGAAGATTCTGAGGCTCTGCACCGGCCTCACTTTCAACCACCAGCGTCAGAGACATTATACAGTAACCAGCATCTGTACGAGACAGCCAAGATGACGCCCTTGGACCAATACGTCTTATCGACTGTATTGCTGACGGCTGTAAATATGTGCAACCACCCTAATCCCCTGGTGAGAAGGATGACCACTGAGGACCGACACCCTGAGCCAAGATACCTGAGCGTGATGAACACCTTGAACGAAGAAGTAATAACAACCAACGACGAAGCCACCAACTTCTACGCTGACCCTGGGTCAGCAATCAGCATACTTCCGTGGCTGAAGCCACCTCCTACAACCTCCCCATAAAGAGGGACACCAGCGACAACCAGGACGGAAAATCCCGAGATAACTCAAGTCAACTGACTTATAATCAAGAATTCTCTTTCTTTTCAGTTATATAATATTAAGTTATTATTTTTATTCTTGACAATGCATTTGGTTAGGCCCCCTATGTGCCAACATTCCTACATTATTTTCATATTTTCATTTTTTAATTTCTTAAATTACCTAGTATAAGTATCAATAATTGTAAATATATATTGTTCAATAAACAAAACTAACTAACTAACTAGAACATTTTCACATGTTCATGAACAGGCAATGTGTTCATGCAGAACAAGAAGTCGAAAAATTAAAAAACAGCCAACATTTTGCTTTGCAGTCTGACGAATCTACAGATGTTTCTGACTGTGCACAGTTTGTGGTACTTGTGCGCTTTGAAGCAGATGAAAGTATCATGCAAGAAATCTTATTTTGCAAAGCACTTCCTGCAAACACTACTGGCCTGTGTTTGTACGATATATTTTTGGAAAACACTTCCAACTACGATATTGATTGGAAAAAATGTATCGCAATTTATAGCGATGGCGCCAAAGCTATAACTGGAGATAGTCGCGGACTCATTGAAAAATTAAAAGCAATAATGCCAAACATATCCTGGACCTGGACACACTGTTTTCTCCATCGACAGGCTCTAGTTGGTAAGGTAGTACTTTCTGATTAAAATGACGTGCTCATGGCGGTACTAAAATTTGTGAATTATATCAAAGGCAAAGCTTTGCAAACCCGGCTATTCAGAATCGTTTGTGAAGATATGGGGTCGCTTCATCAAAATCTCCCCTATCACACGGATGTCAGGGGCTATCCAAAGGAAAGGTAATATATTAACAAGAGTTCTGGAACTGAGGGCTAAATTGTTAATGTTCTTAAAAGATGCAATATCTGAATATGCGTTCCGTTTTCTGATCCTTTTTGGTTCTTGAAATTAGCATTTTTAGCAGATTTTTTTAGCAACCTTAACAATTTAAACAAGAACCTTCAAGGAAGAGAAGAAAATATTTTAACTGCCACAGATAAAGTGAAAGCATTTCACGTAAAACATCATTTGAGGTCAACCTCTCTGCAAGTCTTTTCCAAGTGTTCAGAAGATTGTTGAAGATAATCGAACAGATCAAAGGTTTGCAGTATCGGCTCACATTCCTTGTATGATACAGAGCTTGCAAAATTTGCAATCGAAAAATTTTTACATACTTTCCGGATTTGCACTCTGAAGCTAACAATGGGCGTCGATGGATTTTAAACGCTTTTTTGGACAAATCAATAGATCTGGCTGATGTCACCACAAAAACGAAAGAATGTCTTATAGATTTGGCTGCAGATGGCATGCTTAAAATGTTCGCAAGGTGTCAACGTATTTTGGTTGAAACATAAATATCCAGAGCTGGCAAGGGAAGCTCTTGAATTTTATTGGTGCTATTCGCCACTTTATACCTGTGTGAACTGACATTTTCTTCAATGGTAGACATTGAAACTGAGAAAAGATATAGGCTGGAAAATGATTTAATTACTAACGTTTAAAAAATAGCACCACAATTTGATAAAGTTGTGAAAAATTAACAAGCGCATCCTTATCACTAAAATTGCGTTTCTGTTTTGTTAGTTACTCTACTGCCAGCGAATCCCCGAGTAAGGCTGAATAACACTGGTTTAGTGCCATCGTGACCCACCGGTGATGGTCACAATCACAACCTAAATGGTATGTTTCACATTACTTTACTTTTTCCTATCTTTCATTACTTTATCATTTATTTTTGAATTCTTTAGTCTATAACTCTTTGCACTATAAGTCAAAATTAAAAAAAAAAGTGAAGTAAATTTGGTTCGATTGAAATAAGTATTTGTACACTGCAGTGGCGGGTGAATAATTCCAAAAGGTAACTCGAAGGAAACATAGTCGCTAACAAAAAAAAGTTGACCTAAAATTTTTTTGTGCAATGTTTGTCTTCGCATCAAGCCAAAAAGTCAAGTATTTCAAACCAACTTTGCTATTAGGTAGAGCGTCATAAGTTTTTTTTTTTCTTAAAACTAAGCTAATTAAAACTATTTGTTTCCTCTAAGTGAAAATCAGTTAAGCAACAGTCAACAGATATTAAGGCCATAATCAAACCACTGAAACTTACTATCGGAAAACTTTTCAGACTTTTTGCACTTTTCAATTTTTAAAGCCTAAATTTGTAACATTTAAAAAAATCACGAAAAGCACTAAATCAATTTAAATAAGTATTGCACTGCGTTCTGCTGGTAAACTGCGTTTTTCAAATAAAATACGGCTCATTGGGAACTGAATTCATTTAGGCCAGTTGTGCCCTTTTAGAAAAATTCCAATTATTTTTTCATTTTCTGCCAAAAATATGCTTTATGCTATGAGATCTAATATCCACGCATATTTGTTATCAAAGTGGCAACCTTTGACACATCAGTCCAGTGCAGAGACAGATACGAATTCATGAAAAAAGTCGGAGACCAGCTTGTTATTTTCTTGTTCTTCAAGCAGAGACCTACCTCAACCTGCAAACCTGCCATATACATTTTTGTTTATAAGCATGTGTCCATGGGAAGAAATACGAAGGAAAGCGTTTTTTTTTTCTTTTATAAAACCAATATCATGCAAACACCGAATTGTGCAGAAGCAATGCTGCAAATGAGCACTGGGCTACTGCGCCGGCGCTCTGCACAATATTCACCTGCTCAGAGCGCAAAGAATAAAGGCCCCGGCCCATAGAACGCGGTGCGTGCGTGCGGCACCGCTTTCAACTGACAGCTCGATTGAATACACACGTTCTTATGAGAGGTGACCCATAAGCGCCGCGAGCAACGCGCCGCACGCGCCGAGTAGCCAAACTTCTATTTTGCCGCGGCTCTCACGCGATGACAGAACCAATTTGAAATTTTCTCTCTGATGACATGCGCAGTAATAACCAATTCGAAATTTTCTCTTCTGTTAACACGAGTGGCCTTGTTAAGTGAAGACACCGCAACGGATTCTATGGGTCACCCCTATCAGTTGCGTGCGGCAAAACCCACCGCATCAGTTGCTGCGCCGCTCCTACCGCGCGCAACGCGTTCTATGGGCCGGGGCCTTAAGAGATAACCAACAGATTTACCAAAAAATATGACGCTAGAACACCGGGTTATTTTCTTCCATAAGAAAGCATGTATTGAACAGAGAGGTGCCTAGCGCTAGGCACCTCTCTGTTCAATACATGTTTTCTTATGGAAGAAAATAAGACGATGTTCTACCGTCATATTTTTTGGTAAAAGAAAAAAGAGGAAAGAACACAAATTTGTTCTATCCAGCAACAAATTTTATAAGACGTAATATTAGGGGTTACCTTGTATGTTGCTAAAGTTTTGTGTTTGTTTATGGAGTGAGTTGAAGAGCCAACATGTGTGTAGAATAGGACGGAAAGCAAAGTGGTAGTTGTAAACAAAATGTTGGCAGCGAGTTTGCTATAAGGGGGGAGTGGGGTAAAAGGTAAAAGGAAAGGAGAGGATGGGAACTAGTATGGGAAATGGGAAAGGAAACGGAAGGTAGGAAAAGGATATGGAAGTAGGATGAGGATGAGATTTGGAAACAGGAACCAACACAGGAAACAGGAAGGTAGGTATTTAGGAAGGGAAATGAAAATTAAGGGAAGGAAAGATGGGAAGGATGGGAAGGGAAAGAATGCTGCTACTCGGAGGCCTGGCACGCTCGCGAGGCGCGGCTTAGCTCGCCGGATATGGGGAGGCCTTGCCTCCTTGTAGAGCCTCGCTTCATATCAAAAACATATATCGTGCCAACAAAAATTTACACCACCACCACAAAAAAAACCTCACCTCAGTCTAGGCACTACCGCTGTTACGTAGTGCGACCTTTTCCCACCCCTCCTGGAATCCCGTCGGCCATCGTTGGTGGGATTCCCCTTATGAGCATGGGCTGTCAGGTACCACTCACCATAGCCACATCGTCACGAGCCCAACCCCCTGAAATTTTACCCTCACGCAATCACTAGGCTTATTTAGGACCCATTAAAAATCTTTAACCTTCGTCGTAGGCGTGATGCACAAATTCCTTTTATTTGAATCTTTACTTTACATTAAACCAAAAAAAAAAAACAAATCCTAAAAAAAAAAACCAAAATCAGGAAAGCAACAAAAGAAATGAACACTTACACTAAGATTTATAAGAAACATTCAAAAAAGAACTTAAAACTAGAAATCATTTTAAAACTATGAGATCGTGAAAAATTAATTGGGATCGAGTGAACGTTAAGGTTCACGAGTTTAAATGCGGCCGATCTTGACCTGGGTGCTCAAGGGCGCTTGTTTTCACCAGCCCACGCTACTTTAAGTTTTACCTACTTAGAGCTCTAAACAGGGGTGTCTAATTAGACAACGTAAAAACCTAAACCCAGTTCGAGGAGAGACACTTTACTTCGTTTCCCCACTCGAACTCGAACTCAAAAAAGAATAAAAAATTTTCACCAAAAAAAAAGAACAAAAATAAATCAATTTAAACAAAAAAAAACTTAACACTAATAAAAACCCGCAATAAAAAAAACGCCCAGAATTAACATAAAAAAAACCAAAATGTCGATCGCTGCCTCTTACTGGCGGTCCGCCAGCCAATTCAAATACTGGGGCTCCGCCCCTGGTAAGTTGTCTTTTGCCTTGATTTGTTGCGATTTTAGGGAATTTTAGTTAAATTAATTAATTTTAACTAATTTTAATTAATTTTAAATACTTTTAGTGTATTTTGATCCACGGTCGCAGAGATCGTGTGGCTTTCGCTGAGTTTCGCACATATGGATATATATATGTATATGTGTAGGTACCCGGACTTTGCTCTTTGGGCTAATACATAAATGGGTGAAATTTACTTGTGGGGTCCGGAGATTCCCACGGACCCAAATGGTGATTTTTCCCGCTGGGAAACGTATATCGCGTGAAATTGCCTTTTCCTTATGCATACAACCATGCGGATCTGCTTTAATTGCGGATATACTCTGATGGCAACTGCTAAATTTCCCTGCAACTGAACAAAAGAAAACACCATTTACACATATACTACATTTAATCAACTACACTCTACGGCACAGATTGAACACCATTCCAGACACTTACCCGGGGATAAACTATTTCACTAATTTGGTGTCTTTGCTAATGCTTAATGCAATTATGTCCAGTCCACAGAATTCTCCCCTTTCAATTTTGTTATCACAATTTTATTAGATGGTGATTAATTGTATCCCGCTTTCTACAAAAAAAAAACGACACATTCAATTTAAATTACACGACAAAAAAACTACTGACTACGCACTTTACCTCAAATCGTTTATCAAAACGCGACACACACTCTTTCACGCACAACTATGAATAATTTTATTGGTCTTCAAAAATTTTCGTCCGACCCAACAAACGGACTCATTGCGGTTACACAGTTTGACCAATGCAACTTTTGGCCGTTGTAACCGTTCGCCCAGTTACAGTTACTGTCATCGACCCTGCTCACCACTTGTCATTGAAAACAAAATTTACATTCAAACATTCAACGACACTTAACAAATACACAAACCATTCAAAAATCTCCAACAGATGTCCTTTCACCGCTCTACCCTATCCTGCTTTTACTCTAATAAGCTGTGGAATACATTCCACAGACTGACATTTTGCCAATTTTAACCCAAATTGAACTTTCCGGTAAGCGTGATTGGAAGGAAACAACTTGAAAACCAGCAAAAAATACCGAAAATCATGAGCATGAGAAGATCATTGTACAAAAACACGCTCAGACTTTCACCAAAAAAACAAAACATTCGCCCAGAGTCCTCAGAAACAAAAACAGGCAACCAAACAAACATTCACACACTCAACGCTGTACAAACATTCCCAGGTAAGTACCTAACCTTCATTTATCCGTGCTTTGTTCGAGGGTGGTTGGTGCAAACCGCCTTCTGCTCAATCACCTTAAGTGACGGAGCGAAGGAAAACTTGCAGCAACCAACCGTACCGCTGCACCTCCCTTGATTCTCAGCTCACAGCTGATCAAGAAGAGGTCAACAACCCGGGTCGCGTAATTCAAAGAGCCTGTAACACTCTTCTTATTTAGGCGCTTTTACCTGTCCACTAACAAAACTCAATAGCAACCGAACATAATAAGGATCTCACGTAAGTAGATAAGGTACCCAAAAGGAAACACTTACTCCTTTTTTTCTTTGTCGTAGGTACCACCTGTACCTACGTTTGACCACAGGCAATCAGAACATCACTCATCTACACTCAAAACATACAGCATCAACTATTCCAAAACCACAACCTCAGAACCAAAATCACCTCATCCACACAACATTCATCCAAAAGGAACATTCGACCATAGACATCCTCAAAACAACATTCATCCGCAGACAATACTAAGACGACATCAATACAACATCAACACAACATCGATCAGTGGACAAAATAACCAGGACATCAAACTAACAGGAAACTTAAACCAAATAAGAAACAACAAACACGGTAAGTACTAGGTAATGTATTTTTTTTTTATTTTATCTTAAACAAATTTTTCTCTTTTCCCCTGCAGGTGCCCGCAACAAGTTCATGTGTATGATTAAGTTTGATCCATGTTGCCAAGGTCTAAGATGTTTCGGATGTGAATTTCAAAAGGTAAGTCGGAAATAATCGACTTATATGGACGCTTCGCCACTGGTACACTGTTAGTATTCTTTGTGTGAATCAATAAGTTTCGTCATTGAAAAAAGAAAAATTGGTATTGGAAAAACAATTATATTCTTTACTTTGTTTATTTAAAGTTCATTTTGTTTATCGTAGCAATGGATAACGATAAAAATATTTTTGGAAACGTTTCACAAGTGGAAGATTTAGAGGCAGGTTATAGTGGTGACATTATGGAACAAAGTAACAGAACTATTGGAGAAGGTAACTATTGTTTCTGTTTTTAACAATTAAAGCCAAGCGTAAGCGTAACAAGAGTTCCCGAATTTTTCAGAAATCTTTTCGATGGATGTTAATGAAAAATTAAACTACATCACGTAGTAGTAAGCACATATTTATGCTAAGGTATTGCATGTAACCATGTTGTTAGAATGATTATTGTTACTCTTCCCCATCAGTCGCTTAAGACGTTGTTATAAATTTATTAAAACATAGACTGAGCGTTCTTGTATTCAAACGACTGATAGTTATCTATACATGTTTTAGTTTTATATATTCTGTTTTACCTTTCTTACCATTTCTGTATGTGTATAAGTGTATAGCTAGTTTAAGAATGAGACGAAGAATAAAGAGAGGGATTCGGTACGAAACATTCAAATGAAGCAGACGTGTTTTTCTTTGTTTGTGATACTCTGAATTTTTCTAAAACAATAAAATTAATTCATTAAAATTTTTTACTAAAATCATTGACTTCAATCCAAGAAGAAGAAGTACCCTAAGTTGGTTATGTAGGAGAAGCAAAAAGGAAACTTTTTCCAAATAAAAGATAATCAAAATTTCAAGCTAAAATAATGATTACAAAATCATCATACCAATTTATATAGACTTCACTCCTTCTTATGATTCAATCTAGGATTCCTTTGATGTCTTGGGATGTCTCAGTGCGCCTGGTGTGGCTCATACTCCTTTATTGGAATTTGCAACGAGATAGATTTTACTTCGAAAAGTTTTGGTTGATTATTGCATTGATGGTCAACGCCACCTTCACTTTAAGCTTCTTTTAAAACAACTCCATCAACAATAAACTCATCAAGTGTCAAAATTTTCAAATTCTATTCAAAATATGCATTTTAAAAACTTGTATTTGTAACTTGCATTAGAGTTTCTAATAAATCAGATTCGTAAGCAAATTGCTTCTTTTCGGGCTTGGTTATGTTGCTAACAGGAAATGGATTTGTTTACATTAACAGATTTGTTGTGAAGAAACGTTGGGAGTGGACTTCACAGAAAATCATAGAGTTTGGAATTTCCAAATATTAAAAGACAACAAAAATTAATGAAACTCAATGTTGATGTGGTGCATTTGCTCTGGAAACTGGAACTGGAACTGGAACTGGAAAAAATAATGAACGGGGTCGTAAACAAATGATTACTATAAACTTGAACTTGCACTTAAAAGTTTTCTTTGATTTATCAACAGCAATGTAACAAAAACGAAGGCGAAAACCGTGAAGCGTCTTTGGTGGGAGAGGAAACCAATGACGGTTTTGAAGAAATTGGAGAAACGTTTACATTAAGAAACAATATTTTAGGACAGGAATGCAAAACGATGTGACGACATACTGCCCAATGTGTCAGCGAAACAAACACATACAACCAAAAAATCAACCGATGACTATTACTACAACAGCAGAAACATGCTTTGACAAAATATATCTTGATTTAGTTAGACCTCTTGACGTGACGGAAGGGTCAAAATATATATTAACACTACAAAATGAACTTACGAAGTTTACAGAAGCCATTTGTTGCGGTATAATTTACCACAAGTTCTATCTACCGTTCTTCTTCCGCTAATATACTTTTTTCAGAGCTAACCGACAGTAAGAGAAGAGTTCAGTGGAAACCTGGTTTATCAGCCGGAGACCTGTTCTTCTAGAACTTTCGAAGAGCCACTTTCAGGTTATTTGGTGCCGAGGTATGGAGACGATAACATTGAAGACACTTTTCTTGTGTGACGGTCGGTCCACAAAAGTTCGTACGGCAGGCGGCCTACGAAAGAAAATCGATAAAGGATTAGAGCTGTGTCAATCGTGATTGATTCGGTCTTTTTGACCCGTTCACTGGAAATGATTGATGATTGCAATCATACAAAACTAAAACAATCAATCACCATTTCAATCATTTCCATAGAACGCCACTGAAAGGAACTCAGTATTTTACTATTATATGCTGTATTTGTATGAGATGGGTGAAGACGTCCGAAACCGAAACCAATGATTTGATAGAAACGAACGACCGAAACCGAAACCAATCATTTGTACGAGCCGAACGTCTGAAAATGAAACCAATCATTTGAACGTTGAAGGTTGAACCTTGAACGATAGGCGAACGACCGAAATTGAAACCAATCGTTTGAACGAAATGAACGACCGAGACTGAAACCAATCACCAATCACTTGAACCAAACGACCGACCGAGATTGAAACCAATCGTTTGAACGAAACGAACGAACGAGACTGAAACCAATCACCAATCACTTGAACCAAACGAACGACCGAAACTGAAACCAATCGTTTGAACGAGACCCGAAACGATTGACCGAAGCCGAAACTCAAACCAATCAAACAAGTACTACAGTACTCTGTCTACTCTCTACTTTGATGCTCATAGAATGGTGCTATTGCTGAGTAGGTGGGCAAAGTTTTTCATTTCAGACGAAGCACATTATGTATACATACTTAAGTTTGTTTTATATTTTCAGCTTTTAGAATTTCATAGATTTAGAACTTTTCTAGTCCTTGTTTTAAAGCGATATGGAAAGATTTCTACTTCAAATTTTTTAAGAAAAAAATCCCCCAACTACAACTCAGTACCATACTATTGGTTCTTGCCTACGTTTCTGTTTCGATGTTGACTCGACTGCACCTATGTAGATATGTATGTAGGTAGACACGAAGCGCAAACAGAGAGTAATACAAATTAAAAAATACAACGCTGCACTGCAAATGATTGGTTTCAATTTCGGTCGTTCCTCGTTCTCGTGGGTCTATTGGTTTCAGTTTCGGTCGATCGCCTCGGCCAGTTCAAGTGATTGAATGATTGATTGAAATGACCGAATCTTTCCATTGAACGATTGATGATTGATTCGTTCACTGGAAATGAACGATTTACACAGCATTATAAAGGATGAATGGCATGAAGATCGAAACCCATGTCCAACAATGTGTGAACTATATTCACTTCACACCAACCTAAATTTACTATTAACTCTTAATAAAAATTAAATTCATTATCGTCAATAGGAATCACAAGGAAGAATCACTTAAAGACGTGTTTCCGTTTTTATCCTAACTTTCTTCCTTATCTAACTACATATCTGGACGAAGGTCTAGGGATAGCTTCAAACTTAGCCTCTTTAGTTCTTCGTTCTCCGGGAAAATATCTTCTCTGTATTTTAGTTTTGGGCCGGTTTGTGCTGGGGACTTTGCGCGAGTTAAATAATTTTTCGTAGTAAGTCTTTCTGAAAAGGGTTGAACTCGTCCACTCGGCTACTGGTGATCACATCACCTGAACGCAAAGGACCGCGGGTAATTGATTTGTGACATCTCATTTGCACATCCTAGCCTAATGGCGGAATGCTGCAGTAAAAGTGAGACCGAACAACACCACGCTTAAAGGCCTGACGAGGATGGCTGCATGGCCGATGCCGGATGGAGGAGAAAAACCGACATCTTGATGGTCTCTTGACTTTTGGCTACGAAAGTGTGCAGAGATAGCAGAAAGCGTGCAGAAAAATATTGCGATATTTTTGGAGCGATCAAAATTTTTATTTGAGATACCGAATGGATTAAATCGATTTAGCGGCAAAATTCCGGTTGGGAATTTAATTGTGGAAATTGGGGATTGCAGAGAGGGTATTTTCTCAAGGAGTGCAGGAGGAGTGATATATTAGAAGATCTAAGTATTTTTTTTCTTTTTTTTGTCTTTAATCTTACATATCAAAAAATCTTTCTTTTTCAAGGGTTGTTCGAACGAATTTAGAGGCGCTTTATTTGGGGCAAAACCTAGATTCGCTAGGCCTTCGTTGACCTACCGTTTTCTTTCCCGAGATTGCGGGACTCGCGATCGTTTTCCTTTACTTCTATCATAATTTTTTACTCGGAAACCTTCCTTCGTGATTTTATCTTGTGTTCAACGACACACTAATTTGTTCTTTTTTGCTTAACTCAATGAATTTTCGACTTTTCTTACTAGGAAACAACTCTGTACCTTTTCTTTGTCTTGAAAAGATTCTGGGTTTTAATCCAGGTTTCGGCCACGGTTTCCCAGACACCCTACAAATATAATAAAATTCTATAATTTTCCTTCTGAAATTTCGTACTGTTTTATTTCAGTTCTATCCTAGTTTCTCCTTTCTTCTTTAGCTACTACTTCAGCTTTGGTTAAGGCAAATCACCATCTTTAAAGGTTTCCTGGCGCCCATATTAGAAGTGAGCTAGTGCAGCCTTGTACTCTCACTCATCAAATTGAGTTTTATTAGTACGTGATATTATTTTATAATTATTTGATATTCCCTTTTCGTATTAAAAAGGAATATCAAATCAAACCCACCCATCAGACTGAGCTACGGGAGACAGCACTGAAGTGTGGTTGGTTGCCGAACACGAACCTGTGTCATTTTGACATTTCGTTTTAATTAGACAAGTTGCGCGCACGTCGGGATTATTTACATCCCAATTTAGTTTTCGCGGATAAATATATTCTTTTTGTATCGTTTTCGTTTTTGATTTTGCTCGCGGTATTTGATATCGATTTCCAACGTTTTAAATTAATAGATTAAAGTTCGGTTCGCGTTAATTATTCGGTAGCTGTAGCTTTACCAAATAAAGAAGATGATACGGTAGCTAAAGGACTTGTAGAAGGCTTCATCCTAAAATATGGACCAAGGTACAGAACTTATAAATAGAGTTTTCAAAGATCTATGTAAGTTATTAAAGATAGAACAAGCAATCCACCGCTTACCATCATGAAAGCATTGAAGCACTAGAGAATTCTCATAAAGTTTTAGTTATGTAGAAGAAAAACATACCGATTGGGACAACTGGTTGCCATATATGTTTTCTGTTGCAACACTTCAGTACATTCAGAAACAGGATTCACTCCATTTGAATTAGTATTTGGAAGACCATGTAATTTGCCTTCAAATCTTACAAAGAAAGTTGAACCAGTGTACAACTACAATACAAAGACTATGTGATAGACTTAAAACATAGACTACAAATTGCTCATAAGGATGCTAGGGATACTTTAATGCAAAAGAAAATTTCTAGGAAAGATAGGTACGATTCTGATAGAAAAGCAAAAACTCTTGATTACAACGTAAGTAGTTTAGTCTTGTTAAGAAACGAGTTCGAATATACATATATATATATACATACATACATATATATATATATATATATATAGTATACATACATATATATATATATATATATATATAGGACCATATGATGTCTTATCACAGGAAGGAGTAAATTGCGAAATCAAATGTGAAAATAAGAAATTGATTGTTCACAAGAACAGATTGAAATCATTTTATATATATACAAGAGTTCGTGAATTTTTCAGAAATCTTATCGAGCACGGACGTTTGTCAAAAATTAAATTACATCATTCAGAAACTCAATAAACTCGATAAACTCGATAAACTTGATAAACTCGATAAACTAGATAAAATCGATAAACTCGATAAGCTCGATAAACTCGATGAACTCGAAAAAAGAATGAGTCGTCTGGAAATACAAAATTTGAAGCTGACTGGCGAAGTCGTAAGCAAATGATTGCTTTGAACTTGAACTTGCATTTAATAGTTTTTTTTTTGATTATCAACAGCAATGTAACAACGAAGGTGAAAACCGTTAAGCGTTTTTGGTGGAAGAGGAACAAGAGGAACAAGAGGAAAAAGAGGAAACCGATGACGGTTAAGAAGAAATGGAAGAAACGTTTCCAATCACAACACTTAATGAAATGACGGAACTTGACGAACGTCTACAAAATCCTGATTTTGCGCTAAGAGTGGTAAATATAAATATTTTATATATGTATGAAAGATAAAAATATATTTAACCCGATTATCGATTCAGTGGCGCAGCTTTCGCGTCGACTGCTGAAAGGTTTCTGTCCTTTGACTTGAAACGAGAGCGAATATATATACGACCATATGAAGTCTTATCACAGGAAGGAGTAAATTGCGAAATCAAATGTGAAAATAAGAAATTGATTGTTCACAAGAACAGATTCAAACCATTATACAAGAGTTCGTGAATTTTTCAGAAATCTTATCGAGCACGGACGTTTGTCAAAAATTAAATTACATCATTCAGAAACTCAATAAACTCGATAAACTTGATAAGCTCGATAAACTCGATCAACTCGAGAAAAGAATGAGCCGTCGGAAATACAAAATTTGAAGCTGACTGGCGAAGTCGTAAGCAAATGATTACTTTCAACTTGAACTTGCATTTAATAGTTTTTTTTGATTATCAACAGCAATGTAACAACGAAGGTGAAAACCGTGAAGCGTTTTTGGTGGAAGAGGAAGAAGAGGAACAAGAGAAAAAAGAGGATACCGATGACGGTTTAGAAGAATTGGAAGAAACGTTTCCTATTACAACACTAAATGAAATGACGGAACTTGACGAACGTCTACAAAATCCTGATTTTGCGCTAAGAGTGGTAAATATAAATATTTTATATATGTATGAAAGATAAAATTATTATTAACCCGATTATCGATTCAGTGACTCAGCTTTCGCGTCGATTGCTGAAAGGTTTCTGTACTTCCCTCAGTACACACAGATCCGAGTTCTCGATATTCGCCCTTCTTTGAACACGTACGCCACTTTTTTAAGGTGGAGAAAGAAAGAATGCGACCCTCTCTCTTATATTGAACCACTTTTTGTGATAGATAATTCGACTTCCAACAAACCAAATCATTCGTTGTATAATTTGATTTCTTACATGTATGTTGTATGTATATAGTTAAATAACGTTTTAAATGGAACGAAGTTCGATTATCGTTGGTTGATAACGCTGTTGGTAAAAATATGGCCCAATAACGCCGCCAGGCTGCAAACCGCACAAAACAATTATTTTTACTAGCAATAGTCGGTAAGTTTAGCAATAGTGCAAAAATAAGTTAAGAAAATATTTAAATATGACATTACGATGATAGAAATACAAAAAAAGTGGGTTCTACAGCTCTGTATGTCCGTATATAAATCTACAGTCTGAACCCCTTGATCTACTATGCTCAAATTGCAGTTAGGCGCTGTGGGGGTAGCCTACAGAGGAGTTTTTAAATTATTTCTCTAGGTCAAATTTATTTTTCTCGAAAACCGCTACAATGATTTCGATAAAACTTAATGTCAACCATAATTTCTTAAAGGTCTTTCTAACGATGTAAAATTTTTTTTTGGAAAAAGTCTAAGAACGGTTCCCCCACAGTACCGGGGTTTTCAATATCGACTTTCTCGTTAATGGCTAACACGATATTTAAGAAGTCGTAGGCTGTTTACGACAGATTCTAGAAATTATTTTTCGAGATCTTAAAACTAGCATAGTTGATTAAAAAAAATTCTTTTCACAAAATATTAAAAAAATAGAAAACCTCTTTTAAAAAAACGGGTCCATCGATTTTGTTTTTATTTTCAGTGTTTATATAATATGCAAGTCACTGCTGTTGTTTTTGAATTTTCGGTAAAAACCTCTAGAATTTTTAATTGATCTTTTTTCAATACTTTATGAGATTTTTCAATTTTCATAATAATATTGTGTAGTTTTCAACCCTGTAGCACCAAATGTACTATAAATACTGAAACCTTGTACTTAACCTAAAGACTTTGATATTGTACTTGGCACACGTAAGTTTGTGCGACCCAAACGTGCCCATTTTTCTGAATGAAGTCTTTTTCGTGAAGTACATGTGGATTCTGCTTATGAGCTAACTCATTGAGCCAATAATGAGCTTCGTGACTGAGTAGGGTTTTGCGACTAAATTGATCACGTTGGCGCATCTCTAGAACTCAATCGAAGGGTAAGAATTACGACCGAAAATTGGAGTTAAAGCTCTTAAATATGAGGTCACCTACTCTGAATCTCTGTAGAAATTTAGAGACGTTGCCAATTCTAATTTGAACGCTTATTTTGTACTGATTTTAAGATCCTATAATATTTTTCAGGAAACACATTTGAGAGAATACAGTGAAAAGCTGGAAAGTGTTTTTCGTTTCGAAGCTACCGACAATGTTTATATTGCATTTAATTATGATGGAAGAGCGGGAAAGAACGGGTTGAAGAAACTCATTCTGTACAAGCAAATATTGCCAGGTAATTTAATTTGCTTTGAATATGGCTATACGATTTTAAAATATGTTTTTAGATGTCTGTGGTGGAAACTGCAATCGAGTGGACGTTTGAAAAGAAGCTCCGGAAGTGTATTACATGCTCACAACCGTTTTAACAAGACGAGAAAGGAAACCTAAGAAAGTAAGGACCTAGAAACCGGTGGTGTTGCAAAAAATATTATAAATTGACGTATCACAAAAAGGAATGAATATAAAAATTTACATCAAGTTTTCTTTTTATTTTTATTTATCTATCATAAAGGAAATTAATGTTATAAGAAATAAACTTTACTTTGCACCATGCTTTGGCTGCAGATGGAAATTTGTTCGCATAGTATCGACGTATTTTGGATGAAAAGAAAACACGAATATCCAGAGCTGGCAATGGATGCTCTTAAATTATTGGTGCCATTCGTCACTTCATACCTGTGTGAACTGACATTTGCTTCAATGGTAGGCATTAAAACTAAGAAGAGGTATAGGCTGCAACTAGAAAATGATTTAATTATTATTAACGTAGGGGTCGCGACTCACAGATAGAAAAACACTGGTTTCAAGTTGCTTGCTGAGCATAACACCGCTAGTAACATGTTTTGGTTTTTCGGTGTTTTTTCACAATATATTTTTAAACGCGCCCAAGTAACGAAATCTCGAAATTTTGAAGTTGCAAACTATTATATTATTTTGCTCATTGTTTTTTGTGCTTTTTGTTTGAAAGGAGTGAATCATTGATTGAGCAGCAAATTTATTAAGCAAAGCCTGAAAAAACACATATTTTAAAGAAAAGTAGCTCTCAGTTTTGGAGCGAGTGTGAAAGTGAAAGTGCTTTTCAAAAAATTTAAATTAATAAAAAAGTAAAAAAAAAAAAAAAACAAAAACATCAAATTCATATTTTGAAGTGAAATTGCTTTTGAATTGAAAAACAAAGTTTTCATCTTCAGTAAGAGTATTTAACTATATTATTATTATTACTTTTATAGTTATTATTATCACAGTTACTTTATTATCGCATCTTAATTTTTTTACTACTGATATTCATTTTTCTTTATTGCGATCATTAGTGTTCTTTCACTTTCTGAAATACAAAACATAAAATTGAAATTATTCTATTTAATAATTCGTTAAAATTATAAGTATTACAAACTTTTCGATTTCGGTAGAGTAGGGAATCTAGATAACTACTAGTATGTTCGATTTGATTAGAATCTTATTGAAGTAAAGTGACGTGTTAGTGAATAATTTCACCAAAAGAAACAAGGTGTTCAGTGTTAAAAGGTATTGAACATAAGTGCTATTTTATTTAGTAAGTGAACTGTGTACGTTTTGTGATAAGTGTAATTTACTGTGATAAAATATGTCGAATTGCTTGTATAAGGACTGCAATCTGTCTAAGACCTACCCGGGGAAAAAATCTTTCTTTTATCTTCCCAACAGTAGTATGTTTTGACCGGTTCTGGCTCAAGGCAAATTTTTCAGGTTCAGGTTCAGCAGTCATGATGTACAGTTGTGTACCATATGATGATATTTTTTTTTCGGCAGGTAGTTTTTTTATTTGGCGGGATGGTTTTTTGATGGTAGCGTCTGGTGGATAGTAAAAATAGATTGTTTTATTACGGTATGGAAAAAAACCATGGAGTAAATAACATGTGAAGTGTCCTTTTACAATTTTTTTTTTTTTTCTCTTAATTACTTTGGTTTGTATATAAAAACTCTTTGGCGGGATGGTTTTTTGATGGTAGCGTCTAATGGATAGTAAAAAATAGATTGTTTTATTACGGTATGGGAAAAAAAAACCATGGAGTACATAACATGAGAAGTGTCCTTTTACAATTTTTTTTCTCTTAATTACTTTGGTTTGTATATAAAAAAAAAACTTTTCATGTTTCAACATGTTTATTAAAACCTTTTCATGATAATAATTGTTTGTGTTGCGCATAGGCGGATGTATGTGTGTTGGTAGGTATGCTTATTTTATTTATATGTATATGTATATACATATGATACAATTTATAGTAGGGTTCTTGATTTTTTGAGAAAAAAAAAACCTATAAAAGGTGCATTTTGAGAACGTCATAGGACATTATGTTTTTGTGAATAAGACAGTCAAGTTCTTTATTTTTTTGAATTTTTCATTGAAAATCTGAGTTTCGTTAATTATTAAACAATCAACTTCAAATTTGTTGAATTTTTCTTTGAAAATCTGATTTTTTTTTAATCATTAAACAATCAAGTTCTATTTTTGTATTTTTTATACATATTTTTTTTTTTGTGAATAATATTCAAACTTTTAAAAAATGTTTAATTGTGAAAATTGTGAAAAATCATTCGCCAACAAGTCGTCTTTGACAAGGCACATCAAGCATATTCATAGCGACGAAAGAAAAATGTTTAAGTGTAATATATGTGAGAAGGTTCTGTTGAGGAAAGACAACCTTAATGAACACATTAGAAATAAACATTCATCAGGAGCTGTTGTAAGTAATGAAAGAAGTTTGAGAAAAAGGGAACATTCTCCTCAACCTTCAACATCTAGAGCGATTTTAAACAAAAAGCCTAGAATAATTGCTAGTGATAATGACTATTGTAATATATGTGAAGAAGTTGTTGTTGAATGGAGCGAGCATAACGAAAAAGCTTTATATAAGAACTTGAGTAAACTGCTCTTAAGTGAAAATGACGGATATGAACTGAAGGATCAAAATGAACATTCAGCAGGATCTGTTGTAGCGAATGAAAGAAACTATAGAAAAAGGGAACGTTCTCCACAGCCTTCAACATCTAGAGATTTGCTAATAACTATTGTGATATCTGTGAAGAAGATGTTGTAGAATGGAGTGAACACAATCAAAAAGCTTCACATATGACTCTAGTTGATGAACTATTTTCGGAAAATGGTGATGGAGGTTCTCCTCAAGAAAATGGTGATGGAGGTTCTCTTCGAACTTCATATTGTCCCATCTGTGAGAAGGTTGTCGAACAAGGAAAAATGATACATCATCAAAGAAAAGCTTCGCATAGAGCACTTGCTATGCAGCTCCTGACCGAGAATGTTAGCGTCATAAGTGGAGCTTTCAAAAATAGAATTAAGACCTATTGCATAAAGATTGATGATGAATCAATTTTGGATGTTGATGTTTTGTTTGAGCAAAATAAGTACCTCATAAAACAGTTGCTGGAAAACGAGATTGGTATTTTAGGTTCATTGAAGCTAAACATTGAACTTTTCGGTGATTTTGTCAAGTCCAACAATAGTCCTGATGAATTAATTTCTGATGTGAAAAATATTCAAACAAAAATGTGTGTGGTGCTGAATGAAAATGACATAGATGAAAAGCTTCAGCAATTTATTGCTGAAATAAAAGCCAAATTAGAAGAATTTCAAGAAAAAGACAGCGGATGGGCTTTGTTATCATTTGTGCGAATTGAAATTAACATCAATAAATACCAACCTGTTGGAGGATCATCGTATTTTGAATTACCAGCTCAAATAAGAAACAAAAAAGCGTGCATAAACGTTCAAAACAATGATCAGTACTGTTTTAAATGGTCTATAATAGCTGCTCTCGCAGTAAACATATCAAATCCTCTAAGAACTACTTCATACCCATGTGAAAATAACATTGCTAACGAAACAATAGAAGCATTTAATCAACTCCTAAGCTTTAAAAACTTGCAGTTCCCTCTGGCTATAAAAGATGTTAAAATATTTGAAGAGAACAATCCTGAGATAAGTGTTAATGTATTTGGTTATGAGATGAGTAAGAAAACTAAAGATGTACAAATAATCGGTCCATTCTATCATACACAAAAGGAAAAGAGTAAGCATATAAATTTACTCTTTTGTGAGAATGAAGAACTCGAACTCATTATGTTTTTATTAAAAACATGTCTCGATTAATCAGCTCACAATTAACAAAACTAGAAAAGAAAAAACATTTTTGTAATGGGTGTCTACAAGCTTTTAATAATGAAGATTCATTAAAGAAACACAAAAGAGAATGTTGTAAGATCGTTACAATAATGCCAGAGGGAGATAAGACCTCATTAAAGTTTGAGAAGCATGGAAAGAAATTGGAAGTTCCATTTGTAGTTGAGCTGACTTTGAGTCTATTTTACAACCAATAAATCATCAACAGCCCAACCCGGATTTTTCTTCGACAACTGATGTACAACAGCATGTTCCTTGCGCCTTTTCATATTTTATTAAATGTACATTTGATGAAAAGTTCAACACTCAGAAAACATTTGTTGGTAAGAATTTAAATATGAAAATAATAATATTTCCCAATATACATATTTATAATTTTTCCATTTTTTCTATTTTAGGTGAGAATTCGTCAGATAAATTTGTAGAAATGTTGGTGAAAGATTTGACGAATTTATATCAGCAAGTCATCAAGAATCCGAAACCGATGCCCATGTTGACCATAGCCGAGGATTTCACGCAGAGATATTCACCAACATGTCATATATGTAAGAATAGTTTTAAGAATTCAGATTTAAGGGTAAGGGATCATTGTCACTTCACCGGGTTGTATAGAGGACCCGCCCACCATCACTGTTATTTAAATTTTAAAATTCCAAAATTTTTCCCCGTCTTCTTTCATAATTTTTCGGGATATGATTGTCATCTCTTTGTAAAAAGTCTTTCTAAGATCAAAGGAGAAATTTCAATAATTCCATTGAACAAAGAAAATTATATTTCTCTTTCTAAACGAATTTATTTAAATGCCAACCACAGTTTTGAGATAAGATTTTTAGATTCAAATAGGTTTCTTCAGTCAAGCATCGCATCTTTAGCAAAGAATTTATCGCCTAATGACTTGAAAAATACTAAAAGTGTTTTCCAAGACAATGTGTCATTTAATTTAATGCAAAGAAAAGGTGTATTTCCTTATGATCATTTAGATTCTTGGGAACGATTTGAAGAAACCTCTTTACCCTCTAAATCAAAATTTTATAACAAAATGATTGATGAAGAATGTTTAGTTGAGGACTATAAACATGCTCTTAATGTATGGGATCACTTCAAATGTAAAAAACTTGAAACCGAGGAGATGGAGGTCGAGAAGAGGAGGAGGCCTATCCAAATGGTCAAACCGACAAGAAGGATGCCATGGATCCCCATCCGTGATAACGAGGGACCACCAACACCACTACCAACCCCTTGCCATCTACCACCATGGATGATGTCGATGAAACCGGTTCAAAGAGTTGAACCCATGACTAGAATTGAACGCAACGAATTGGAAGAGATGGAGGAAGATAATTACGACGCAGACGATGAAGTGGAAAGCGAAGATGAGGAAGATGATGACGATGAACTGGAGTTAATGGAGCAGGATCTAGATCAATTCCCGATGCTGATGATGGAAATTTTACCGGAGGTGGTGGAAAGCGAAGATGAGGAAGATGATGACGACGAACTGGAGTTAATGGAGCAGGATCTAGATCAATTACCGATGCCGATGATGGAAATTTTACCGGAGGTGGAAAGCGAAGATGAGGAAGTACCACCAGCCCCAAGGTGGCTATAAAAATTAAAAAAAAAAAAATTAAAAAAATAAATAAATAAAAATTTTTTATGTTAACAAAATTTTATTTATATGTTTATTGGATAATAAAAAATAATTGTATATTTTAAAAGAAAAAACCTATTTTTTTTTTTTTCTTTCGAATTCTCTCTTGATCGTAAATTTTTTCTTATTTCTAATTTAACAGATCATTTTACTAGAGGTGGAAAGTGAAGATGACGAAGATGATGATGAACTCGAGTTAATGGCCCAGGATGTGGAACAATTCCTAATGCCGATGTAGGAATTTGAAGAGATGGAGGAAGACGAGGAAGTACCACCAGCCCTAAGGTGGCATTATATATTGTAAAAAAAAAAAAAGAAAATTTTTTTTATGTTATCAAAATTTTATTTATACGTTTATTGGATAATAAAAAATAATTGTATATTTAAAAAGAAAAAACCTATTTTTTTTTTTTTTTTTTCTTTCAAATTCTCTCTTGGTCGTAAATTTTTCTTATTTCTAATTTAACAGATCTTCCCATTGGACCTTTGTATATGATACAGTACGATGTTGTTTTCATATTTATGTTTTCTATTGCCTTGTCAGTTAATTTGTTGTAGCGGGCTGGAAGGAATACCTACGAAAGAAAAATAATATTAAAACATTGAAACAAAATAAAATGGAAAGAAAATGATAAATAAAAAAAAAAATTTGTTTACTTACATCGTTTGTACCTAGATCAATAACTAATTGCGTTCCAAATTTCGTTTGGATCCTTCTCATGCTTAGGATCGGATA
This sequence comes from Melanostoma scalare, assembly GCA_949752695.1. Taxonomy (NCBI): domain Eukaryota; kingdom Metazoa; phylum Arthropoda; class Insecta; order Diptera; family Syrphidae; genus Melanostoma; species Melanostoma scalare. The sequence continues at coordinate 78,154,476 of OX456985.1, read as the reverse complement.
GCAATGATTTTGCTTCAAGTTTTTTATATTAATCACAGTATTAAAACTGCTTTCAACTTAAATTTCTTGAATTTCTTTTTCAAATTCTTGAGACATGGTGTGATTTAATGACTTCTCAGATTAAAATAATAAAATTTCATCTCAAACAGTTGAATTTATACGGATCTTATTTTTTTTTTTTGTTCTCTCTTTTTTTTAGCTTCTTAGGGGTGCAAGTTAATTAATGTTTTTTTCTTCTTTATTATGTTTTTATGTGTTTCTAGAAAAACCGGTTTTTTTTTGTTATCTTTTTTATCTTCTTAGGGGACAATTTTGTTCATGTTTTTTCCTTCTTTCTTAATTTTATTTTTATTTGTTTCTATTCCTAGAAAAACAGATTCTTGTTGTTACAGATGTTTCTCATAATTCATGTATGTTTTCGAACTTCCCCAGTTAAGGGACTGTACTCAATAATACGATCATGTATGATCATGCAATATACTGATGTATTTGGCGGTACAGCTACGTTTGTTTTGATTTCAAGTTTTACATCTACAGTAGCCGATTTGATAAACTCATTTCAATCAATTACAATAATTGGAGCAGTTTCCTTATATTCCTTACGTGACAAGAGTGGTTGCGATTGTTTGTTGTAAAAGGATTGTTGAAATCGGCTGTACATATCATAGAGAAGAGCATATCGGTCGGTCGTAAAATCAGCATTCAAATCTTCACGCGGATATGACTCAGAGTTTCTTAACATTTCTCAACGTGTAGTGGTCAAATTTGCTAGCATCTTTATCTTTTTGATTTTTTCGGTTCGTTTGTAGTCCAATTACAATATATCTAGATTTTTCGAGTTGATTTGATGTTTTAATTGTCCATATATGATCGGTTGCAGCTGGTAGTGTTGGATATTCATACATTTCCCAGTTTCTAAAATGAATTTGAATGGGTTTTGATTGTATTTGTTTAAGTAAGGTAAGCTTATCAGCATCCGCCAATGTGATGTGAGGAACTCTCCATTGCATTTTCAGAATTTTAATTTGCATTTCTTCCGACGAAACAAAAGCATTCTCATCAACTCGAGTGCGTATTAAAATCAACTCATGTCTTGCATTTGTTATAATCCGTTTATAATCTTCAGCAAATCCAAGTAAACTTTTAAGAGGTACACAAAAGTTGAAAGTATCAGATGAAGTCAAAATGGTGTCTTTTCTATACCATGAGGCATTTTGAAGATATTTGCTTTCATTCTCATTTAAGGATATATAGTTTTTTAATGTTGTTGTTATACCAACATTTTTATTGTATTCAATATCCACACCATTTAATTCATAATGAATTTCCTCAAAAAGAAAGGCCATAGCATTATTACATAATTTAGATGAATTAGAATTACTTCCATCTAATTTTTTTAGGGTTCCTTCAATGTATATATAACTTTCGCTGGGCAGAATACAGAGGTCTTGTTGTTGAATGGAAATACGTATTTCATCGCTTGCCTCCTCCTCTAACCTCTAACGGTGCTTTGTTGACTGATAAGTTTTTTTTGAAAAATCCAGCATTTTTATTGAAATAAACTTATGTAGGTACTCAATAGGACGGTATACAATGTTATGACTATTTTTTAATATAACCTTCACATTTAAAGGAAATTGCTTAGTACCTTTCATCATGCGAATCGTGAAACAACAACAACTTTTACCGATACAAAATTTGGATTTGACTAAAAGTAATGAGTCAAGAAAACATGGAAAACTATTACCCAATAGCATAAGAGGTTTAATTACGGGTCCCTCAAATTGCGGAAAAACAAATGCTATGATGAGTTTACTACAACATCCTAACGGTTTAAGATTTGAAAACATATATATTTATTCAAAGTCATTACATCAACCAAAGTATGAGTTTTTACGAAGAGCTATCAAGCCAATCAAAGAAATGGGTTTCTTTACGTTTTCCAACAACAGTGAAGTTATACCACCAGAAGAAGCAAAACCCAATTCAGTCTTTATCTTTGATGATATTGCATGTGAAAAACAAGATACTATACGAACTTACTTTAGTATGGGACGACATCATCTCATTGATAGTTTTTATCTATGTCAAACATACACAAGAAATCCAAAACATCTTATACGCGACAATGCAAATTTTTTAATTGTTTTCAAACAGGACGATATGAACTTGAAACATATTTATAATGATCATGTTAATTCTGATATGACATTTAATATATTTCAAAAGGTATGTGCAGAATGTTGGAATGATGAATATGGATTCTTGGTAATTGATAAAGAGAGTCCTTTGAAAGAAGGTCGATATAGGAAGGGCTTTGATCATTTCCTGAAACTATAAAAAGCAGATCCTTATAACAGTTTACATCATACGTGCATTAATGTTCTATGAGAGCACTTCAAAAGCAGTACAACCTGTAAAAAGCAGTTCAAAAGCAGTAAAATAAAAAAACAGTAAAAAGCAGTTAAAAACAGAAAAAGCAGTAAAAAACAGAAAAAAGCAGTTAAAAACAGAAAAAAGCAGTAAAAACAGAAAAAAAGCTGTTTCAAAGCAGTAAAAAACAGAAAAAAGCAGTTTAAAAGCTGTTTCAAAGCAGTAAAAAACAGAAAAAAGCAGTAAAAAACAGTAAAAAAGCAGTTCAAAAGCAGTTCAGACCAGTTCAAAAGCAGTTCAAAAGCAGTTCAGAACAGTTCAAAAACAGAAAAAAGCTGTTTCAAAGCAGTTCATAAATGACAAATATAAAAAACATTTCTTCCTACCGTTTACACCATACGTAGAGTAATGTTCTATGAGAGCAGCTCAAAACAGTTCAACGCACAATCCGTAGAAGTTCGAAGTCGTTCAACTCGGTTTAAAAATCGATGTTCATCAATCAGAAGCAGTAAATTCAACATAAAATTCAATTTCAAACCGATTGAAAGATTCTTTGATAGTATACGAAGTTTATTTACAGTCTGTTGTAAAAATAATACAGCCTCATTATGATGAATTTAAATAAGGAACTGACAAGTGAACTCATTAAAACTACTGATGCCCTACGAAAGAAATATAAAGCTCTAAGAGATGGGAAGGAAGCATTCGAAACTCAATTAGAGGAAACCTTCAAACCAATTACCAACCCTCTGAAAGAGTTAGTTGAGAAATCAAATGAGCAGCAAAACTATTTTGAAACTCCAGTAGCTAAATCAAAACAAAATTTTGATGATGATTTTGCTACACCTGCAGCAAGCATCAGTAGTATTACTCCGAAAAACTATTCAACGACACCCAAAAGCAAGCATTTTAGAGAAAGCAGACAACGAGTACGTGGTCGTTACAAAGCTCGTCACTTAACCGACCAAATAGACAACAATGAATCCGATGAAATATCGCAGAAGTATATAGATTTATTTTTGAATGAGTCTAGTGCTTTTGACAATATATATGCCGTTCATGAAAAGAATGGCAAGTTGTTCATCGGGGATGGAGAGTTTAAAATTCTAGGAAGAAATATACAAATAAAGAATAAAATCTATGAAGGTTCAAACGGTTTATATGAACTAATATTCAAGAAAAAACCCTCCCAAAATATATATAATGAGAAAGATTTAAAAATATATAAGGATATATTGGAAGATACCAATGCTTATCGACGTTCTCATGATTCTACAAAACAAGTTTTAGGAAATCGTGGAAGTAAATATAAAGAAATTATAAGCAAACTACTAACAGATACTACTACTCCAGTTTCACATACAGGAAATGGATTAATGCATCTATCTAAGAAAGAAAAAGACTATATCTTCTGGGATGATCCCAATGAACTTGTAGTTCGATTAAGACTTCTTGTCGCTTCACATCAAGCAGGGCATAATAACCATTCCAACGAAATTGTATCAATTATCGAAGAATTAAAAGAATCTAATATTATCGAGTAAAAAACAAAATGAGTGTAGATAAGTTCGGAAGGTTTTCAAATAGAACTCCTGTGAGAGGACTAACAGGACCAACTGGACCACGTGGGGAGAAAGGAGAACCGGGACCACCTGGGTTGCAAGGAGTGCCGGGACCACCTGGGTTACCTGGAGAATTGGGACCACCTGGGATACAAGGAGTACCGGGAACACCTGGTGAGGGATTTCTCAAAACAGTAAACGGAAACTATGATATAAACTGGAAGCGTCTACAAAATCTACAGGACCCACAAGAGAAAGAAGATGCTGCAACAAAAAATTATATTGACGAGAATGTTGGTGAATTAAAAACCTTAATTGCGAAAATTGAAGAATATTTGTTTTCTAAGGATAAGAAATATTTATATTTTTAAATTTAAGAAAATTGTAGTCATAATCGTTGTATGAATTATCAAACTAAAATAAAGAAAAATCTATTATTTCACTTTATGATGAAATAGTTTTTTTTTTTTTTTTGATTTCAGTCTTATTTTGTATATCATTGTGAGAGGACAGTAACCTAATAATGGCAGGAATAAATACTTCTATAATTTTTGATGAAATTTTAAAATTTCTTAAAACAAATCAACACACTATACTAGAAGAACACTATGAGTATTTCATAGCTAGTATAAATTTTCTTAGGAAATTTGAAAATGTATCTTCTACAACATCTGTTCATGGCTGTCACTTTATAAATTGCTCATGGTCTTCTAATATATGTAAATCAGGGCCCGATACATGTGCGTGCTACATGATTGAAAATCGGCTATTAAAAATAAAAAAACTTATGTTATTATATAAAAGAATACAATAAATAAAATTATTATAAAAAGAAAAAACATTGCATTTTTATTTCAATCAACTGAAAGATGAGTAAGAGAAACATTGTTAACGAGCTGCATAAACCTGCAAGAAGAAATTTCAAAAAAAGACGAGTCATTATAAAGGGACTTGATGAGCTATGGCAAGCTGATTTGGTGGAAATGATTACCTATTCAGCAGAAAATGATAATTTTCGATATCTTCTTACGGTAATAGACACATTTTCTAAATTTGCTTGGAGTTTCCCTATTAAAAGTAAAACTGGAGTGGATGTCACTGCAGCTATGCAAAATATATTTAATGAAGGACGCACCCCAAAGAATCTACAAACAGATGACGGCAAAGAATTTTATAACAAAATTTTTCAAAATCTCATGAAAACATATAAAATCAAACATTACTCTACATTCAGTGCACTTAAAGCATCCATTGTTGAACGTTTCAATCGCACCTTAAAAAACATGATGTGGAAAGAATTTAGCGCCAATGGCTCATATCGCTGGATTGATATGATAAAATCACTGACTAAAACATATAACACCACCAGACATCGCACTATTAAAATGTGTCCATCTGAAGTTAATTTTAGAAATGAAAAACATATACTTTCCACAGCATATAATCATATAAAAATTCATATTACACCTAAGCTTCATATTGGTGACTTTGTAAGAATAAGTAAATATAAACATGTTTTTGAGAAAGGTTACACCCCCAATTGGACAACTGAAATCTTTAAAATAATAAAAGTTCAACACACAAATCCCGTAACATATTTGTTAGAGGACTATCAAGGACATCCCGTCAAAGGAGGATTTTATGAACTTGAATTACAAAAAACAAAATTTCCAGATACTTACCTCATAGAAAAAGTACTTAAAACCAAAAAGGGACAAATATTTGTGAAATGGCTTGGTTTTCCATCTGAACACAATTCATGGACATCTATACCTCAAAACGATTAACAAAAATTGTTTTTTTTTTTTTTAATACCGATGTTGTTTTATTAAAAAATTAGCAAAGCATAAAGAAAAATATATAATTGAAATTAAAAAAAAAAGTTGTTTTATTTATTACTTATTTTATTTTTTTTTATAAATTGTAAAAGGACACTTCTCCTGTTATGTATTCCATGGTTTTTCCATAGCGTAATAAAACAATCTATTTTTTACTATCCACCAGACGCTACCATCAAAAAACCATCCCGCCAAATAAAAAAACTACCTGTCGAAAAAACATCATGCCGTATTATCATAGATTTAGTTTTTAAATATATACAAACCAAAGTAATTAAGAGTTTTTATGTACAAACCAAAGTAATTAAGAGAAAAAAAAATCGTAAAAAGGACACTTCTCATGTTATGTACTCCGCCTTTTAATTTTTTCTAATGACTTAGCGGTTACTTATTGTCCAATGTCCATACCTAAAACTATCTCAAAAACAATTTCGGTGCGCTAATCATATGTGGTGAGAAGACACATGTTTTACAAAAGACTCCTCTAATTTTATCAAATAGGTTAGTGGTTACTTGTTGTCCATATCTAAATACATTCTTAGACATATGGGTAGTGAAATCGTATAAATACCAACTGTTTCTGGGGTTTCATCATCAAACATTAAAAAGTAACCATCGCGCTACGTCAAAAGTAAATAAACGAAATGTACACCAAGGCCCATAACATTTTCGTTATATTCCAAAACTACTTGGACGAATTCAAGGATAAGTGTTGGGAGCTGCAGCATCTACAAACGGCCGCAGCAGAGGAGCTGCTGTTAACCAGACAAAACCCCAGCTTAGGGTGTATACAAGGGATGGCCTATCTCATCAAAATTCTAAATACAAGAGCTTGTGAGTTGGGGTTCGACGAGGTCCCCGCTATACCTCACGAGGTATATATTTTTTTTTTTTTTAGATAAGTTTTAGATATTGTAAATGCAAATTAGATTTACAATTTTAAATAAAAATTTTGTAAACAAAAATTTTACTGTCTCTATTTACTGTCTTATTTTCTTGTTCGTTTTCTCTTTTGGGGTTTGTAATTTCCTACTGTTATTATATATTTTCATCTTTGATGATAATTTTTTGTCAAACTGCATTTGTGCTGACAGCTCTTTGGCGAAAATTTTTTATCAAGTTGCAGTTGTACTGTCAACTTTTTCAGCATTTCAGTGAATTGGTTTAGAAAACATAATATTATCATGAAAAGGTTTCAATAAACATGTTGAAACATGAAATTGTTTTGTCTGTACATATCTATAAATAGACATACCTACCTACGTACCTATATACATACATCTCCCTATGCCCAACACAAACAAACATTATCATGAAAAGGTTTCAATAAACATGTTGAAACATGAAAAGTTTTTTTTTTTTTTTATATACAAACCAAAGTAATTAAGAGAAAAAAAATTGTAAAAGGACACTTCTCATGTTATGTACTCCATGGTTTTTTTTCCCATACCGTAATAAAACAATCTATTTTTTACTATCCATTAGACGCTACCATCAAAAAACCATCCCGCCAAAGAGTTTTTATATACAAACCAAAGTAATTAAGAGAAAAAAAAAAAAAAATTGTAAAAGGACACTTCACATGTTATTTACTCCATGGTTTTTTTCCATACCGTAATAAAACAATCTATTTTTACTATCCACCAGACGCTACCATCAAAAAACCATCCCGCCAAATAAAAAAACTACCTGCCGAAAAAAAAATATCATCATATGGTACACAACTGTACATCATGACTGCTGAACCTGAACCTGAAAAATTTGCCTTGAGCCAGAACCGGTCAAAACATACTACTCCCAACGATTGCAGAAGAAAGATTTGGCTTAAACATGGAAATGTTTCAACTGACAGGCGGTTGCCTAAAACAGCTGCCATATATGTTGTGATCATTTTTATGAAAAAGACTACACTGTTCAGTCTAACTTCTTCCACTTCCAATTTCTTCGCCATCTATTTGTTGTTGCTCGGAAGATGCTATTGACCGTTCCTGTCAGCGGATAATGGATGCGGAAGATATCAAAGCTGAAAGCAGTAGAATCGTACTTTCTACTCAGAATCCAGCTACAACGTCCGAAGCATCTGTTTCTGCACCAAAATCGACTACTAGTTCTGTCGATATAAGTGCGGCAGAGAATTTGTTGCACTTTGCCAACACCAGCCGTTTAGCTTCTTCTGAAACTCCTACCGCTCCAACGACGTCTTCTCATCCCACTTTTGAAAACTTTCCCGACTCTGTCTTCAAAACACCTCGCGCCCCAACTTTGCCAAAACGAAGTTTTCGCGCAAAGTCTTCAAAAGCGTGCTTAAGCTCCCGTTTTGAGACTATTCTTACAAGTCGTGAACCCCTTCAAAATTTGGCTTCTACTTCCACCAAAACCTATAGTTGGGACTCTACTTTTGAAGACGTTGCTGATAATTCTGCTGTTTCACCTTCCCAATTTCCGTCCCCGACTTTTCGACCAAACCCAAGGAAGAGGTCGGCATCTCGGACACCGAAAAAAACTTTCTCCAAAGTTATTTACACGCCATCGAAAATAAGGAGAAGTAAGAAATATCATCTCAGAAACGCGGTAGAGGAAATGCTACAAAATTCGAAAGTAGAAGTTCTTACTTTCCTTTTAGCTCAACTTTTCCATGAAAAGTATGCTCGCTGGACACTTAAGGAAAAAGATATTTTCTTAAAAATCTTTTACAAGTCTCCAGCGTGCAATTCGTTTTTAGTTAGTGCGGGATTTAAAATGCCCGTTTACCCCTGGCACTCGGAAATACGCCTTGAGGCAGGAATTTCCGAGTTGACATTGACAATACTTAGCGAAAAAGCAAAAACCATGACAGAAATGCATAAAAAGTGCGTACTACTGTTCGACGAAATGGGCGTTGAAGAGGAAAAAGAGTACAATTACAAGGACGATATACAATATGGATACACTGACTTTGGGGAATATGGACGCACCAACGAAATAGCTTCGAAAGTAATGGTTTTTACTTTACGTGGCCTAAACAGGAACTGGAAGCAGACGATTTGCTACTACGTGGAATCACCAAAAGGAGGAATGCTGGCAAAAATGATAAAGAATGCCTTGGATAAAGTTCTGGAAAGCAGATTGAATGTAGTTGCGACAAGCTGCGACCAGGGCTCAAACAATGTTCTGGCCTTCAAGACCCTCGGAGTGGACTTCGAATCGTTGGATAAACCCTATATAGAAATAGGCGATAAGAAAATTTTCCTGCTATACGATTATTGTCATCTATTTTAGAGTGTGCGAAACATCCTAGTGAAACACAAAACAGAAATCAAGGACGATATTGTTCACTGGGATGTTATAAAAACATTATATAAAGAAGACTGCCATGTGGACTTTCAGGTCTACTGTAAGCTGAAAAGAGCTCATATAGCGCCAAAGCCGTTCCAGAAGTTTTCGGTGAAACTGGCTACACCAATTTTCAGTTCAAATGTGTACACAGGAATTTTGTGTGCGATCAAATGTAACGTCTACAAGACCGAGGCGGGAAAAAAGTGGCACGTTTTACAGCTGCATTCATAAAACGAATGAATGTTCTGTTCGATATTCTCAACACCGGCCAACTGTATTCCAAAAACCCGAACAACAACAATTCAGATGTGGGAACATCTAAGGACAAAGAGTGAGGAACAAAACAATTTTTTGTTGGCGCGCCTCAATACTGATGTTGCAGAGAACCTCTTCTCAATGGTATGAAATAATAGAGGAACTTACGACACAAGGAACCATCGGTATGGAGGTTAATTCGTGACTTGAAGCTGATCATGTTCCAACATTTTTGCGCATCAGAACATTTGGGGTACGAAGATGTTGGAGCGAAGCCACTAATCGGAAAACAAGATTTGGCAAAGGAGCTAAAATTAAAAGAACCAATGAACTACGAGATGTCGAACATTGAAAAAACTACAGAGTACTATTTCGTAAACCCAGCAGTTATAGTCGTTGAAGAAGATGATTACGACTACTGACCATGCGATGAGTGCAGAAAGTATGATATGGAAGAAGAAACCGACTAACCACTTTCACCACTGGTTGCAAAAGAACCAAGTGAACAAATGCAGACCTTAGCAGCACTTTATTATGCTGGCTTCGCAGGTCGCAGCGAACCAGCTCAAAGAGAAGCTGAAATGCGAAGTCTGTTCTGAGTTCTTGATAAGTAGCACAATCGAGAGGAGAGACCGACTGACTTCTACTGATTGAGCTCAGAGCATAAAAGAGTAGGACAGCAACGACAGAATTCGGGTCCCTAGCTGTTCCTTCAACTCAGTTTGAAAGAATGGTTAAGAAAGTGCAACATATTTTTGAACAACACTTTGACAAAGCCCAGCTTTTGAAAGATCTAATGAGTACATGGAAAGAGAAAGACCTTGATGTGCCCCGCACAAACCCAGAGCATAGATACGCAATCATAAAATATCTTTTGACAGGCATCACGTTGTTCTCTTCAAGAAAATCTACTTAGACACTTAAATCACGAAGCAAATTGAGCAAAAAATTCATGTTGTTTATAGTTTCATTTTTGAATAACACTTATTTTTCCCACTCAAGTGAGACATACGTCCCAAATCCTTCTTAGGACTTATGTCTCACTCTGAACAATAAAAGTTGGGGCTTTTGTCTCTCCGAATATACTTTTTACTAGCTAAGACATTTTTTTCTGAAGCCCTTCTGAAAAATTGTCTCAGTTTTTCTCAAATTCTTGAAGCTTCTTTTTTCAAAAAGCAAACTTACTACTCATTAGAAAGTAAGGATATGGTTTTCTGGAATTAAAAATATGTATGAACGCTCCATTGAAATTCTTAAAATAGGTTTTTGTAGGTTTGTTCATTGCATATGAAAACTATAGTAATGTTACTGGACCCCTTTTTTTGGGTTATTACTGATCACTACGGTGCGCTGCATCGGATGGGGAATATGGCGACTCAATGAAGCTGCTATACTATGCATATGGTGTAAAGTATAATTTTTGGCTGGGATTTCGTATGGGTTAGAAAGAAAGGCATATATACGTATGTTTAAATTTAATCGAATGTAGAAACCAGAACAGGTTTATTGGAAGAAGTGATCGATAGAACAAAGACGGGGCATTTATTGTTTTAAAAAAAAATTTTCATTGTATTATAGCTACGGGTCTGCCCGCGCCACAATTGACAACACCTTACACCAGTTGTGGCAGTGACTGCACTGAATTTAGAATTAAATTAAATTGAATATTTTTTCCAGAGATCTAGAAATTAATTTGATTTTATTTAAATTCAATTTAATTTTTCTATTCTTCTATTTTTTTTTTTTTTAAATAATTTCTATGCATTTATTTTTGCAGGCATTATTATAAATTAATATTTTTTGGCCTGTAGTTGTAGTAGTGTGGAAAATATCAACCACAGCCAGACTTCATTGCCGATGCATTAAAAAGTAATTTCAGAAGAAATAATTCGGTTTTATTAACTTTTTTGGAACAGGGTCCGAATTTCCGCATCAGTGATCGAGTAAGTGGGTACTACTTTTAAAATTCGCTCTTTATACCACAACGTCAGTCTGCTGTTCATTTATCAACTTAAGTTCGTTCAAATACCGTAGAAGGAATATCAAATAGTGATGCATAATTCAGTCACGTATTACCTGTGCGGTATTTCGACCCAGGTCTTGGATTTTAGCAAAATGTCGTTGGATAGTCTTAATAAGCAATGATATATTTCAGTGTCACTTTTAGTTGAAACATCTGTTTTCGGTGTTATTGAACTTCATAGTGTAAGAAATTTCTCGAATCATTTAAACTAGCTAAACCACCCATTATATTTTTTGTTTAAAGTATATATATGTAGGTACATATCTAACGAGTAAGAATATGCATGTATGAAACAGTTTTAAATAATCTTTTCCTCTTACTGTACTATCAAACGAATCATTTGTAAACGTTTTCTTATGTACTGTAAATTTAAAAGTCTCCAGAACATGATTGTTAACTGTTCGACACTGTGTAAGGTAAGTTAAGTGATCACTTGTAATGAAGAAGTTGTGACGAGAAGAGGTTTATATTTTTATTGTGCATGTGCAGGCAAATTCAGCGAGTCAGTATTTTTGAGATTAAACATTAAAATAGTGTAACGAATTTAATAAAATTTGATGAATAATATTATTGCACTACATAGGCACTGATTCAGTTTTTTACTTTCACTTTAATCTAACTTTAATACTTTATTTGATGTTTTTGTTATTTAAGCAGAGACAAAGAGTGTTCTTTTATTATATTGTAACGTTAGCTGCTGATGTTGTGTTATAAAGAGCGAATTTTGAAAGTAAAATAGTACCCACTCACTCGATCACTGATGCGGTAATTCGGCCCCTGCACCGAAAAAGGCTAATAAAACCGCTTTGTCTCTTCTGAAAATACTTTTAAATGCATCTGTAACGAAGTCTGGTCGTGGTTGATATTTTCTATACTACTACAACTACCGACCAAAAAATATAAATTAAAAATATTGCCTGAAAAATTAAATGCATAGAAATTATTAAAAAACAAAAAATAGAAGCTCTGACTTCTGAATTCTCTAATTTTTTTTAATTTTCGCAATTTGCTTCGACTAATAAAATGGAAAAATTAAATTGAATTTTAATAAAATAAAATTAATTTCTTGATCTCTGGAAAAAATATTCAATTTTATTTAATTCTAAATTCAGTGCAGTCACAGCCACAACTGGTGTAAGGTGTTGTCAATTGTAGTGCGGGCAGGCCCGTGGTCAGTATTAGCTGCAAGACCTAACGCAGGAGCTGCAACCATAAGAAGAGTTTCGGTCGATGAAAGAATACTGGCAGCTGTTAAGTCGATGCTTCCATTAGCAAAAGGAGCTTGTTTAATGTTTCCAAACGAAGAGTCTGCAGAATACTGCATGGCGAAAATATGCATCCATATCACCATACACCTGTGCAGAAACTTCTTCCAAATGATTTTGGGATGAGAATCGAATTTTGTAACTGGTTGCTAGACAGAAGCTTGAATGACAACCAGTTTATAAGCAGAATTCTTTGGACAGACGAATCCCAGTTCACAAGAGATGGTATCACGAATTTCCATAACCTCCATACATGGGCTTCAAGCAATTCACATTCAAGACGGCAAAGATCGTTTCAGCGCTGATTTTGTGTTAATATGTGGGCAGGTGTTATTGGAAATAAGTTCAATCTAATAAGTAAATCGGACCTTTCAAGTTACCACCCCGACTTAATTCTACAAATTACCTGGAGTTTTTACAAAATGATCTACCAGGCCTATTGGAGGATGTTCCACAGCATCAACGAGTTTCATCATATATGTATGTATTTCCAACAAGATGGTGCTCCCGCCCACTATGGTCGTGAAGTTAAGGATTGGCTGATGAAAAATACGGTGGTAGATGGATAAGCAGAACTGGACCAATTCACTGGCCTGCACGATCTCCCGATCTCACTGTACTGGATTTTTTTGTATGGGGACGAATGAAAGAAATTGTTTACTCATCTGAAATAACAACCTTAACTGAATTAGGAAAACGTATTTCCGAAGGATCACTACAAGTAAGACAAGAGTTATCGAGAGCAAACATCCACAATGAAATCCAAAAACGGGCTTTGGCATGCATTCAAAACGAAGGAGGGCACTTTGAGCACTTGTTATAACTGTATTTGTATAAGCTACATAAGAAACTACTAAATCTTCTTTTGTAACTACTCCTTTTGCGAGTTGTTGCAATAAAAATCCGTAAAAAACCCACAATTAGATTTTTTACCTGTTTTAATTTTTTTCCAAATATCATAAAACTAATGGGTTTTTGTACTGTGTACTTATTATTGAGTTTTTTTTTATTATTGTTTTGTTCATCTGCAAAAAATAAAGAAACTCTATGTTTAACAGGTATTTTCTGCAAAAAATTGACCTCAAAGTCAAAACTTTGTTTTGGGAAGAAAATTTGAACACCACTTAAAATTGTTTTAATTGAAAATCTGGCAACCCTAAGCCTACGGAAGCTTAACTTAATAACAGGCTTGAAGGTTGTTATTTCTACAAAAAATTAAGTCTAAGATTAGGTCTCTACCATCAGTATTGACAGAGATATCGAATTTAACACAGGTCAGGGTACACCAAAGTTAGCCTTTTTTTAAATTGTCAAAAAGTGATGTCAAAGTTGAGAATCGAGCTTTACTGAAGAACAATTTTTTCTTAGAATATGACCAAGAATCACACCCCGAAGGATAATACACGAAGTACGGGACACCCTGTATATACAAGGCTTAGCAGATTTCATCAGAAGCTATTTACATGATGTTGGCCTCGATTGCTCATATATGTATGGCCAAGGATTCGACGGAGCTCCGGCAATGAGTGTACAATTCATTGGTGCACAGGCTCATGTGAGATCGTTTTTCCTTCTGGCAATTTATGTACATTGCGCTGCACAGCTATAGTTTGGCAGTCAATGCAGCATGCGAAGTGTCAGGAATCAAAAATGCGTTAGGAACTATCGGAGCGATTGAAGCATTTTTTCACTGGCCTAAAAGACAAGACGTTCTACGCCAAGAAATTTCAAAAATGACAAACAAAAGTGAGAAAAAAAAACAAAAGTTGAAGTCTGTTTGTCCTATCAAGTGGGCTCAGTCTCATGAAGCAGTTGGAACGTACGTTGAATTGCAACCGGCTGTTATTGAATCTTTGGAAGAAATCAAAACGTGGAAAGATCGAGATACTTCCCAAAATGCATTGCATCTTTTGACAGCGATTTCAACGGTTGAATTCCGAGTCACCTGTCACATTATGGAATCAGTTAATTCGATTGTTTTGCATTTGAGTCGGGAATTGCAATCTAAAAACCAAGATCTGGGTGAAGCTACTAAGCTGACAGATGACGCTTTGAATGAATTTACGTACAAACGTGAAAACGCAGATTCTACTTTCCACGTTATTGATGAGTATGTTGCTAGAATTTGTTCTGAATACGAAATCACAATGAAATTGCCACGCCGCGCCGCGCCGTGCCGCCGTTGCAATCAACAAAAAAATCGTTGCAACGTTCAAGCACAAATATTGAAGACTACTACAGAATCTCTCTCTACATTCCGTTTCTTGATACGTTCCCTTCTCAACTCAAAAGTAAGTTCTCGGAACCCAAATCCATTTTCCAATGTTTCGGGCAACTGTTTCTTAAACAAGAATTTAACGAAAAGAAATGCGCTGACCTCTATACATTTTACGAAGATATATCGGATTGTTCGAAAGAAAATTTTCTGTCAGAAGTCAAGATGTAAAGACCTGAACCCCCAAAAAATCAACACCAACATTTTTAACCGTGTAGGAGTAGGTAGTAAATGAAATAAGTTGTGAAAAACGTCTTCGTGAGGATCATTGAGCAAAACAGACTTTTCTTCGGTTGTTGTTTTGCTTTGAAAGTCGAACTAATATGAAGTGGGTCAAAACGGACTACCAGTTCATTTTGCCCCATTACGTATACTGCTTTCATTTGCCCCATAAAGAGTTTTTTACAAAACATATTTTTATACCCCTTAATATTGATAGATTTACATAGATTATAGATTATAATGATTTATTTATTAACATTATAAGTATATAATAATATACATAAACAAAATCTTTATGGCGTGGCTATGCCGTCTGCCGATTGGTACTGATTGCCTACTTTTCCCATACAATACGTGATTGATTTTTCCTTTACATACAATGTAATTAAAAAGATATTTAAACCATCTAGTGAAGGAATCTAGTACCAGTTTGTGGATTTTCATGAAATTTTCGTAAATGTGTTTTAAATAGCAAATGAAAAAAAGTAAAAAAAAAAAATTGCACCGCTCTCAATTTTTAGATTTTAAAATTTTCTTTTATTTATGTAGGGTGTTTTAGATACGGTTTGCCAAAGGCTCAGGTTAGAAAGGTATTGTTTGGGAGGGAGGGTCTATATACCTCCGTGAAGGCGCGTGGGTGTATGTATTTTATAAAAGATTGACTCAATTTTAAAAAAAATATTAAAAATCAACTAAGCCATTTACTACCTCATACTATAATGTTTTTGTAAGCTAATGCTTTGTTCCTTAGTAAAAATTTTAGTTTCAGTTCACTAAATGAATAGTTTTTGAGAAATCGAACCTCAAAATCAAAATTTTTAAAACAGACTAGCCCTGGATTCCTAGGTATAAGGCTTCCGTCACTCCACTAAGATACCAACCTGAGGAAGATGCCGATGATAGGAAATCGGCGTCGAATTTAAAGCTCAAGCTTTTTAGACTGGTCCCCTCCAACATTTTTTTGGTGGTGTAATAATATCTGAAATCAAAAAACAACACAGAAAAAAGAATCAGTAAAAGTTTGAATAGAATTAGAATATATAAAATCTCTGTAACTGTAAATGCACTCTCATGTGTCGTTATTTTCTTCAGAAGCTGAGCATATACTAAATAATCTTTAGTTGCTTCTCGCGACTAGTTTGGGTCTATTCGCAGATTCGATGGCAACTAGCTTCGATTCGATAGTTGTTTAACTATCAATATCCACTTGCTCAACATTTTCTTTTGAAGAACAATGTGCTTTTTCACTATTGAAAAAAATCAACATTAAGAGTGCAATTACAGGTGGAGTTTAAGGATCAAAAGGTGATACTCTTATCTGAGGGCTATTCTCAGCTTTTCATAGTTCATGTTCGGATTTGCTTTCCGCACACCCCATCTGCGTGCAACTTCGTCTGGGTTTGTTATAATGAATTCACCGATGGTGACACCCATTCATTTGATGCAGCCCGCATTACTACTATCCCTTAGCAGTTCCAAAAGGAATAGCCAAAAAAAAAAATGTGCTTAAGTGGTCAGCTATTTTTGGTTTTCTCTTAATCCTGTCCTGAAGGGCCAACAAAAAGAAGAACGAAAAACTATGTAGTATTCGCTTGATGATTTTATTGTGAATAACTTACATTTGATAGCATTGAAATCGTAGCAGTTGATCTCATTGTTCAATTTCATAATATTTTTCAACAAATACGAGTTTTTTGTGAAAATACTAAGTAATCACAACAGCTCGGTTTTCATGTAATTTTTCATTGACGAATAAAAGTTGGTGAATATACAACCTTAAGAAAATTGTTATTGTTAATTTTACTTTTCACCAGAGTAAGAGAACAAATGAAAAAACATGTTTGATGTTAGAAACTCATGTTCAATTAATTCTCAAATGAATGTTCAAATCATTTGGTGTAAAGCTCTGGTGATTGTAGTTCCTATGAAAACACAAAATTTCAATTTCAAAAGATCATTTTATGTTGATTGAATTGCTGTCGAGACCAAATGTTACGACAGCGCTCACTATGGCATCTCCAAAGCGTCAGCTAACCAAATGGGCCTTATGACGTTTTAAAAAAGCGACACTGTATTAAACGTTAATGTTCGGCCCAATGTCGCATTACCAAAGCGTTATTGTGCCAAATTTCTGCATTTGGAATAATTTCGCTTGGCACAATGTCACGGCACCCACGAGTTTCGTTGTTTCCATAACCCTTGACCGTGATCACCATCACGAAGTCCTTTACCATATATCCCTAGTTTTTTCGTCCCAAAGTCATCTAAGTCGCTAGTTCTCTGTAGTTTGCGGTCGTCGACCCTAAGTCGTCTTTCTGTCTCTCTAATTTCATCTGCCATGAAGACATCTGCCTGAACTGACGATTCTAGGTTAGGCCTCATAATGCTGCTCAGTCTTTTAAGTCGGATTAAGGACACTGTCCATCGTAGGGCACTTATGTCTTGGCCTCCTTGGTCAACTGGCGCATAGAAGTAGGCATTTCATACATCATTTTTGGCAAATCAAGCCATTTCCTTACTTTGTTTCTTATTATCCTATCGACTTTATTATGACAGCCTATATTTACATTACCTAGAGTCAGGAATGTATAATTTTTGGCGGACGCACTTCGTATGGGTTAGAAAGAAAGGCATATTATGTTTAAATTTAAACGAATGTAGAAACCAGAACCGGTCTATTGGAAGAAGTGATCGATATTATGGTATGGCTAAAACAAAGAAAAGGCGTTTATTGTTATAAATTTTTTTTATTATATTATGGCTACGGGTCTGCCCGCACCTCAATTGACAACACCTTACACCAGTTGTAGCTGTGACTGCACTCAATTTGGAATAAAATAAAATTTAATATTTTTTCCAGAGATCAAGAAATTAATTTTATTTTATTTAAATCAATATAATTTTTCCATTTTATTAGTCCAAGCAAATTGTGAAAATTAAAAACATTAAAAAACGCGGAGGCCAGAGCTTCTAGTTTTTATTTTAAATAATTTCTATGCATTTATTTTTGCAGGCATTATTTTTATTTTATATTTTTTGATCCGTAGATGTAGTATTTAGTATGGAAAATATCAACCACAACCAGACTTCGTTGCCGATGCATTATAAAGTAATATCAAAAGAAATAATTCGGTTTTATTAACCTTTTTTCGGTGCATGGGTCGAATTACCGCATCAGTGATCGAGTGAGTGGGTAATATTTTACTTTCAAAATTCGCTCTTTATAACACAACATCAGTCAGCTGTTCATTTATCAACTTTAGTTCGTTCAAATACCGTAGAAGGAATATCAAATAGTGATGCATAATTCAGTCACGTATTACCTGTGCGGTATTTCGACCCAGGTCTTGGATTTAGCGTTGGATAGTCTTAATAAATTGTGATATATTTCAGTGTCACTTTAAGTTGAAACATCTGTTTTCGGTGTTATTGAACTTCATAGTGTAAGAAATTTCTCGAATCATTTAAACTAGCTAAAACACCCATTACATTTTTTGTTTAAAGTATATATATGTACATATCTAACGAGTAAGAATATGCATGTATGAAACAGTTTTAAATAATCTTTTTCTCTTACTGTACTATCAAACGAATCATTTGTAAACGTTTTCTTATGTAGATACTGTTCTGTAAATTTAAAAGTCTCCAAAACATGATTGTTAACTGTTCGACACTGTGTAAGGTAAGTTAAGTGATCACTTGTAATGAAGAAGTTGTGACGAGAAGAGGTTTATATTTTTATTGTGCATGTGCATGCAAACTTCAGCGAGTCAGTATATTAGAGATTAAACTTTACAATAGTGTAGCGAATTTAATAAAATTTGATGAATAATATTATTGCACTACATAGGCACTGATTCAGTTTTTTACTTTCACTTTAATCTAACTTTAATACTTTATTTGATGTTTTTGTTATTTAAGCAGAGACAAAGAGTGTTCTTTTATTATATTGTAACGTTAGCTGCTGATGTTGTGTTATAAAGAGCGAATTTTGAAAGTAAAATAGTACCCACTCACTCGATCACTGATGCGGTAATTCGGCCCCTGCACCGAAAAAGGCTAATAAAACCGCTTTGTCTCTTCTGAAATTACTTTTAAATGCATCTGCAACGAAGTCTGGTTATGGTTGATATTTTTAACACTACTACAACTACCGACCAAAAAATATAAATTCAAAATAATGTCTGAAAAAATAAATGCATAGAAATTATTAAAAAAAAAAAAAAAAAATTGAAGATTAGAAAAATTAAATTGAATTTAAATAAATTAAAATTAATTTCTTGATCTCTGGAAAAAATATTTAATTTTATTTTATTCTAAATTCAGTGCAGTCACAGCCACAACTGGTGTAAGGTGTTGTCAAATGTGGTTCGGGCAGGCCCGTAGCCAAAATATAATGAAAATTTTTTTTATAACAATAAACGCCTAGTATTTGTTTCAGCCACACCATAATATCGATCACTTCTTACAATACACCGGTTCTGGTTTCGTTTAAATTTAAACATGCCTTTCCTTCTAACCCATACGAAATCTCCGCCAAAAATTATACATTCCACCATGTGCATTAGCTAGTAGTAGTAGCAGCGCACCCTAGTGATCAATAATGACCCTAAAAAGAGGGGGCCAGTAACATTACTATACTATTTTAAGAATTTCAATGAAGAGGTACATAATTTTAAATTTCAAATTCATAAAATCATTAGACCATAGGAGGATCTCATGCCTGTTATACTTTTCCCTGTTTCTAAGATGCTCAGCGTTCAGAAAACGTCCTTCAGTGACGACTTGCGCCTTAATAATAACCGCTGTTCGGTCTTTTACAACGACTTAATCTGGATAATTGGTTCAGCTATCGTCTCTAGCTCTATTTGATGATCGAATTGTGGCGATCAACACGGCAGTTCTGCACAACATGATTCAGGTTTTCTTCTGGTCTTGGACATCCATCCAGCCCTACACTGCCGATCTATTTGGGGACAACTCCTGGAAGTTCTAGACCTTGGATGGAAGACATTTATTCTTGTTTTTTATACAATGAATGAGATCTTTACCATTCACGAGTTTCGTTCTTTCCATAACCCTTATATATGCTTGGCCGTGATCACCAGCCTCACGAAGTCCTTTACCATCTCTATCCCTAGCTTTTTCGTCCCGAAGTCATCTGAGGCGCTAGTTGTCTGTAGTTTGCGGTCGTCGACCCTATGTCGCCTTTCTGTCTTCATTGAAGACACGAAAACATCTGCCTGAACTGACGATTCTAGGTTAGGCATCGTAATGTTTCTCAGTCTTTTAAGTCGGGTTAAGGACACTGTCTAAGTCAACACCAAGGTATCTAAACTCATCAGGACGCTTTTCTTGTTCTTTAATGCTGATCGTAATACATTTTTCTGGATCAAGGCGAAGACCACAGGACTTAAGAAAACTATCTGATTGGCCTAAAAGCTTTTGGAGACCTACTAGTGTTGTTTCACACAAAACTAAATCATCAGAGAAGGTTATTCCTTTGGTTGACGAGTTGCCAATCTTGCAATGGATCTCAGTCAGAAGAGCCTTAAGGAAGTTATCTATTACTTGTTGCAGGCACCTGAAAAAGAAAATTGAATTTGGGTTTGGAATAAAACAGAAAACGAAAGTATAAACCTAATACTTACCGTGTTTGTTGTTTCTTATTTGGTTTTAGTCTCTTGTTAGTTGATGTCCTTGTTATTTTGTCCACTGATCGGTTTTGTTTTGATGTTGTATTGATGTCGTCTTAGTTTTATCTGCGGATGAATGTAAGGATGTCTATGGATGAATGTTCCTTTTTGAATGAATGTTGCGTGGATGAGGTGTGTTCTGGTTTTGAGGTCGTGTTTTGTAGTAGTTGATGCCATATGTTAGGAGTATAGATGAGTGATGTTTTGATTGCTTGTGGTGAAACGTAGGTACAGGTACCTACGATAAAGAAAAAAAAAACAAAAAGGAGTAAGTGTTCCTTTTGGTTTCGGTGCTCTATGTCGAAAGCATAAGACTGTAACTCCAGGCTCCACCTGGCCAGACGACCGTTGAGGTCTTTCATCGTCATCAGCCATTTAAGGCTGGAATGGTCTGTGATGATGGTGAAATCCATGCCTTCGACATAGGGCTTGAACTTTTTGACAGCCATGACCGCAGCCATACACTCCTTCTCGGTCACACCATAGTTACGCTGACATGAATTAAGTTTTTGACAAAAATATGATTCGGGACTTTCTTCACTTTCGTGGTTCTCCTGGAACAAGACTGCTCCTATTCCGGTATCGGAAGCATCGCATTGCACATAAAAACGCCTACTAAAATCTGGGTGTGTGAGAACCGGAGCTGTGGTCAGAGCTTTCTTCAAATTTTCAAAAGCTTCTATAGATTCTCGTGACATCTCGAATTTCGCGCTTTTCTTGAGGGTATCTGTAAGCGGTGCTGTAAGGCTTGAAAAATCTTTTATGAACCGTCTATACCAACCTGCTAGACCGAACAGCCGACGGCGACGACGTACAACGTCAACTACTGCCTCGACTTTCGCCGGGTCAGTCTTTAACTTACTTCCGCCTACTATAAATCCCAAGTACTTGAGTTCTTTGCAGCAGAACTTCGATTTCTTCAGATTTATTAGTTAAGTTGGCTTTCCTAAGGCAGTCAGCTACTTGTTCCAGCAAGTCAATATGGGTCTCGAAATCTGGCGCTATGATGAGCAAGTCATCAAGATACACAAAGACACGGTTCCTGAGTCGTGCAAGAATAAACTTGTCCATTAAACGGCATAATCTTTGAGCGGCATTACACAGCCCAAAAGGCATGACCTTAAAATGGTACAAGGGTCTTCCCGGAACCGCAAACGCAGTTTTCTCCCTTCTCTCCTTCTCCAGCGGTATTTGCCAGAAAGCCTCCTTGAAGTCAACACTACTTATGAAGTATGTATCAGGTAACCGACTGAGGAGTCTTTCTATATGAGGAAGTGGATTCGCGTCCTTCTTCGTCACCGCGTTAGCTCTTCTAACATCTAGGCAAAACCGGTATTTTACGGCGTTGTTTTCACCTAGTTTTTCGATTAGTGCAACGGGTGAGCATCAAGGACTCCCACTCTCCTCAATCACACCGAGCTGAAGCATGCGGTCTATTTCCTGATACAGCACGGCTTGTACCGCTGGTGACACCGGGTAGTGACGCTGCTTGACAGGAACTGCCTCTCCAGTATCTATCGCGTGCTCCATCAATGACGTTTTTCCGAGACCATGACGCTCATAGTCAAGAAATTTCAACCTTACAGCATCCAACCTCGATGTTTGTTGAAGAGTAAGCTGATGCTAATTAGATAAATCGGCCGGGCTCTCACACACCGAAATTTCGCTAATGACTCCTGGAGCTATATGGAAAGCCTTCCAGTAGTCAATCCCTAAATATAATTCTTGGTCCAAATTTGGCACCAAGTAAAATGTTATTGTTTTTGTTATTCCTTTAAAAGTTACTTCCGCTCCGATCTTACTTACAATTGCCTGATTTTTACTATCAGCGGTTTTAACTGCAGCTATATGTGGTAAAATTGGTATTTTTAGCTGATCAACGACACTTTCACAATTTTTTCCTAAAATACTAATACTTGCGCCGCTATCTAGCAGCCCAAGTATCTCACGATTACCAATCTTTATCATGGCATTAGGTCTCGGGTCAGAATTTGAGCACACTATGGTAGATAAAATCTTCTTTCTTATCTCTTTTTTTGTTCATATCTTGTCCTAGTCCTTAATATTCTGTTCGAAACTAATCTAGGACTACCAAAATATCTTTCTCTAGCTTTATAATGATCTCTTATTCTCTTAATGTTATCATGTGGCTTGACGTTCCCATCTCTTTTTAAAATTCTAATTGTGGAATTCTGTGGGGTAGAACTTCGGGGTTCGGTTACAAGGTTTGGGTCGAACGTGCCTCCCCGCAAATGTCACGTTCTTCGCCCGGTTTTCCGGGTTGCACGTTTGACACTTGGGAGTTATCACGCCCGGCTTCCCGCACTTGTAACAAAAAATGTTACGCGCAGCGGTGTAGTCTTGATAAAAATGACATGATAATCTGCAATTCCAGCAGGTAACATTTTTAGGGTCACTAACTACACGACCTAAGTTAGGACGCGCTCCCATGTGCTGAAATGCCGCTACGTTTTCATCGCAGTAATTATCTTCTCTATCTAATTCGACCTCATGCACTGCAAACTTCTTTTGTGGTCTGACCTGACCAAAACCTTCCTCTTCCCTAACTGGAAACGCATATTCGGCTTTCTTGCAAGCCACTCTCAGCTAATCCAAAGAGTATACAATATACCAGCCGCGTGACACGCTCATTCAGGTTTTTCTTTAGGATCCGCACCAGCTCGTCTATGGGATCTGCATCTTGAGCTGAGATCTAAGCTTGTTGACGGAGGCGAAGAACTCGTCGCTCGACTCCCAGGTGCCTTGCCTGCGATCCATTATCTCACGCCCAATATCAAAATCCGATTTCGAGTTCCGAAATTGGCGTGCGATGGCGTTTTTCAGCATAGGCCAATCCGGCCGACCGTTGGATCGCTGGTATTGCCAAAACCAATCGTAGGCCGCACCCGAGAGGAGGAGATGAAAATCTCGCAAGACCTCAGCCCAAGAGCAATCGTGCTGGCACTACAGAGATTCCAGCCTAAAGATGAAATCCTCCACCGTAAGTTCTTCGGGTTTGCCGGTAAATTTAATACCCCACTTGTCAATCCTTACAGGTTTCGGCCGCTTCCCTGTGGACCGTAAGCTGCTTGTGGGCGAAATCCCGATGGAGGATTTCTCTGGAACTCCACATGTTGTTGCACAAAGTGAGCCTGGTACGTCCCATAGTCGGACATAGGAGCTGGGTTGGTTGCCTGTTGAGTCACCGGAACGAACGTCTAAGACGACGGGTTCAGTTGAGAGTGACTGTGCTGTGCGTTGTTCGAGCTATTGAAGTTGTTATTGTGGTTGCTGACGGAACGACTTTCCTGCCTTTCATCGGAAGGAGGCCTCGCTTGCAACATGGTAGCGTTGAACCTTTAGCAAAGAACCTATCATCTAATGATTTGTTCAATTGCTCCTTTAATTCGCGAGCGAGTGACCCAACGTGGGGCGCGCACCTGTGTGCTGGAACGTATAAATGATGTAATGCTTGTATGATTATGTATTTCTGACTGTATATTTTATGATTGTTTTTATGTCCATGTAATATGGGGGTTGTTGTTGTGTGACGTTTTTCAGTGGCTTATGGTGTTCTTTTCGGCGTTGAGGTAACACCTGACAGCTTTAATTTTTCATTTAATTATCTCTTTTATCTAGAGTGAGGTAAAATATAAAACGTTTAAGACAACATAGAAAAAGTTTACTTAGGAAGGATTTTGTTGTCATGTTCAGTCTAAACATCTTCGTTGCGAATGATTTGGCTTGCTAAAAAGCTATCTAAATCATGACTTACGAAGTGCTGAGACCTAGGATGACAACGTTTTAAGGATAGATTGGGAAGGAAATTGTTTATGCTGATGAAACCCGAATTCAGATCGCAATTCATATGGTTCGTCATAGACCTTCCATTTGAAGACATATCTGAACTCTGATCTCACAGTACAAACAATTACATAAAAACATGTGGAATACCAATAACGTAACATACTATCGTAAAAAGGATTGGTGAAAGTGGGTCACCTTGCTTAACACCACTTTTAGGATATATAGGGAAAGATGTCCAAACGTTTCCTTTGATTCCATTAAATGATCTACTGTACAGATCAGTTTTGTACTCGATAAGGATCGGTAGGACGCCCCATGAGCGCAATGTTGTGAGATTTGTCGATTGCGAAACCAAATGAAACGCTTTGGTAACATCCAGAGATGCAATGTTTGCAACTAGAAAAACTACTACATTATGACTTCTTAACAGCATGTCAAGCAGAGTAATGTTGGTGGCACTACCATCAGCTTCAATAAATGCTTGCTGTCGTGGATCAAGAGTAATCACTTTTCTGAGGTGTTTAGCCAGGATACCATGAAGCACTCTATCAAACATTGAAGAAACTAAAGGTTATCGGTCGAAAATCGACAGGGTGTTTCGAATCAGATTTCTTTGGAAGAAGTACGAGGTTTGTAGAAATGAAAAGGAAGCCTTTTACACCAAAGAATTGAATTCATAATTCCTGACAAAATGTCTTTTGGTACAGCTCGCAGTTCCCTTGGTGTTACACCATTAACTTCTGGAGATTTTTTGAAAGAAGGCTTCTGGCAATCTATTTCTTCGAAAGTGATAAGATCCCAAAAGTATCCCGAAATCTTTACTTGTCTAAGAGCATTCTTTTTTTATAATGAACTGACTCCTAACTGTTAGCCTCAAGGCTCAAAACACAAGGAGCCGTTGCGTTCAAAAATTAGTTTTCATTACTTCACTTTTTTTTATTGCACGACGTTGGGATCCTCCAGGGATGCATTAAGTGGCCGTTTCGAATTGTGCCTGAGGCAGCAGGCAGCACTGGGAGCAACAAAATTTCGCCATTTTCATGGGAAACCAAACGAAACGAAAAAAATTAATTATTATAATTTGCAAACTCGATTTTTTCCCACTACGAAAATGATGCAGCAACTAGCAGTAGCACGACCAAAAAAAGCGAGACCTAATATTGCATATAAAAAGCATACTGCTTGTTAACTCGTGTGTGGTCCAAATGCAAGTGCATGAGATAAATTAATTTTCAAAAAATGATCAACAGCTGTGTACCTATAACACTTTTACTACGAATAATAAGGCAAAGATAAACGAAATGAATTTAACTTTACAGCTAGAGAGTAAAAATTAAGAGCGAATTGCAACTAGCTAACGATTACATCATATGAAAAGCAATATACAGTAGAAAAATATAGAACAAAAATTAGGGTGACTTATGTTGTGCTCGTCAAATGCGAACACCAAATGAATGTTAAATTTAGATTGCAAATAATTTATATGTTACGAGAAAATACTTGATACGTTCTCAAACAGGATGGTTATTAGGAAAAAATGTAGGGGTATCATCCTCCATCCTATCATCCTGAAACATCTGTACGTTCCTACTTATAATCTAGTGCAGTGATTCCCAAAGTGGTCGATATCGAGTCCTAGGGTTCGATATCGGTTTCTTAGGGGTCGACAAAAACGAAATTTGATTTTGGGGTTCGACAAGTTTTTCAATCGACCCCTTTCCACTTTTTTCTTTTAAACTTTATAGATAGTGTTACGTTACTTTTGCCATTCTAAAACTGAAAAGTTTAATGAAACATTTTAAACATGTGTTTAAAAAAATGTACATAGTATTGTATAATTGTGATATTATAAGTAGTAGTTTTAAACATTTTTTGCATAAGATTGGCGGTGTGATGGCAGACACGAAAAAAAATTTAGACAATACAGTTTGGGCTATTTTTTTGATTGCACGACGCGACGTTGGGATCCTCCAGGGATCCATCAAGTGGCCGTTGCGAATTGTGCCTGGGAATAAAAAAATTTCGCCCTTTTCATGGGAAACCAAAAAATAGGAAAATGATGGTTGTAATGGAAAAAGGAAGGGGCTTCATCCTGGATCTATGTCTGCCTGCCAAGTAGCCTCACTAAACTGCCTGGAACATCGGTACGTTATTACTAAAACCCTAGTGGATAGTAGTGCGCTATCGCTCTTTCTTAGAATACCTAGCTCAATGAGATCTTCTACGATCTACGCTATTTTTTTACCATATTCCTCTCCAGTTCAAAGTAGCTGTTGTGAGTGTGACACAGACTTCTTCTACCTGGAGGCGCGATTGAATTTCCTCTCGGATCTCATGCCTATCGTATTTATCTTTCTTCCTAAGATGAGCAGTGTTCAGAACACATCCATCTGTGACAACTTGCGCGTCAATAATAACTGCTGTTCGGTCTTTGACTACGACTAAATCTGGCTTTCTAACTCATTGGCTTGTTCTGATAATTGGTTCAACTATCGTCTCAAGCCCTTTGGTACGTGAACTCCGTGAGATGAATTTGGTGATTGAATTGTGACGATCAATGCGGCTGCTGTGTGATCTCTGGCAAGTTTGCACAACATGATTCAGGGTTTCTGGTCTTGGACATCCAGCCCTACATTGACGATCTATTTGGGGACGACCTTTTGAAATTTTAGATCTTGTAGGAAGGACATTTATTCTTGTTTTTAAACAATTAATGAAGTCTTTGCCCGTCAGGACTTTCGTTGGTTCCATAACCCATCTGTGTGCTTGCCCGTGGTCACCAGCCTCACGAAGTCCATTACCATCTACAGATAGCCCTAGTCTCTTCGTCCAGT
The DNA here is from genome assembly GCA_949752695.1 of Melanostoma scalare. Lineage (NCBI taxonomy): Eukaryota > Metazoa > Arthropoda > Insecta > Diptera > Syrphidae > Melanostoma > Melanostoma scalare. The sequence goes on along the minus strand of OX456985.1, from coordinate 78,127,011 downwards.
AGTCATTTATGTCACTAGTTGTCTGTAGTTGACGGTCGTCTACCCTAAGTCGCCTTTCTGTTGTATTTATCTCTTCGGCCATGAAGAAATCTGCCTGAACTGACGCTTCTAGGTTAGGCATCCTGATGTTGGTTAGTCTTTAAGTAGAAGTAAGGGCTCTGTCCACCGTAGGGCATTTATGACACCTTGGTTGACTGGCGCATGGAAGTAAGCATAAGAAACATCACTTGGCCATTTCCTTACTTCACTGCTTATTATTCTATCGACTTTATTAAGACAGCCTATGTTGACATTACCCAGAGTCAGTTTATGATAAGTTTGTGGAATCAAATAGCTTCTCAAGATGTGAAGTCTTTGCTGTGGTTTCAAGGGAGCTTTCGTGATCATGTTCAGTTTGGGAACTACATCTTTCTTAGGCTCAACCTTTACCCTGCCTTTCGGTGAAAAGTCAACACCAAGGTATCGAAACTCATCAGAGCGCTTCAATTTAGGAATGTCATTGCCATTGATTTTGAAGACTCTTGGCTCGATGACCGATACCTTTTGTTTGGGTTGCCCTTTAATGCTGATCGTTATGCATTTTGCCGGATTGAGGCGAAGGCCACAGGACTTGAGAAAACTATCTGATTGGTCTAAAAGCTGTTGGAGACCTGCTGGTGTTGTTGCACACAAAACTAAATCATCGGCGAAGGTTATTGCATTGGTTGACGAATTGCCAATCTTACAATGGATTTCAGCTGGAAGAGATTTTAGAAGTTTATCTAGTACTAAATTAAAGTAAATTGGTGAAAGTGAGCCACCTTGCTTAACACCACTTTTCGGATAAATAGGGGAAGATATCCAATTGTTTCCTTTGATTCTAGTGAATGATTTACTGTATAGATCATCAACATACTCGATGAAGTTCGACGCGACGCCCCAAGAGCGCAATGAAGTAAGAATTGTCGAATGCGAGACTGAATCAAAGACTTTGGCAACATCCAGAGATGCAAGGTAGCAACTTGAACTTAACAGCATGCCAAGAAGCGTTATATTGGTGGCACAATCATCAGCCTCAATAAATGCTTGCTGTCGTGGATCTAGAGTGATGATTTTACTCAGGCGTTTAGCAAGGATACCATGAAGCATTTTAACAATTATTGAGGAGACTGTAAACGGCCGAAAGTCACCGGGCTGTGTCGAATCAGACTTTTTAGGAATAAATGTGGTACGAGATTCGTACAAATGTGATGGAAGCCTCCCACACCAAAGAATTCAGTTCATAATTCCCGACAAAATTTCACTTGGTACCTACATCTCGCAATTCCCTTGGCGTTAAACCATCAGGTCCTGGAGATGTTTTAATGGCTTGGCTTCTGACTAACTTTTTCTTAGGAAGTGAGAGGATCCCAAGGCGTTCCCGAAATCTCTTCCTGCCTAATATTGACAGGGAAAGTTGAAAATTCCTGTTCGAAAATTGTTCGCCAGAAGGGCTCTAAAATTTCCTGCGGTGGATCTATGCTATTGTCTGATCCGTTAAGGATCGTGTGGAAACATTGTTGCTGATGTTTTGTCCAATTTGTTTGTGTCTGTTTGTACTCAATTCTTCTAAGTTTTCTTCGGCTTAGTCGTTGGTCGTTCGTAGGTTGATGTCTTTGTCGTCTAACCTGTCTGCTCCTAACTGGAAAAATTTCCCTAAGGTATTCAGATAGATTGAGTATTGTCTCCTCTGTTCCAAATTGTGAAGCTTCATGGATGATGTCATTTTTTTTTCTCTAATGGACGAACCCAATAAACACTCCATTATTTTTCTCTGAAGAACTATTGTTCCTTACTGAAGCATTGGTACTCGGTTGTTCATGAGTATTTGAGTAGTTTAAGACTAGATCCTTATAGTCTGATTTTTGACGCTCTTTCTTGATTGCTTCCACCGTCCGATTTGGAAAGTGGATATGCAACTCTTTGTTCAAAAATTTTACTCCAAGCTTCTTTAGTTCGGCTTCCTTCTTCGCCATTAATTTGGTTTCCTCTATAGAGACCATCTTGATTTGACATCAACCCTTAGCCTAGCTTCATCCATCTCATCTGGGTGTGCTCTTCTTTTGTGAACACCGAGTTGAAGTAGTGAAGCTTCTTGCGCAAAACTGACAAGTAAAAGATGTAGGAGGAAGTCGGAGAGAAGTGGAATTTTGATTGAGTCCATCTCCAGAGGGCGATGGGAAGTATCCGAGACTTTCTATTATATTATTTGGAGCAATCAATTAAAGACCGAAAAAGCTGCTAACCTCAGGGTCCGCTTTGTCCTAACTGTTAGTTCACTGCATTGAAGAAGAACGACGGGTTTCCTTATTAACTAAGTCAACTCGATGCTTCTTACGAGCAGCTATTCAGCGGTCGCCACGAGGAGGCCGTTAGGACTGTAACTACAACTACTTAAAGCGAATAGGCTCCTAGCTATCAGCCTTGTTCAGACCAACAGAAGTTGCCTAGCGTTCAAATATGAATCCTAAATTTCTCAAATTGAAACTTTTGAAAGATTGTTCCTCTGGTGTTGACGTTTGAGTTTCTTACAATCTGTTCAAGTATGATGTTGAAGAAATCGCATGACAGCTTGTCGCCTTGCCCTAAGCCTTTTTCTCTCTCTCTTTACCGACCTTGACGGAGCAGCGTGAATTCTCCAAAGTCATCCTGCATAGTCGTACGAGTTTTGCAGGGATGCCGAAACTAGACATGGCTCTGTACAGTTCGTCTCTGTAAATGCTGTCATACGCGGCCTTGAAATCGATAAAAAGATGGTGAATATCGATATTACGTTCTCGGGTTTTTTCCAAGATCAGCCGTAATGTGAAAATTTGGTCTATTGTGGACTTCTCTGGTCTTAAACCACATTGATAAGAACCTATGAGATAAGGACCTAGAGTTCTCTTTGTGACGTTGTGGGGTACACTCATATCGGGAGCTTTCATTTCAAATTTGCCAAGTTATTGCATTAATTTTATAAATTGTTTTCGCCTACAACCTAACATCTCAAAAAAATGTCGTGTGGTTTTTGTAAAAAAAAGGTCGAACGAACTGAGCTGAAAATCAAGTGCTCTGAATGCATTAAATATTTTCATGGAAAATGTGCAAAAATAACACCGAATGAGCTCGAATTTATGAAAAATTCCAAAGCAAGTTGGAGATGCCCCAGTTGTACGGCTGAGAGAAGAGGATCAATTTCGGTATCGGCTCAGGCTAAATACTCTTCAACTGCATCATCTTTAAAACGCACACCACCTACATCACCATCTATTGACTCTCTTGCATTAGGTCCAGCTAAGAAACCAGATGAAGACACTGCTGCTGCCACTGCCACCAACGCAACTAATGCTACCGCTGTTGACACACACACCAAGCCATCTGACACTGATGCTTCTATTTCAACCACAACCATCACCACTGCAGTTGCATTGTCTGCCCCCGTCACCACCAAGAATTATACCACCACTTCCAACACCACTGGTCAAAATAACAACATCTCACCGATGCCGATGGATGAACTACCTCCAATTGTCACCTTGGAGATGATCTATGCTGAAATCATTCAACTTAAAAAATTTCACAAACTGCAAATTGATGAACTGACTGCCAAAATTAATGAGAAGGAACAAAAAATTCTCTCACTTGAGCAAAGGGTAAATAATATGGAACAACAACTATTCTCAAATAGCATTGAAGTATACAATGTTCCACCCACAAGCAAAGACACATCGCACAACGCACATCGATCTAGCAGTTGGTATTTTTCGCAATGCTCTTAACGTCAATATAAATGAAACTGACATCGATCAATGCTTTGTTAAGAAAACAAAAAAGGGTAATTCTCTCAACAGTGGCAATTTAAAGAGCACCAATGTTTTGCATGTGAAATTTGTTTCTCATCATTTGAAAGAAAAAATTATGAAAATTAAACGTGAGAAAAGAGAGCAAATAACAACAAAAATGCTTGGACTTGGAGTTCAAGGTAAAGCAGAGAAAGTATTTTTCAACGATTGTTTATCACATCAGTTAGTTAAAAGTACGTTAAAAAGTACGAAGCGAGTCAAATACGTTTGGACGAGGAATGGAAATATTTTCGTAAGAAAGAATGAGGGTGACAATTCATTAAAAGTAAATTATATTTCAGATTTAGAAAATTATGTATCCGGTTAATCCTATCCTTTCCCCAGTTCAAAATATTTGTAAAGTACCAGTCTTTCGTAATTTTATGGATTATAGTTTTTGTTTGCATCAAAATATCCGAAGTTTGAGAAAAAATTTTAATGTGTTCCTAGCTCACATTGAGTCTCTTAAAAAATTGCCGGTTGTAATTGTTTTATCAGAGATTTGGGTTTTTGAGAGTGAAATGAGTTCTTATAATATACCGGGCTATGCGCAATTTAGTTGTTGTAATGAAACGTATTCGGCAGGTGGTGTTGTTGTCTACATTGAAGATAGTCTTGTTCACCAATTTACCAAAATTGATATATGTAGTGCGGATGTTGTAAAGTTATCTTTTTGTTATCAAAATGAAAACTATACAATGTTGTGTTTATATAGGTTGCACGCGTTTCGTAAAAGTTTGTTCGTCGAAGAACTCTCTAATATTCTTTGTATAAACAAAAACTGTAATTTAATTCTAATTGGTGATATTAATATTGATATATTAGACGTATCTGACAAAGACACTGAAAATTATTTGTTCTTAATGGCTTCGAATGGCCTTAAGAGCAATGTCAATGAGCCGACCCGCGTAACAAGTTCTTCTAGTACTTGCATAGACCACATTTTCACCCGCTTTAAAGTATGTAATAAATCAAATTTTTATGGCAGTGTTCTTGACACGAAAATTACTGATCACAAAATGATTGTTCTAGTGAAAGAACCACATATTGCTTTGAACTCAAATTCAAAAACACAAACAAATGAGCATTTTAACACCGACTACGTCTTATTGCAGAATATTTTGAAGTATGAATTTTGGGATCAGGTTTATTCGGAAGAAGATCCTTCTGCATCATTTGGTATTTTTATCGCAATTTTGCAAAACCACATACAGTCTTGTACTTCTGTGTCCGTAAGAAATTCCAAATTAAAAAAACATCTAAAGCCATGGATGAATGACCGTCTCCTTAAGCAGATTCAAAATAAAAACAAAGTCAGTTTAAAGTTAAAAAAACATCCACACAATAAAAAACTAGAGAAGTATTACCTTTCACTTTGTAAGGCAGTTAACTCAAAAATTGAATTAACTCGCGAAAAGTACTATTTAAATTTGGTAGAAAAAGCGAGAGGTAATGTTAAAGAAGAATGGAGAGCAGTTGACTGCATTCTAGGGAAAACAAAAAAGGTTAACATGATTGAAACTATTGTAGTAAATGATGTTCCCCTAACCGATTTAAGTTCTATATCGAACAAGTTCAATGAATATTTTACTGAAATATCGGAAACATTGAAACCATCTACGAATCCCGTTGGTGATTGTAATTGCTTTAATGATAATTTACAGTACGCGGAAACTATACAATCAAACAGCTTTGTCTTTAATCCCATCACCTCGTTCGAAACTTATAAAGTAATATCATCGCTCAAAAGTAAAAACTCGTGCACCTCAGATGGAATATCTAGTAACTTCCTTAAAAAAATTGCATTTTATGTATCTGATATTCTGAGTTATATATTTAACTTAAGTGTCGAAAAAGGGTGTTTTCCTGAGCAATTTAAATGTGCTGAAGTAATCCCAATTTTCAAAAAGGGAGATAAAAAAAACATGACTAATTACAGGCCGATTTCTATTCTACCCACTTTTTCAAAGGTTTTTGAAAAAATCATGATCAAAAGAATTAACTCCTTCCTTACGAAAAGCAAATTTTTTAGCGAAAACCAATTCGGATTCCGCTCTGGAAAGTCAACCGAAGATGCAATTCTCAGGCTTTGTAGTCAGCTCTATGGCAGCTTAAATAATAATAAATCGACTATGTCTCTTTTCATTGACATGACCAAAGCTTTTGACATGGTTGATCATGATTTATTACTAATGAAAATGTATAATTCAGGTTTTAGAGGAGTTATTTTTCAATGGTTGAAGACATATTTAAAGGCAAGAGTGCAAAAAGTTAATATAAATGGTACACACAGTGGCACTCGTTTTTTAAAAAGTGGGGTACCACAGGGATCTGTTCTCGGCCCCTTATTTTTCCTAGTATATATAAACTCTATTTTTAAACTACGTTTGAACGGTATGTCAACTGCTTTTGCAGATGATATAACATTTACTTATCAGTCTAATTCTGACCATAATTGTGTTCTTCTAATAGAAGAAGACCTCGAACTTTTAAGAACTTGGTTCTCAAACCATAAGTTAATTATTAGTGAAAAAACTAGATTTATGACCTTTAAAACATCTGGTCATTGTTCTTATAACTACAATTTGCTTTTCCATGCTTCCAGCTGTAAACAATTCAGCTTTCCAGTTCATGATTGTGGTAAATCAAATTTCGAACACAACGGTCGTTGTTCAAGTTCCTGTTTTAAAATAGATTCTGTAATGAGCTATAAGTATCTCGGTGTTACAATTGATTCAAACCTTAATTGGAAAGACCTTACCAACAATATTAAAAATCATATGATGGTAATTACGAGAAAAATGTACCTTTTGAAACCATTCTGTTCGAAAAAGATTTTGACTTCAATACATTATGGACTTGCACACTCTAAACTGCAATATGGTTTATCTAGCTGGGGTGGTTCCTATGCAAATACTTTTAGACCTTTACTAATTGCTCAAAAACATCTTATTCGAATTATTTGTAACAAAAGCCGATACACGCACAGTTGGCCTGGAATTACGAATTCTACCTATGAGACATTTATATATTTTTAAAGTACTAAAAGAATTCTTCAAGCAAAGTGGTAATATTCCTAGTAGAACCTCGCAATTATACAACCTAAGAATAAATAATATGCACCTTGTCAATGTACCCTCAGTTCACAAAGCTCATTTCTCTCACTTTTACACCGCCGCAGCACCGAAAATATTTAACAAACTGCCTCTGCCTATCAGAAAAACTCCAAATATAAGCTCATTTCTAAAAAAAGTAAAAGACTGGTTATTCACTGTTGACTTAATCTCTATCGAAATCTATTGTTAATATATGAATCCTAGTTCTGTAAACTAGAACAAGTTATCATTCTGCTGTATTTTATATTTTTCTTTCTCTTCTCAATTTTCAATTAAACATTTATCATTTTACTCTTAGTAGATTTATCATTGTAAGACCCTTTAAAAATTTTTAACTTATTTATTGTTTCTTAATTAAATATGTCCTGATTGTCACCCCACATCAGTTATTATCAATATACAATTAATTCAAGAAAGCATCATTCAACACTAACTTTATGTTAAAGAATGATAGCCTTTATTTATTCACTTAAACATCTTTATTGCTGTACTAGTTTTAAGATTTAAATGAATGAATAAACTTTTTAATATCTATCTATCTATGAAGTTGTTGACGTGGGGTTTCAGACGTTCACATATTACAGCAGACAAGATCTTATAAGTGACGTTAAGGAGGCTTATCCCTCTGTATTTGGCGCAATTGTGAGGGTCTCCCTTTTTTAGGATCGGGCATATGATACTGAGGTTCCATTCATCGGGCATAGACGAATTTATTTGAAATATCTTATCGTGTTTTACTTATTTGTTACTTAGGCAGAACAGAAAACAGTTGTTTTTCGCGCAAAATACATACAGCAACCGGCAACACATCTAACGACCGCGAATAATTTTTGCAAACTGACAAACTGAGCCTTAAGCTAGGTGTACACGATTGCCCGATCTGCAAATATTGCCAGATCTGTCAGTGAAAAACTTGTCTCGAATGGCTGACAATCATGTACACACCAAATTGATTTGCAGAAAAAATTTGTTCATCAATCATTTCAAAGACAAACTAATTTGCAGATGTGGCAATCGTGTGTAAACGATTCATTCATTTTCTGACGTTTCTGCAAATGTCTGGCAATAAATAAATTTGCACACCCAGTTTGAAGAACATTTGCAAATTTATTTATTGGCAGACAAATTTGGCAAGGATTACAAGGAAAAAAACAAGTGGATTGTCTACAATTGGATTGTCAACTACAAAACTCAACGAAAATTTAAAGGTGATTTTTGTTTTTTATAAAAAAAAAGAAGCACTCCGGGAGTGCCGACAGAAGTGAAAACAGAATTGAATTTTCAGTAAATATTTTAATGTACAGGAAAATCTTTTCATTGAAATGTTTCTTCTTAGTGCTTATAATAAAAATAGATAAATAGTGGCAAAATTTTATTCAATGTTTTATAATATATGTACATGTACATATGGAAGAACATCAATGAAACTTATGAGTTTTCATTCACATTTTCAGCTTTTCCATTATCATCTCATGCAATCATCGTATTCTAATAATGAAGTAATAGGCCTATGGTAACTAAAATAGGAAACGAAAAATTTTGACTCGAATCTATTTAAATATATCGCAAAGACTGCACCAACTGTCGATTTCTATTTCGTTGAAGAAAAACCAAAAAAAAAATTGATCTTTGAAACTAAGTTTTTTTAAATTTTCTTAGTTTAAATATTAGTTCTAGGTTGAAATAGTTATATTGTATCTTTAGGCCGAAAGGCAATAGAAATAAGTTATTGTGTAATTTAGAGTACCCGCCTAGGGTCAGTAAGTTAATTAAGTTATTATGTAAGCTAGTTTAAACATTTTTGTTAGCATGTAAGTAGTTATAAGTGATATACAATAAAAATGAATTTAAAACTGAAAAAAAAAACTGAAACTGAGTCGTTGGCTATTAAACTGAGGGTCTCATGTTCGAATCCCAGCCGTGGCGATCAATTTTTATTTATGTTTTCACTTTAAATAAACAAAAAAATGCAAGTCATGGCTGGGAAACGAACCTCAGACGCTGGGCTATGACGACTTTACATACGAATTACGATGAGCCAATCAAAAAATGGTGTCGGTCGCGAGTTCATTGATTTACCCCCATCGCAAAAGTGCCAAACGCGCCTAAAGAAGTTTTCACTTCAAAAATGTGTTAATTACGTGAGCATTTTCTATTGTTCTTTGATATTTCACTTTTAGCTTTAAATTTTTTTTTGATAGATGCGATGTGACAATGAACTGAAAATGAATTTGCAGATCCACAATTGAATTTGTGTGTACACGGTTTGCAAAAATATACAAATATCTGCGAGTCTATTGCCAGCTATTTGCCCCAATTAGTTTGTCGACATTGTCAGCCAAATAGCTGGCAATAAACTTGCAGATATTTGTAGATTATGGGGAACATCATAAGACCCAGCACAGCACAGATAACTTATAACACTTAACATATCTAATTTATAACCATATAAACAATAACACACATAATACTTACCCACTATAATACGAAAATTATCATAATACTTACCTGTAAACCTACAGCTATAACTTACCTTGCATAATACTTCCATTCATAAACTAACTAAACCTAATAATAATACTTACCTATGATCAACACCAAACCTATAAAACGTACTCCTCTATAATAAACTTGAAAACTACAATAATAAAAAAACATAATCATATTGACTTTTATAATACTTACCATACGATAATACCACTCGAATCTGAATAACACTTACCTTACATAATACATCATTACCTATAATCTATAAACCCAATAACATTGAAACATAACAATAATACTTACCTCATAACAAAATCCACACACATAACATTCGCCAAAAATAATAATAATAATAACCTAATATAGCCCTGTATGTCCATAATAAACCAAAACTTAAAATAATGCATTACACTCATGATAATACCTACATAATATAACTTCCTAATAAACGATAACAACATGCATAAATGAATGCCGCTGCCCACGCACATAAGTCCCACTGTAATCGTTCGATGATCTGCTGAGGAAGGCCTGACCCACAATTCGCACTGATCTTCAAACTTCAATACAGGTGGCCGTTAGCCAGATGGTGTGACGTACTATGTACTTGCAATTGCAAAAGCGAGTGCAAATCTATGTCAGGTCATTCAATGTGTGATTTTTATCGAGTGCGGGCGACAAAACAACAAGTAATTCAAGTAAAAGTGTTTGGTATGGATTTCTAAGATTGAATGCAATAGCACAATAAATGATTACTTGAAACTAAGAGTGAACTTCCTTGAAAAAAAAAAAAAAAAAAAAAAAAAAAAAAAAAGAAAAAAGAAAAAAAAAAGCTTGAAATTGTGCGTGGCAGTAGAATGATAATAATAATTGATAATTAAATTTATCTTCTGAATTCTGAGTAATAAATAAATCAGAAGTGCTGTGTTGTGCTGCGGGCAAATGGTTCCCGGAAAGAATCAGAACAGAAGTTAGAAGAAAGAAAGTGAAGAAAATAAACTTAAAACTAATAAACATACTGTCAGGGGCCCCTGATAGACTTGTATAATAGTGTCGCTACAAATAAAGAAAAAAAAAAAAACATAAGGAAAGGGAGAATTTGGTAATATCGAAGTGCGTTAGCAAGAATCCCGTAAAAAAAAAAGAAAAAAAGGGGGGACAAAAGTTAACAAGCAAGAATCCCGTAAAAAAAAAAGAAAAAAAGGGGGGACAAAAGTTAACAAGTTTGAACAATTTCGATTTTCTCTGGAGTATCCCTGGAGTTCCTGGTTGTGGTTTTGCGGTTTTTCGGTGGTCATCGTTCCCTTGTTATGTAAAAATCCCCCCCTTCCTTTATCCGAGTATAATTTTTGTTAAACCCCGTCCCGAAAATTGTATTCAGAAGTCCCGCGTTGTGTTTTGGTGTAGAAAAAATTGTAAACAAGAAAAAATTAGAGAAGTATAGTGAATTTTTTTAAAGGAAAAAGAAAAAAAAAAAAAGATAAAGAAAAAGAAAGTGGAAAAATCTATTGGATATGAAAAAAAAACATTCTTATTGAAGTGTAACTAAATGAAAGAAATAAAAACAAAAAAAAAATAAATATAAGATAGTGAATTATTTGTCTAGGGTTGCTCAAAAAACATCGATACATCGAAAACATCGATGTTTACTATTCGATGTATCGAATAAATCCGATGTTTCGCACCCTTTCGATGTTTACCGATACATCGATGTTTTTTTATTCGATGCATCGATTGCAGCAAGCATTAAAAACTAAAAAGACTCACTGAAAGTGCCAAATCTACAGTGAAATTTATTTCACATGCTCTCTCTTTTCTTTCAATTTATGTATCAGTTGGATGGTGTATTTCATTCGATCCATTTTGAATAAAGCAAGCATCGTACAAAACACACTCACAACTCACAGTTACAGTACCTAACCAAATCGATTTCAGTGTTGTTTCTGTTCAAATTATGTCATACATAATATGCTCTCTTCTCCTTTACTTTATATATTCAGTAGGGCTATTCCAGAAAGCGCGGCTGATCGCTTTTGGTGGCGGAAATGAATTTTCGTATTCTCAAAAGCGAATCGCTTTTAATTTTTTTTCCTGTGGAAAGCGTAAGCGCTTTCCAAACGTCATTCTTTTCTTTTGCAGAAACTATACCTTTTTGACATAATTCATTTCGTTTTCAAAAGCGATAGGTGTTGTAGTTTCGAATTACAAGCGGATTGATAGAAAAATGTTAATATAATGAAAAATTTAATTATCATCAATTGAATTGAGAGTAATTTTCCTTTTTTTTATTAAAGGAGTCAAAAACACACCACGACACAACGATTTTTGATGCTTGTTGAATTTATGCAACAACACGAAAGGATAGCAATTTTCTACAGCTATTAATGATTTGAAACAAACTTTAAGCAAGGTGGCACACACGTTAGTAATCCAGACTCCTTTTTCCGGCTGGTAATACAGCTGTCTTGAGTGCAATAGGCATCGGAACCCTCCTTTGAGAACTCCAAAACATCTCTCTAAGTACTTCGAAATTTTAAATGCACCGTATTGTACTTTGCTTGACTGATGTTCCCAAGAGCTGTTCTATAAGGTGTAATTAACCACGGTTCAAGAGTATAACCAGCATCACCTTCAAATGTATAAAACAATAGCATAGAAAATATAACTGCATTTAAAAATTTGTTTGATTACCAAAAATTTTGCTTTTATCTCCGTTCTTGAAAATATTTTCTGCGGATACTTAGGGAAACTTGGAATTTTCACTGGGAAATTAGGAAATAGATGACATTTGAGTGGATGCATAAGACTTCCAAATGGAAATAATGGAAGTTTAATTTCTAACCATGTTCGCTTTTCAAAATAACCTAAAGCCCTCGCAATTGAGTTATCGCTTTAAATACGATCCGCCGCGCTTTCTGGAATAGCCCTACAGAGACAGACTACACGATGTGCAGCTGCACACGCGGCGCGTACGCTTTGCTCAAAAAACATCGATACATCGAAAACATCGATGTTTTTATGCGATGCATCGACAAACATCGATGTAAGGTTACGATGTATCACATCGAATAAAACATCGATGTTTTTTTTCCATGAGCATCCCTATATTAGTCCCCATTCCCTACCAAATACAAAAATATTTTTTTTTTTAATTTATTTGCAGTGCATCAAGTTTTTTTTTTACCAAGTGGTGCACTACGTTGGCAGTAAACAAAAAAAAAAAACATTCCGAGTAAGTAATCCTTTTTTTATTATCTGCTTTTTTTTAAACTGGTGGACCAGCGCCATAACAAACAACGAATATTTGTTTATTTGGGTTTTCTAGGGATGAGGTGAGAAAAAAATGGGTTGCCAAATACCGGAATAAGAAAAGAAAAATCAATTAAAGAATAATAAGAGATAGTTATTTATAATTATAACCACTTTCTCTTTTTTTTTTTTGTTTTGATTTTGTTGTGGTAACTTAGGTACTTGAACTTTTTATTGGAATAAAATTCTAGTTGTAATTATTTTTTTATTTTATTTTCGTAATATTCATAATAAAAGTTGGATTCTTTGTGTTGTAATGTGGTAAAACCGCCTTTTTATTGTCATCCCGGTGACAACGATTTATCTATTTACTTCGTGGGTTGTTATTTATTTTGACATCTAGTTTGGATAATTCGGGAAGTTGTTCCACTGTGGCCATGATGGCTTAATAGAAATAATTTCAGGTCAACGGTGGAGATGGGCAATCTGAGAGTGAGTTGGCGATGACAGGGTAAGTCGTAGGCGATTTTTTTTTTTGATATACGATTAGGGGCTGCTGCGCAAAATCGGAGGTCGCAGTAGCCATTGGGTATCCTAAGCGAATACATGGGTGGGTAAACCTCCAGGGTCACTTCCATCATCGACCCTCCCCTTCGGATATGCACCCTCTTACCCTTCAGGGATTCAACTCGGCCCTTCTTCTAGTAAATAAAGTTGGCATGAAAATTTTCGTAACACCGTTCAGAGCTGTGGTTGCAAGATTCCATTTTCATTTCTCATTTGCACACATTTGTTGACGGTTGCAGATCTGACAATGATTGTCACACCTACCAATCGTGTACACTTAGCTTGAGAACTTAACTTCCTCTAGGTCGGGAGGACGGCATTCTTGATCATCGCCCAAGCTGAATGGGGCAATCTGACTGACAGCGGAATTTGTGTCCTCATCGCCGTTAAGCAGTCTGCAGAAATGATCTTTCCAGATCCTCAGTAGCGACTGTGACTCTATAACTATGTTTCCCTGCTGGTCTTTACAGGCTTGAGTTCGGGGTTTGCCACCCTGGCAGGATCTTTTTACCTTTTGGTAAAACTTCCGAATCTCGTTCCTGTCATGGCACCTCTCTATTTCCTCAAACGAGCGCTTCTCATGCTGCTTCTTTTTCTTTTTGAGAAGTCGGTGTTCTTCTCTTCTTTTCTCCTTGTAGATCTCGTTATACTGATCGTAAGAAGCCCTTAATCGTTGTTGCATCAGCATTTGTCGTGCTTTTTCTTTGGCTGCATTTGTCTTCCTGCATTCTTCATCAAACCATGGGTTTCGTTTTGGTGGCCGGGTGAAACCCAGAACCTCAGAGGCAGCGGAAGCCACATAGTATTGACAGTTTTTTCCAAGCTATTTGCGAAGAATTAAAGGATCTTCAAATTAATAGTTTGCCCATCAATCAAAAGACCTTGAAAGTAAGTAAGTAAGCAAGTATTTATTTATTTATTTATTTATTTATTTATTTATTTATTTATTTACTAGCTGAGCCGCCCGGCTTTGCTCGGGTCTGTAGTTTTAAGGTTCCCGTTCTCGTTTTTCCTCTTCCGTGCGAATAAGGGATGAAATTTAATCTTTTTACTGTGGAATTATGTGGCATCCTAAAGCTGAAAGAATTTTTGAAATGTGTCCAGTAGTTTCTAGGTTTCCTTTACCAAACACGTGAGAATATTGAGATCCTACTTTGACAGGAACCATCCCTGGACTAAACTATAAAGTTTTATAGAAACTCTTTCGGCCTAGGAGTATACCGTAGAAACAAACATATAGCTGGACCGCCCGGGGTTGCTCGGGTCTAACTTCTTTCAATCGTTGTGGACACAAAATTGTCTGAAAGGTTTAAGTTCAGCGATAAACCTCGCGCGTTTCTACTCCCAAGATAAGAAATAAATGTATTTAATGGGAAATTTTGTATTTTATCTTAATGCTAGCGGATAAACAATATTTCTGGTCGTTGTGGTTGGTGTATAAATGTACAAATTTTTTGGATCGCCAACTCGAGAGCACGCAACATATAATTGGCCATGCGAAAAACATGAATTTTCCAAATGTAATCCAGCTATAGCTAACGACTGTCCTTGTGCTTTGTTAATAGTTATCGCGAAGGCAAGACGTAAAGGAAACTGAAGTCGCTTGAAATCAAATGGCAAATCGTTGGTAATCATCGGTATGCGTGGAATCAGCACGTCTTCCCCTTTGAATTTGCCAATGATGATTGTTGCTTCGATCAAATTTGCTGTCAATTTTTTGACCGTCAGTCTGGTCCCGTTGCACAGTTTTGGCGGGTTTAAGTTTCGAATAAGCATCACTGGCGTTCCAATTTTCAATGTTAGTATGTGTGGTGGCATTCCTGGTGGTTCCATAGAATTTAAAAATTCGGTTGGATAGTTGACTGCTTGTTCTTCATCCATCACTGTGTCAATTGATTTGTATTTGACTGGTTCGCCGGGCAGTTTCAACTGAATTTGTTCGTTCAATCTATTAACATCATCATTCTTAGGCGCTAATATTGCACGTTCGCACAGCCAGTCTGAATTTTTGTAGTTGCTGGTCAAATTTGGAAAAACCTTGTCCACAACAGCTTGAATACTTAGCTGCATTTGACAAAAATGTGGGGGAAACGTAATATCATTTGTTTTCCGATCAATTGGAATTTCGCCGTTTCCGATGTCCAAAAGTTGTTTGGAAAATGTTTGGGCAGACCCATCTTGCCGCAAATGCACACGCATGTTCGTCGAGAGCGTGATTTTTTCGACTTGGTTCCATAAATATGATGCTTTTAAGCAAGCGTTCAGCTCATCTGCAGGCGTTGATCGAGGTAAAACGGGCAAGGTTTGCCGAAAATCACCTGCAAGAAGAATCAGAGCGCCTCCCATCGTTTGAGTTTTTTCTCGAAAATCGCACAGAGTCCGGTGAAGCGCCTCAAGTGATTTTTTATGAGCCATTGTACATTCGTCCCAAATTATGATTTTGCACGTTTTAAGGATTGTGGCCATTCCGGAATTTTTGCTGATATTGCAGGTAGGTGTTTCGGTCTGGTGCAAATTTAGTGGAAGTTTAAGTGCTGAATGCGCTGTTCTTCCGCCATCGAGTAGCGTTGATGCAATTCCCGATGATGCCAGTGCGAGTGCGATGCCACCCCGCATTCGAACCGAAGCCAATATCAAATTGATGAGAAATGTTTTGCCTGTTCCTCCTGGAGCATCTAGGAAAAAAATTCCGCCAGTTCCGTTGGCTACACGTTGCATAACTTTGTCATATGCATTTTTTTGATCAGCAACTAAAAGTCTTTGTTGCGTTTCAACAAAATGCTGTTGCTGGCTTCCATCAAACTGGCGTTCCCGGACCAAATCCCTGTCTTGTATGTCATTTCTGTTTCGTGTGGATGACGGCATACCAAGTTGACAAAGAACTTTGTTGTTGATCGATATGCATAAATCCTCAATCAATATAAGAGCTTCATTGAAAATGTCGTTCGAATACTCTTGATTTGGATCGATTTCACGTCTTTGCCTGAGAATGTCCTCACTAAGACTTTTGCGATGTGTTTCCCAGAGTTCTACGGGGTTCGATGGTGCACATGTTGTTAAAATGATTGCAAACAAATTACGTATTTGCTTTGGAAGACACGTAAGTGACGCCTCTGTTAGTGTTGTGTTCCAATGACGATCATTTTCAAGTAAGCCTAGTTTGAAGCATGCTTCTCTATACGTTTGGCACACTACACTGTCTACTGTTTTCAAAGCAACGAATGATGTAGGACCCTTGACTGTATGCAATAACAATCGCAAATAATAACATTCTGCGTTATTGGGATGTACGGTATACACACGTCCCAAGGCATCAGACGAACGTAAATCAGCATACTCTGGAACACTTGCGCCCCGCTTTCTTCGTGCGTACTTTTTTGTCGACGTGTTCCAAGTGTAGTATTTGGGCACTTCGTGATACAGCAACGTTTTTGCGAAATCATCCGATGCACACAATTTAAAAAAGGCAGTGAGTGTGGTGTTTAGTGGCTGTTCTGCTCTATTTTGTGCATTTTGTTCGGTAAAGTATACACGCTGGCCATTTTCCAAGTGCACAGCGAGATGTTGAACAGTTGGATAGCGTTCGTGGATGTTAAATGCTAATATTCGCCAAACTGCTTCATTGCTACTGATGTAGCGTCCCATTTGGAATTGAGTAATTTCATCAGTTTGATTGGCCAGGCCAAAAACTGCCATGTCACTGCCCTTATTGACGTATTTGCAAATGTACTTGATCGACTTCACCGAATTGCAATACTCGACATTAATGTGAGCATCGAACATTTTTGAAAGCAGGGAAGAGTACGGCACGATCCATCTGTTGTCTATGTCAACATCTACATTTCGGATTCTAATTGTAGTTGTGTATCCACCGTCATCGGGCTTCCTTCGCCTATACATAGGATATCGATCACCTCCAGTTTGAGTTTCATTTATTAGCTCCCGTGGATATCCTTTTGTGCACTTGCCATCCCTCATGCATGGTGAATTTGTGTTGAGTGCACCACATGGCCCATGAATCATATGTTTTTTGATTGTTTCAAACAGAATTGGATCTTCGTCTCGATTCGGAAGTTCAGCCGTAATGACACTATCAATTTGTGATGGGACGATTTTTTGCTTCAACCAAATTAAAATGTGAGCGTGCGGCAGGCCTCTTTTTTGCCACTCAACTGAGTACATCCAGCATCGAGTCTCTCCAAAAATATGATTCTTTGTGATAACGTCCATGAGTTTTATTAATTTTTGCTTAAAAACTCGAGCGAGAAGATCATGTCTGTGCGATGAGTTTTGGCCGGTGAAAAGCAGATGTGTAATTTCACTCCACGTTGGATTGCATGTGAAGGTGATGAACAAATCTGGGCGTCCATACTTTCGAACATACGTCATGGCATCCTGTGCGTATTCGTGCATCTGTCGCGGACTGCCGGTATACGTTGCTGGCAAGACTACCATTTGTCCGATATTAGCAGCGTTCCCATCATTTACCATTGCATCACGTAAGTGAACGTATTCTTCAACTCGCAACTTCTGTTGATTTAAACGAATGAAGAGAAGACGCTCGCTTTCAATTTTCGCGTACATGTCCACAATGAACTGATGGTATAGTTCACGGCATTTCAGAATGTGGTTGGTTTCATTTGCACGAATCATAATGCGGTAAGCGTAATAATCCATGCACGAAACTTTCTTTGTTGACTCTTCATTCGTGTTAGCGTTGATTTGCATGATGTTGAAATGGTAGCCATCTTCTCCACGCGGAAACAACAGTGGATATTGAAGTGCATCGTACGAACGATGTGTTTCCGAAACGCGTTGCACAGTTGTATTCCGGCGGTGGATGACAATGTCACGTCGATTGAATTCGGTGCCCACTATTACAACTGCTACATCACCTATCACCGGTGCATTGAAACGTCTTTCATGTTCCCCAGTCGGTGTTTTGTCTGCTCTTATTACAACAGCATAGTCATCTGATGGCATCTGGTCTATAGCAGTTTTAAATAGACGAATCAAACTGTTGCTTCCGTGCAACATTGTCTGTAATTCCGAAATGATTTCGCGTCTGGTTGCAGTATTAATCGCGCATCGCTGTTCGGTTTCTCTTTCCTCGTTGCCAGTAAAATATATTTGCAAAAACTTTGCCTCTAGATTCGGTAAAGGAAGCAACGAACCGATTCGGTGATATATTTGGCCTTGAACTTTAAAAGTGGGCATGTAACCGGCGTTGTTGTGAATGTTTGTTGCACCGAAAGAGGTCATTTGAAAGCATGAGTTGTAGTTGCGAATGTTCATCAGGAATTGTTTTGAAAATGTAGTGTCACCAGAAAGATAACTTTTTAGCGGCTCAGGTGGCTCCATCACCGGAACCAAAACTACTTTACCGTTCGAACAACACATTCCAGGAGACTCCTTAGCGAACTTCAAACTACGACAATGCACGCAAGCCTTATTCATTGGTCCAATAGCCACATCTATGTGATTCCTATAATCATAGTCTCTATCATAATTAAATGCTTCCAACTTCAAATCAATCCGTTCTCTAGATCGAGTCAGTCGTAATCGATTGTTATCAAGTCGTTCGCTATATCGTTGGGGTGTTTCTTTTGCTCTGGAGGTTGAACTTCTGACGCGTAATGTTTGAAGGCGGTTTCCACGTTGTTCTTCATTTTCCGTGGCTCTGGAAATGGAAGCTCTATCGCGCATTTGTTGAAGGCGAAGTTCGTGCTGCTCTTCAGCTTCAGAGGCTCTGGAAGTAGAAGCACTTTCACGCATTTTTTTTAGGCGAATTTCGCGCTGCTCTTCAGCTTCAGAGGCTCTGGAAGTAGAAGCACTTTCGCGCATTTCCTGAAGGCGAATTTTGCGCTGCTCTTCAGCTTCAGAGGCTCTGGAAGTAGAAGCTCTTTCGCGCATTTGCTGAAGGCGAATTTCTTGCTGCTCTACAGTCTCAGCACCTCTTTTTTGCCTTTTATTCTTTGCCTCTAAAGATTTTCTTCCAAGTGACTTTTTTTTTGGTGACATTATTGAAAACTGAGAAACATACATATCTTTTTAATCTTTATTGAAATATGAAATATAGATTGTGGAAAGACCACTTCCAATCGATTGAAAATGAAAAAAAGAAGGAATGTAAAATAGAATTCATACATTGGACGCCACGTATGTTTGCGTCCGAGAAGACCACTTGCAATCGATTGAATGGAAATGTCGTTCAAACGAAATAACAATTTTAATGTGTTTTTAAATCATCACAAAATATGTACTTAGAAATATTTACCAATTGTATTTTCTGCTAAAAAGGTTTTTGTTAAACTTGCAGCCTTTCTAATTGCGTTGTTAGCTTTTTCGACTAATGTCTCAGATGGGTAGATTCGTTTGAAATCAATAAATAATTTTTATTTTTTCGCTAAAGACAGCAAAACGTCTTTTAGCTATGGATTCAAATCTCTTTAAATATTACTATTTTATTGTGGAATATAAATATTTACCAATTGTATTTTCTGCTAAAAAGGTTTTTGTTAAACTTGCAGCCTTTCTAATTGCGTTGTTAGCTTTTTCGACTAATGTCTCAGATGGGTAGATTCGTTTGAAATCAATAAATAATTTTTATTTTTTCGCTAAAGATAGCAAAACGTCTTTTAGCTATGGATTCAAATCTCTTTAAATATTACTATTTTATTGTGGAATATAAATATTTACCAATTGTATTTTCCGCTAAATAGGTTTTTGGTAAATTTGCAGCCTCTCTAATTATGTTGTTATCTTTTTCGTTTAATGTCTCAGAGATCAGAGCAGAGCACAATATGATTTGTTCAAAATCAATAAATAATTTTTATTTCTTCACTCAAGACAGCAAAAACTATGTTAGATAGGAATTCAAATCTCTTTAAATATTACTATTTTACTGAGGAACATAAATGTTAACCAATTGTATTTTCTGCTGAATAGGTTTTCTTTAAATTTGCAGTCTCTTTAATTTTGTTGTTAGATAGCTTAAATATAAGTCTGTGTTGAAAGAATTTTTAAAATCGGTTAATTAACTTTAAGGTTCGCGTTCTCGTTCCTGTTTCTGTTCCAGTGGGATTATAGGGATGAAGTCTACGCTAAGTTACTGAGTGATTATGTGGTATCCCAGTGCTGGTAGTCCAGTAGCTTCTAAGTGCTGAAAGAATTTTTGAAATCTGTCAAGTAGCTTCTAGGTTTCCATTCCCAACACCGTTTCTGTGGGACTTCCGTTCTCATAGAAATATGTGAATGAAATGTAGGTCTATGTCACTGAGGGATAATGTAACATCCTAGAGTTGAAATAATTTTTGAAATGTGTTAAGTAACTTTAATATTCCCGTTCTCGTTCCCGTTTCTGTTCCCGTGGGATAATAGGGATGAATTATTGAATAAGTTACTTATTTAGGCGAATAATGTAGTACAACTAATGCTAAAAGAATTTTTGAAATCTGTCCCGTAGATTCTAAGTTTCCATTCCCAACCCCGTTCCTGTGGGAATATGGGGATCAAACCTTGACAGGAACCATCTCTGGACTAAACTATGTCTACCCTGAAAATTTCATAAAAATCCGTTGGGTGGTTTAGGAGTATACCCCGGACATACATACATACATACATACATACATCCTACTTTATATATATAGATTTCATCTACAGAAATTATAAAATTTCATTACAGATTACATTAGGTAAAAATATACAATAATAATAATAATAGTAAAATTGACAATAATAATACAAAACAAATGAGATGGCAAAAGAAAATATAACTCCATCAAAAAGGGGTCATGAATTTAAAGAAGTTAAAACAATAAGCAACTTATTTTTAAAACTATGCCTTGAACATAATGCAAAAAAGTCTTATGCAAAGGACACTGCGTTAGCCTCATTTAAACAACGATTAATGGGCTCATTGATAGCATAATTAAATCTATGAAAAGGTATATGAAACAGAGATCGTTCCCGAATTCTTCGAACAGGAAAATAAAAATTTAAAAGTGATAGCAAATGTGGACAATTAATTCGATAGTCTAAAATATCTTTGACAAACATGACTGAGTAATATTTGCGACGACATTCAAGTGTTTGTAGACTAATTAAAGCACACCTGGTTGAATATGTCGGCATCTCAATTCTCCAATTTAATTTAAACACGACGTACCTAGTAAATCGCTTTTGGACTTTTTCAATTCTAGCTGAATGGCTACTATAGAATGGGTTCCAAAGAACGGAACAATATTCTAACACTGATGTTACGAGAGAGACATATAACGATTTTAATGCATATGGATCAGTGAGATCTCTAGAATATCTTTTAATGAACCCAAGCATAGAGTTTGCTTTGGCTATTATATAGTCAAAATGTTCAGTAAATCGAAGCTTAGGGTCTAGTATAACCCCAAGATCTTTTTTTACTAAAACTCTTTCTAACGTATCACTCTCAATATTGTAACCAAACAAGATTAAGGAGTTTTTTCTATTGCAAGACAGTACTTGGCATTTCGGAACATTAAGACACAAATGATTTGTTTTGCACCAGGTAGAAAGTCTTTCTAGATCTTCTTGAAGCAAAGAGCAATCATTTTCACATTTAATTTCTTTATAAATTTTCAAGTCATCTGCATATAGAAGACATTTTGAGTTATAAAAGTTAAGAGGCAGATCATTAATAAACAAAAGAAAGAAAAGTGGCCCTAGGTGGCTTCCTTGATGAACGCCTGACGAAACAAAAATTGTGTCGGACACATATTTATCAATTTTTACATATTGTATGCGACCTACCAAGTAGGATTCTACCCATTTCAGAGAAACTGAGT
This sequence comes from Melanostoma scalare, assembly GCA_949752695.1. Lineage (NCBI taxonomy): Eukaryota > Metazoa > Arthropoda > Insecta > Diptera > Syrphidae > Melanostoma > Melanostoma scalare. Next base: position 78,104,928 of record OX456985.1, on the reverse strand, counting down.
GAAAACCTAGGTTAGAAAGCTTCCAAATCAAAACTTTGTGATTAACTTTATCAAACGCCTTCGCAAAATCGGTAAAGATTATGTCAGTTTGACAATTATCCTCAAAATTCTTTACAACATCATTACACAATATAGTCAGATTAGTGGAAGTTGACCTACCAGCAAAAAAGCCATGTTGATAAACAGAAATAATTTCTTTAACATGAAATAATAATTTTTGATACAAAATCTTTTCAAAAATTTTTGGAATTGAAGCCATTTTACAAATGGGTCTGTAGTTCGTTATTTCGTGTTTAGAACCTGATTTGAAAATAGGCGAGACAAAAGAGATTTTCCAATCATTAAGAAAAACGCCACACCTTAAAGACATGTTGAATAACATTGTCAATGGTTTTGCAAGTGAGCGCGCACAAAATTTCAAAACTATTGCAGGAAAACCATCTGGACCAGGGTTTCTATTGGAAACTAAAGCTTTAAGAGAATTTTCAACTTCATCCTCTGTAACTACGAGAAGACCAATGTCTAAAACAGATGAAGAATTAGTATGATTGGTGTTAAAATTGTAGATATTTTCTGAGCAATAAACAGATTTGAAATATTCCCCAAACAAATTACAAATATCCTTCAAATTATCAGATGTTTTACCTGAATATTTCATGCATTTAGGTAGCCCATTAGATTTTCGTTTTGAATTAATAAATTTCCAAAAGCATTGACTATTTCGTTTGAGATTAGCTTCTACAGATTTAACAAATTTTTTGTATAAATCGCTTTTAAGAAGATTAAACTCATTTTGCAATTTGTAAAAATTAGTTCGCGACAAAATATTATTTTTATTTACTTTATACAACTTAAAGGCTTTATTTTTTCTTTTTTTTAGTTTCAAGAGCCGTTTATCAAACCATGATGGATAAGAATTATTTTTTAAGGCTTTTTTGGGAACAAATGATTGAATAGCTTGTTTCAAAACATCTGTAAACTTTGAATAAGCCTCATCAAGATCATTTGTTTCCATAAAGCATCATTCATTGCATCAAAATTTGCATTGTTGAAGTCGCAAATAAAATCCACGTCATGAAGTGATTATTTCTTAAAATTCATTACAAAAAATCTTTGTCCATGAAAATGGTATTAACAAGAAATATTTAAGTAACAAAATTATTTTTATATAATAAAAATAGAGTTATTGTCACTACTAGGCAAAAAAGTTTAACATAAAATAAAAAATGGGTGGAGACCCAAGAAAAAACTAAAATGTTCGTATTCAAAAATAAACATAATTTCATAAAGACTAAGATGTAAAAAGAAAAATTGATTTAAAACCTACTATTTCATCAGAACATCAGGGGTTACTAATTATTCAGCAAATATTCGATACTCTGCACATCAAGGGAAATAAGCCATTGTTTTACATGTTTCAAAATCAACAAATGTGAAGTAAGCACTCTGGTAGGATGTGGAAGTGTGAAGCTTGTTGAACAGGCGACAAGACACGACATGGAAAGATCTACGTAATGCAGTTGTACGAGAAGCTGGTATGGAAACTTGGTTTAACAAATTCCCTCAAATATTATAATTCGAGATGATTCTTATATTACGGTTACCTGATCTTTTAAAAAATTCATTTAGCGCCTTAAAACAGAACAAATGGCGAACTGGAAGAATTTTCAAATCTTTAAAAAGAAGAAAACTTGGATACAAACGCGGCTTACGTCAAATTGTTTTCAGAGCAGACTTTTGCAATACCAACAGGGGTTGAATTTTGTTTAAATAAGTTCCTCCCCAACATAAAATTCCATATTGTTCGAGTGAAAGATGCCGTAATAAATTTTCATAAGGAGCTGGAACGAACAAACATTTTGATATAAGCGGGTTAAAAGGGGTGGGAAGGAGAGGAAAGGAAATTTGGATGGCCAATTGGAAGTGGAAACGGAAAATAGAAACAGGATGTGAAAGGTAGGATGAGGGTAAGGTTAGGAAACAGAACCAACACAGGAAACAGGAAGGTAGGTATTTAGGAAGGGAAAGGAAAATGAAGGAAGGGATGGATGAGAAGGGAAGGAATGCATCTACTTGGAGGCCTGGCACGCTCGCAAGGCACGGCTTAGCTCGCCGGATATGGGGGGTCTTGCCTCTTCGTAGAGCTGAACCTTATATCAAATTAACATATATCGTGCCAACAAAAATTCACACCACCTCCACAAAAAAGAATTTCCCCTCACTCTAGGCACTACCGCTGTTATGTAGTGCGGCCTCTTCCCACCCCTCCTGGGATCTCGTCGGCCAACGATGGTGGGATCCCCCTTATGCAAATGTGCTGTCAGGCACCACTCACTATAGCCACATCGTCACATCTTCAACCCCCCTGAAATTTTAACCTCACACAATCATTAGGCTTATTTATGCCACATTAAAAATCTTTGGGTCTTTTTGAAGGCGTAATGCACAATCTTATTTATTCTTAAAAAAGGAAACTAAACGAAACAACCATAAACGTAATGAAACAAAATCATAAAAGCATAAAGAAACAATAAAAAAATGAAAATTAAAATTAAACGATGGAAACCAAAATGAAACTAACTACAAAATAAAATAAATTAACAAAAAAGAAAAATGACACGATATAAAAGAAACGTCACCCTAAAACTAACCTACTATCTTATCTGTATATATATATGGTTTTTCGTTTTTGTGTTTTTATGTTTTTTGTTGTTTTTGTATTTTTATAATTTCATGTTGTTTTTTTTTTTTGTAATTTTCCGAGGTTCTTGTGTTTCTATGTTCTTATTTTATTTTTTTAACAATTTCTTTTTCTCCTTTTAGGGAAACCCTCAACTCCACTGAAACCCGACTTTTCCCACCTTGGATTGGTCGCACGCACTTGGGGATTGGTCGCACCCCGACTACAAATGTCCTACCTAAGGAGCTCCCTATAATGAACGATGTCGCAATTTTATCGGCTCACCAAAAGTTACAAAAAAAAGCGCAGCCCCCGCAGGAAAAATCTGGCTTAGTAGCGGCCCCCTAACCTTTTGCTATCGGACAGCTACTGGCTGACCGACAAATCGCACACACACACACACACAAGAAAAACAAATAAAAAAACCAAATTAACCAAGAAAATGAATTTAGAAAAATTATAAAAAAAAAAACGAATAAAATAAATTGTAAATAAAAAAAAAAGAAAAAAAAAACAATAAAAAAAAATCACGCCAAAATATGAACTTAAAACTAATACAGCAACGCAACCTTCAATATCTATATCGGCCACTTTGGCGCTCCGTAACCTTGGCAACAGGCGTAAGTATTAACCGTATGTTCGGCCTCACTACCTGGTGAATGTCTGTTTTTTTTTTCTCGTTTCGGGCATCCGATATCTTCTTTAAATTTTGTTGGACTCCTTGTTTGAAAATTTTACAGGTACTTGTTGTTGTCCAGTTGCTGGTTTATAGTTTGTTTGTCTACCCCCCTTTTTGTACTGATTTTTGGAACTACCCCCCCCCCCCCCCCCCCCTTCATAAAAAAAACAAACATTTTTACTTGGGGGACCCGGGACTCCCACGGGCCGCTTATTTTCCAGGCTGCTGTTGTTGTTGTCTTTTTCAACTTTTTGTTGTTGTTTTATATTGTGGTTTTCAGGTATTTCAATACCTCAGCAGTGGTACCAAAAAAACGTCGTTCGGCCACTACCTTTTTGTCCTTGTCGCTGACCGCCAGAGGGTTTTACCTAAAACATGTAAACATATAATATGCTACGCTCAATGCTACGGCAAAAAAAACCAAAAACTATTTTAGCACAAAACGATCTCTTTTAACCACTCACCAGGAAACTTGAATATCTATATATATATATAAATATATATATATTATATATCAGTACCAGCTTCACCAGCAAACGTTCTCCGTTTTTATTTTATTTTTGTTTTATTTTTGTTTTGATAACCATGCACTATTAAATTTTTCAAAAAAAAAGAAATGCAAACGAAAATTATTTGAATTTAAAACACAAGAAAAAAGAATTTCGAATTTAGAACTTACACAAAAAAAATCCCACGAACCGAACTTTTTCGACTTTGACTTTAAAAAGATCTTCAAAGTCGAACGGTTCCCTATTTCCTTGCCAATCATACAATGTTTACTTTTCCCTCTAGATGGCCTTAAGCTTGCCAGTCGGATTTTTTAGTGGCTTAAAAGCTTTTTTCTTGGCAGGCTCCAGGCTTGGAAGTGACTAACATTTTTACTTGCGATTATAGGTACTATAAGGCAAGTCTTGCAATCGTGCAGAAAAAAAATTTTGAGATAACAATCAAACATGACATTACGATGATAGAGAATACGAAAAAATTGGGTCCTGCAATTCTGTCTGTCTGTCTGTCTGTCTGTGTGTCTGTCTGTATATGGATCTACAGCCTGAACCAATGGACCGATTTTCTTCAAAATTTGCAGTTAGGGTCTGTGGAGCATCCTACAGGGGAGTTTTTGGAATTGGGTCTCTAGGTCTTGAAATAACGGTACCTGCCATACAACCGATATGATAATACTTATTTTTATCGAAAACGGCTCCAACGATCTCGATAAAATTTTGTGTGAAGGATTAATTTAGAATTGTTTTTCTTTTGATTTAAAAAAAAAATTTTGAAAAGGCCTAAAAACGGTACCACCCATAGTACCGTTTTTTTTAAAACCGACTTTCTCGTTAATGGCTGACACGATCTTGACGAAATTTTGGATTTAAGAAGTCGTAAGCAGTTTAAGAAAGACTGCATTACAATATTTAAAAAAAACTTAGTTTTGGAAATTTTTATAAATTTTTTTAAAAAATTTTGATTTTTGAAAGTAACTTCGAAACCACAACTTTTATTTTTTTCAAATTTTTTGTCAAAATAACTCCTATTAAGGTCTAGAACTTTGCATACTCGACTTTTAAAAAACAGTTTTTTAAAAAAAGTGAAAAATAAAAAACCGTTTTTTGGGAAAACTGCTCCAACGATTTTGATTAAATTTCATCATTCATGTGTATTAGCGATTGCAAAAGAATAGCGTTTTTAGATTTTTGCTTGAAACCTTTGGAATATTTAATTTAATTTTTTCAGTATTTTGCGTGATTTAATTCAATTTCCATTATTAATGTGTCGTTGGCAACCCTGTACCACAAAATATATTATGAAGATGTTGCAACGCAGCATGCAGCAAAATGCATAATTGGCTTGGATAGCCCACATTCATTAAATACAAGTGCCGACGGCACTTGCAATGCCATCGCTAAACAACCGACGGCAAAACATACCATCAATTACCAAAATTGGTAATTTCACTCAAAGATCTAAAGTGGGAGTTGCCATCACCCAAACATTGGGACCTCCCACAATGCGATGTTTTTTCATTTCCCTTTCGATGATGAGATCACAGAAGAGAAGAAAACTTCAATGCAAGGAAAGGGGGAAGCTGCTGGTTGACGATCGACTTGCCTATGCAAAAAACAAAATCCGCAACAAGTCAATGCCTTATAGAGGTACTAACGGATGGCCCAGCTGGAACCAAATACCGAGGTGTTATTAGGATGTGGATTCGAAATGTTAATCACTCTTGCGATAGTAACTGGGTAAACAAGTCAAAGAAATTAAAAACAATTGAACTAAGCAAACTTTTTGGTATTTTTTATTTTCTCTTGTTCTGGCGCTAGTAAGACTTTCGATCTTGGCGAGATAAAGCAATTTGTGTTGCTTTTAAAGTGAAGAGACAGACTTATTTTTCGCGGCAATATATGTACTTTGCCCACGGAAAGAAAAATACATTATTTATTCTTTGCTAATTGTCCTGGCGACAAAACAGTGGTCCTTCGAGCCGGATGAACCAGCGACCTATGGAAAATTAAAATCCGCGTGATCACCTGTCAACCTGTCATCTCTTGTGCTGTTTCGTTTTCCTCGATCTTCATGTCGTCACCTGTCAACCTGCCATCTCTTGTGGAAAAATTCAGTAGTCAAAGTCGTAAAATAAGTAAAATAACATGGGCGAAATAGATAATGTGATAAAGATGCTGGAGCATGCAAAAAGAGTAGGCCGACAGCCAACTGGACATCCAGAAAACAGGCGACGGAGTCGATCCTGCGATTTGAAGATAAAATTGCATGTTGAAGTTTGTAAACGGGAAGAGAAAAAAGATTGTTTGAGCCTCCCGAAACAAAATGCAGTAAAAAGACGGGAACCTGTGTTGGCTCCAATTGCAGATAAATTTACATGTACGGCGTAAAATAAGTAAAATAACATGGGCGATATAGATAATGTGATAAAGATGCTGGAGCATGCAAAAAGAGTAGGCCGACAGCCAACTGGACATCCAGAAAACAGGCGACGGAGTCGATCCTGCGATTTGAAGATAAAATTGCATGTTGAAGTTTGTAAACGGGAAGAGAAAAAATATTGTTTGAGCCTCCCGAAACAAAATGCAGTAAAAAGACGGGAACCTGTGTTGGCTCCAAATGCAAACAAATTGACATGTATGCGGGCATCGGCTACGAAATCAGAGGCCGAGTTGCCTTCAACATCTAATAAAAGGATACCCGCATATGATTATAAGGCCAGGTTCAGCAATCTGCTGGAAAAATATAGAATTAAGAGAGAGCAGTTCGAGAAGGAGAAAAAAGATTTTGAGGAAAAATTCTTGTCATCTCTTGTGCTGTTTCGTTTTCCTCGATCTTCGTGTCGTCAACTGTCAACCTACCATCTCTTGTGGAAAAATTCAGTAGTCAAAGTCGTAAAATAAGTAAAATAACATGGGCGATATAGATAATGTGATAAAGGTGCTGGAGCATGCAAAAAGAGTAGGCCGACAGCCAACTGAACATCCAGAAAACAGGCGACGGAGTCGATCCTGCGATTTGAAGATAAAATTGCATGTTGAAGTTTGTAAACGGGAAGAGAAAAAAGATTGTTTGAGCCTCTCGAAACAAAATGCAGTAAAAAGACGGGAACCTGTGTTGGCTCCAATTGCAAACAAATTGACATGTATGCGGGCATCGGCTACGAAATCAGAGGCCGAGTTGCCTTCAACATCTAATAAAAGGATACCCGCATATGATTATAAGGCCAGGTTCAGCAATCTGCTGGAAAAATATAGAATTAAGAGAGAGCAGTTCGAGAAGGAGAAAAAAGATCTTGAGGAAAAATTCTTGTCATCTCTTGTGCTGTTTCGTTTTCCTCGATCTTCGTGTCGTCACCTGTCAACCTGCCATCTCTTGTGGAAAAATTCAGTAGTCAAAGTCGTAAAATAAGTAAAATAACATGGGCGAAATAGATAATGTGATAAAGATGCTGGAGCATGCAAAAAGAGTAGGCCGACAGCCAACTGGACATCCAGAAAACAGGCGACGGAGTCGATCCTGCGATTTGAAGATAAAATTGCATGTTGAAGTTTGTAAACGGGAAGAGAAAAAAGATTGTTTGAGCCTCCCGAAACAAAATGCAGTAAAAAGACGGGAACCTGTGTTGGCTCCAATTGCAGATAAATTTACATGTACGGCGTAAAATAAGTAAAATAACATGGGCGATATAGATAATGTGATAAAGATGCTGGAGCATGCAAAAAGAGTAGGCCGACAGCCAACTGGACATCCAGAAAACAGGCGACGGAGTCGATCCTGCGATTTGAAGATAAAATTGCATGTTGAAGTTTGTAAACGGGAAGAGAAAAAATATTGTTTGAGCCTCCCGAAACAAAATGCAGTAAAAAGACGGGAACCTGTGTTGGCTCCAAATGCAAACAAATTGACATGTATGCGGGCATCGGCTACGAAATCAGAGGCCGAGTTGCCTTCAACATCTAATAAAAGGATACCCGCATATGATTATAAGGCCAGGTTCAGCAATCTGCTGGAAAAATATAGAATTAAGAGAGAGCAGTTCGAGAAGGAGAAAAAAGATTTTGAGGAAAAATTCTTGTCATCTCTTGTGCTGTTTCGTTTTCCTCGATCTTCGTGTCGTCAACTGTCAACCTACCATCTCTTGTGGAAAAATTCAGTAGTCAAAGTCGTAAAATAAGTAAAATAACATGGGCGATATAGATAATGTGATAAAGGTGCTGGAGCATGCAAAAAGAGTAGGCCGACAGCCAACTGAACATCCAGAAAACAGGCGACGGAGTCGATCCTGCGATTTGAAGATAAAATTGCATGTTGAAGTTTGTAAACGGGAAGAGAAAAAAGATTGTTTGAGCCTCCCGAAACAAAATGCAGTAAAAAGACGGGAACCTGTGTTGGCTCCAATTGCAAACAAATTGACATGTATGCGGGCATCGGCTACGAAATCAGAGGCCGAGTTGCCTTCAACATCTAATAAAAGGATACCCGCATATGATTATAAGGCCAGGTTCAGCAATCTGCTGGAAAATATAGAACTAAGAGAGAGCAGTTCGAGAAGGAGAAAAAAGATCTTGAGGAAAAATTCTTGTCATCTCTTGTGCTGTTTCGTTTTCCTCGATCTTCGTGTCGTCAACTGTCAACCTGCCATCTCTTGTGGAAAAATTCAGTAGTCAAAGTCGTAAAATAAGTAAAATAACATGGGCGATATAGATAATGTGATAAAGATGCTGGAGAATGCAAAAAGATTAGGCCGACAGCCAACTGGACATCCAGAAAACAGGCGACGGAGTCGATCCTGCGATTTGAAGATAAAAATGCATGTTGAAGTTTGTAAACGGGAAGAGAAAAAAGATTGTTTGAGCCTCCCGAAACAAAATGCAGTAAAAAGACGGGAACCTGTGTTGGCTCCAATTGCAAATAAATTGACATGTACTGCTACGGCCCTAATAAAGGTTCTCACACCTACAGGCCAACCGTTATAACTGCGAGCATTACTTGATCCTGGATCAGAGGCTTCCTTCATTATTGAATCTGCTGTTCAACTGCTAAATCTCAAAAGGGTAAAGAGCTGTGTTAACGTCATTGGTGTTGGGGAAACCACTACAAGCACCTCAAAATATAAAGTTTCGTTCACCATTTTATCTTGTGTCAATGCAAACTTTAGCCTGAAACTTAATGCGTTGGTTTTACCCAAACTAACAAAGTTGCTCCCCGCGCAAACAATTCCAAAGGCTGATTGGAATCATCTTCAAGATCTTGAACTCGAAGATCCGTCTTTTAATAAAGCGAATAAGATTGACGTTTTACTGGGTAGTGATGTTTATCCGTTTATTATCCTTGATGGTCTGCTTAAAGGAGAACAGGGTTCCCCTATGGCGCAAAGAACGGAACTGGGCTGGGTGCTATCTGGTGGGATTTCACTTAGTAAAAAACCTACAGTATCATCATTCCACATCAAAACTGAACCTACAACGTTAGACAATATAGTGCTGAAGTTTTGGGAACTCGAACAAATTCCAAAGCGAAAACTCATGTCCCCTGAAGAAAAAAAATGTGAGACTCATTTTAGCAGATGTCATCAACGCCAATTGGATGGCAAATATGTCGTTCACCTGCCCTTCAAAAATGGGTTGTTAGGCTTGTCCCAAAGGTCAGCATTTGTTCGTTTCTTACAATTGGAGAAAAAATTCAAAACCAACTCGTCCTTCCATGACGAGTGTAAAAATGTATTCAATGAATATAAGGAACTTGGTCATATGACTGAAATAGGGTCCACGGCATTATCTTCTCCTCATTATTTTCTCCCTCACCATGCGGTGATAAAAGAGTCCAGTTCCACCACAAAACTGCGAATTGTTTTTGACGCTTCCTGCAAAACATCGGATGGCACCTCGTTAAACGATCATCTTTTCACCGGCCCAAGACTACAAGATGATATTTTTGATCATATTGCTCGCTTCAGGAAGCACAAAACTGCATTTACCGCCGATATTAATAAAATGTATAGGCAAATTTGGATTAGTCCCCACGATTCAATGTACCAACTAGTTCTATGGCGTGACGCTGATGGAGAAGAAATTAAAATATATCGTCTAAACACTGTCACATTTGGCACAGCTTCGTCACCATATTTAGCTATTCGGACGCTTCAACAACTAGCGGCAGATGAACGAGACGACTTTCCCATCGCATCAACAATAGCTTCACGCCATTTTTATGTAGATGATGTTATTCATGGGGCAGATTCAGTTGAGGAAGCCTTAGAAATGCAATCTCAACTCCGAATAATGTTGCAGCGGGGTGGTTTTCCCTTAAGAAAGTGGGCAAGCAATTGCGAAAGGCTATTGACATCCGTTTCAGAGGAAGACAGGGAGGTTCAAATACCACTTTCATTCAACAACGAAGATGCAATCAAAGCGCTTGGAATACAATGGCATCCTGCAAAAGACACATTCAAGGTCAGAATATCTCTGCAAAAAGCGAAAATTACTACGAAGCGAACCATCTTGTCAGATTTGGCTCGTCTGTACGATCCGATTGGGTGGATAGCACCTTGCCTTGTCGTCGGTAAGATTTTAATGCAAGATCTCTGGAAAGAAAGCCATACATGGGATTCGGAGTGGAAATCGTTTCAGCGTGGCACAAATCGAAGGATGAATTTAGCGCTTTGGAGGCCATCGAAATACCGCGCTGGATTAACTTCACAAAAAAATCGAATGTCGAAGTTCACGGATTCCGCGATGCATCCGAAAAGGCGTATGCTGCAACGATCTATCTAAGAATCACCAACGATACTAAAACATTTATCAACCTAATCGTGGCTAAGACTAGAGTGGCACCTCTACAGAATAAATCTATAGCGCGGTTGGAACTTTGCGGAGCCTTGTTATTAGCACAGTTGTTGAGGCATACGATTAAGACGATGGAACTGCAATCATCAAAAATATATGCTTGGTGTGATTCTCAAATCACACTTGCTTGGATTAAAAGTGCATCACACATCAGAACTACATTTGTGGCCAACAGAGTGGCAGAAATTCAGGACCTTATTGATCCTCAGTGTTGGAACTACGTTCCGTCCAAAAAAAACCCATCGGATATTGCATCCAGAGGAAGTTCTCCGAAGGACCTCATAAAAATGACCTGAATAATGACCATCCGCATCACGGCTAACTTCGCCAACATTAACCTAATATGCACCCACTTCCAAACACAAGAGAAAGACCACAATTCCAAAGACTGTTTCTACGAGCTCCTCGAAGTAATATATGACGTGAAAATCGTCCTTGGCGATTTTAACTCAAAACTAGGGAAGGAAGATATCTTTGGAAATACAATCGGTAAACATAGCCTCCATGACAAAACCTCCGACAACGGACTAAGGCAAATCGATTTTGCTGCGGGGCTAAATCATGTTGCAAGAAGTACTAGCTTCGCGCATCTCAAAATTCATAAAGGTACATGGCTATCCCCAGATCAATCAACCGTCAACCAAATTGACCATGTTGCGATCGAAGCCAGGCATTCTTCCAGTGTGTTAGATGTTCGAACTTTCCGACGAGCTAACTTGACACGGACCACTACCTTGTTGTATTCAAGGTGCGAATGGTGCGAAACTCGCACGAACTAACGCTGTGAAGAAATATGACGTCGGAATGCTACAATCGCAAGAGATTGCCAATGCCTTTTCCAATCGAGTGTCCCTTCAATTATCCTTGAATCCCATGCCGCCAGCATTAAACATTGAAGACCAGTGGCAGCAATGCCAAGAATCCATCAGAGCCGCTGCCTCTGAGGTTCTGGGTTTCACTCGGCCACCAAAACGAAACCCGTGGTTATATGAAGAATTCAGGCAGGCAAAGTCAGCCAAACAACACGCACGACAAATGCTGATGCAAAAACGAACAAGGGCTGCTTATCGATCAGTATAACGAGATTTACAAGAAGAAAAGAAGGGAAGAACGCCGCCGCGGCCGCCGAGTTCTCAAAAAGAAAAAGAAGCACCATGAGAAGCGCTCGTTTGAGGAAATTGGGAGGTGCCACGATAGGAACGAAGTTTTACAAAAAGATAAAATTTCGTTAAACCACGAAATCAAAAATTTGCTGAAGTCATTCACATTATCGTTAAACATAAGAGAATAGTGAACCGACAAAAGAATCGTTCGAACCCTTCGGTCTAAAGTACAGAAGAATATTTTCATGTTACTGTTTTCAATCCTTTTCTCGATTTGTATGTAATAAACCTTGAAGAAAAATTTACACACCATGAAAAGAAGGGCTTTCAGTTCTTTTCAAGAAGGATTCTTTGCCAGAAAAAGACGAAGCAGCTAAAAAGTTTAATGAAACTGTTGGGTTTTACCGAACAAATTTGGTACCTGCATTCAAGAAACCAAAAAACTGTCAGTACTTGGTATGTGTGTAAACAATGATCTTCGTTTGGAGTCGCCAAAAACGCTGCTAAATGCCTAGGCTTCTTGAGATGATGCAGGAAGTTCTTCATCCCTTCTGATTTGGTTATAATTTATTAGGCCTTCATCCGCCCAAAACTGGAGTATAACTCCCATATCTGGTCAGGTGCTCCTCAAGCATCTTTGCGCCTACTTGATAGGGTATAAAATAGAGCGTTAAAATTTATAGGTGATAGTTCTATTCTAGTTCGAAGAATCAATTTGTTCTCTCTCGATGTCTCCCTTTCTCTCTTTTATCACCTTTTTCACAAACGGTGCTCTAGTGAAGTAGCCAGCTGCATTCCTGCCCTGGAACAATTTAGCCGCAACACCCGCCTCGCTAATGCCCATCAGTTTTACCTAGAGCCCAACTTCGGACGTACAGTCATGTATAGAGATTCTTATTTTAGTCGCACCACTCGAATGTGGAATGCTCTACCTGACCCAGTTTTCCCCTGTATTACGATTCACTAAAGATCAAAAGCAACGTGCATCGGAGTCTCTTTTCAAATCCCCTCCTGTTTTCCAAAATGCTCGCACTGTGTTCTATAACATTATGAAGGTAGTCATGTCGCGAGTCACAGGCACTCAAAGAACAGATGAAAACAAAGAAATAATAAAAGGTTAGAGAGGCGATTAGCAACCCTACCCATGCGGGTTGGTACGTACCTTCGTCGAGTACGGTGAATCCTCCAGGGGTGGGAGAGGTGATCAACAAATCCAGGTCGGCCAAGGGGGGACTCAGAACAAAAAAAAAGCTAACTCAGATGCTTCGCCAAGTCAAAAGGGTAATCGAGCGGTGGGTCGTAAGCCCGCAGCAGAGAGAACCCCGTGTGAGGTTGACAAATTGAAGTGGGCAACCAAAACTGTTGAAGGGACCAGCCAAGACTCAACGTTGAAGCGAGACAGGTCGTTTGAGGTTGAAAAACTTCAACCCAAAAGGCCAAGAGTCGGGGTTAGCGTCCCATCGACACTGGTGCCGGGGCAAACCTTTGGTGACGTGGTCAAGGGACAGATTATTTTCGCGCTCATCGACAAGAGCAATATGGATGGGAACATCTCTGCCGACAGCTGGGCGGTCAAGGCTCACCTCGCTTTCAGGTTTATACCTGTTATCGAGGCGAATCCGGGACCCCTCGTCAAGCTGATCGCCTGCCAAGACCAGAGATCGCTTCATCTATATAAACTTGCTGTCAGCGGTTTAGGTGAGATCTGGCCAGGTGCTAAACTAGAGGTTGTGGCAAGGGAGGATATCCCAAGCAGACCGAGAGCTCGTGCCTTGGTACCGGCCTTACATGAATTGCGGGAGATGGTTCTCCTGTTGATTAAGTACAGCAACCCGGATCTGCCCACTCACGATTGAACGGTTCCGGTGATAGAAAAAGAGTCGGTGGGTCGTTATCGGTCGGCTCTTCTCATCCTAAATAAGGAGTCATTAGAACCCCTGGCGGCACGCGGGGGTGTTATTCAGTACGGCTTTGACAGCCTAGTGCTGAAAATATACGAAAAAGATGAGGACGCTGCAAAGCTTCCAAAGCAAGCGGCTGAATCCGAAGCCAAGGAGTCCACTGCGAGCGTCGAATCTTCCATCATGGAGACCGACGCGGCAAGTTGCTTTGATTCTTTGGAACAGCCATCCTGCTCGAAACTGGTCGAAAAGACTACAAAAATAGTGTCTGATCAAGACGCAATTGACTTTTTTAATTCCGATAAGGACGACAACAACAAAGGTGGAGTCTTAACCTCCGACGATGAAATGCTTGGGGTTCTCCTTTCTGAGGATGAGTTGCTAGACTCCGCCTCAGATATGCTACAGTTTTGGATATTAAGCTGGATGATTGTAGCAATTCTGCAGATACTCCAGATTAATCTCCAACACTCCATCAAAGCCTCGGCCGGACTACTTCTCTGACTAAGCAAGTCCGGCGAGGATATAGTCCTGATCCAGGAACCATGGATTAATAAATTTGTGGTAAAAGGACTCAGGACGAAAGATTATTCTCTGCTGTATGTGACGGACAAAGGTGAACCAAGGTCCTGCATACTGGCAAAGAAAACGCTTAACTTATTTTTACTACCTAATTACAGTAATTGAGACACCACAACAGTAAAACTGCAGACCACCTTACTGGTTCACGTCCGCCTATCTAGGCCATGACCAACCGGGGCCGCTACCAGGAGAGACGCTCGAGCGCGTAATAAAAAGTGCAACAAAACTCAAAGCGGATCTCGTAATAGGAAGTGATGTCAACGCACATCACGCAGTATGGGGAAGTACGGACGTAAATGAAAAAGGTGAGTCTCTTTTTAATTTTATACTACGTACTAACCTTCTTATTTGCAATATCGGTAACGAACCAACCTTTTAACACAGCTTACAAAAAACAGACAAGAGGTTTTAGATGTCACCTTTGCATCTCAACCAATCTATAACAAGATTAAAAATTGGGTCGTATCTAAGTATCAATCCTTCTCTGATCACAGATACATCCAATTTAGTCTAACAGATGACACACCAAAACCCATAGGCTTCCGTAAATATAGGAAAACTGACTGGGTAAAATTCCGGGAAATCTTCAAACATTGTTACAACTACAATGACAACAGCTCCCCCTCAAACCCCTAGGATCTTGACAGCAAGGTCGACGATTTAACTAGTGCTCTTAACCATGCCTTGTGTAACTCCTGTCCTCTTACCATAGTAAGAGGGAATAAGAAACCACACTGGTGGAACAAAGAGCTACAACAAGAAAAGTTGTGCGAAGCTTTTCCATCCCCCCATAGCGAAAAGCTATCTACGCACTGGTTTCTGTTATTCAATTCTTGCTCAATTCTCTGTTTATGACTTACTTGAACTCAAGTGAACTTTACTTCTCAAATTTTCACTTGCATAGACTGAACCTCTGATTCAATCCATTCAAGTGCAATATAATTCCCTAGTACAATACGTTCAGTGGGTCATAAACAAAGTTACAATATAATTCTGTTTTTCTTTTGTTTATCTTTCTTCGAATCACTATGTGTATGTTCATTCATAACGATTATGTCATTATGTGTTTTAGCATGCACAAGTGTGTTCGAATTATCGGATACGGATTAATGGATACACAACTAAATAGAATTAGATGAAGACATTTTCAAAGAAATATTTGATAGGTATATTTAAAGAAAATTTTTTTTTTTAATTTTGAATTTAATTTTAATATCTAAGCTCTCCGGTCAAGCGAAACACAACTCTTTCTCACGGCCAAGAAATTTAAATGAAGAAAAATAAAATTACGTGAAATAAAATAAATAGAAATATTTTTTTTCTAGCCAAAAAAAATTTAATTTATTTTTTTAGATTCAGCATTTTTTTTTTTTTTTTGAGCACTTAGTTTATTTATTTCATCATTTTTGTTTTATTTATTTAAATTAACATAAACAAATATTTTTTTACAATGTTGAGGAATTTATAAAAAAAAAAAATTGGTGTAGTATTAAAAAAACACTTTCATAGAGCATTTCCCATTTTTTTCCAGTGTCTTGTATACCCTCTAAAATCTTTTCGGTTCTGTGGTTAAGCTCCCTTTATCAATCTTTTTATTCAATCTAAAACATTTTGCAATGCTATAGCGTGCACTGCTTTTTAACTGCCTGAACATAATGGTGTAGAAGTAATAGCAGCAAGCAGCACTGTCAAATCCAAAAATTAAAAAGCAACTGAGGAATGTAGCAAGCTCGTCGCCAATGTTGTAGCATATTTAATAAATTCCTCAGTCGAATTCTGCTGCTGAGCCGTTTTGTTTGGTTTTTTTAATTTGATTTTTTTTTTTGTGAAACGTCAAAATGTAGCAGCAGCATACTCAAAAGTTGAAGTTGAGTGACTCCCTGAACACAGTGGAGCAGCAGTAGTAGTAGCGAACAACACTGTCTAAGTTAAAAGTAAGCAAATACCTTAAAAGTGTATACAATGTGCAGCAGCAACAGCACAAGTTCACTCAACTTCAACTTTCGAGTATGCTGCTGCTACATTTTGATACAACAATTTGTTTCATTCATAATGTATCACTCTCCGAGGAATTCCAAGAATGCCGAAATACGGACTATTAAGCCTACCGCAGGTTTAATTCGAGAAAGAGCAGCCGCATTGCGACGACCGAAGATGTAATACATCGAATCCTGAATCCTGATATCCTCTGATCCATTAATAACGGGCTTAAGGCCAAAGGCAAATTCTTCCAATTACCATAGGCGCTAAAAACCTCGTTATTGAAGTTTTTTCTTTTTTTATTTTATTTATTTCATTTATCTACAAGCAATTTTACAGCTAACAGATATAGTGCTCCAAGAATAGATTATTAAAATATAAATAAGTACAATAAATCAGTCTTAAATTTACTTTTACTAAAAGAATTGAAAAATAAATTCCCGAAGGCACTTCATTGAAATCAGCCACACATCTTGATAACGTTTCATTACATCCATAAACTGTTCTATGTATTTTTTGAAATAGGAAAATTCTTGTTCTCGTGGACCTGGCAAGGTACATGTATATGTATAGGTAATAGAGCAAGGAGTGTTGGACACATTATGTGGTAGCATAGTAAGTCTCTTATGAGCATTACACCATGAGTTTTTCTTCTTGATTCTAAGGATTTTATTCCAAGCAATAGGCACCTAGCTTTGTAATCGGGACAGAAACCCGAGCTCATTTTGTTGAATATGCATTTTATAAATCTTCTTTGAACCGATTCTACCCTGTCAGAATTAATTTTAAAATCGGGACTCCAGATTACATCAGCGTATTCCAAGAGCGATCTTACAAGAGGTGTAGGTATACAAAGATAATAAAACATAAGGATCTTGAAAGACTTTGCCATTTCGTTTTATGAATCCAACCAACGAGTTAGCTTTTGGTACCAAGAAATTAATGTGGTTTTTAAAATTTAATGAGGAATTAAGAATAACACCTAAGTCCTTATTGTTTGAGACACGATCTAAGACATCAGATTCAATTGTGTAATTAAACCGAATACTGGTACATTTTCGAGTAAATGAAATAATGTTACACTTTTTTATATTAAGTTTCAAGCAATTTACGTGACACCAGTATGAGAGAGAATCAAGGTCAGATTGAAACAATTGAAAATCACCTAAGCTTTTAATTGTTGAGAATAGCTTGAGATCGTCTGCATATAACAAACACCTACAATATTTGAATACAGATATAATGTCATTAATAAAAATTTTGAAGAACAATGGACCGAGGTGGCTACCTTGGGGTACACCCGATGTACACTGAATTTCTCTTGAAAAAGAATTTTCAACTTTAACCTGTTGTTTTCTACAAGAAAGATACGAAGATATCCAACGAAGGATTTGGGAATGAAATCCAAACATCTCAAGTTTAGCAAGGAGTATTTGGTGGTTTACAGAATCGAACGCCTTACTAAAGTCCGTGTATACCGCATCGACTTGAAAACCATATTCCATAGCATTAGTTACAAAAGTAGTAAAATATGCCTGGTTTGTTATAGTAGATCTACCAGATACAAAACCATGCTGTACTTCCGATAAATATTCGCTTGTGAGGAAGTTTAGTTTATTTTTCAGGATACTCTCAAACAGTTTGGGAATTGCAGAGAGTTTGCAAATACCTCTATAGTTTTGGATATTATTTTTTTAGCCTGATTTATAAATAGGAACTAAATAAGAAAGTTACCATTCATCGATGAAGACTCCATTTGCAGAGACTTGTTAAATATCATATGTAAGGGAGTGCAAATAGAGTTAAAACACATCTTAAGCACTGTGGCAGGAATGCCGTCGGGGCCAGAGCTAGAATTAGATTTGAGAGATATTAGTGCTGTATTAACTTCTTCGAAACTGAACTGAATGGATCCAATATTAACACTATTGTTAAATTGTGTGAATGAGCTTTTGTTAAGTCTAGATACGGAATAAACCGATTCAAAGAAGTTAGCAAATAATTCGACTGTGGAATCTAAGTCCGATGATTCGACGCCACTGTAATTCATAGTACCTGGAAACCCTATTGATTTTCTTTTGAAATTTTTGTAAGACCAGAATGATTTTGAATTGTTTTGATATTGCTTTCAATATTTAGAATATAAACTCTATAGAGAAACTTGCTAAGAACCACAAAATCTTTGCGTAACCTGCTAAAGTGTTCTTAATCAGGTTGGCTTTGTAACGAAATAGACCAATGCCCCTCTCTCTCCTTGTAGACCACCGTTACAACCTCATGGCTACAGGCGCATGAGGCTGATCCGGTCAGCAGGAAAGAGAGGGGTGTCCAGGCTATACGACCCCTTTTGGCATGCTTGTTTATGTGGACTTAGCTCGTCGGATGGGGTGAGTTCTTGGAGCCGCAGCACTGGACGGTCGTTACGAATTTCATGCCTATATCATTCGTCAGTAAAAAGGAACTCGATTATCGATTTGTGGAGGGTTGATTCCAATAAGGGGGAGGGTCCAGATGTTATTGGCCCACGGAGGATTTTCCCACCCTTGTATCCGGTTAAATACCACCAATGGCTACCACTACCTCCCGAAATGTGTGGGAGCTCCTAATTAAAAAAAAAAAAAACATCGCCCCTGTCAATCAATCACCAGCTTACCTAATCCTAGTTCTATTATCGTCTCATCTTCCTTCACAAATCATAAATTCAGTGGTTTCAAAAAAACGTTATAATAAATTTATTGGTAAGTATGTATTCAAATTCATTAGTTATATTTTTTTTATCCTATTTTCCTGTATCTTTTAAATTTTTTTTTTTTTTGCAGATGGCAACACTCCTCCTTTCTAGTTAAGTAACATTTAGGTTTTTTTTTTGCGAAATTATCTATTTAATGAAATTATTTTTTTTTTTCTAGCAGATGGCAGCTCTATTCAAAATATGGCAGGTAAAAAAAATAATATATTCAATAAATTCTTTTTTTTTTGTCTGGAAGATGGCAACTAACTCTTTCCTTTTCAAAAATAAATATAAGCAATTTATTATTCGGTATTCCTTAAAAAAATATAACGCATTTAATAAAGTGTTTATTATGGTAAAAATTAAGTACTACTGCACATCTACTTTCTTTCGAACTCTCACGCGGCAGGTATATAAATTCAATTTTCTTATGCATAATTTCTTTAAGACATAATGTTTGATAATCTTTTTTTTAATTTAAGCCGATGGCAACTCTTATCCCACCAAAACAAAAAAAAATTTTCACCGCGATTAGGGTAAACCAAATATTTTAAAGATTAATATAATAAATCAAAACTTACTCAGCTTTTTCTTTCTTTTCGGCCCACGTCGTGCACCACCTTGGATTCTGGAACTCAGCTGCTATAATGAATTTATAAAAAAAGGAAAGGATTTTGTTTTGGTTTTGAACCGCACATAAATTTTAAAAGCTCTTCTTCTTTAATTATTTTTAGTAATTTTAGTAATTATTTTTTTAATTTTGCTGAATGACACTCAGAGGTCATTCAGCGGTCCGGCACAGGGTCGTCGTCCAGGATGTAGATTCCTCACTTTTCCTCACTTTGGCTCCTAGATCCTCGCCACACACTAGTCAATATAATTTCTTCCTTTTTTTTTTTTTCTTTTCACCTTAAAAAAAAAACCACTCGTCCTTTCTAATTTTCTTCACATTTGCTTTATGATCATTCTTTCCACTTTATTTATAATTTTTCATTCATTTTTCGTTTCGTAGAGTTGGTGATTGGTGTATTTCGTTTCATTTTATACATTGCATATTCAATTTTTATATTTTTTTTGCTGGTTAATTTGTTTTCTTTTTATTATTCATTTGCACGTAGGACGTAGTTGGGGTTTAAATTATTAACTCCACACAAAAAAAATTCGAACACGGTGCTACTGCACATCTACTTTCTTTCGAACTCTCACGCGGCAGGTATATAAATTCAATTTTCTTATTCAAGGAAGACAGCTTTTACGCGTCAAGGTATCAAAACATAATGACCAATTAACCTTTGGTGATGGCTAAGCTAAACTTGTCATGTACCAACCCGACCGTTGTACTTGCATAGCACATAGCCGGTACAGTTGGGTTAGTACATGACAAGATCAGACCACCAGGTTAGCGGACACTCTTGCGCTTATCTTCATTTATGTGCATTGCAATTGTTAATTTTCGACTAGCGGGTGGACATAAGCTCGCCTGTGGTTGCTAGGTGAAGTATGTACGTATGTACATGTATGTACATTTTACGCGTTACTTTCACGATTTGAATTGTAAAAAGGCAAGTAGGGTGGGTCAGGTAAGTTATGTCAGAAATATTATGTGGTATTTATTATTTGTGGTAATTATTATCTTTGTTTATTAATTTCAATGGTAAGTATTATATTATGTGTATTTTATTATGAGTAAAAGGTAAGTATTTTAAAGGGTAAGTATTATAAAGTGTAAGTATTATAAAGGGTAAGTATTATGTAGGTAAATCTGTTATTATTTCAGGTATTATTATAGGATGTATTTTATTTATTGGTAGTGTTATTATAAAAGGTAACTATTATCGTTAGGTAGGTTTTATCATAAGGTAGGTTTTAGCAGAGTAGATTTTTGGATTTATTCGGTGTTTTATTATGTGATTAGATTATGATGAGTTTTTTAGTTGAGATATTCCACGTGTTTTTTAATCTAATAAATGAAAAGATTAGTAAAGTTTTTAACAGTTAAAACACTTTTTATATTTTCTGAAATGTACATCTGAGGAAATATAAAAAGGGTTTTAACTGTTAAAAACTTTACTAATCTTTTCATTGATTATATTATGTCTATTATTTATGTATGTACTGTATTATCCCGTTCCCCACAACTTTTAGATTTACTGTATTTTACGTATGCTTTTCGTTTTTGTTTTTTTTAAATCACGGAGTTGTTTATTAATCCAAGGTGAATTCAAGGACTTCTTTTTTGCAAAAACCGGTATATAGTTATCAAAACCCAAAAATATGATTTCAGTGAAGCGATGATACATGTTTTGTAAATCAAGATATAAAAATTCAGTTCGCAATCAATGTTGAAGAAATAGTCATTAAGACCGGTAAAATTAGCTTCAGAAAAATTATACGATTTTAAATCCTGTTTTAAATTTTTTGATACATATGTATAAAACTCTATTTCAAAGAACAATTCAGTGTAATAAATAGAATAATTCAGCAAGGAAAAGGAAACATTAAATAAATTAACTTTTAGATCTTCACAACATCTGAACACTAAATCCAATATCTTTCCTAAAGAATTGGGGATATGATTAAATTGCATCAAATTTAAAGAATATAGATAATCTATAAAAAATAAATCAAAATTTTGTTTCATATTTAATGGAAGTACACCTAAGACACAAATATTGTCTGAGTCAATGCAAATACTGTTTATAAAATCAATATTGGATATATATGTTTTTCGTACAATTCTAAGCATATATAATATGCTCAATAGTGTAGCATATTCAATAAATTCCTCTGTTGAATTCTGCTGCTATTGCTAATCCTTTTTTTTTTTTGTGAAACGTCAAAATGCAGCAGCAGAGTACTCAAAAGTTGAAGTTGAGAGACTGCCTCAAATGCCTTAAGAGTGTATACAATATGCAGCAGCAGCAGCAGCACAAGTTCACTCAACTTAAACTTTTGAGTATGCTGCTGCGTGCTGCTGCATTTTAACGTTTCACACACAGAAAAAAAAAACAAAATGGCTCAGCAGCAGAACCAGAGAATTGACGTCTTATGCTACAATATATTATTATATCACACAAATTGGAGACAAAAAAATTTAAAAATGGTTATAACAGCTGAACAAGCAAAAATTGTCTTGCAATACAAATATACAAATGAGAACTTACCAAAAATCAACCTCAACATAATATTCAACACAAGATGTCTTAAAAACCATATAATACCCAACAAAATTAAATCAAAATCCCATGCCGAAATAAAAACTCAAAATATAATACAAAACATACGTATAAAAGAGGAAATAAAATTTCTAGTTTCTACACAGTAAAAAAGCCAACCTAAACGAAAAATTATACGCACTGCATTAAGAAATTTACAGCAATATACACTACATCGCAGCAGATCTACACATAAAAGCAATAAAACAACACACACAAGAACTCGCAATAGAATTAACAAAGAGACAACACAGCAAAATACATAAGTTTAAGGAAAGGTTATTAATTCTTATTTATTCCTATTTCATTGCGCGATTTTAATAACCTCTAAAGTACTCGGGAACGGGAATAAAAACGTTAACGAGAGCTAGGTGTTTGTATTAAAGAGCCATTAAAAATATTAATCCAATTTGAATGAAATTTGGAACACAAAAATGGCATAGAACCTGAGAAATAACATCTTAGGCTAGATTTCCTTTTCATATTCTCTCGGAAATGGAAACATAACCGGGAGCTTGAAAAATACTAGACTGATTCCAAAAATTCTTTTGCGAAGGAGTGCTGCATTTCCCCTGAGAACCATGGACTATATTTCATCCCTAAATTCCCACAAGAACGGATTGGGAACGGGAACGGGAATTCAAAAACCGCTGGAACGATATCAGATTTTTGTCGCTTTTACAATACGACGTTATCCCCAAATAACTTCAACAATATTTTATCCCCATATACCCAAGAGGACGGGACAGGAAAAGAAAACATGCGGGAACTTAGAGAGTTCTGAACCGATTACAAAAATTCTTTCACTGTAAGGGTGCTTCATTGTCCCTAAGTTATATAGACTATATTTCATCACCATTTTCACACAGAAACGGGAACGGGAATACAAAAACCACTGTTCTGATCTCAATACGGTTTTCACTATAAAATACGGTGTTATTCTCAAATTACATAAGGTTGGTTCGTTGAAGCCCTAGGGTCGCCCTGGGGTTGCCACAAAGCTTTTTTTGAGAAACCTAAAGTCGCCCTGAATGTCAAATTGAGTGTTTTTTGAGCCCTAGGGTTGGCCTAGGTTTTCCCTCAACTCGCCCTAGGTTTTTGCTGTGGCGAATCGACGCCTGTGATATGGCATGTATTTTTTTTTTTTTAATGACAGGGATGTGTGGTGATTTATGGTTTAGCGTTTTTTGAGAACTGGAAACTTACTTACTTTCTCAGGTGAGCATTACAGTTCGGGGTGAACATGGGCCTCAACCAACATCCTTCTATAACGACTGAACGGACCAACGATCATTCGGAGAATTTTTCTTTCGAAACGGCCAAGGGTTTCCTCATCCGCTTTCGATAAGGTCCGTGTTTTCGCGCCGTACAGCAGGACTGGGATGATCAAGGTCTTATACAAGGTCACCTTGGTTTTTCTAGAGAGGTTTTTGTTTCTCAATTGCCTTCTTTGGGTTAAAAAGAAGCAACGGTTGGGAAGAGTTATTTTCCGTTTGATCTCCGCACTGATGTTGTTGTCCGTGTCTACAGCGGATCCTAGGTAGACGAAGTCCTGTACTACTTCGAAGTTATGTCTGTCTATTGTGACGTTTTGTTCAATTCGTCGATGTTCTGCGTCCTTTTTTGATGACAAAATATACTTCGTTTTGCCCTCATTAACCATCAAACCCATTTCTGGCGCTTCTGTTTCAATCACATCACGCTTCCTCTGGTGTTGACGTTTGAGTTTCTTACAATCTGTTCAAGTATAATGTTGAAGAAATAGCATGACAGTTTGTCGCCTTGCCTAAAACCTTTTACGACATCAAAGGTCTCGGTGAGTTCTTTACCGACCTTGACGGAGCAGCGTGAATTCTCCAAAGTCATCCTGCATAGTCGTACGAGTTTTGCAGGGATGCCGAAATTAGACATGGCTCTGTACAGCTCGTCTCTGTAAATACTGTCATACGCGGCCTTGAAATCGATAAAGAGATGGTGAATATCGATATTATATTCTCGGGTTTTTTCCAAGGTCTGCCGTGATGTGAACATTTGTTCTATTGTGGACTTCTCTGGTCTAAAACCACATTGATAAGGACCTATCAAGTTGTTGACGTGAGGTTTCAGACGTTCACATATTACAGCAGACAAGATCTTATAAGCGACGTTAAGGAGGCTTATCCCTCTATAATTGACGCAATTGTGAGGGTCTCCCTTCTTTAGGATCGGGCATACGAAACTGAGGTTCCACTCATCAGGCATGCTTTCTTCCGACCATATCATGCAGATCAGCTGGTTCATGCTCCTTTCCAACTGGTCTCCAGCTGCCTTGAAAAGTTCGGCATCAAGGCCATCTGCACTGAGAACTAGAAAATTCAGGTTTTTTGACAACTCATAGGGTTGTCGAGAAAACCTGGGACAACCCAGGGGAAAGTTCAACGAACGAAATTAAAGACTATATTTCATCCCCATGCGAGAACGGAATGGGAACTGGAACAATTCAAGGAACTTGGAAAATACTGGACCGATTCCAAAAATTTTGTCATCGTTAGAGTGCTCAAATGCCCCTGAATAGACTATATTTCATCTCCACTCTGCCTCTAGAATGGAAACTTGGGCCTGAGCTACGCCGGGCGGGTCAGCTAGTTTCATATAAATTTCTTAACAATTATTGAATAATAGAAGAATTAAAAAAAAATTCATCTAACTTAAATAAAAATATAAGAAAGGCTGGTGACATTCATTATTTTTAAGAAATTAAAAAATAGAGTGGCATTCCACTTCAAAAGCTTTAACTATCAAAATTAAAAGTAATTGGGTGGGGTGACCCCTGTAGAATTTACATAATTAAATTAAAAATTTTTTTTTTTATATATAATACAAAAATTGATATCAAAACACTAAGTAACAATAACCGATGTAGTAAAAAATTTGAAATGTGAAAGTTAAATTAACCCAAAACATCAAAAATATAAGACTCCAGAGCAAGATAGTCTAAGGAAAGAAGCAACATTTTAACGCTTTTAAAAAACTTTCCAGATACAGTTATAGTCCTTATTGATTGAGGAAGAATGTTAAACAACCGATGAGACATAAAAGAGAAAAAGTTACGATAAGCAGTGGTACGGAAAAAAGGAACAGATAATAAGTTTGAAAGGTTTCCACGAAGATTGTATCTCGAAATTAAACGAAAATTGAAACTGCCAGACTTCATATAAAAATTTTTTAGCACCTTGAAACAATATAAATGACGAACTGGAAGTATCTTAAGAGCACAGAACAAAGAAAAACTAGAGTACCTACCAGCTTTACGACAGATTTTTCTAACGACATATTTCTGCAATACCAAAAGTGGTTGTATTTTGTTTCAATAGATATACACCACCCCAGCAAGCAATTCCGTATTGTAACTTAGAATGGAAAATACCATAGTAAATTGTCATTAACAGTTTAGTTGAGCATACATTACGCAAATAATAAAAATGTCGCAGGGTACACCCAAAATACTTCTTCAGGGATTCAGCATGATTAGCAAAACTCATCCGAGAATCTAGATTCAGTCCCAAATATTTAAACTCGTTGACTTTCTCAACTAGAAAACATTTATCACTACAGTTCAAATCACAATAAAAGGAGGGAGGAGAGAAACCAGACGAACAGTGTGAATCTACAACATACAGGAGCATGGAAGAAAAAATTTGCATTCAACATGGTAGATGAAGATAAACTGTAAAACATTATCTTGGTCTTAGAGCTTATTACTAAATTATGTTCATAGAACCAGAGTCGCAATAGGTCAAGTCCCAATTAATATTGTAAACGAGGTCTAAGGGACTATAAGTGCCGTATGAGAACGCAATGTCATCAGCAAAAGCAGTTGGTAAACCATTGAAACTAAGTGCAAAAAGCGAATTGATGTAAACTAAAAATAGAATTGGACCCAGTACAGAACCCTGTGGTACACCCAAATTAAGAAACCTTACGTCGCTTCTTGTATCATCCATTTTCACTCTTTGCGACCTTGTTTTCAAGGTAAGACCTGAACCAGTGAAGCATGAAACCCCTAAAACCAGCTTTCTCCAGCTTCCTTAGCAATAGATTTAGATTAGATTTAGATTTTTCTTTATTTTCGTTTTCTTAAAGGGTAGCATAAGATATTTTCTAGAGCTTTCCAAAGAAGCACCAATGGCTTATGCACACACTGTAACTTGGATGCCTCTGAAAATACTTTTCACTTCGTTGGAGTATGCCCGATCTTTAGAAGTTATAGAAGAACATTTCTTGGTAGTGACGTACTCTCCCGAACACAATTTTTCCATGTTTTGAATGGCAGCTGCTACTCTAATCTCTATAAGTTTTTGAAATCTTCACTAAAATATCGAAATCTGATCCTAAATGAATTTTCTTAATTTATATTATCCACTAAGCTAAATTCTTTATTGTTACTTTTTAACCTGACAGGCAACTTTATGTTATTGTCATAATTAATTTTATACCAGCACATGCAATGTTTTTGTTATATGTACCTTTTTTATGGAAATAAAATTATATATCTATCTATCTATCTATCTAAGATATTTTCTATAAAGAATTACAAGCATGGCTTTTAAAGCCGTCTGCCGGATATTAACAAAACATTTAATATAAGAGATTATACAATTTCTATTTAAATATTATATATATATATATATTTTTTTTTTACAAGAGAAGATCTAGGTTTAAATGATTACAAAAATTTAATTAACTTTGTTTTTTATTTTTAAATAAATTTTTTTTTTAATATGTTTTTTTTTTTCGCAAAATAGTAGCGTATTAGTTAGCGTATGAATTAGTAGAAAATCATGAAAAGAAGGTTTTACAAAAATATTACGGTAGTAAAGTATTCAGACATTAGATTATAAAGAATACAAAAACAGGGTGGGCTTTTAGTTTAGCTAAAACAAAAATTATGTCGAGGAAAGACAGGTGAAAAACTGCAATTTTTTTTTTTTTTGGGCTTTGAGTTTAGCTAAAACAAAAATTATCGATAAGTTCGAAACAACAAAAATTAGGTGGGCTTTCTGTTGAGCTAAAACATAACGAGGATAATATTTTTTTCCGGTTCAAAACATGTTCAAATAAGTGTTCCTATAATTCCTGGCATGGAAAGCAAATTGTAATAGCAACTTCCAGCCATAATCTCCATTCAAGACTTTGGCGCATTCTTCAAAAGTCAGGAAACTTTTATTGAAATAAAGTCTACGAAACTCTTGCAGAATGGGGCAAACCCCCATAAAGTGAAACACATCTTCATTTTCATTAAGATTGCAGAGTGCACAAATAGGGGTTAAATCGTTTCTATGTGGCCTATAATTAAGTTCAATCATTTCCGTTCTCAATTTAAAAATCAAGCTCATTTCTGCAATTGTAAACTCTTCCCTGAAATAGTTATCTGCACTCAGACACAGATTAAAGCGGCTATATGTAGTTCTTGAAGATGAACCTCTAGCCCTACCAAGGCAGAGTTGAAATATGTTTTCATCTACAGTTGTAAAAAAGCAATAAAGCTTAGCAATATATTGTGGTTGAACATATCAAATGCTTTTGTGATGTCAACAAATAGGCCAGCTGCACATTTTTTCTCGTCGAGTTGTGACATTGTTAATGAACAAAATTGTAAGAGAGCATCTTCCGTCGATTTGCCCTTTAAAAAACCAAATTGAGCTGGATTGAAAAACTTGGTTTTATCTAAAAAACTCATTATTCTATTTTTCATAAGTTTTTCAAAAATTTTAGTGAAGACAGAAAGAAGTGAGATGGGCCTAAATTACTAATTTCAGTACGATAACCCTTTTTGAATAATGGTAAGACATCTGCACACTTGAGCTATTCTGGCAATACACAATATATTGTTGGTGTTGATTCAAATATTTTTTGGGTTGCATATATGACAACACTATATATAGCTTATTCCAGAACTGATGAAGAATACGAATCTGATGAGGAAAACTGGAGGGAAACTAGAAGAAATCTAGCTGCCGAAGAGGAGTTATTTTTAACTGCCAAAAACATCGGCCAAATTGTATTGTTGCAACTGAAGAAAAAGTTCAAACTTCCTCTTGAATGCTGTGTGGGAATAGGGACAGACGGGTGTGCTGTTATGCTTTCAGAAGTTCGAGGTGCTGTCATGGAAATTCAGAGAGAAACAAAAAATGCTGTTAGGACTAAATGCTACAGTCATAAGCTAAATAACTCAATTTCACAAAGTTCCAAAGTATGTACCTGCCATTCGAGACGCTGGCGCTGTTGCAATAATGAAAGAGGTTATCTTCTTCTTCAAATCGCATCCGAAACGAAAAACTGTCCTCATGAACACCTTGGGGTGTGCCCTCACATCACTTTGCGAAACAAGGTGGTAGAACGACATGACTTCAATTTTCTATAGACCTCATCAAAATTGTGGAAGCGTTGAAAACGATATCGCAGTGGCGTGACCCAAGCACCACGGCTGACAAGGCTTCCTTACTTATAACATCTTTATGCAATTCACAGTTTATTGTATCAGTTTTGTGTTTGAGTGATGTGTTGTCTTTAACACAGTCCTTGAGCAAGTTACTACAATCTAAATCTCTTGGCCTGAGCAGCGCATTGCTGGTGAAGAACACGATTTCTAAGGTCGCCGGGAGAACATATACCAGTTTCCACAACATCTGGTAGCATGCAAAGAATTTATGCGATCAGTTGAATTTTGAGTTGAGAATTCTTCGTATTCCACGTCATGGTGGACGCCAAATTCTACGAGCTAATTTTGACACTAATTCAGCTGAGGTATGCTACAGAATCTCGTTATATGCACCTCTACTTGACTTTGTCCTGACCGATTTGCATGAAAGATTTTGACCGGAAACCTTAGATGTATTTAAACTTACAATTTTCATTCCGGAAAATACAATTTGATATAATACTGATGAGTTGGATACCACCGTTAAGTCGCTAATAAATCGCTTTGGAGCAGAACAACCATCTTCCCGTTACTGCTTGATACGAGGCAAAAGGAGGGATTTAAAGGGTAAGGAAGGGTAGGATTTGGGGAAGGAAATAGGAAATTGGATCGGAAGGAAATGAATAAGGTAGGTATTTTTTTTTTTTTTTGCATCTCAGAGACTAGGGCAAGCTCATTTTTACGTACTTATCTACGCTCTTCATCATAAATGCAAGTGTTAGAGGTTAGAAAACACCAACACCAGCACAAAGAGAACGTATATATGTAATGTATATATGAAAAAAAAAAAAATACAAATAGTGACATACAATATAGAACAAAACTACTAGAAATAAAACTAAGCATAAACTACAAATATTTTGAAAGACAATTAACTAAGAAAGTATAGTGGGATAGGAAATTTTGAATGAAGGAAACGGTCAGTAAGGATAGGAAACTGGCGGGATCACAACAACACAGGAATGGTAAGAGAAGGAAATTTCACTTTAGGAGAAGGAAGGGTAGGAAATGAGGATGTGGACGAAAGGAAGGGTGAAGAAAGGGACGGAATGTACGCCGGGAAGACTGGCATGCTGGCTAGCGCGGCTTAGCTCGCCGGATGTAGGGGGGATCTTGCCTTCCCGGTCGCACCTCACCTCGACCAAAACACAAAAAACATGCCTTTGAGTGAATACCACCACCGATGAACTCCACACTCCAGGAGCTGCTGTTCTTGATGCAGCATGGCCTGTATCCCTCCCTGCCTGGAAATCCGCCGGCTGATGATCAGGAATTTCCCAATAAACCTGTGAAACTTTCAACCCCCTTACCACAGCATCCTCACCACCTTCTCACACCCCCCATGTGATTACTCTTTATTGAGCATAATCACCCGGAAATAAAAATGAATCGGACGCGCAGATTTTCATAAACGAATAGCGTGATTCACATTTATTACAAACAGAAAACAAAAATGCAAAAGGAAAACATAAAATGGTATTTAAACTTGCAGACTATAAAACAAAAGAATGGCAAAACAAAAGAAAACAGTAAATGATACAATAAAAATCAAAGATAAATGAACAAATTATCAAATAAAACGAAAATAAGATGTGTGTGAACTATAAATTTAGGAGTGAACCTATTCTTCAAAAAAAAAAAAAAAAACAAAATATCTATAGAATAGATCACTATCTTTAAAACGTTAAGGTTTTTTTCTTCTCCACGAGATCAATTGCTGAACTTGATTTCCGAAAAAGCACTGTACTGTTCTCGGAAGGAATTGAAAATCTCGTCTTCCCTAACCTACTTCATGTAACCTCAAAAAAAAAGAGCTCCCTTTAAGGGGGATGGGCCTTCTTTGGACCCTTAGACACTAATTCACAAGAAACTCAGCACAACACAAATTTGAAAATCTTTTCGAGCCGCCTCGCTATCACAAAAAAAAACCCGAAAAGAATACAAAAAAAAGCAAGATTTAAATAAAAAAATATCACGCTATATATAACTATTAACATCTTCAGCTTCTATACTGCATCCGCAACAATTTGGTAGTAACTCCATTTGGTGACGGTGATTTATCAGGCCGCCACTGTGTTTCGTCTCAAATTCAATTTGGTTTTATCGGCGTGCTGATAAATTTTCTTACAACCGCGTATTAATTTGAAAATGTATTTAAACCGCGTATGAATCTTAACTCCACGGCCTACCTTCCTCGTAATACTTTTGTAACTGGCACCAAAAAAAAACAATATGACAAGGTTTTACTTGGGAAGCCACGGGCTTTTCCGATCCTTTGATTTGGCGGCGGTTAACTTTTTCTCTTTTTGTTGTTGTTGTCCTTTTTTCTGGGTGCACTGATTTGGAATCCGTTGGCTTTTTTTTCCAACACACCGGTGCTGCTTCAAGCCGTTCGTTCGCTGTCGGTCGGTCACTACCTTTTTGACTTTGGTCTGTGTGACCGCCGGAAGGTAGGACTAAAACAAAAAAAAACCCATAATTTCCATAACCTGATTTAATTTTCACTTAACAACAAAAAAAAACACAAACACTACACTGCCTATTATATTAAAATCACAAAACAAAATTTCATAACTACATATTCACTATTGTTTTACCCGTGGATTTTCTGCCTTTTTTTTCAATTTCTTTGGCGGTGGTCTATTGGATGCCGATCAAATTAATTTTTCCTTTTTACTTTTTGTCTGTCCAAATTGCTTTGATTATACACTGCCTTTATTTTATTTATTTTATTATTTTATTGACTTCAAATTTTAATATAAATAATTCACATTTTTCTATTAAAGTTTATCTTAAGTCTTTAAATGGTTTGGCCAGTGGCCGTCTACCAGACTGACATTTGTATTATAAAAGTAATAAAAATAAAGAAAAGTCAAAGTTAAAAGTTGTACTTTTAAAAATAAATTTAACAGTTTGCGTTTTGCGCATTTGCATCTTTAAAAGGATTCATGAACTATACAAGATCTGTATCGTAAAGCATACAGACAATATTGATATAAAAGGTCCCATCCTCGTCCTCCATTCAACATGTTTATAGTTTCCTCTATACTAAAAACTTCCACACCAAAGTATCGCTTCCGAAATTCTTTCAGGATTGGACAGATTCCCAAAAAATGGAACACATCTTCACGCTCTCTGCGATTGCATAAACTACACAATATTGGAAGATCAGGGCGATGAGGAATGAAGTTCAAGCCGACGAGTTCTCCTCTTATCTTAAAAATCATGCTTATTTTGCTTGTGGTGTTATCGGCCATAAAGTAAGTTTTATTATCTAAGTAGTGGTTTACTTTATTGTAGTATACTCTATATATTGATGATTCAGCTTCCTCAGCATACTTATCGTACATCCTATTTCCGGTTTTCATCAACAATTCGTCCAACTTCTCCTTAAGGGATGAAACGTTTTCTTGGGCTGATATTGTTAAAGCCATTGAGCAATCGTTCGCTAGATTGTACCACTCTCTTACGCACGCTCCTCCTGAATTAATGAGGTGACGAAGCACTAGTTTTGGAATCCTATTTTCTCCCATTGACATAACTTTTGTCACATAGTTGATGTGCAGTTTTAATGTGTCCAAAAATAGAGGTGCTTATCCTGTTTCCAAGTGCAGCATATAGATGGGTGATGCGTTCGGCAACTTAAAAGTGCTTTTAATGAAGAAACGGAGCAACTTTTCCACGGCATCAAAGGGAAGGTATCCCCATACTTGCGCTCCGTAAAAAAGAAGAGCGATTGCGGTGGCTCGGAAAACTTTGAATTTAGCTGTGTGCGAAACGTTATTTCTCAAATAGTAGCTTCTCCACACAGTACACATTGCACGCTTAGCTTCCGCTACTTTTGCTCGGAGGTGCTTGTCTAGATTTAGGTTTGGAGTAATCAAGACTCCCAGATACTTATACTCCTTTACTATTTCCACCGCTTCCTCTTGGAATGTCCACCTTTCCGTTCTAGAGTATCTTCCACCACCACTTCTAAATATCATTATTTTGGATTTCGAAAGGTTAACCGATAGGTTCCAGGATTTGCAAGGGAAGGGTGCTTAGGACACATCCTTGCTTAACTCCCACCGAAGTATTAAACTCTTCCGAAAGCTGTTTTCCATCCCACACTCGTGCGACGTTTTTCTTATACATAGCTTGAATTACTGAAATGATTTTAGTTGAAATTCCATATTCGTAGAGCTTGTAAAAGAGAGCTTCCCGCGGAATGGAGTCAAACGCTGCCTGAAAGTCGACAAAGAAGGCATACAGCTTTTTTCCCTTCTTTATGTAGATTTCGGCGATATTTATTAAGGAAAAAATTTGATCGACTGTTGAATAATTTTTCCTGAACCCTGCTTGGAATTCATTCAAAATCCCCTTGTGCTCAATCCAGTCGTAAAGTCTATTATATAATACCGTACTAAAGAGCTTTGTCACAGTATTTAAAAAAGAAATGCCCCTGTAGTTTGTTGGGTCATCAAGGTTGCCTTTTTTATGTATAGGAAAGATGATCGCTGATCGGAAACTCTCGGGAACGTCTGCTGTTTCGAAAATTCTGTTAAATTCGACAGTTAGGAGACGTACAAATTCAGAGGTAAGATGTTTGAAAAATTCAAAAGGTATTCTGTCCTCACCAGGCACTTTGCCATCCTTAGAGCTTTGTATAACTAATTCCACTTCGTCAAGGGAAAATTGAACATCAAGGACTTCATCAATTATTAATGGAGCTGCATACTGTAATGGAGGCGATATTTCACTTGCGTTTAGGAGACACATAAAATGAGATTTAAAATGATCTATGTGTAGAACTGCAGAAGTTGAAATTGTTTTCTCACTCATAAGCCTTACTGCTTTCCAAAAATCTGTTGAGTTTTTGGTTTTGTTTATTATCTCAATGCTTCTGAGGTCAAAGTTTCGCTTTTTTAGCTTACAAAGCTCTTTGTAGTTCTTGTTTGCAGATGCATAGAGGACTCTGAAGTTTATGTTGTTTGACGTTCTGAGTAAACTCAAGTATGCAAAAGATAGCTTTCTTGCTGCCAAACACTCATTGTCAAACCATTTTTGTTTATTTGCGTTGTTTTTCTTTCTCGGCATATTTTGACAGGCAGCGTTTTTGACGAAGGATATGAGAGAGTCCAGGTCAGGATTCCCTGCATCTTCCGAAGCTAACCGCGTTTCAATCTGTCTTCTAAGCTTATGTTGAAAAATCTCTCTGTAACTGTTGTTCCAATGTAGTTTGGAGGAAAGACAAGAGCCAGGTTCCATTATCTCGTCGCGATCTATTTTTATTTTAAACGAGACCTCCAGAGGCATGTGGTCCGAATATGTTTTCACAGCTACTTGAAATGTATCGAAACAAGAGACCCAGTTTCCTGATATAAAACAATAGTCTATCACGGAACACGATGTGCCACGGATAAATGTAAATTCACCTCCACGGTCGTCTTCACAGCTTCCATTTAGAACGTGGCAATCCAAAGCGTCAGCCAGTTCTAAAATTTTGATTCCTCTCGGGTCACACACCTCGTCTTTTGATTTGCGATCGTAATGAATACGATTTGAGTTCATTCCGCTACTAAAGTTGTTCTGTGATACGCCCATTCTTCCATTAAAATCACCGATCATCATCAAATTTGCTGGTTCAAGCTCATAAACAAGTTCTTGCAGTTTGTCGAAGTCTCGTTGCCAACGACTACAATTTAAATATATTGGAATGATGTAAAAGCGGTTTACTTTAATTGCTACTTCGAATATACGTGATTGTTCCAAGTTCTTAAACTTTACTGATATATCCTTCATAGATTTTTTATACCCAAAAAGTTCTCCTCCACTTCCTCTTCCAAATGTATTGGTTTTTACAGCTGGTGTGCATTCTAATTCATAGTTCATAAAAATGCTCCTAAAATTAGTTTCATTGTAATCTATTATAAAAGTTTCAATAAGTATAAAAATATCAAAATTCTTAATGTAATTAAAAAATTCAGGAAATAACGATTTGTTTTTCAGTCCAGCGACATTGTAACTTATAATTTTAATCGTACCAAAATTAAAGTTCGCCTGGCAGACAGCTTCTTCTCAGTCAAATGAACACCTGCTTGTGCTTCCACCTTCAGCTTGTACAGCGATTCCACTACCCATTGCGCTTACTGCTTCACCATTTTGAGATCTGACATTTCTGTCATAAACTCTCGTTGACGTTTCATTGATGTTTACATTTTCTGTTTTTAATTTATTTAATAAAGATATCAAAGGCGGAGGAATCTCCCCTATGATTCTGTTTAAGATGACGAAACTATCTGCTTTGCTTCCATTTTTCAGCCCCAGAAATGAATCCCATGTAAACACTGTATCTTCCACATACAGCCTGTCGTCTCTTACAAAAATTTTTGTTTTAGGTTTTGCCTCGCGGATCACCTTCATTATAGCAACCAACTTGGATCTTCTTTGTCGTGCACTGAACGGAAGGTCTTTCCGAATACTTATTTTGGTGCCCTTGAGCTTCTTAGCGTTTTTTAAAATGCTTAAGACAGTTGATCTGGACTTTACTTTTACAAACACTATAGCATTGGTGGCGTTTTGGTTGTTTACTCTATGAGCATATTCGATGTCGTTGCAAATTCCATTTCCATCGAGCAAACCGGCGCAAACGTTTTTGGCTTTCTCAACGGGATCGTTGTGTTGGTTAGATGGCAAGTGAACTACGACATTTTCTTCCAGACTTTTTTGCATGAGACGCTCGATTTGTGCCTCTAGTATCTTATTTTGGTTTTCCAAAAAGATTACCTTCGATGAGATCTCATCTTGCTTCGCTTTAAGAGCAGTCAGGTCGGCGTAGAGATTTTGGAAATCTTCTTTTGTGACGAGTTGTGAGGTGAGTTGCGAGTTATTTTCCCTCAGGATTTCTCTCATTTGGCTTATATTTATTCCTGAAGATGACATTTCTACAAGAATTTTTGATGGACCTCCTTTTGTGTTGTTAAAATGATCCGGCGAAGTTTCCTCAAGACCTCTTTTGTTCATATATGTTAGGTCAATTTGAGCTGAACTTAACAATCAATTTTTTGTGCCTTAAATGCTAGGACTTACGGAAATTTTTCTTCGCAGGTGTAAGTAATACCTTTATTTAAACTTTTATATCTACTAAAATTTTAAAAATTTTCTCGCGAATATATCGACTTTTTTTTAGATTTTACACAGCCTTTAACAAAGGTCTTTATAAATAAAACTTTCACTTTATGTTTGATGTCGTTCGGTATTGGGCTTAAGCAATTTTGCTGCCTCCCGCACTAATCTGATTTATAGAAATTAATGCCGGCTCCCTTTTGAACATTTATACATTCAAACCACCCGAAAATTCATTTTTCCCTTTTCTTCTATTTTTCCATTCCTCTCATCTATTAACTGATTTGTTTCTCCCGCACCTATTTCCAATAAAAAAAATAACAAAAGCTCCACCATTGAACTTCTTTACCTGTTATCTACTTTGAGGATTCCCAAAAAAGATTTTATCTTCCTTGCCACCCTGTGCCCAGGGCCGAGCCGCCCCTGTGTGCGATGTGTGCGGCGCACACAGGCGCCAAGACAATAGAGGCGCCGCGCCGCCACTGCCACCTAACTTATTTTTGTTACCTAAATTATTGTGTTTTTTGTAGTGGAGTATCGATAAGTATGTAGGTTCTTTACTACTACTTTAAGTACAGCTTCCACCATTGACCTCACACAAAATCTCACTACTACCACTTTGAGTACAGCTTTCACCACTAAGGCCACGTTTGGCTGACTTTTTGAATTTTGCATCCAACCAAGTTTTTCCAGCTTGTTGATAAGTGTGAACTGCACTAATAAAAAACTGGTTAAACGTCAAATAAAATAAACTCACCTCACACATACCTCCATAAATTTCTTACGCCACTTTTTTTCTGCTCGCACGTAGGTATTCACAGACAAAAGATGTGATTACAAAAACAACAATGTAAACAGATGAAAAAAGTGCAGCAAGAGAAGTAAAAGTTTCCCCTCTAATTAATTTCTTCTCTCTGGAGATAGCCAAAGACAAAGCAATCGAACAATCATTTGACTGAAAGTGTGTGAAAGGTGCGCATTGAATTTTTATAATAAATAGTTAAATAGTTTGTTTGTTAGTGATTGTATTAACGTGTTTTCGCGATGAGTGATAGTAATAATGATAATAAAAAGAAATTATCTTGTTACCAGAATCTAATAAGGAAAAGAAAACAAGAAGAAGAACGTAATAAAAATGCAACTAAAATAAGTAAATATTTTACGGCTCTACCATCCACTTCCAAACAATCATTAGAGACAGAAGCCAGTCATGTTATCGATGAAAGTGTTATTATATCTGATTCAAAAAACGCTTCATGTAGTGGTATGTACTTTTTATGAAATTTTCTATACATATAAATATAACTTCTGTTTGTTATATGAAGAGAAAAATTAGCTTTTTTCCGGCCGTTTCAGAGATTGGACGGAAGGAACAGACAGACAAAAATTGTAAAAAAAAATGTTATTTTGTATTATGTTCCGTGTCTTATGTAGTTTTTACTAAATGCTTACATCCATAAGCATTTAGTAAAAAGCGGTTATTTTAATATTACAAACAGACAATCTAATTTGTATAAATATATATAAATTATTTATAGATAGATAAATCAGTTTATTCAGACAAAGAGATAGATACGTACTCATGTGAACAATATTATGTATTTGTTTGTCTGTTTTTAATTTAAGATGATGCCGCCGAAGCTACGTCTGTGCCTGTTCCTGATACACCATCGTCACCGTCAAGACAATTATCGTCACCAATACCAACTTTTCCAAAGATGACCCTGGACTCTGGCCAGAAGTTTTAAGCGCTACTTCGATCCAGTATTTAATAGAAAATCCGATTAAGCAAATTAAACAGCATAATTTTCCGCGTGACTCTTCGGGACGAAAATTTTCTGAGTATTATTATGAAAGGCATTTAGGAAACGGTGAAAAGTATCAGAGAGTGGCTGTTGTATTCAGTGTCCAAAAATGCCGTTTATTGCTTCTGTTGTAAACTATTTGAATCGAAGCATAAAAATAAATTCTGTGAGGGAATTAGTGATTGGCAACATCTAGCTTTGTATTGCAGCAGACATGAGAAAAGCTCTGCTCATTTCAATAATTATAAAAAATGGACAGATTTTCGTCATGCTCTTAAAAACAAAAGCACTATTGATAGCCTTCAAGAAAAACTTTTAGAGGTTGAAAAGCACCGCTGGTACGATGTTATCAAAAGAATAATATATGTGGTCCAATTTCTAAGTACACAAAATATGGCTTTTCGTGGCCAAAGCCAAACATTATATGATCCTAACAATGGTAGTTTTTTAAAATGTATTGAAATGCTAGGAAAATTTAATCTTTCAATGACTGAACACATACGACGCGTAACGAATGATACGGATTTCAAAAATATGCCGACTTATCTTGGAGATAAAATTCAAAATGAAATTATTTACATACTCGGTAATCAAATTAAACATTTTATTTTAAATTTATGTCGAATTAATAAATATTTTTCAATAATACTGGATTGTACTCCTGACGTTTCACACTTAGAGCAAATTAGTATTGTAATAAGATTTGTCAATTTTAACACAGAAACCAGAAAGTTGGAAACAAGAGAGCATTTCCTAGCTTTTTGTCCAATTATCGATACAACTGGCGCTGGATTAACGTCATTTGTTATACAAAAACTAGACAACATTAATTTAGATATAAACAATTTAAGGGGACAGGGTTATGATAATGGATCAAATATGCGCGGTAAGAATAATGGTCTTCAAAAAAGATTGCTGGATTTAAATCCCCGCACTTTCTATGTACCCTGCGCTAGTCATAATTTAAATTTAATAGTAAACGACGCTGCCAACCTCAATCATCATACGACTGGATTTTTTTGTATTGTGCAAGAACTATATAAATATTTTTCGTCATCTACTAAAAGATGGGATTTATTAAAGAAATATGTCATAAATCTGACCTTAAAACCATTGTCTGAAACAAGATGGTCAAGCAGAATAGATGCTATAAAACCGCTGTTTACAAATTTACCAGAAATTTATGATGCCCTTTACGAAATGTCAAATCATATATCATATGATCAGAAAACAAAATATGAAGCTAAATGTCTAGCAGGAAAAATATGCACCTTTACATTCATTTGCTCACTAAATGTATGGCATATAATATTAACAAAAGTAAATTTTGTGAGTAAAATTCTGCAGTCCGTCGATATGAATATGCAAGTTGCTTTAGATGCTTTAACAGAATTAAAAAAGTTTTTGCTAAAAATTAGAGCAGACATATATTTTGAAGAAATTGTAAGTGATGCCAAAAAAATTGCCGAAAAATTAGACGTAGAGACCGAATTTGAATCTTCCAGTTCCAGACCCCTAAGACGTCGTAAAACTCCAAAGAAATTTGATTATGAACACGAAGACCAAACTATAAATGATCCGAAAACCTCTTTTAAAATTAATGTATTTTTTTTATATATTAGACCAAGCGTTATCCTTTCCCGTGCAGTGTCGGGTTAGAATAGCACTGCAGCGCCTCCCCGCTTGTCGTAAAAGGCGACTAAAGGAGCAATCATATCTAGACGACTAACATCAAAGTGAGTCTAGCGACACACATACCACCTAAAAACTCTCCCCAAGTATGCATGCAGATCCCGGGGTTTACACGACTGGAGATTACCGGTGTAGTAAAAGGGAAATCAAACTCATTAAATGGAGCATGCATGTGTCGAAAAGGATGAAAGGAAAATTTTTGAAAAATTTTGAGCATTATGGAAGTACTTGCAAACATAAGAAGCACTACCCCGCCAGGCACTTCCATTGCTATGCATGGAGCTGATCCTGGACCGAGCAGCAATGTTCGGGTCAGAGCTATACGGATTCCGGGGGCTAGCAAAGTAATGCGACGAGTTGGACGAAAATTTAGAGTTGCGAGTTGGAACGTTGGAAGTATGACTGGTAGAAGTCTTGAACTCGAAGAGATGATGAGAAGGAGGCGAGTGGACATCTTGTGTGTTCAGGAAACGAAATGGCGAAACACAGCAAACAAAGCCCGTTTCTTAGATGTAAAGACCAAGGCTTACAAGATGTTCTACTATGGAACAGAACAAGGTAGGAACGGAGTCGGTATCATCCTTGACCAAAGTTTATGTAACCGCGTGTTGACCATTTTAAAGTCCAGTGACCGTTTGATGTCTCTTAAATTGGTGATGGAAGGAAAGGTCTGGAATATAATCAGTGCATATGCTCCCCAAATAGGGTGTGAGCAGGAGGAAAAAGATGCATTCTGGCTTGATTTTCATAACCTACTTAAGAACATCCCAAAAGAAGAGTGTTTGTTTGTTGGAGGAGATTTGAATGGACATGTCGGGAAGACAAACGAGGATTATGAAGACTGCCATGGAGGTTTTGGATTCGGCACCAGGAACACTCCTGGTGAAGATATTCTAAATATGTGCAAGTCATACGGTCTAATCGTACTAAATACCATGTTCATCAAACAAGACCGACACCTTATCACTTACAGCAGTGGAGGAAATGAAACCCAGATTGATTACCATTTGGTAACCAATTACATGAAATCTCGGGTGAAAGACTGCAAAGTGATTCTAGGAGAAGCTGCCGCTCAACAACACCGTCTTCTTTTAACAGAATTTTTTACGGATGCGGTGAAGGAAGTCAAACAAACAAAGGCTCCTAGGAGAATCAAGTGGTACAATCTGGAGAAAACCAAAGGACAGCAATTCATTTCGTATATGCGAAGTCAGCTGTGTAATACCATCGACGCAGTTTCAAATACAATGACGGCACAAAATATGTGGGATCGCCTACAACGAACCTGCTTAGAGAGAGCCAAATCACTGTTAGGAGTCTCAAAAGGACACCACCAACAAGCTAAAGAGACCTGGTGGTGGGATGATGAAGCTAAAGCAGTGATTAGAAAGAAGAAAGCAGCTTTCCAAGCTTGGTCGAAGTGCCCCTCAAGAAATACAAATGAAAAAGCGCGTCTCAAAATGGAATACAAGAGCTGCAGAAAAGAAGCGAAGAAAAAGTGCGCCCAACTTCAAGCAAGAAGCACGGAGGGCCTGTATCGAGAGCTGGAAGAGATTTCTGCCCCAGCTGCTGAAGCAAATCAGGCAATCCAAGAGCTAAGACAAAGTAACTTGAATAAGGGAGCAACCATTTTCAAAATAGCCGCTCAGAGAAGGAGAAATGCGCAGGAGATTCGTTCGCCAAAGTTCATAAATGATGCTCAAGGACTGCTACTTGTGGATGACGACAAAATTCTTCACAGGTGGCGACAGTATTGTGATGATCTTTTGAATGAACAGTTTCCTCGGCGCCACTTTCCAACAGCTGCACCTAACTTTACGGAAGTATCCGACGTCACAGTCGAAGAAGTTAGGGAGGCAGTTAAGAACTCCAAAAAAGGCAAAGCGATTGGGCCAGACGAGGTACCATATGAGTTTTGGAAAAATATGGGAGACATCGGGTTGAGATGGCTCACGATTCTCATCTCCAAACTTATAAGAGGTGACAGTTTGCCTAATCAATGGAGGGAAAGTTTTCTTCTTCCAATGTACAAGGGAAAGGGAGATACCAGAAGCTGTGACAACTATCGTTCGATCAAGTTGATGTCCCACACTATGAAGATCGTTGAGCGGGTTTTGGATAGCCGACTGCGGAAAATAATAAGGCTGTCTGATGACCAATGCGGGTTTGTCGCGGGTAAGTCAACTACAGACGCAATCCAAAGTATAAGGATCATTATGGAAAAACACCGAGATGCCTTAGAGGATTTGCATATTGTGTTGGTTGACTTCGAAAAAGCATTCGATCGACAACCACGAGATCTGATATGGGTGGCCCTCAGACACCGAGGAGTTCCTGAAACCTATGTGCGAATAATTATGGACATGTACGATGGAGCAGTTACAAAAGTGAGATGCCCAGCTGGAGTCACCGAAGAATTCCAAATAACAGTAGGTGTACATCAGGGAAGTGTCTTGAGTCCACTGCTCTTTATTGCTGTTCTGGATTATTTGCTCGAAGGAAAAGTAACGGACAATAAAGTAAAACAATTATTCTTTGCTGACGATGGAGCCATCATAAGCGAGGATCCTACATCCCTGCAACGAGCACTTGACGTTTGGATTGATGTTCTGGAAGGAAATGGGTACCGTATTAGCGCTAAAAAGACTGAATACCTGTGCTGCCCTTTTTCTGATCCAGACAAGCCTATTCCACACATTTATTTGAATGGAAATGTGCTTCCCAAGTGTGAAAAGTTTAAATATCTGGGATCTATGATCAATAGTGAAGCAACTTGTGATGACGACATCAATCATCGAGTAAGCGTAGGGTGGATGAAGTGGCGAGAAAACTCCGCTATCTTCTGTGATCGAAAAATGCCCCCTAAGCTGAAGGGAAGACTCTACACAGCAGTTGTCCGCCCAGCTCTGACATACGGTTCACAATGTTGGACAATGTACAAAAAGTATGAGAGCAAATTGACGGCAGCCGAAATGAAGATGCTTCGGATGACAGCAGGAGTAACAAAGCTTGATCGAATTAGAAGTACTAAGATCCGTGGAAGCCTTCATGTCAAAAGTACCATCTTGGACAAAATTCAGCACAACCGGCTCAGTTGGTATTGTCATGTTCAAAGGAGAGATCCGCAGAACCCCGTCCAAAAGGCAATATCGTACAACGTTTCAACAGATTCGAGACGAAAAAGAAAAGGCAGGCCAAAACACTCCTGGTACAAGCAAATGCTAGAACAGCAGCATTTGGTTGGCCTCAGACATGGAACAATCCAAAACCGGGAGGCTTGCCGACGCTTGCTGAGGTCAACGCGGCGTACCCTACAGGCGGATCACTAGTGTGAAGTAGAAAAGTGGGAGGGTTGCGATCGCTTCAATATCACTACTCGTAACGCCGGAAATGAAAAGAAGAAGAAGAAGTCCCTTTTATCGGATCGAGTCACATATGCAAACATCAATCTGACGATATTTTTCAGGTTATCAATAGCAAGTCGTTCAAGAATGTCGATTATATTTTTATAATCAATAAAGTTCTAGAATTTATAAAATCATATATATAAAATTCTCGTAATAATATACTTCTCCTTTACTTTTTTGTCTTTCTCATGCTATATTTCACCAGGCACTGACGGTGTTTACCCAGCTATGTTGCAGGAAAGTATAAACCTTTTGCTTCCTACTTTGAAAAATATTTTCACTGGTAGTTTAGCCCTAGCGTATATACCAACTCCATGGCAGAGTGTTTGAGTCGCCTCCATGCCAAAAATTGGTAAACAAGACTACTCACTCGCCAAGAGCTTCAGACCCATCAGTCATTACCTCCTTCCTGCTTAAAACGCTGGAAAGAATGATTGAGATTTAGATACGTAAAACCTCACTCCAAACAAGCACTCTGTCTCAGATGCAACATGCTTACCAAAGAGGAAAATCTTGCGATTGAATGCGTGGTTGACAGGAAAGAATTTGCGGTGGGCATTTTCATCGACATTCGAGGTGCTTTTGACAATGCTAGCTTTGATGGTATGTGCAATGCTGCCAGAGAAGACGGTGTTGACGAGTCATTAGTGTTGTGGATTAAAGCAATCCTAATGAATAGAACCGTAATCGCGGAGGCGGTGTGTGGATGTGGACAATATGTTGCAACGGGAGTGAATAAGGGCTGTCCACAAGGTGGCGTTTTATCTCCTCCTCTGTGGGGCATGTTGATCGACTCTCTACTTGTAATGCTCAATGGTTCTAACGTTCATGGCCAAGCATATGCAGACGACGTCGTCAACATTCAGTTTACAAATGAAGTCAAACATCTTGGAGTAATCCTGGATAACAAACTTCTTTGGTCGAAACATGTCGAGTCTAAAACTACTAAAGCACTGTCAGTCTTCTGGCAATGTAAAGGAGCCTTTGGCAAGACATGGGGTCTTTCACCGAAAATTGTCCTTTGGATCTATACGGCTATGATAAGACCAATCATCTCCTATGCGTCCGTTGTTTGGTGGAATAAGCTCTCGCGTAAATACGTTATTGCCTCGTTTGCCAAACTTCAAAGAACAATTTGTCTGGGTGTTACCAGGGCCTTCCCCAGCACACCGGGAGCTGCTCTCGACGCACTGCATAATCTTCCTCCCCTTGATACCTACATGATGGGGTGTACTCTCAAGACCACTTCTCGTTTAAAGAGATGCGGTCTCTGGCACATTTTGCTCTGGAGCTTTGAGGGGCTCGCAAGCAGCATATCTTTTGACTCACGTCTAATGGATATGCCGTCTGACACGATGATCCCAAGGCTCAAACTGCGTCAAAACCACTCAGTCAACTTTTCTTCGGTTCAGGACTGGTTCACTCCAGAATCTGAGCCTTTAAAGTACTGTTATTGTAACATCACAGATGGCTCCAAAGCCGTCGAGGGTTCTGGCGCTGCTACCTTTGTGGAGAACGACGACATACGACTGCACACATCTTTGGGATCATACGCTTATGCTATTTTAATGGCCTTGAGCCACGTTACGAACAATGGATGGACGGGGAGAAGTATCTTTGTTTGCAGCGACAGCCAAGCTGTGCTTAAGGCCCTTCTCAACCCTCTAACCACTTCGAAAGTGATCCAGGAATGCAAGAGCTCTCTAAATGCGATCGGAAGATTAAATGCCTTGAGTCTCATTTGGGTTCCGGGCCATCATAGCATAGCACAGCATAACTGGAAATGAGATCGCCGATGAACTCGCTAGGCAGGGATCTCAGACAGCTTTTTTAGGACCTGAACCGTCGCTAGGACTGCCAGCGTCCTCAGTGAGGGCTTCAATCAACGATTGAATGTTTGAAGAGCACAGCCGTAGATGGCATGCCTCCATTGGATGCAGACAAACCAAGCGTATGCTCCCCA
This sequence comes from Melanostoma scalare, assembly GCA_949752695.1. Lineage (NCBI taxonomy): Eukaryota > Metazoa > Arthropoda > Insecta > Diptera > Syrphidae > Melanostoma > Melanostoma scalare. The sequence continues at coordinate 78,060,271 of OX456985.1, read as the reverse complement.
ACTTTAGTAAGAAGACTGCAACATTTTTGCTAGCTCGTAGCAGAAAAGACTGTAGAAAGCTTATTGGCGTTGCCAGCGGGCACTTCTCTTTTGCCAAGCATTTAAACGTGTTAGGCTTAAGTGATACCACACTCTGTGAATCTTGTGGAGAAGATGAGGACACCGCACACCGCAGAGCGCAGAGCACTTCCTCTGTGAATGTCCTGCTTTTTCTCGCATGAGGTTACAGATACTCGGCGCAGACATGTTGAGAGGTTGTTACTTGGGCTCCTTATCATGGCAGCGTCTTTTGGATTTTCTCCGAACATCTGGAAAGCTATAACAAATAGAAGGTTGCTAACTGGTAGTACAATGGACCGGTATTAAGGTCTGAGTGCTACAGCTGGTATTTAAAAAAAAAAAAAAAGATTTTGGGAATCGGTCTTAATAATATATTTGGTGGTACAGCGTACAGGGTTATCAACTACACATTAATTATGATAATTATGAAAATTTAATTAAATCACAAATCAATTGAAAAAAATTAAATATTCCAAAGGTTTCAAGCGAAGATCTAAAAACGCCATTCTTTTGCAGTTGCTATTACAAATAAACGCTAAAAATTCAATCAAAATCGTTGAATCAGTCTTAAAAAAAACAAACGGTTTTTTTTAATTTTTAACAAATTTAAAAACGATTTTTCTAAAAAATGAGTATGCAAAGTTGAAGATCTTGGAAGAAGTTGTTTCGGCAAAAAATTTGGAAACAAAAATCTGTAGAGTTTGGAGCTTTGGAGCTCTGCCGGCAAGAAAAGTATTTATTTTGATGACCGACGATTATGCAGCTCCAATTTTACTTTATGATCCAGCGAATAGACTGATATTGCTCCAGCTTGGGTCAGCTGTAACGATTAGAAGTCTTTTCTGTATAAGAAAAAGTCTTGGACTCAGATACGCAAGCTCTATATAAGCAATTTTCACTTTAAAATGGCCAAAATTCGAAGATTTGTTAAGAGTGGTCACTTCCGTTTCGTAGATGCCTCGAAAACGAAGATTGTTTTTTTTCCGCCTTAGAAACCAAATACTTGACTATGAGATCATCCCCCTGGATAAACTCAGACTCATTCACCCACAGAAGATTGCTAACTTCTGGTTCAACTCAGGAGCAGGAGAACTGCCCTGAAACCTCACATGGGCTGGCACAATAGGTTTCATTCAGACACCGCAGTGCCCAGAGCTGAGCAAGCTCTACCCGTCCCCTAAATCTATCTATCTATCTATCTATCTATCCGTTTCACTCTCCTAGGTTACCATATGATCTGTGACACTTTATAATTATTAAGTGGTTTCTAATTGTTATAAAGCCTGCTTTCAATTACGGTTACTTACCACAACAAGTACCAAATGCAAGTGTAAGCCTTCACAAAACATCCAAAAGTAGTTGACAAGCATGCAATAATGTACCGCCAAATGAAGTGCTATGCACCATTCCTGCGATAAAATGTAATAATAAATTTCCTTGAAAGTAGCTAATTGAATTGAATTACAGGATTATAGCGAATATCCTCTGGCCTTTCAACTACAACTTTATACCACACTATCCATGCGATGCAAGTGAATGCCAGCGAAGTAAACAGATGCCAAATCACTGTTAGGAGTCTCAAAAGGACACCACCAACAAGCTAAAGAAACCTGGTGGTGGATGATGAAGCTAAAGCAGTGATTTGAAAGAAGAAAGCAGCTTTCCAAGCTTGGTCGAAGTGCCCCTCAAGAAATACAAAATGGAATACAAGAGCTGCAGAAAAGAAGCGAAGAAAAAGTGCGCCCAACTTCTAGCAAAAAGCACGGAGGGCCTGTATCGAGAGCTGGAAGAGATTTCTGACCCAGCCGCTGAAGCAAATCAGGCAATCCAAGAGCTAAGACAAAGCAACTTGAATAAGGGAGCAACCATTTTCAAAATAGCCGCTCAGAGAAGGAGAAATGCGCAGGAGATTCGTTCGCCGAAGTTCATAAATGATGCTCAAGGACTGCTACTTGTGGATGACCACAAAATTCTTCACAGGTGGCGACAGTATTGTGATGATCTTTTGAATGAACAGTTTCCTCGGCGCCACTTTCCAACAGCTGCACCTAACTTTACGGAAGTATCCGACGTCACAGTCGAAGAAGTTAGGGAGGCAGTTAAGAACTCCAAAAAAGGCAAAGCGATTGGGCCAGACGAAGTACCATATCAGTTTTGGAAAAATATGGGAGACATCGGGTTGAGATGGCTCACGATTCTCATCTCCAAACTTATAACAGGTGACAGTTTGCCTAATAAAAGGAGGGAAAGTTTTCTTCTTCCAATATACAAGGGAAAGGGAGATACCAGAAGCTGTGACAACTATCGTTCGATCAAGTTGATGTCCTACACTATGAAGACCGTTGAGCGGGTTTTGGATAGCCGACTGCGGAAAATAATAAGTCTGTCTGATTCGGGTTTGTCGCGGGTAAGTCAACTACAGACGCAATCCAAAGTATAAGGATCATTATGGAAAAACACCGAGATGCCTTAGAGGATTTGCATATTGTGTTGGTTGACTTCGAAAAAGCATTCGATCGACAACCAAGAGATTTGATATGGGTGGCCCTCAGACACCGAGGAGTTCCTGAAGCCTATGTGCGAATAATTATTTATTTATTTTATTTATCTACAAGCATATGCTAACAGATTAAAATTATTGTGATTAAAGACAGTATTTAGAGTAATAAGCAAATTCAATACAAATAAATATTTAATACAAAAATAAAAACAAATTATCAAAATATAAATATTAACAAAAGTTTTGATTTGAACATATCTTTCCTCCAGCTTAGGTCTACATTTTGGCAAACTTCATTGAAATGTCTTATACATCTACAAATGGGTTCATTTGAACCATAATTTGTTCTGTGGTATTGTTCAAAAAGCAAATCTTTTGGACGTAAAACCCTTGATGGTGCGTATATTGGTATTTTCGATAGTAAGGAAGGGCATTTAACGTGATAACTCAAAATATCCCTCACAAACGTTATATCATGCATACGCCTTCTGGATTCTAGTGATTTGATTCCCAAAAGTAGGCAACGGGACTTGTATCCAGGGATAAAAGTCCATTTCATTTTATAAAATATGAATCTAGAAAATCTTTTTTGTACTTTTTCAATACGTTCAGAATAAGTTTTCATAGCTGGGTTCCAGACAATATCTCCATATTCAAGTATCGATCGAACTAGCGATGTGTAGAGAGAAAGTAAAGCATGTGGGTCACTAAAATCTGTACAATTTCTCTTAATGAAACCAACTAGTAAATTTGCTCTTGATACCATATAGTCAATATGGCTTTTAAAAGAAAAAGTTGAATCCAGCATTATACCGAGATCCTATAAAGTACAACAATTATTCTTTGCTGACGATGGAGCCATCATAAGCGAGGATCCTACATCCCTGCAACGAGCACTTGACGTTTGGATTGATGTTCTGGAAGGAAATGGGTACCGTATTAGCGCTAAAAAGACTGAATACCTGTGCTGCCCTTTTTCTGATCCAGACAAGCCTATTCCAGACATTTATTTGAATGGAAATGTGCTTCCCAAGTGTGAAAGGAAGACTCTACACAGCAGTTGTCCGTCCAGCTCTGATATACGGTTCACAATGTTGGACAATGTACAAAAAGTATGAGAGCAAATTGACGGCAGCCGAAATGAAGATGCTTCGGATGACAGCAGGAGTAACAAAGCTTGATCGAATTAGAAGTACTAAGATCCGTGGAAGCCTTCATGTCAAAAGTACCATCTTGGACAAAATTCAGCACAACCGGCTCAGTTGGTATTGTCATGTTCAAAGGAGAGATCCGCAGAACCCCGTCCAAAAGGCAATATCGTACAACGTTTCAACAGATTCGAGACGAAAAAGAAAAGGCAGGCCAAAACACTCCTGGTACAAGCAAATGCTAGAACAGCAGCATTTGGTTGGCCTCAGACATGGAACAATCCAAAACCGGGAGGCTTGCCGACGCTTGCTGAGGTCAACGCGGCGTACCCCACAGGCGGATCACTAGTGTGAAGCAGAAAAGTGGGAGAGTTGTGATCGCTTCAAGATCACTACTCGTAACGCCGGAAATGAAGAAGAAATGAAGAAGAAGAAGACCAAGCGTTATCCTCCGTAGATGAAAGATTTAATTTATTGAATAATCACAATGAAGTGTTTAATTTTTTATTTAATTTAAGTGATGAGCAAGATCAAAGACTGTTAAAAAGTTGCTGTCATCATTTACAGGAAAAACTTTCAGCAAATGATTCATTGGATATTAATGCCGATGATTTGTGTGAAGAAATTATGTCATGTCAGCCTTTTTTCAAAAAATTCAATAATGATGTGGTGAAAATTCTCGAATTTATATATTTAAACAATTTGACAGCTGTATGCCCTAACATTACCATAGCATTACGAATTTTACTAACTATGCCAGTTACAGTAGCAAGCGCGGAAAGGTCATTTTCTAAATTAAAACTTATAAAAAATTACCTGCGCTCCACAATGAGTCAGGAAAGATTAACAAATTTAGCTACAATATCCATAGAGGAGGCCATACTAGACCATATAGATATACATGAAACCATCAAAGATTTTGCAAACAAAAAAGCGAGAAAAGTAGAAATATTATAATTTAAGTAGATATGTTTATATTCTTGCAAATGTTTCTCTTGTTGGTTTTTTTTTTTTTAATTCTTTGTGTTAATAAACTATGTAAAAATTTAGTTCGAGTTTTATTTTTCGCAGTAATTGTATTCAAGCAAAAGCGAACGGGATTTACCTATTTAGTATCTTAATTCCTAAATGTTCTCCAGTTTTGTACACTTAGATATTAATGATTATATTATCTAAGTACTGTAAAACTTGAGAACATTTATTTCGGTCAAAATTAACAATTAATAATATTCGTAAAAAATTTAAATTTTTTATGAACATTCGTTAAAAAAGAGGCGCTTCATAGGTTCCGCACACAGGCGCTGCCGGGGGTCGGCTCGGCCCTGCCTGTGCCATCTTATACCTCCACCTCCACGCAGTGAAAGTGGAACCCATTGAGTAGTCAAATTTGGTGCCAACAATGCCCCAAGACTATACGTCGGCGCTCTTTGCACTCGTATATTACTACGCATGCCCTTTTCCATTCATGCTTTGGCATAAAAAAAAAATTCTGTTTACTTCCACGAATACTACTCTACCAGCCAGCAGCCACTCCACACCATCAACAGCTTGCTTACCAGGTAATTTTCATTTTACATTTAATAAACAAATATATTCTTTTCGGTTTCAGTGCTGCTTTATTTTATTTTTAGGTAAGTGAAACAAACAGTATTATTTGTTAACTCTTTAATAAATATTTTTCTGCAGGTAGATGTACAAATGCACGAGTGTAACATGCTCTTGAGTTGATGGATAAATGCAATAAGGATGTGTTTGGCATTATACAGTTTTCTTTTAATCCTTGCAATGCTTCCGGTTACGAATTCTTCGGCAGAGCGGTCTTTTTCTTCATTGCGGCGCCTTAAAACCTATTTAAGGTCCACAATGAGTGAAAATCGCCTTTGCGGTCTGGCACTTATGCACATCCACAGACAAGTCCCGATTGTTGAAAAAGTAATTACAAGGTTTTCAAAAACCGGCTCCAACAAAAGGTTAGATTTTAGCATTTAATTAACTATTTTAAACTAATTTAACTTACTTTTTTTAAACAATTTTTCTAATTCTTTTAAAAAAAAAATGTATTCTTACATTTGATTGAGTTTATATATTTAATAACATCAAATCATTCAAAAGGAAGGAAAACTGCCCCCCCCCCCCCCTTTATCAAAGTCCTGGATCCGCGCCTGAACACATTTGATGGTTATGACTCGGTCCAACATTTAAACCAATATTAGAAAAATGGCAGTTGAAAGCGTCAGCAATACAGAGCTTATTGCAGACTACGGAGTTATCCACAACCAAGACAGTAGGTTTCTTAGAAACAGAAGTTTTGTTCAATATGCTATTAACAACACGCCATTTGTTTTTTATATTACCATGTACAGAGTTGAATTGCGCACGGTAATAGGTGTCTCTGCATATAGGAATCTCTTTTTTTAATTCACAACATAACTTCTTATACTTCTTTTAATAGTTGGTTACCAGGATTCTTTTAGCATTTTAATCTAAGCTTATTTTTTGTTGCGAACTTATTTACAATTGATCTGGATATCCAGGGTTTTAGAAGCTTAACAAGTCTTTTGGTTGATACAAAAAAGGAGGCGGACGCTATATGTTTCTTCAGAGAGTCGATGAAAATTGAGTAAGCAGCAGATGGACCGCTGGAAGCATACACATCTTCCCAAAACTCAAAGCATAAACCTTTTTTAATTTTGGCAAAGTCAATTTTTGCTTTTCTTTCAACTGACCTAAGAGGATTACAACATCTCGTTTTAGAAATGTCAAAAACAAGTCCGGTCATGCAGTGATCTGTAATTTTATAATCGAAAACACATTTCTCGCACTCCTGACCATAAGTATGGTTTAGACAGCTTCCGGAGGCTGGCCTAGTAGGTTCAAAAATGAAGCATGTAAGACCATGAGAAGCGAGTGGTGTCAAGTAATTGGAAATGTTATCGTTAGCATCCAAAATAAGTTTAGAAAGTTGAAAATAATTTTGAGAATAAGTTTTGAGTTCAGTTTGCTAAATATTAGAAAAGTGTAGTCAGTGGAAGGAGAAATTGGAGAAGGAGAGTTGGCTGAAATTGTCTAACAGACAAGAATAGAAAATTTGAAAGAGGAAAGAAAAGCATAAGGAAAAAGATAAGTAGAGTGTTTTTAGTTTTTTTGTGAGTCTTTTGATTAAAAGTTTCGGTTGATCTTTGCCTACGAAAACTCTCAAAATTGTGAGACACGCAACCTTTTTTCAATTTCATTTTAATTGTTCTTTCGGGAAAGAACAATAAACGTTTCATTCTTCGCGGTTGCTTGCGTTTGTTTAGGTACCTTTCCAAACGGTTCGTCTAACCGTCAACCTTGTATCACTTTATAATTGAAAAGATTTGGGTTTTAAATCCAACTTTTGTACGGTTTTCCCAAAACAGTAGCTTTAAATCCCTTTTGGGAATTTCATTGTATTGTTTTTTTTATTCGGTTTAAATATTTCGGAACTAATTCATGGCTTAGAAGTTTCACCTCAAAATTTCCTGGCGCCCAATTTTCTTAGTACACCCTGTACTTAGAAAACACTTTTAATTCTTTTTTTTATATAATTAATTAATCGATCTTTTTATAAGCGATCGGCTTTTATCACGCTTCGCTACCATTTTTTTGTTAACGAAACCCAGCCCAGCTGAGATTACCTGCTGAGAGAGTGGCACTTTCGTTTATCAGCGCGATTGAAAGTTCATTTGTTTACTTCGCGGCACACCAGTTGTGCATATTGTTTTGCTAGCGTCAAATATCGTTTATTTCATTTTAATTAATTCATTGCATTCGGAAAAATCAAATCGCGTTTAGTTTTAGTAGTTTTCGTTTCATCATAAAGTTAGTTTAACCGAAACAAAAGTGTAACAATATTTGTTAATTGAAAGCTAATTATGTGTTTAGTATTTAGTCAGTAAAAAGACGTGCTGAAGATGGCATATAAAGTGCCGAAATGCATTCAATATTTTGACGTTTGTTTTTGTTTTTTATCTATGAGAAAAGAATAAAGAAGAAACGGGCAAAATAAAGTGAAGCCCATTAGGCGGTTGTATTATTGATTCGTTAATGATTAATCTGAACATGTTAACTATCAAAAAAGTACGTTTTACAATACACGATATGTAAAGTCTAGCGCCCAACTAGCTCCAAGATAAATTCTTTAAATTTATAGTTCAATTAAGCTCACGTTTTGATATATATATATATTATATATAGTTGGGACTCTACTTTTGAAGACGTTGCTGATAATTCTGCTGTTTCACCTTCCCAATTTCCGTCCCCGACTTTTCGACCAAACCCAAGGAAGAGGTCGGCATCTCGGACACCGAAAAAAACTTTCTCCAAAGTTATTTAAAAGCATCGAAAATAAGGAGAAGTAAGAAATATCATCTCAGAAACGCGGTAGAGGAGATGCTACAAAATTCGAAAGAAGAAGTTCTTAGCTCAACATTTCCATGAAAAGTATGCTCGCTGGACACTTAATGAAAAAGATATTTTCTTAAAAATCTTTTAGAAGTCTCCAGCGTGCTATTCTTTTTTAGTTAGTGCGCGATTTAAAATGCCGACTATCAGCACCGTTTACCGCTGGCACTCGGAAATACGCCTTGAGGCAGGAATTTCCGAGTTGACATTGACAATGCTTAGCGAAAAAGCAAAAACCATGACAGAAATGGATAAAAAGTGCGTACTACTGTTCCACGAAATGGGCGTTGAAGAGGAAAAAGAGTACAATTAAAAGGACGATATACAATATGGATACACTGACTTTGGAGAATATGGACGCACCAACGAAATAGCCTCCAAAGTAATGGTTTTTACTTTGCGTGGGCTAAATAGGAATTGGAAACAGACGATCTGCTACTACGTGGGATCACCAAAAGGAGGAATGCTGGCAAAAATGATAAAGAATGCCTTGGATAAAGTTCTGGAAAGCGGATTGAATGTAGTTGCGACAAGCTGCGACCAGGGCTCAAACAATGTTCTGGCCTACAAGATCCTCGGAGTGGACTTCGAATCGTTGGATAAGCCCTATATAGAAATAGGCGAAAAGAAAATTTTCCTGCTATACGATTATTGTCATCTATTTAAGAGTGTGCGGAACATCCTTGTGAAACACAAAATAGAAATCAAGGACGATATTATTCACTGGGATGTTATAAAAATGATATATAAAGAAGACTGCCATGGAGACTCTCAAGTCTGCTATAAGCTGAAAAGAGCTCATATAGCGCCAAAGCCATTCCAGAAGTTTTCGGTGAAATTGGCTACCCAAATTTTCAGTTTCAATGTGTACACAGGAATTTTGTGTGCGATCAAATGTAACGTCTACAAGACCGAGGCAGAAAAAAAGTGCTACTCTACAGCTGCATTCATAAAACGAATGAATGTTCTGTTCGATGTTCTCAACACTGGCCAATTGTATTCCAAAAACCCGAACAAAAATGTGCTATCGGATGATACCGGCACTTTGGAGTTTCTGAAGGATTCCATTGACTAGATTTCAAACTAGAGAAGTATTGGTAAATACAAAATTCCAACTTGCTTTAAGGGACTAAAGAAAACACTGACAATAATAATTTAGATAAGTGAACATCTAAAGAGTGAGGAACAAAACAATTTTTTGTTGGCGCACCTCATTACTGATGTTGCAGAGAACCTCTTCTCAATGGTGCGAAATAATAGAGGAACTTACGACAAGGAACAATCTGTATGGAGATTTATTCGTAACTTAAAACTGATCACGTTCCAACATTTTTGCGCAGCAGAACATTTGGGATACGAAGATGTTGGAGCGGAGCCACTCATCGGAACACAAGATATGGCAAAGGAGCTAAAATTAAAAGAACCAATGAAAATTGAAAAAACTATAGAGGACTACTTCGTAAGCCTAGCAGTTCAAGTCGTTGAAGAAGTTACCCACGTTACTTTATTACTAAAGTTTGTTTTTTTTTTTTGTAAATGGTATTGGTACTCAGTAGTATGTTTTGACCGGTTCTGGCTCAAGGCAAATTTTTCAGGTTCAGGTTCAGCAGTCATGATGTACAGTTGTGTACCATATGATGATATTTTTTTTTCGGCAGGTAGTTTTTTTATTTGGCGGGATGGTTTTTTGATGGTAGCGTCTGGTGGATAGTAAAAAATAGATTGTTTTATTACGCTATGGAAAAACCATGGAGTACATAACAGGAGAAGTGTCCTTTTACAATTTATAAAAAAATAAAATAAGTAATAAATAAAACAACTTTTTTTTTTAATTTCAATTATATATTTTTCTTTATGCTTTGCTAATTTTTTAATAAAACAACATCGGTATTAAAAAAAAAAAAACAATTTTTGTTAATCGTTTTGAGGTATAGATGTCCATGAATTGTGTTCAGATGGAAAACCAAGCCATTTCACAAATATTTGTCCCTTTTTGGTTTTAAGTACTTTTTCTATGAGGTAAGTATCTGGAAATTTTGTTTTTTGTAATTCAAGTTCATAAAATCCTCCTTTGACGGGATGTCCTTGATAGTCCTCTAACAAATATGTTACGGGATTTGTGTGTTGAACTTTTATTATTTTAAAGATTTCAGTTGTCCAATTGGGGGTGTAACCTTTCTCAAAAACATGTTTATATTTACTTATTCTTACAAAGTCACCAATATGAAGCTTAGGTGTAATATGAATTTTTATATGATTATATGCTGTCGAAAGTATGTGTTTTTCATTTCTAGAATTAACTTCAGATGGACACATTTTAATAGTGCGATGTCTGGTGGTGTTATATGTTTTAGTCAGTGATTTTATCATATCAATCCAACGATATGAGCCATTGGCGCTAAATTCTTTCCACATCATGTTTTTTAAGGTGCGATTGAAACGTTCAACAATGGATGCTTTAAGTGCACTGAATGTAGAGTAATGTTTGATTTTATATGTTTTCATAAGATTTTGAAAAATTTTATTATAGAATTCTTTGCCGTCATCTGTTTGTAGATTCTTTGGGGTGCGTCCTTCATTAAATATATTTTGCATAGCTGCAGTGACATCCACTCCAGTTTTACTTTTAATAGGAAAACTCCAAGCAAATTTAGAAAATGTGTCTATTACCGTAAGAAGATATCGAAAATTATCATTTTCTGGTGAATAGGTATTCATTTCAACCAAATCAGCTTGCCATAGTTCATCAAGTCCCTTTATAATGACTCGTCTTTTTTTAAAATTTCTTCTTGCAGGTTTATGCAGCTCGTTAACAATGTTTCTCTTACTCATCTTTCAGTTGATATAAATAAAAATGCAATGTTTTTTCTTTTTATAATAATTTTATTTATTGTATTCTTTTATATAATAACATAAGTTTTTTTATTTTTAATAGCCTATTTTCAATCATGTAGCACGCACATGTATCGGGCCCTGATTTACATATATTAGAAGACCATGAGCAATTTATAAAGTGACAGCCATGAACAGATGTTGTAGAAGATACATTTTCAAATTTCCTAAGAAAATTTATACTAGCTATGAAATACTCATAGTCTTTTCTAGTATAGTGTGTTGATTTGTTTTAAGAAATTTTAAAATTTCATCAAAAATTATAGAAGTATTTATTCCTGCCATTATTAGGTTACTGTCCTCTCACAATGATATACAAAATAAGACTGAAATCAAAAAAAACTATTTCATCATAAAGTGAAATAATAGATTTTTCTTTATTTTAGTTTGACAATTCACACAACGATTATGACTACAATTTTCTTAAATTTAAAAATATAAATATTTGTTATCCTTAGAATACAAATATTCTTCAATTTTCGCAATTAAGGCTTTTAATTCTACAACAGGTGCAGTGCAATAAGGCCCACGGCAATAAGACCCGCGGGTCTTATTTCCTCTTTGTTTTGGAAGTAAGGCCCACGGGGGTTATTTCCATGATGAAATGGCAGTAACAGCCGCGGGCCTTAGTTCCTTTTTCTGCGAACTTAAATACCATTTCGTAATGGAAAGAAGTCTCACCGTTTGCACTTAAACTTATTTTCAATGTGAATAAACTTGCACAGGGACGTAACTCCATTAGACATAAGTCCATGCTCTGATTGTGGGTTATGACATACCAAAGAGGAACACACGTACATAATAAATATCTATGGAACTATGAATCATACTATGTGTTTACTGCGGTCAATTCGGGCGTATTTCTTAAGTTCAACCGCAGGCACGTATTACACTACACGTAGGCAAATTTTGTTCGCTTTGCTTTTTACTCACGGATAGAATAACGAAGCTAAAAGCGAAGCGGAAAAAATTTTCTCAAGGGAATATGGATGTGTGGTGTAAAAATAAAAATTCGCGCGAATTTTTATTTTTACACCACACATCCATATTCCCTTGAGAAAATTTTTTCCGCTTCGCTTTTAGCTTCGTTATTCTATCCGTGAGTAAAAAGCAAAGCGAAGCGAACGAAATTTCCCTTCAAGTAGTACGGGCTTGGGGTTGAACATAAAAAATTCACACGAACAGAACAGGAGAATGTAGCTAAAAGCGCAACAAACATTAATAAAGCAGATTTAGTTATTATGTGCGCAAAAGAAAGTGGACTGAGCTTCCATCCTATGTCCTATGTCACGAAGTGGGAGACAACGTGAGCTATGAATTCATATCCATGGAAAGCTGAAATAAGTTTCGAAACTCTGGAGCTTTGTTTTTCGGTACCTCAAAATGTTGTTTCCTTCAAATAAAAAGAATATATGCATTTAGCGCATCCACTATGTTCTTCACCCTTTCTAAGAAGGAAAAATAATTTTAAGATCCCATGTTCATCAGACTCATATTAATGCTGCTTCAAAATGGCAACAAAAGACATGGGCCTTGATTCTTTTCTTTGGTGGGTCTTATTGCCTCTTCAATGTGGAAACAAAGCCCGTGGGTGTTATTTCCATTTCCTTCGGCAATAAGACCCACGGGTCTTATTGCCGCGGGTCTTATTGCATTGCACCTCTACAACATTCTCGTCAATATAATTTTTTGTTGCAGCATCTTCTTTCTCTTGTGGGTCCTGTAGATTTTGTAGACGCTTCCAGTTTATATTATAGTTTCCGTTTGCTGTTTTGAGAAATCCTTCACCAGGTGTTCCCGGTACTCCTTGTATCCCAGGTGGTCCCAATTGTCCAGGTAACCCAGGTGGTCCCGGCACTCCTTGCAACCCAGGTGGTCCCGGTTCTCCTTTCTCCCCACGTGGTCCAGTTGGTCCTGTTAGTCCTCTCACAGGAGTTCTATTTGAAAACCTTCCGAACTTATCTACACTCATTTTGTTTTTTACTCGATAATATTAGATTCTTTTAATTCTTCGATAATTGATACAATTTCGTTGGAATGGTTATTATGCCCTGCTTGATGTGAAGCGACAAGAAGTCTTAATCGAACTACAAGTTCATTGGGATCATCCCAGAAGATATAGTCTTTTTCTTTCTTAGATAGATGCATTAATCCATTTCCTGTATGTGAAACTGGAGTAGTAGTATCTGTTAGTAGTTTGCTTATAATTTCTTTATATTTACTTCCACGATTTCCTAAAACTTGTTTTGTAGAATCATGAGAACGTCGATAAGCATTGGTATCTTCCAATATATCCTTATATATTTTTAAATCTTTCTCATTATATATATTTTGGGAGGGTTTTTTCTTGAATATTAGTTCATATAAACCGTTTGAACCTTCATAGATTTTATTCTTTATTTGTATATTTCTTCTTAGAATTTTAAACTCTCCATCCCCGATGAACAACTTGCCATTCTTTTCATGAACGCCATATATATTGTCAAAAGCACTAGACTCATTCAAAAATAAATCTATATACTTCTGCGATATTTCATCGGATTCATTGTCGTCTATTTGGTCGGTTAAGTGACGAGCTTTGTAACGACCACGTACTCGTTGTCTGCTTTCTCTAAAATGTTTGCTTTTGGGTGTCGTTGAATAGTTTTTCGGAGTAATACTACTGATGCTTGCTGCAGGTGTGGCAAAATCATCATCAAAATTTTGTTTTGATTTAGCTACTGGAGTTTCAAAATAGTTTTTCTGCTCATTTGATTTCTCAACTAACTCTTTCAGAGGGTTGGTAATTGGTTTGAAGGTTTCCTCTAATTGAGTTTCGAATGCTTCCTTTCCATTTCTTAGAGCTTTATATTTCTTTCGTAGGGCATCAGTAGTTTTAATGAGTTCACTTGTCAGTTCCTTATTTAAATTCATCATTATGAAGATGTATTGTTCTTACAACAGACTGTAAATAAGCTTCGTATACTATGAAAGAATCTTTCAATCGGTTTGAAATTGAATTTTATGTTGAATTTACTGCTTCTGATTGATGAACATCGATTTTTAAACCGAGTTGAACGACTTCGAACTTCTACGGATTGTGAGTTGAACTGTTTTGAGCTGCTCTCATAGAACATTACTCTACGTATGGTGTAAACGGTAGGAAGAAATGTTTTTTATATTTGTCATTTATGAACTGCTTTGAAACAGCTTTTTTCTGTTTTTGAACTGTTCTGAACTGCTTTTGAACTGCTTTTGAACTGGTCTGAACTGCTTTTGAACTGCTTTTTTACTGTTTTTTACTGCTTTTTTCTGTTTTTTACTGCTTTGAAACAGCTTTTAAACTGCTTTTTTCTGTTTTTTACTGCTTTGAAACAGCTTTTTTTCTGTTTTTTACTGCTTTTTTCTGTTTTTTACTGCTTTGAAACAGCTTTTTATCTGTTTTTTACTGCTTTTTTCTGTTTTTTACTGCTTTGAAACAGCTTTTTATCTGTTTTAAACTGCTTTTTTCTGTTTTTTACTGCTTTTTCTGTTTTTAACTGCTTTTTACTGTTTCTTTATTTTACTGCTTTTGAACTGCTTTTTACAGGTTTTACTGCTTTTGAAGTGCTCTCATAGAACATTAATGCACGTATGATGTAAACTGTTATAAGGATCTGCTTTTTATAGTTTCAGGAAATGATCAAAGCCCTTCCTATATCGACCTTCTTTCAAAGGACTGTCTTTATCAATTACCAAGAATCCATATTCATCATTCCAACATTCTGCACATACCTTTTGAAATATATTAAATGTCATATCAGAATTAACATGATCATTATAAATATGTTTCAAGTTCATATCGTCCTGTTTGAAAACAATTAAAAAATTTGCATTGTCGCGTATAAGATGTTTTGGAATTCTTGTATATGTTTGACATAGATAAAAACTATCAATGAGATGATGTCGTCCCATACTAAAGTAAGTTCGTATAGTATCTTGTTTTTCACATGCAATATCATCAAAGATAAAGACTGAATTGGGTTTTGCTTCTTCAGGTGGTATAACTTCACTGTTGTTGGAAAACGTAAAGAAACCCATTTCTTTGATTGGCTTGATAGCTCTTCGTAAAAACTCATACTTTGGTTGATGTAATGACTTTGAATAAATATATATGTTTTCAAATCTTAAACCGTTAGGATGTTGTAGTAAACTAATCATAGCATTTGTTTTTCCGCAATTTGAGGGACCACCAACACCACTACCAACCCCTTGCCATCTACCACCATGGATGATGTCGATGAAACCGGTTCAAAGAGTTGAACCCATGACTAGAATTGAACGCAACGAATTGGAAGAGATGGAGGAAGATAATTACGACGCAGACGATGAAGTGGAAAGCGAAGATGAGGAAGATGATGACGACGAACTGGAGTTAATGGAGCAGGATCTAGATCAATTCCCGATGCCGATGATGGAAATTTTACCGGAGGTGGTGGAAAGCGAAGATGAGGAAGATGATGACGACGAACTGGAGTTAATGGAGCAGGATCTAGATCAATTCCCGATGCCGATGATGGAAATTTTACCGGAGGTGGAAAGCGAAGATGAGGAAGTACCACCAGCCCCAAGGTGGCTATAAAAATTAAAAAAAAAAAAAAATAAAAAAAATAAATAAATAAAAATTTTTTATGTTAACAAAATTTTATTTATATGTTTATTGGATAATAAAAAATAATTGTATATTTTAAAAGAAAAAACCTATTTTTTTTTTTTCTTTCGAATTCTCTCTTGGTCGTAAATTTTTTCTTATTTCTAATTTAACAGATCATTTTACTAGAGGTGGAAAGTGAAGATGACGAAGATGATGATGAACTCGAGTTAATGGCCCAGGATGTGGAACAATTCCTTATGCCGATGTTGGAATTTGAAGAGATGGAGGAAGACGAGGAAGTACCACCAGCCCTAAGGTGGCATTATATATTGTAAAAAAAAAAAAAAAAAATTTATTTTATGTTAACAAAATTTTATTTATACGTTTATTGGATAATAAAAAATAATTGTATATTTAAAAAGAAAAAACCTATTTTTTTTTTTTTTTTTCTTTCAAATTCTCTCTTGGTCGTAAATTTTTCTTATTTCTAATTTAACAGATCTTCCCATTGGACCTTTGTATATGATACAGTACGATGCTGTTTTCATATTTATGTTTTCTATTGCCTTGTCAGTTAATTTGTTGTAGCGGGCTGGAAGGAATACCTACGAAAGAAAAATAATATTAAAACATTGAAACAAAATAAAATGGAAAGAAAATGATAAATAAAAAAAAAAATTTGTTTACTTACATCGTTTGTACCTAGATCAATAACTAATTGCGTTCCAAATTTCGTTTGAATTCTTCTCATGCTTAGTATCGGATAGCAATGATTTCGCTCCAAGTTTTTTATATTAATCAGAGTATTAAAACTGTTTTCAACTTCAATTTTTTGAATTTCTTTTTCAAATTCTTGAGACATGGTTTGATAATAATGACTTCTCAGACTAAAATAATATAATTTCATCTCAAACAGTTGAATTTATACGGATTTTTTTTTTGTTCTCTCTTTTTTTATCTTCTTAGGGAGAAGTTTGTTCATGTTTTTTTTTTTTCTTCTTTCTTAGTTTTATTTTATATGTGTTTCTATTCCTAGAAAAACAGATTCTTGTTGTAGCAGATGTTGTAACAGATGTTGTAACAGATGTTTCTCATAATTCATGTATGACAAGTGTGTTCATGTTGTTTCCTTTCTTAATTTTATTTTTATGTGTTTCTATTCCTAGAAAATCAGATTCTTGTTGTAGCAGATGTTGTAACAGATGTTGTAACAGATGTTTCTCATAATTCATGTATGTTTTCGAACTTCTCCAGTTAAGGGACTGTACTCAATAATGCGATCATGTATGATCATGCAATATACTGAAGTATTTGGCGGTACAGCTACGTTTGTTTTGATTTCAAGTTTCACATCTACAGGAGCCGATTTGATAGACTCATTTTGGCGGGAACAATCAATTACAATAATTGGAGCAGTTTCCTTATACTCCTTACGTGACAATAGTGGTTGCGATTGTTTGTTGTAAAAGGATTGTTGAAATCGACTGTACATATCATAGAGAACAGCATATCTGCCGGTCGTAAAATCAGCATTCAAATCTTCACGAGGATATGACTCAGAGTTTAAATGTACCTTAACATTTCTCAACGTGCAGTGGTCAAATTTGCTAGCATCTTTATCTTTTTGATTTTTTTGGTTCGTTTGTAGTCCAATTACAATATATCTAGGTTTTTCGAGTTGATTTGATGTTTTAATTGTCCATATATGATCGGTTGCAGCTGGTAGTGTTGGATATTCATACATTTCCCAGTTTCTAAAATGAATTTGAATGGGTTTTGATTGTATTTGTTTAAGTAAGGTAAGCTTATCAGCATCCGCCAATGTGATGTGAGGAACTCTCCATTGCATTTTCAGAATTTTAATTTGCATTTCTTCCGACGAAACAAAAGCATTCTCATCTGTTCGAGTGCGTATTAAAATCAACTCATGTCTTGCATTTGTTATAATCCGTTTATAATCTTCAGCAAATCCAAGTAAACTTTTAAGAGATACACAAAAGTTGAAAGTATCAGATGAAGTCAAAATGGTGTCTTTTCTATACCATGAGGCATTTTGAAGATATTTGCTTTCATTCTCATTTAAGGATATATAGTTTTTTAGTGTTGTTGTAATACCAACATTTTTATTGTATTCAATATCCACACCATTTAATTCATAATGAATTTCCTCAAAAAGAAAGGCCATAGCATTATTACATAATTTAGCTGAATTAGAATTACTTCCATCTAATTTTTTTAGGGTTCCTTCAATGTATATATAACTTTCGCTGGGCAGAATACAGAGGTCTTGTTGTTGAATGGAAATACGTATTTCATCGCTTGCATTGTAAGACTGCAAAAACGGGGAGTAGCTGTGATATTCAAATTTGGCGATGCTATTATCATAACGAGGTGTTTGGGTTATATTCAATATTTCGCTCATGTTTATCTTCTTTTTTTTTTTTTTTGTGTTTTTTATTTTATTTTATTTGTTATTATATTTTTATTTTAAAACAAATCCTAAGGACTGGAGATAAGATTTATTTTCAGATGTCAGCTTTGGTCTTGTCAGTTTTGCTGCTCTTGTAGAACTAACGGAATCGCCACTTTTGCGGTCGCTTATATTATTATATATTAACATTATGTAGCACCTCCTAATGGTTTTAAATGTAAACGTATGGTAATTATTTCTCCTCTAAAATTTATTAAATCTCCGTCCTGGTCAACAAGCTTCAATGAAATCGAACTTAACTGTTTGACGCTCACTGGTAAATAGATGACATTTCTGGGAACTTCGATGATTTTATATCCAGGTCCTACTTCTGGTGAGAATTCATGTATTGTATGCATTGGTTTAGTATTAAAATATGAACCAGAAATAATGTAACACTCAATTCGTATAACATTCACTTTGGTTATGTCAACAGGTAAATCGGAAGTGTGTAACAAATCAGCTTTCAAAGATCGTTTACTGAATCCCAATAATTTTCCTATAGATCGATCTTTCTCGAAATGTACAGTCTCTGTACTAATCAGCTCACATTGTAATGTATTATTATTAGCTTCAATTTTCATGGAGATTGGAAAATTATTTTCTTTTAATGCATAGTTAATAAAAGAATAAATGTCGTCGATTTCATATGAACCCGTTGGAAATTCAATAACATGTGCTCCAATATGCAGCAAATTGTTTCGTTCATCAACATTAGGTATAGAGTTATATGTTTGAAAATCTATCAAGCCGCAAACGTACTCCCGATCCAATTTTAAAGGTGGAAAATATTCCGCAGACAAATGAGAAGTATTTCCGCTCAGTGTGAGTGTGAACGCCATGACAATAAAAAAGACAATGAAAATAATTTTACAAAATGTTTGTTATTTATTCATAATAGTGATCATATAGAAACTTTAAACATAAGTGTCCACAATTTACAGAGTTATAATCTTGATACTTAATATAATTATATTTAATCTTATCGCCTAAATAATCAATTAATTCGTTCGGTGGTTGAAGGTTTCCAAAACTATCAAAATATTCGATGTGACTGCCTTTTTTATAATACGCTACCCAATGTGTTCCTGGTCCATTTGAAGAATCTAAATTCACTATTGCGCATTCATTTCTTAAGGGTTTACTTTCCGGTAAATTATCACGCATGAAAACTCCTCTAAAATGCGGTATTAATCTCATGGCAAAAGCTTTCAAATCCATCTCATTCAAGGCACGTTTGGGTAACGAATTTATAAGTTTTTTGAATGCGGACGCAAATAAAGTCCAAGTCCTTTTCTATAAGGTTTTAAATGTAGACCGTTACCCATTGAAATAGCTTCCAATTTTCGATTATGTCGTTTTTTCTCATCTAAATCTTTTTTAGCGTTATTAGCATCGTTGACAGCCTTACCAATACCAGCAGCACCTCCAGATAAAGCTCCGAGAGCTGAAAGTCCAGCAAAGAGTGGAACAAGGAATGGTATGACACCACCAATTTTCGGTACTGAAATAACTCTTGGTGTTTTAATATTGTGCCCATTTTTATTAATTGTTTTCTTAGCAGCTGACAATGCTATTTTGATAGCTTTTTCGAGACTATGTGGTTTTTTTCTTTGAATAGTTTTTCCAAGACTTTTAATGGTTCTACTAAAAGTGATTCTCTTCTTGGTTTTCTCTTTTTTATTTTTCGATTTTGTTTTTTCATTACTGGTAGAGCAACCCATACCTAATTTAAGTTTAGCTTTCATTAGATTTGTAACTAGTATAGCATTCGCTCGTTCACCTAAACCAGTGTCCTTAGATGTCGCTAGTTTCCAAGCTTTCTCAGTTAAGATTTTATCTGCTGTATGACGTTCAGATGTATTTTTAAATTTAGAATAAGATATATCGTGTTGTTTGCATGCCTGATCAAGCAAATTAATTCCTGGATCTCCTCTTGCTAATCGTTTTTCTAGTTTTGTTCCAGGTCCACAATATTGATAGCCAGGAAGATGAAGTTCAAGGGGTAATTTGTTGATTATAGAGTTTACTAAACCGTCTCCTCTAACGATGCTTTGTTGACTGATATGTTTTTTTGAAAAATCCAGCATTTTTATAGAAATAAACTTATGTTCTCAATAGAACGGTTTACAATGTTATGACTATTTTTTTAATATAACCTTCACATTTAAAGGAAATTGCTTAGTACCTTTCATCATGCGATTCGTTAAACAACAACAACTTTTACCAATACAAAATTTGGATTTGACTAAAAGTAATGAGTCAAGAAAACATGGAAAACTATTACCCAATAGCATAAGAGGTTTAATTACGGGTCCCTCAAATTGCGGAAAAACAAATGCTATGATGAGTTTACTACAACATCTTAACGGTTTAAGATTTGAAAACATATATATTTATTCAAAGTCATTACATCAACCAAAGTATGAGTTTTTACGAAGAGCTGTCAAGCCAATCAAAGAAATGAGTTTCTTTACGTTTTCCAACAACAGTGAAGTTATACCACCTGAAGAAGCAAAACCCAATTCAGTCTTTATCTTTGATGATATTGCATGTGAAAAACAAGATACTATACGAACTTACTTTAGTATGGGACGACATCATCTCATTGATAGTTTTTATCTATGTCAAACATATACAAGAATTCCAAAACATCTTATACGCGACAATGCAAATTTTTTAATTGTTTTCAAACAGTACGATATGAACTTGAAACATATTTATAATGATCATGTTAATTCTGATATGACATTTAATATATTTCAAAAGGTATGTGCAGAATGTTGGAATGATGAATATGGATTCTTGGTAATTGATAAAGACAGTCCTTTGAAAGAAGGTCGATATAGGAAGGGCTTTGATCATTTCCTGAAACTATAAAAAGCAGATCCTTATAACAGTTTACATCATACGTGCATTAATGTTCTATGAGAGCACTTCAAAAGCAGTAAAACCTGTAAAAAGCAGTTCAAAAGCAGTAAAATAAAGAAACAGTAAAAAGCAGTTAAAAACAGAAAAAGCAGTAAAAAACAGAAAAAAGCAGTTTAAAACAGATAAAAAGCTGTTTCAAAGCAGTAAAAAACAGAAAAAAGCAGTAAAAACAGATAAAAAGCTGTTTCAAAGCAGTAAAAAACAGAAAAAAGCAGTAAAAAACAGTAAAAAAGCAGTTCAAAAGCAGTTCAGACCAGTTCAAAAGCAGTTCAAAAGCAGTTCAGAGCAGTTCAAAAACAGAAAAAAGCTGTTTCAAAGCAGTTCATAAATGACAAATATAAAAAACATTTCTTCCTACCGTTTACACCATACGTAGAGTAATGTTGAGAGCAGCTCAAAACAGTTCAACGCACAATCCGTAGAAGTTCGAAGTCGTTCAACTCGGTTTAAAAATCGATGTTCATCAATCAGAAGCAGTAAATTCAACATAAAATTCAATTTCAAACCGATTGAAAGATTCTTTCATAGTATACGAAGTTTATTTACAGTCTGTTGTAAAAATAATACAGCTTCATTATGATGAATTTAAATAAGGAACTGACAAGTGAACTCATTAAAACTACTGATGCCCTACGAAAGAAATATAAAGCTCTAAGAGATGGGAAGGAAGCATTCGAAACTCAATTAGAGGAAACCTTCAAACCAATTACCAACCCTCTGAAAGAGTTAGTTGAGAAATCAAATGAACAACAAAACTATTTTGAAACTCCAGTAGCTAAATCAAAACAAAATTTTGATGATGATTTTGCTACACCTGCAGCAAGCATCAGTAGTATTACTCCGAAAAACTATTCAACGACACCCAAAAGCAAGCATTTTAGAGAAAGCAGACAACGAGTACGTGGTCGTTACAAAGCTCGTCACTTAACCGACCAAATAGACGACAATGAATCCGATGAAATATCGCAGAAGTATATAGATTTATTTTTGAATGAGTCTAGTGCTTTTGAAAATATATATGGCGTTCATGAAAAGAATGGCAAGTTGTTCATCGGGGATGGAGAGTTTAAAATTCTAAGAAGAAATATACAAATAAAGAATAAAATCTATGAAGGTTCAAACGGTTTATATGAACTAATATTCAAGAAAAAACCCTCCCAAAATATATATAATGAGAAAGATTTAAAAATATATAAGGATATATTGGAAGATACCAATGCTTATCGACGTTCTCATGATTCTACAAAACAAGTTTTAGGAAATCGTGGAAGTAAATATAAAGAAATTATAAGCAAACTACTAACAGATACTACTACTCCAGTTTCACATACAGGAAATGGATTAATGCATCTATCTAAGAAAGAAAAAGACTATATCTTCTGGGATGATCCCAATGAACTTGTAGTTCGATTAAGACTTCTTGTCGCTTCACATCAAGCAGGGCATAATAACCATTCCAACGAAATTGTATCAATTATCGAAGAATTAAAAGAATCTAATATTATCGAGTAAAAAACAAAATGAGTGTAGATAAGTTCGGAAGGTTTTCAAATAGAACTCCTGTGAGAGGACTAACAGGACCAACTGGACCACGTGGGGAGAAAGGAGAACCGGGACCACCTGGGTTGCAAGGAGTGCCGGGACCACCTGGGTTACCTGGACAATTGGGACCACCTGGGATACAAGGAGTACCGGGAACACCTGGTGAAGGATTTCTCAAAACAGCAAACGGAAACTATAATATAAACTGGAAGCGTCTACAAAATCTACAGGACCCACAAGAGAAAGAAGATGCTGCAACAAAAAATTATATTGACGAGAATGTTGTAGAATTAAAAGCCTTAATTGCGAAAATTGAAGAATATTTGTATTCTAAGGATAACAAATATTTATATTTTTAAATTTAAGAAAATTGTAGTCATAATCGTTGTGTGAATTGTCAAACTAAAATAAAGAAAAATCTATTATTTCACTTTATGATGAAATAGTTTTTTTTGATTTCAGTCTTATTTTGTATATCATTGTGAGAGGACAGTAACCTAATAATGGCAGGAATAAATACTTCTATAATTTTTGATGAAATTTTAAAATTTCTTAAAACAAATCAACACACTATACTAGAAAAGACTATGAGTATTTCATAGCTAGTATAAATTTTCTTAGGAAATTTGAAAATGTATCTTCTACAACATCTGTTCATGGCTGTCACTTTATAAATTGCTCATGGTCTTCTAATATATGTAAATCAGGGCCCGATACATGTGCGTGCTACATGATTGAAAATAGGCTATTAAAAATAAAAAAACTTATGTTATTATATAAAAGAATACAATAAATAAAATTATTATAAAAAGAAAAAACATTGCATTTTTATTTATATCAACTGAAAGATGAGTAAGAGAAACATTGTTAACGAGCTGCATAAACCTGCAAGAAGAAATTTTAAAAAAAGACGAGTCATTATAAAGGGACTTGATGAACTATGGCAAGCTGATTTGGTTGAAATGAATACCTATTCACCAGAAAATGATAATTTTCGATATCTTCTTACGGTAATAGACACATTTTCTAAATTTGCTTGGAGTTTTCCTATTAAAAGTAAAACTGGAGTGGATGTCACTGCAGCTATGCAAAATATATTTAATGAAGGACGCACCCCAAAGAATCTACAAACAGATGACGGCAAAGAATTCTATAATAAAATTTTTCAAAATCTTATGAAAACATATAAAATCAAACATTACTCTACATTCAGTGCACTTAAAGCATCCATTGTTGAACGTTTCAATCGCACCTTAAAAAACATGATGTGGAAAGAATTTAGCGCCAATGGCTCATATCGTTGGATTGATATGATAAAATCACTGACTAAAACATATAACACCACCAGACATCGCACTATTAAAATGTGTCCATCTGAAGTTAATTCTAGAAATGAAAAACACATACTTTCGACAGCATATAATCATATAAAAATTCATATTACACCTAAGCTTCATATTGGTGACTTTGTAAGAATAAGTAAATATAAACATGTTTTTGAGAAAGGTTACACCCCCAATTGGACAACTGAAATCTTTAAAATAATAAAAGTTCAACACACAAATCCCGTAACATATTTGTTAGAGGACTATCAAGGACATCCCGTCAAAGGAGGATTTTATGAACTTGAATTACAAAAAACAAAATTTCCAGATACTTACCTCATAGAAAAAGTACTTAAAACCAAAAAGGGACAAATATTTGTGAAATGGCTTGGTTTTCCATCTGAACACAATTCATGGACATCTATACCTCAAAACGATTAACAAAAATTGTTTTTTTTTTTTTAATACCGATGTTGTTTTATTAAAAAATTAGCAAAGCATAAAGAAAAATATATAATTGAAATTAAAAAAAAAAGTTGTTTTATTTATTACTTATTTTATTTTTTTATAAATTGTAAAAGGACACTTCTCCTGTTATGTACTCCATGGTTTTTCCATAGCGTAATAAAACAATCTATTTTTTACTATCCACCAGACGCTACCGTCAAAAAACCATCCCGCCAAAGAGTTTTTATATACAAACCAAAGTAATTAAGAGAAAAAAAAAAAAAATTGTAAAAGGACACTTCACATGTTATTTACTCCATGGTTTTTTTCCATACCGTAATAAAACAATCTATTTTTACTATCCACCAGACGCTACCATCAAAAAACCATCCCGCCAAATGAAAAAACTACCTGCCGAAAAAAAAATATCATCATATGGTACACAACTGTACATCATGACTGCTGAACCTGAACCTGAAAAATTTGCCTTGAGCCAGAACCGGTCAAAACATACTACTGATGTAAAATTTTTTTTGAAAAAAGTCTAAGAACATTTCCCCCACAGTACCGGGGTTTTCAATATTGACTTTCTCGTTAATGGCTAACACGATATTTAAGAAGTCGTAGGCTTAGGATTTTAGAACACCATTTGGCTAGGTCTTTATTTAAAAAAAAAAAAAAAAGGAAGTAAGAAAACGAGTCTATCGATTTTGTCTATATTTCAAGTGTTTATATTTGTAACAAACTGCTTAAAAGCGGTGTTTTTGAATTTTCCTTAGAAACATCTAAAATATTTAATTGAAGTTTTTTTCAATACTCTATGAGATTTATCGATTTTCATAATAATAACGTGGAGTTGGCAACCCTGCACCACCAATTGTACTATAAATACTGAAACCTTGTACTTAACCTAAAGACTTTGACATTGTACTTGGCACACGTAAGTTTGTGCGACCCAAACGTGCCCATTTTTCTGAATGAAGTCTTTCTCGTGAAGTACATGTGGATTCTGCTAATGAGCTAACCCATTGAGCCAATAATGAGCTTCGTGACTGAGTAGGGTCTTGCGACTAAATTGATCACATTGGCGCGTTTCTAGAACTCAATCGAAGGGTAAGAATTACGACCGAAAATTGGAGTTAAAGCTCTTAAATATGTGGTCACCTACTCTGAATCTCTGTAGAAATTTAGAGACGTTACCAATTCCTGAACTTTACCGTTATGAATATGTTAATTTTATTTAATAAATTGACTGTGCCATTTCGATGACCAGTGAAAGGGTTACAAATTAATTTCAAAGTTGTCAAGCCAAGTTGCAGTTCTTGTCAAATAAGCTACCAATGATAAGATTTGATCTTACAGCATTGAATAAAAACTTCAGGATTATGGCTTTGTTGGTTGGTTCTGTTGCCACAAATTGGGTCAACTTGCAAGAGTGTGCTTCGCCTCGTTATACAAATAACGATACTCACAAGAAACGAGCGTTATCTTTTCGTTGCGATTTCGTTTCACGATACTCGCTGTCATTTACGACGGCTTTCGGAAGTCGTTTTGTTATCGTTCTGTTATTTTCAATGATCCGTTCTTGTTGTTCATGATCGGTCGTGGGTATCGTTGTTTTGCCTCATTGTTCGCAATACGAGTCCTGATCGGTACTTTTGGTAGCTTTTTTTAAGAACATTACCAAGAGGCTATTTACCTGCCAAAATCCACCTTTGCCCTAATTTGAACGCTTATTTTGTACTGATTTTAAGATTCTATAATATTTTTCAGGAAACATATTTGAGAGAATGCAGTGAAAAACTGGAAAGTGTTTTTCGTTTCGTAGCTACCGACAATGTTTACATTGAATTTAATTATGATGGAAGAGCGGGAAAGAACGGGTTGAAGAAACTCATTCTGTACAAGCAAATATTGCCAGGTAATTTAATTTGCTTTGAATATGGCTATACGACTTTAAAATATGTTTTTAGATGTCTGTGGTGGAAACTGCAACCGAGTGACGTTTGAAAAGAAGCTCCGGCGAAGTTTATTACATGCTCACAACCGTTTTAACAAGACGATAAAGGAAACCTAAGAAAGTAAGGACCAAGAAACCGGTGTATTATTATTGTTGTAACGAAGAATAAGGCCCTTATAGCGAGTGTCACCTACAAGTGTCAAAAGCTTCGATTAATTTTCCTTTTGATATTGCTAATTAAGTATTTCTTTTACTGTGAATAGTGAAAGTAGCCATTGTGAACTGACATTTTCGATGTCCGACTATCGACAACCGTCGTGTATCGACAACCAAACGACACTCGCAATAAGGGCCTGAGGCTCTTAATTTGCCTAGAAGTCTACCTTAGCTTTAGATTTAACAAAATATATAAAAAAAATAAAACTATTTAGAATTAATTTTATGGATATATGTATTTCAACAAAGGAACGATAGACGAACCAGTTGACGAAAAAAGCCAAGAAGATGGATGGAAATTAAAATAAAGTTGCAAAAAATGTTATAAATTGACCTATCACAAAAAGGAATTAATATAAAAACTAACATCAAATTTTCTTTTTATTTTTATTTATCTTTCATAAAAGAAATTAATGTTATAAGAATTAAACTTTATTTTGCACCATGATTTGGCTGCAGATGGAAATTTGTTCGCAAAGTGTCGACGTATTTTGGATGAAAAGAAAACACGAATATCCAGAGCTATTTAACTTACTAATTATTGGTGCCATTCGCAAATTCATACCTGTGTGAAAACTGACATTTTCTTCAATGGTAGGCATTAAAACTAAGAAGAGGTAAAGGGTGCAACTAGAAAATGATTTAATTATTATTAACGTAGGGGTCGCGACCCACAGATTGAAAAACACTGGTTTAGTCAATCGACGGTGTTGATTCCGTTGGTTAACTAAAATCAAGTTGCTTGCTGAGCATAACACCGCTTGTAAATTGTTTTGGTTTTTCGGTGTTTTTTTCACATTGGATTTTTAAACGCGCCTAAGTAACGAAATCTCGAAATTTTGAAGTTGCAAACTATTATATTATTTTGTTCTTTGTCTTTTGTGCTTTTTGTTTGAAAGGAGTGAATCATTGATTGAGCAGCAAATTTATTAAGCAAAGCCAGAAAAAAATATATGAGCATTCGAAACACCATCACGGCATGCCCAACTCCCCATTCACAAGCAGTGCCAACTACGCCAGTAGATAGAGCTCGATGGTGAGTTGTATTTATTGTCATTGTATATTGTAATATTGTATAGGGAAACATATGGATATGGCGTGAACAAGCATAGCAGATAGGAAGATTACATGGGAGTAGGGGATACCCCATTACCATGACGAGCTGGGTGTATAAAAGGAGCAGCTCAGCGCAAGGAAAATTCAGTCAGCACAGTCATTCAGTCGCAGTCATTCGTCCAACACGGACGTGTTGTTGATAATTTTAAAAACAACCACCAAAAAAGGATTGAGCCCGGACTACCTGCCAGCTACCTGGAAGGACATTCCGAATGGTCATTTTCTGGAAGGCGATTAATTTTTATTACCCTATGGTAATTAAAATTGGATTTCTTACTAATCACATTTTTCATCATCATCAACTTGCCTGCACAAGGCTTTTCTCAAAATATTGTGGGGCCAATAAAAACAATAACCACCAGTTTCCAATTACCAGAAGGATCACCATCCCATCATAAAATGGGTAAAAAAGAAAAAAGGAAGGACAAAGCCGCCGCTAACTATGAAAAATTCATTTCCAAAGTCAAAAACGGGATAAAGTCACATGGAAAAGAGTTTCTTCTTCAATTCCATTAGAAACTAAGTGACTTTGAAGATCTGTACAGCGACGAAGAAGTAGACTCCAATCGGACTTCGAGGATCTGGAGGATATCCAACAATCAAGGAGAGAAGCAGTTGAGGAAACCAAAATGGCAGACGCAGAAGAAGCATCTGAGGACAATAATGACGCCAACATGACAGATGCTGAGCAACGACAGGAGTCCCAGTCTGACTTTATTAAAATCATAAGGATAAAGAGGAAAAGGAAAAGAACAACTCCCGAGCAATCAGAAGCAAAGAAACCAACCCCATCAGCTACACAATCACCACCAACGACCTCATCAGCTACACCAACCCCAATGGACTCAGCCGCACCCCCAAATACAAATGCCAGGAAAGCAGCAACAACTACTACGTTTGAATGTTCTTCAAGGACAAAGCTCATGCCACCCATTGTCTGCTTCAAGCTCAACCTTGCAAGTGCGCTTTTTGAAAAATTTAAATTAATGAAAAAGTAAAAAAAAGAAACAAAAACATTAAATTCAAATTTTGAAGTGGAATTGCTTTTTGGAGAATTTGAATTGAAAAACAAAATTTTCATCTTCAGTAAGAGTATTTAACTATATTATTATTATCTTATATATAAAATTTCCCTATCACAATGTTAGTTACCGTACTCCTCCGAAACGGCTTTACCGGTTTTTACCAAATTTTATATGCATATTCAGTAGGTCTGACCTACTACCCTTAACATTCTTTCTTTAATTTACACTGTGACACGAGAATTTTATAGATTAGATTCTACAGCCTCAGTGTAAATGTCATATTTATCAATTTAATTTGTTTAAAAATAAATTCTGAAATCACATTTTTTGCTCAGAGAATTCATTGCGATAACAGTGTAAGTTTTCTTCGTTATTTTTATTTAAATCGAATTGTGTTTTATCAATTTAGTGGTTTAAAATTTAATTGTTTTATTTATGAAAAATTGTTTTTTAAATTTTCGTCAACCATTTGGAAGATTTATTTGTTGATTGAATTGGAATTATATCGAATTATGTTTTATCAATTTTGTGGTTGATAGTTGAAAGTTGTATACTTGAAAACCTAACAGCGCCAGCGGTGCTTTGTGGTGTGGTTTTTAGTTTGCATTTTTTTTTTTTTTTATAATTAACGCGCTCATCAAGGGGTTATGACTACCCTTATAATGTTATTAAACACAGTGCGAGCATTTAGGAAAATAGGAGAGGAAAAATTTCCATCAACCATTGACAAATGATGGAAGTGAAAATAATTTTAAAATAGTATCGATGTATCGGAATACAAAAAAATACAAAAATATTGTGCGTTGACACAAATTCGAACACATTGTATTTCCTTTTTTCAATAATTTGCTCCATTTTTTTAATAAGGAATTTTAAGAATTAAATTGGAATATTATTTATTAAATTTTAGTCAACCATTTGCAACATAAATTTGTCAATTGAATTGGAATTATCGTTTTATCAGAGAATTATAGCTATAGCTGTTAGCTGATAGCTGTAAATAACTGTTTTTTTCTGTTTTTATTTAAATCAAATTAAGTTTGGTCAATTTTGTGGTTTAAATGTTAAAAAGTTTGTACTTGAAAACTTTACAATGGTGCTTTGTGCTGTGATTTTTAATATTCCATCTCCATCGACCATTGACAAATCGAATAGGTTAAAGTTCTCATTTTGTTTTAAACAAGTGATTTACATAACCTTAAAAGTACTCAACACGTGTCACGACCTCCAACCACCAACGGCTTTTGTGCTGTAAGTATACTCTTTTTATATAAGTAATTTCATTAATTCTATTTCTATTTGTTTTGTACAGTGAGCAATACCAAGAAAACGCAAAAGGGCTGATTTGAGCCGCAATACAATAAGGTCCAGAAGTATATGAAAGACAAAAGATCCCATAGAACCGAAGACCAAATCCAGCATGCACGTGTGAGCATGCA
This sequence comes from Melanostoma scalare, assembly GCA_949752695.1. Classification (NCBI taxonomy): domain Eukaryota; kingdom Metazoa; phylum Arthropoda; class Insecta; order Diptera; family Syrphidae; genus Melanostoma; species Melanostoma scalare. Next base: position 78,030,163 of record OX456985.1, on the reverse strand, counting down.
GCAATTGCGTCAAGAGAACAATCATATGTTACACGATCTGAGCGCAATGAAGTTATACGTTTAGAACAACGACAATTACGCCGTTTCACGGTTAATAGACTCAGAACAAACGACCAACAACGCCAACAGGTACATCGTGCATTTACACTTATGGCCACGCAATTCATTTCATCATTTTTATAAATGACGTCTACATATCCATATATTAAATACAAATTACAACAGAAACAAAATTTATTCAAATTCTAAATATTTACAATCACAATAATTGAAAAAAACGAAAAAAAATTAATTACATTATGACAATAGTCATTTCTTTAACAAAAATCAATAATATATAAAATAAGTGTGGCCATATAATTAAGTCACCTGAAAAAAATAAGAAAAATATGAAAAAAAGCATAGTTTTTTTTAACCGCACCGTTAATATTTCGTAGGATAGCCTTTCTGTATTGATACGGCGGATATTCTCCTTGGCATGGACTCCACCGAACCTTTGCATTGCTCTACGCTCATATTTTTCCACTCTTCCTACAAATTACTCCAGAAAGTAGTCGTGCTGGTTTGTTTTTTTGCAGCAACTTTTTTTTGAGAATATCCCCAAATTCTCTATGGGGTTTAAGTCCGGTGACTGCGCTGGCCACCCCAAAACAATCACTCTACGCTCTTCAAGGAAAGATTTCAAAACACTTTACGTGTGTTTGGGGTCATTGTCGTGCTGAAAGATCCATCCTTGGGGTAATTGGTTCTGGTAGGCGCCGAGAAGATTTGTGTCCAGTATATCCCGGTAGTCAACACCTGTCATTTTACCGTTTATTTGACACAGCGGACCGACACACCATGGCTTGTGAAACACGCCAAAACCGTTATAGAATCGCCGCCATGCTTTAAGGTCTTCTTGGTGTATTTTGGGTTCAGCTCAGCATTTCTGGGACGTCTAACATACGGTTTGCCATGATTTCCATAAATATTGACCTTCACCTCACACAACATTTGTTGATGCAAATGTAAGACAAAAAAATTTTTTAAATCTTCTAAAAATGCAATGACTTAATTGTATGGCGATAAGTGTACATCTGATTCATTTTTGCGTCTTGCATTCCAGTATGAGCCCGATATTGAAATTTATGCTCATTCAAAGGTGGTTGGTAATATGTGATATGTAATTTTAAGAAATAATCTATAATAACTTAAAAGTAATATTGTTTGGCGTTAGTAGTATGTTTTGACCGGTTCTGGCTCAAGGCAAATTTTTCAGGTTCAGGTTCAGCAGTCATGATGTACAGTTGTGTACCATATGATGATATTTTTTTTTCGGCAGGTAGTTTTTTTATTTGGCGGGATGGTTTTTTGATGGTAGCGTCTGGTGGATAGTAAAAATAGATTGTTTTATTACGCTATGGAAAAACCATGGAGTACATAACAGGAGAAGTGTCCTTTTACAATTTATAAAAAAATAAAATAAGTAATAAATAAAACAACTTTTTTTTTTAATTTCAATTATATATTTTTCTTTATGCTTTGCTAATTTTTTAATAAAACAACATCGGTATTAAAAAAAAAAAACAATTTTTGTTAATCGTTTTGAGGTAAAGATGTCCATGAATTGTGTTCAGATGGAAAACCAAGCCATTTCACAAATATTTGTCCCTTTTTGGTTTTAAGTACTTTTTCTATGAGGTAAGTATCTGGAAATTTTGTTTTTTGTAATTCAAGTTCATAAAATCCTCCTTTGACGGGATGTCCTTGATAGTCCTCTAACAAATATGTTACGGGATTTGTGTGTTGAACTTTTATTATTTTAAAGATTTCAGTTGTCCAATTGGGGGTGTAACCTTTCTCAAAAACATGTTTATATTTACTTATTCTTACAAAGTCACCAATATGAAGCTTAGGTGTAATATGAATTTTTATATGATTATATGCTGTGGAAAGTATATGTTTTTCATTTCTAGAATTAACTTCAGATGGACACATTTTAATAGTGCGATGTCTGGTGGTGTTATATGTTTTAGTCAGTGATTTTATCATATCAATCCAGCGATATGAGCCATTGGCGCTAAATTCTTTCCACATCATGTTTTTTAAGGTGCGATTGAAACGTTCAACAATGGATGCTTTAAGTGCACTGAATGTAGAGTAATGTTTGATTTTATATGTTTTCATGAGATTTTGAAAAATTTTGTTATAAAATTCTTTGCCGTCATCTGTTTGTAGATTCTTTGGGGTGCGTCCTTCATTAAATATATTTTGCATAGCTGCAGTGACATCCACTCCAGTTTTACTTTTAATAGGGAAACTCCAAGCAAATTTAGAAAATGTGTCTATTACCGTAAGAAGATATCGAAAATTATCATTTTCTGCTGAATAGGTAATCATTTCCACCAAATCAGCTTGCCATAGCTCATCAAGTCCCTTTATAATGACTCGTCTTTTTTTGAAATTTCTTCTTGCAGGTTTATGCAGCTCGTTAACAATGTTTCTCTTACTCATCTTTCAGTTGATTGAAATAAAAATGCAATGTTTTTTCTTTTTATAATAATTTTATTTATTGTATTCTTTTATATAATAACATAAGTTTTTTTATTTTTAATAGCCGATTTTCAATCATGTAGCACGCACATGTATCGGGCCCTGATTTACATATATTAGAAGACCATGAGCAATTTATAAAGTGACAGCCATGAACAGATGTTGTAGAAGATACATTTTCAAATTTCCTAAGAAAATTTATAGTAGCTATGAAATACTCATAGTGTTCTTCTAGTATAGTGTGTTGATTTGTTTTAAGAAATTTTAAAATTTCATCAAAAATTATAGAAGTATTTATTCCTGCCATTATTAGGTTACTGTCCTCTCACAATGATATACAAAATAAGACTGAAATCAAAAAAAAAAAACTATTTCATCATAAAGTGAAATAATAGATTTTTCTTTATTTTAGTTTGATAATTCATACAACGATTATGACTACAATTTTCTTAAATTTAAAAATATAAATATTTCTTATCCTTAGAAAACAAATATTCTTCAATTTTCGCAATTAAGGTTTTTAATTCACCAACATTCTCGTCAATATAATTTTTTGTTGCAGCATCTTCTTTCTCTTGTGGGTACTGTAGATTTTGTAGACGCTTCCAGTTTATATCATAGTTTCCGTTTACTGTTTTGAGAAATCCCTCACCAGGTGTTCCCGGTACTCCTTGTATCCCAGGTGGTCCCAATTCTCCAGGTAACCCAGGTGGTCCTGGCACTCCTTGCAACCCAGGTGGTCCCGGTTCTCCTTTCTCCCCACGTGGTCCAGTTGGTCCTGTTAGTCCTCTCACAGGAGTTCTATTTGAAAACCTTCCGAACTTATCTACACTCATTTTGTTTTTTACTCGATAATATTAGATTCTTTTAATTCTTCGATAATTGATACAATTTCGTTGGAATGGTTATTATGCCCTGCTTGATGTGAAGCGACAAGAAGTCTTAATCGAACTACAAGTTCATTGGGATCATCCCAGAAGATATAGTCTTTTTCTTTCTTAGATAGATGCATTAATCCATTTCCTGTATGTGAAACTGGAGTAGTAGTATCTGTTAGTAGTTTGCTTATAATTTCTTTATATTTACTTCCACGATTTCCTAAAACTTGTTTTGTAGAATCATGAGAACGTCGATAAGCATTGGTATCTTCCAATATATCCTTATATATTCTTAAATCTTTCTCATTATATATATTTTGGGAGGGTTTTTTCTTGAATATTAGTTCATATAAACCGTTTGAACCTTCATAGATTTTATTCCTTATTTGTATATTTCTTCCTAGAATTTTAAACTCTCCATCCCCGATGAACAACTTGCCATTCTTTTCATGAACGCCATATATATTGTCAAAAGCACTAGACTCATTCAAAAATAAATCTATATACTTCTGCGATATTTCATCGGATTCATTGTCGTCTATTTGGTCGGTTAAGTGACGAGCTTTGTAACGACCACGTACTCGTTGTCTGCTTTCTCTAAAATGCTTGCTTTTGGGTGTCGTTGAATAGTTTTTCGGAGTAATACTACTGATGCTTGCTGCAGGTGTAGCAAAATCATCATCAAAATTTTGTTTTGATTTAGCTACTGGAGTTTCAAAATAGTTTTGTTGTTCATTTGATTTCTCAACTAACTCTTTCAGAGGGTTGGTAATTGGTTTAAAGGTTTCCTCTAATTGAGTTTCGAATGCTTCCTTCCCATCTCTTAGAGCTTTATATTTCTTTCGTAGGGCATCAGTAGTTTTAATGAGTTCACTTATCAGTTCCTTATTTAAATTCATCATAATGAAGCTGTATTATTTTTACAACAGACTGTAAATAAACTTCGTATACTATGAAAGAATCTTTCAATCGGTTTGAAATTGAATTTTATGTTGAATTTACTGCTTCTGATTGATGAACATCGATTTTTAAACCGAGTTGAACGACTTCGAACTTCTACGGATTGTGCGTTGAACTGTTTTGAGCTGCTCTCATAGAACATTACTCTACGTATGGTGTAAACGGTAGGAAGAAATGTTTTTTATATTTGTCATTTATGAACTGCTTTGAAACAGCTTTTTTCTGTTTTTGAACTGCTCTGAACTGCTTTTGAACTGCTTTTGAACTGGTCTGAACTGCTTTTGAACTGCTTTTTTACTGTTTTTTACTGCTTTTTTCTGTTTTTTACTGCTTTGAAACAGCTTTTAAACTGCTTTTTTCTGTTTTTTACTGCTTTGAAACAGCTTTTTTTCTGTTTTTTACTGCTTTTTTCTGTTTTTTACTGCTTTGAAACAGCTTTTTATCTGTTTTTTACTGCTTTTTTCTGTTTTTTACTGCTTTGAAACAGCTTTTTATCTGTTTTAAACTGCTTTTTTCTGTTTTTTACTGCTTTTTCTGTTTTTAACTGCTTTTTACTGTTTTTTTATTTTACTGCTTTTGAACTGCTTTTTACAGGTTTTACTGCTTTTGAAGTGCTCTCATAGAACATTAATGCACGTATGATGTAAACTGTTATAAGGATCTGCTTTTTATAGTTTCAGGAAATGATCAAAGCCCTTCCTATATCGACCTTCTTTCAAAGGACTGTCTTTATCAATTACCAAGAATCCATATTCATCATTCCAACATTCTGCACATACCTTTTGAAATATATTAAATGTCATATCAGAATTAACATGATCATTATAAATATGTTTCAAGTTCATATCGTCCTGTTTGAAAACAATTAAAAAATTTGCATTGTCGCGTATAAGATGTTTTGGAATTCTTGTATATGTTTGACATAGATAAAAACTATCAATGAGATGATGTCGTCCCATACTAAAGTAAGTTCGTATAGTATCTTGTTTTTCACATGCAATATCATCAAAGATAAAGACTGAATTGGGTTTTGCTTCTTCAGGTGGTATAACTTCACTGTTGTATCCAAATGGTCAAACCGACAAGAAGGATGCCATGGATCCCCATCCGTGATAACGAGGGACCACCAACACCACTACCAACCCCTTGCCATCTACCACCATGGATGATGTCGATGAAACCGGTTCAAAGAGTTGAACCCATGACTAGAATTGAACGCAACGAATTGGAAGAGATGGAGGAAGATAATTACGACGCAGACGATGAAGTGGAAAGCGAAGATGAGGAAGATGATGACGACGAACTGGAGTTAATGGAGCAGGATCTAGATCAATTCCCGATGCCGATGATGGAAATTTTACCGGAGGTGGTGGAAAGCGAAGATGAGGAAGATGATGACGACGAACTGGAGTTAATGGAGCAGGATCTAGATCAATTCCCGATGCCGATGATGGAAATTTTACCGGAGGTGGAAAGCGAAGATGAGGAAGTACCACCAGCCCCAAGGTGGCTATAAAAATTAAAAAAAAAAAAATTAAAAAAATTAATAAATAAAAATTTTTTATGTTAACAAAATTTTATTTATATGTTTATTGGATAATAAAAAATAATTGTATATTTTAAAAGAAAAAACCTATTTTTTTTTTTTCTTTCGAATTCTCTCTTGGTCGTAAATTTTTTCTTATTTCTAATTTAACAGATCATTTTACTAGAGGTGGAAAGTGAAGATGACGAAGATGATGATGAACTCGAGTTAATGGCCCAGGATGTGGAACAATTCCTAATGCCGATGTTGGAATTTGAAGAGATGGAGGAAGACGAGGAAGTACCACCAGCCCTAAGGTGGCATTATATATTGTAAAAAAAAAAAAAAAAATTTTTTTTATGTTAACAAAATTTTATTTATACGTTTATTGGATAATAAAAAATAATTGTATATTTAAAAAGAAAAAACCTATTTTTTTTTTTTTTTCTTTCAAATTCTCTCTTGGTCGTAAATTTTTCTTATTTCTAATTTAACAGATCTTCCCATTGGACCTTTGTATATGATACAGTACGATGCTGTTTTCATATTTATGTTTTCTATTGCCTTGTCAGTTAATTTGTTGTAGCGGGCTGGAAGGAATACCTACGAAAGAAAAATAATATTAAAACATTGAAACAAAATAAAATGGAAAGAAAATGATAAATAAAAAAAAAAATTTGTTTACTTACATCGTTTGTACCTAGATCAATAACTAATTGCGTTCCAAATTTCGTTTGAATTCTTCTCATGCTTAGTATCGGATAGCAATGATTTCGCTCCAAGTTTTTTATATTAATCAGAGTATTAAAACTGTTTTCAACTTCAATTTTTTGAATTTCTTTTTCAAATTCTTGAGACATGGTTTGATAATAATGACTTCTCAGACTAAAATAAAATAATTTCATCTCAAACAGTTGAATTTATACGGATTTTTTTTTTTGTTCTCTCTTTTTTTATCTTCTTAGGGAGAAGTTTGTTCATGTTTTTTTTTTTTTCCTTCTTTCTTAGTTTTATTTTTTATGTGTTTCTATTCCTAGAAAAACAGATTCTTGTTGTAGCAGATGTTGTAACAGATGTTGTAACAGATGTTTCTCATAATTCATGTATGTTTTCGAACTTCTCCAGTTAAGGGACTGTACTCAATAATGCGATCATGTATGATCATGCAATATACTGAAGTATTTGGCGGTACAGCTACGTTTGTTTTGATTTCAAGTTTCACATCTACAGGAGCCGATTTGATAGACTCATTTTGGCGGGAACAATCAATTACAATAATTGGAGCAGTTTCCTTATACTCCTTACGTGACAATAGTGGTTGCGATTGTTTGTTGTAAAAGGATTGTTGAAATCGACTGTACATATCATAGAGAACAGCATATCTGCCGGTCGTAAAATCAGCATTCAAATCTTCACGAGGATATGACTCAGAGTTTAAATGTACCTTAACATTTCTCAACGTGCAGTGGTCAAATTTGCTAGCATCTTTATCTTTTTGATTTTTTCGGTTCGTTTGTAGTCCAATTACAATATATCTAGGTTTTTCGAGTTGATTTGATGTTTTAATTGTCCATATATGATCGGTTGCAGCTGGTAGTGTTGGATATTCATACATTTCCCAGTTTCTAAAATGAATTTGAATGGGTTTTGATTGTATTTGTTTAAGTAAGGTAAGCTTATCAGCATCCGCCAATGTGATGAGAGGAACTCTCCATTGCATTTTCAGAATTTTAATTTGCATTTCTTCCGACGAAACAAAAGCATTCTCATCTGTTCGAGTGCGTATTAAAATCAACTCATGTCTTGCATTTGTTATAATCCGTTTATAATCTTCAGCAAATCCAAGTAAACTTTTAAGAGGTACACAAAAGTTGAAAGTATCAGATGAAGTCAAAATGGTGTCTTTTTTATACCATGAGGCATTTTGAAGATATTTGCTTTCATTCTCATTTAAGGATATATAGTTTTTTAATGTTGTTGTAATACCAACATTTTTATTGTATTCAATATCCACACCATTTAATTCATAATGAATTTCCTCAAAAAGAAAGGCCATAGCATTATTACATAATTTAGCTGAATTAGAATTACTTCCATCTAATTTTTTTAGGGTTCCTTCAATGTATATATAACTTTCGCTGGGCAGAATACAGAGGTCTTGTTGTTGAATGGAAATACGTATTTCATCGCTTGCATTGTAAGACTGCAAAAACGGGGAGTAGCTGTGATATTCAAATTTGGCGATGCTATTATCATAACGAGGTGTTTGGGTTATATTCAATATTTCGCTCATGTTTATCTTCTTTTTTTTTTTTTTGTGTTTTTTATTTTATTTTATTTGTTATTATATTTTTATTTTAAAACAAATCCTAAGGACTGGAGATAAGATTTATTTTCAGATGTCAGCTTTGGTCTTGTCAGTTTTGCTGCTCTTGTAGAACTAACGGAATCGCCACTTTTGCGGTCGCTTATATTATTATATATTAACATTATGTAGCACCTCCTAATGGTTTTAAATGTAAACGTATGGTAATTATTTCTCCTCTAAAATTTATTAAATCTCCGTCCTGGTCAACAAGCTTCAATGAAATCGAACTTAACTGTTTGACGCTCACTGGTAAATAGATGACATTTCTGGGAACTTCGATGATTTTATATCCAGGTCCTACTTCTGGTGAGAATTCATGTATTGTATGCATTGGTTTGTTATTAAAATATGAACCAGAAATAATATTACACTAAATTCGTATAACATTCACTTTGGTTATGTCAACAGGTAAATCGGAAGTGTGTAACAAATCAGCTTTCAAAGATCGTTTACTGAATCCCAATAATTTTCCTATAGATCGATCTTTCTCGAAATGTACAGTCTCTGTACTAATCAGCTCACATTGTAATGTATTATTATTAGCTTCAATTTTCATGGAGATTGGAAAATTATTTTCTTTTAATGCATAGTTAATAAAAGAATAAATGTCGTCGATTTCATATGAACCCGTTGGAAATTCAATAACATGTGCTCCAATATGCAGCAAATTGTTTCGTTCATCAACATTAGGTATAGAGTTATATGTTTGAAAATCTATCAAACCGCAAACGTACTCCCGATCCAATTTTAAAGGTGGAAAATATTCCGCAGTCAAATGAGAAGTATTTCCGCTCATTGTGAGTGTGAACACCATGACAATAAAAAAGACAATGAAAATAATTTTACAAAATGTTTGTTATTTATTCATAATAGTGATCATATAGAAACTTTAAACATAAGTGTCCACAATTTACAGAGTTATAATCTTGATACTTAATATAATTATATTTAATCTTATCGCCTAAATAATCAATTAATTCGTTCGGTGGTTGAAGGTTTCCAAAACTATCAAAATATTCGATGTGACTGCCTTTTTTATAATACGCTACCCAATGTGTTCCTGGTAAATTTGAGGAATCTAAATTCACTATTCATTCATTTCTTAAGGGTTTACTTTCCGGTAAATTATCACGCATGAAAACTCCCCTAAAATGTGGTATTAATCTCATGGCAAAAGCTCTCAAATCCATCTCATTCAAGGCACGTTTGGGTAACGAATTTATAAGTTTTTTGAATGCGGACGCAAATAAAGTCCAAGTCCTTTTCTATAAGGTTTTAAATGTAGACCGTTACCCATTGAAATAGCTTCCAATTTTCGATTATGTCGTTTTTTCTCATCTAAATCTTTTTTAGCGTTATTAGCATCGTTGACAGCCTTAGCAATACCGGCAGCACCTCCAGATAAAGCTCCGAGAGCTGAAAGTCCAGCAAAGAGTGGAACAAGAAATGGTATGACACCACCAATTTTCGGTACTGAAATAACTCTTGGTGTTTTAATATTGTGCTCATTTTTATTAATTGTTTTCTTAGCAGCTGACAATGCTATTTTGATAGTTTTTTCGAGACTATGTGGCTTTTTTCTTTGAATAGTTTTTCCAAGACTTTTAATGGTTCTACTAAAAGTGATTCTCTTCTTGGTTTTCTCTTTTTTATTTTTCGATTTTGTTTTTTCATTACTGGTAGAGCAACCCATACCTAATTTAAGTTTAGCTTTCATTAGATTTGTAACTAGTATAGCATTCGCTCGTTCACCTAAACCAGTGTCCTTAGATGTCGCTAGTTTCCAAGCTTTCTCAGTTAAGATTTTATCTGCTGTATGACGTTCAGATGTATTTTTAAATTTAGAATAAGATATATCGTGTTGTTTGCATGCCTGATCAAGCAAATTAATTCCTGGATCTCCTCCTGCTAATCGTTTTTCTAGTTTTGTTCCAGGTCCACAATATTGATAGCCAGGAAGATGAAGTTCAAGGGGTAATTTGTTGATTATAGAGTTTACTAAACCGTCTCCTCTAACGATGCTTTGTTGACTGATATGTTTTTTTGAAAAATCCAGCATTTTTATAGAAATAAACTTATGTTCTCAATAGAACGGTTTACAATGTTATGACTATTTTTTTAATATAACCTTCACATTTAAAGGAAATTGCTTAGTACCTTTCATCATGCGATTCGTGAAACAACAACAACTTTTACCAATACAAAATTTGGATTTGTCTAAAAGTAATGAGTCAAGAAAACATGGAAAACTATTACCCAATAGCATAAGAGGTTAGTAGGAGTTAGGGCACTCTGGGCTGGGAACTTTTTCCGGTTTCTTATCAGCGCCTGCGGCGCGGTTTCTAATTAGTGCCTGCGGCACGGTTTCTAATTAGCGCCTACGGCTGGTGGTCGCGTGCCAGGTGTGTTTGTCAGTAGGTGGTGTCGACTAAGCGGTATATCAAAGGGCGGTGGTGTTTGTGTGTCGGATTGTTGTTGGTTGTGTCTTTTTGAGTTGGGACGAAAGCGACTTGTGTGTCATCAAAGAAATGGTAAAGGTTGTGTTTTTATTTAGGTGAGTCGACAACGACCGACTTATCAAAGAAACTCGTTTTTCTCATATAAAACCATCATGAAAAAGTTGACTTTTGATCATTTATCGAGAAGATGAATAAAAGGAATGTTGTTAATGAGCTTCACAAGTCTGCTCGGCGGAATTTCAAGAGAAGGCGAGTGCTTATCAAGGGATTGAATGATTTATGGCAGGCTGATCTGGTCGAAATGGGTGTATACGCACCTGAGAATGAGAATTATCGATATCTTCTAACAGTAATCGATACGTTTTCAAAGTTTGCTTATACAGTTCCAATTAAAAATAAAACAGGTACTTTAGTTACCGAAGCTATGAGGAAAATACTCAATAGAGGGCGTATTCCGAAGAATCTCCAGACAGATGATGGAAAAGAATTTTATAATAAGCATTTTGAAAATCTTATGAATCAACATCAAATTAATCATTACTCAACATTTAGCGTTCTTAAAGCTTCGATCGTTGAACGATTTAATCGTACCTTAAAATCACTCATGTGGAAGGAATTCAGTGTGAATGGTACATATAGATGGATTGACATGGTAACGTCGTTAACTAAAACGTATACTAATTCTACACATCGTACAATAAAAATGAAACCATCAGAAGTTAATCATACAAATGAAAAACATTTACTCTCAACAGTATATAACCGTGTCAAACTTCATCTTATTCCTAAGTTTAAAGTTGGTGAGCTTGTGAGAATAAGTAAATATAAACATGCATTTGAAAAAGGATACACACCTAATTGGACCACAGAAATTTTTAAAATATCAAAAGTACAACTTTCAAACCCTATCACATATCTCTTAGAAGATTTTCAAGGTCAACCTGTAAAAGGTGGTTTCTATGAGTTTGAACTACAAAAAACAAATTTTCCTGATATTTATCTTGTAGAAAAAGTTATTCAAAGGAGAAAAAATAAAGTTTTTGTAAAATGGCTTGGTTTTCCTTCCGAACACAACTCATGGATATCTTCACATCTACTTACTGATTTATGATACTTCTTAAGTAAAACATGTAATTTGTATATATTAATAAAAAAATTTATTTTTCAAATATGATTTTTTGTATTTTTTCAACCTCATTAAAATGAGCTTCATCGTCGCTGTTTTTAATATTTTTTATACTGTTTTTATTATCATTGAATTTTTTTTTTTGGATTTCTTCTATTTGAATTTGCAAATATGTTCAAAGTTGATCACATACTTCATCAACATATTTCTTTGAAGCTGCATCACCACTATCTTCAGGATCTTGAATATTTTTTAATCGTTTCCTCTTTAAATTATAATCACCGTTTTCGGTTTTGGCAAATCCTTCACCAGGTGGACCAGGCAATCCTCTTTCTCCTTTCAATCCTATAGGGCCCGAGACAATTCTAAGATTCAAATTCAAAGAGCACTAAAACTCCTAGATGATGCGAAAATATCTATTCCTTCTGAAGGCTCTGGAATTTCAGAGTTGAGAGCATTTCAAAATCATTTGCAAGAATATAAGATTGTTGTCTATGAATACGGTACAAAAGGAAGAAATGTTATTTTTGAAGGAGATAACGTTACATCTGGAAAAAAAAAATATAAACTTACTATTCAACAATCGTCATTACAACGTTATAACATCGTTAACTGCTGCATTTTGTTGTTCATACTTTTGTGAAACGTGTCATATACCGTACAATTCGAAAAAAGATCACAGATGTGTGGTGTCATGTCCTCAATGTCAACAAACTCCGAAATGTAGTAACATACCAAAACAAATTTTATGTGAAGATTGTAATCGAAGTTTTAGAGCAAACCAATGTTTTGACAATCACAAGGCAAGCGGATCATCTAATAGAAATTCTATTTGTGAAAAGTTAAAAATTTGTAAATCATGCTTAAAAACTTATAATATGAAACAAGAGCATATTTGTGGTGATTATTACTGTAAAACTTGCCTGCAGAAAGTTCCAGATAATCATTTATGCTACATACAACCTGATAAAAGAACACCAAACTGCAAAAGTTGTTTGTACATATTTTATGATTTAGAGAGTCGACAAGAAAAAGTAAAGGGTGATTTTTTTGAGGTTAGGATTTTCATGCATTAGTATTTGACAGATCACGCGGGATTTCAGACATGGTGTCAAAGAGAAAGATGCTCAGTATGCTTTGACATTTCATCCAAACATGCCAAACGATCTGCCACAACGTCGAATTTTCAGTGAATGGGCCCTAGAAAAGTTGGCAGAAAATCCGCTTTTTTATCGACAAATTTTGTTCAGCGATGAGGCTCATTTCTGGTTGAATGGCTACGTAAATAAGCAAAATTGCCGCATTTGGAGTGAAGAGCAACCAGAAGCCGTTCAAGAACTGCCCATGCATCCCGAAAAATGCACTGTTTGGTGTGGTTTCTACGCTGGTGGAATCATTGGACCGTATTTTTTCAAAGATGCTGTTGGACGCAACGTTACGGTTAATGGCGATCGCTATCGTTCGATGCTAACAAACTTTTTGTTGCCAAAAATGGAAGAACTGAACTTGGTTGACATGTGGTTTCAACAAGATGGCGCTACATGCCACACAGCTCGCGGTTCTATGGCCATTTTGAGGGAAAACTTCGGAGAACAATTCATCTCAAGAAATGGACCGGTAAGTTGGCCACCAAGATCATGCGATTTGACGCCTTTAGACTATTTTTTGTGGGGCTACGTCAAGTCTAAAGTCTACAGAGATAAGCCAGCAACTATTCCAGCTTTGGAAGACAACATTTCCGAAGAAATTCGGGCTATTCCGGCCGAAATGCTCGAAAAAGTTGCCCAAAATTGGACTTTACGAATGGACCACCTAAGACGCAGCTGCGGTCAACATTTAAATGAAATTATCTTCAAAAAGTAAATGTCATGGATTAATCTAACGTTTCAAATAAAGAACCGATCAGATTTTGCAAATTTTATGCGTTTTTTTTTTTAAAAAAGTTCTCAAGCTCTTAAAAAATCACCCTTTAGTAGGAGAAAAAATATTTGAAAATGAAAAACTAGTTGACCCTGTTAAATTGCATGAACCAAACTTGTGTGTGTATCAACATAAATGTGATAATTGTCTACATTTACCTTCTCTGTATTTCTGTCAAAAATGTAAAACATCACTAAGTGTAATACGGGAAAAAGACGAAGGAGATGTTGTTTCCAAATTTGTGAAACATATACTTGATGTTCGGAAAATGTTCAAAACAGTTATTGTTCTAGCTCATAACGGACAGTCGTACGACCATCAATTCATTTTAAGCTACATTATGGAAAATACAAGTATAATTCCTGAATTGATCAAGCGTGGAACGAAAATAATATTGATGCAAATAGGGAATGTAAAATTTATAGATTCTTTGAATTACTTTCCTATGGCTCTGACTAAACTTCCTAAAGCATTCGAATTGCCTTCAGTTTTGAAGAAGGGATATTTTCCTCATTTATTCAATACTAAAGAAAATGCTAAATAGCTATATCGGAAAACTACCTCCTATAGAATACTACAGTCCAAATACCATGAAGGTAGAAGACCGAGACATGTTTTTAAAGTGGTATTCAGATCATAAAAACGATAAATTTGATCTACAGCTCGAACTTGTGGAATATTGTATCAGTGATGTTAAAATTTTGACTGAAGCTTGTTTAAAATTTAGACAATTGTTTCTCAATCAGTGCAATGTAGAACCATTTTTGGAAGCAGTTACAATAGCCTCTGCATGTAATCTTGTATACCGACGTAGCTTTCTTCAACCGAAAACTATAGGACTAATTCCTAAAAAGGGGTACAGATGCGTAGATAATCAATCAAAATATGCTATTAAATGGATGCTTTGGGAGGAAAAACAGCGGAAAATTGATATATGGCACGCGTTTAAAGGAAGAGAAGCGATTATTAAAGGAGTGAAAGTTGACGGTTTTTGTGAGGAAAAAAATCTTATTTTCGAGTTTCATGGATGTTACTATCATGGACACCCCCTTTGTTTGAAACATAAGCGTGATGAACCTTTACACGAAGACCCAAATGATACTTTAAATCGACGATATGAGAGAACACAATATAAAACTGAACGTTTAAGAAAATTCAATTTTGAAGTCATTGAAATGTGGTCTTGTGAGTTTCAAAGATTGTTACAGACTTTGAATAAAGAAGATTTAAATTTTTTAAATACTCATACACTGATAAACCATTCTCCGCTAAATCCTAGAGACGCATTCTACGGTGGACGGACTGGAAATTCTTTTAATTACTATAAATGTAAAGCTGATGAAAAAATTCAATATATTGATGTTTGTTCACTTTAACCATGGGTTTGTAAAAATGGAAAGTTCCCTATTGGACACCCAAAAGTTCACATCACACCTAACAAGAGTTTGAATGGTATAAATGGTTTAGTCAAATGTGAAATTCTACCCCCAGAACATCTTCTTCATCCAGTTCTTCCTATGAAGCAGAATAATAAACTTATGTTTTCTCTTTGTAGAAGTTGTAGTAATGAAAAAAATCAGGAACACTTTTGTACACATTCTGATAAAGAAAGAGCTCTTATAGGAACGTGGGTTATTGACGAAGTTTTAAAAGCAATTGAAAAAGGTTATAAGTTACTTTATGTTTTTGAAATATGGGAATATGATGTGGCTCAGTATAACCCAGATACCAATACTGACGGCCTTTTCACTTCTATGATGAACAAATTTCTAAAAATGAAACAAGAAGCGTCAGGATGGCCTAGTTCATGTTCATCCCCTACAGAAAAAGAAAAATATATTGACGATTTTCTTCGTAAGGAAAAAATAAAATTAGAACCATCAGAAATTTGCAAAAATGCTGGAAAAAGATCATTGGCGAAGTTAATTTTGAATTCATTCTGGGGAAAATTTGGACAGCGTGAAAATCAACAAAAGACCTGTATTTTGCAAAATCCTTCTGACTTATTTCAGATACTTACAAATCCATCATTAGAAGTGATACATATTCAACCAATTAACGAACAAAACATTGTGATTAATTATGAAATGAAAGAAGAAGCTTCTGATTCCTTAAGTACAGTTAACGTTTGTGTTGCCGCCTATACCACAACTTTAGCCCGGCTTAAACTTTACAGCTACCTAGAGAAATTAGAGGAAAGAGTTCTTTACTATGACACTGATTCAGTCATCTATGTTAGTCGTCAAGGAGAATATGAACCATCTACAGGAGAATTTATTGGTGATAAGACTGATGAACTTGAAAGCTATGGTCAAGGCAGTTATATAACTGAATTTGTAAGCGGTGGCCCTAAAAACTATAGCTATAAAGTCTTTAGCACAAAAGATAGGACTGAACACATTGAGTGTAAAGTAAAAGGTAATGTCTCAATTTCCAAACTATTCAGCAAATAAATTTTGTATTAAAATCTTCTACAGAGGATGATGATAGTAATGGATATATCATTACAAAATCAAGAAATATTCGTAGAACAAAAGAGCATCATGTTATAACTGTACCAGAAGTTAAATCATATAAACCTAAAGCAGAAAAACGACGTTTTCTAGAAGATCACAGTTCTTTACCATATGGATTTAAAAGATTTATGAAATAAAACAATACAAAATTCATGTTTTTTCTTTTTTTTATTTTAGAAAAATGTATTTACAATTCGAATAGTTTCACTAATTAGGTAAGTTTACGAACTTCACCAGTAATTGGACTGTACTCAATAATGCGATCATGAATTATTAAGCAATATACTGATGTTGAAGCAGGTATTGGGGTTGATGTTTTGAGTTCAATTTTTACATCGACCGGTCCGGTTTTGATCGATTCGTTTTGGTGAGAACAATCAATTACAAAGATTGGCGCAATTTCCTTAAATTCTTGACGTGATAAAAGTGGTTCTGGATATTTGTTATAGAACGATTGCTGAAATTTACTGTACATATCATAAACAACAGCATATCGATCTAACTTAAATTTGAGATTTAGATCCTCATGAGGGTATGTCTCTGAATTCAAATGCACCTTGATATTGCTTAAATCACAATGATCGAATTTGCTAGCATCTTTGCTTCTTCTATTTTTACGATCCGTTTGCATACCCAGAATAACAAATCTAGGTTTTTCAAGTTGACTGGAAGTTTTCACTGTCCAAATATGGTCAGTGACTGTTGGTAGACTGGGGTATTCATACATCTCCCAATTTCGAAAATGAATTGTAATGGGTTTTAATTGTATTTCTTTTAGTAGTGTAAGCTTTTCGGAATCAGCTAAAGTAATGTGTGGAACTCTCCATTGCATTTTAAAAATTGTGAATTTCAAGTCCTCGTCCTCATCACCGTAGAGAGCATTTTCGTTTGTTCGTGCACGAATCAAAACCAACTCATGCTTAGCATTTATTATGACTTTTTTATAATCTTCAGCAAACCCCAACAGATTTTTTAAAGGAACACAAAAGTTAAAAGTCCCCAATGTAGGAGTAATATTGTCTTTTCCTGTCCAAGTTGCATTTTCTAAACTTCTACTTTCATTCTCATTCAAAGATATATAATTTTTTATCGACGTTGTTATACCGACATTTTTAGTGTACTCAATATCTACGCCGTTTAGTTCATAATGAATCTCTTCGAAAAGAAATGCCATAGCATTATTACATAGTTTTGTTTTAGTAGAAGGTGTGTCGTTTTTCTTCTGTGTTAGTCCTCCCTCGATGTATATGAAACTTTCACTAGGTAAAACACATAGGTCTTGTTGTTGTATGGGTATGCGAATCTCATCACTTGTATTAAAGGATTGAAGAAATGGTGAGTAACTATGATATTCAAATTTGGATATACTGTTATCGTGAGTAACACCCTGTGTAATATTTAATATTGCGCTCATTGTTTCTGTTTTAAAATGAATCCTAATGATAGTAGAAAGACTTTATTTTCTGTGGAAAGCTTCGGTCTTATCAGTTTAGAAGTTCCAGTAGAACTAATTGAATGTTCGTTTTTGATAGTAAATATATTATTATAGGTTAACATTTTCAAAATGTAGGGGTTAAATGTAATCGTATTGTTATTGTTTCTCCTCTAAAATTTATCAAGTCTCCGTCTTGGTCTACTAGTTTCAATGTTAACGAAGTTATTCGTTTGACATTCACAGGTAAATAGATTACATTTCGTGGTACTTCTATGATTTTATACCCTGGACCTGCTTCCGGTGAAAATTCTATATTGTGTGTACAGGAGAATTATTAAAATATGACCCTGAAATAATATAACACTCAATTCGTATCACATTTACCTTATTTATATCAACAGGTAAGTCTGAAAAGTGTATTTCTTTAGGTATGAGTATGCGTTTACTAAATCCTAACAATTTTCCAATGGTTCGATCTTTATTGAAATAAAGAGTCTCGTAACTAACAATTTCACTTTTCAGAGTATTATTATTAGCTTCTATATTTACACGTGAAGTGGAATTAAGCGAAAGCAACTTCTCGGAAATATATGAGCCAATATCATCGATTTCATATGATCCAACAGGGATCTCAATTTCAGTATCACCTATATGAAACAAATTGTTTCGTTCATCAACATTAGGTATAGAATTATATGTTTGGAAATCTATCAAACCACAAACATAATCACGATCTAGGTTTAAAGAAGGAAAATACTCCGATGTTAGATAAGAAGAATCTCCACTCAGTGTAAGTGTCAACGCCATGACAACAAAAAAGACAATGAAAAGGTTCTTGCATAAGATCTTTTATTTATTCGAATTAACAATCATATAAAAATCTTAAACACAAATGACCACAATTCACTGATTCATAATTCTGATACTTATGATAATTATAATTAATTTTTTCACCTAGATACTTAATTAATTCAATTGGTGGTGGAAGATTTCCAAAACTGTCAAAGTATTCGATGTTAGTGTCTTTTTTGCAATACGCCACCCAGTGTGTTCCTGGCCCTTTTGAGGGATCAAGATTAATTATTCCACATTCATTTCTTAATGGTTTGTTTTTTGGTAAATTATCACGCATAAACACCCCTCGAAATTGTGGTCTTAAATTCTTAGCAAATTTTCTCAAATCCATTTCATTCAAGGCACGATTGGGTAGCGAACTTAGAAGTTTTTTGTCTTAGAATGTAAATATAACCCAAGCCCTTTCTTATACGGTTTTAAATGTAAGCCATCTCCAACTGAAATCGCTTCCATTTTTTGGTTATGCCGTCTTTTCTCTTCCAGATCTTTTTTAGCAATGCTGATATCGTTGACAGCCTTAGCAATTCCTGCAGCTCCACCTGACAAAGCTCCAAGTGCCGATAAACCAGCGAAAAGAGGTATAAGAAAGGGAATTACACCACCAATTTTAGGTATCGAAATAACTCGAGGAGTCTTTATGTTATTACTATCATACTTGAATGTTTTCTTTGCATATGATAGGGCAGATTTGATAGCTTTTTGGAGGTTATGTGGTTTTTTCTTTTGAAGTAATTTTCCAATATTTTTAATTATTTTATTTATTGTATTTTTTTTGAAGTGAAACTTCTTGTGCGACTTGCAAACATGCAGCGTTACACTTCCGTGTTACATGCAGCGTTACACTTCCGTGTTAAACATATTATCGATTGCATAGTTTTTGGCACTGCTATAAATTTGTTGCTATAACAGTTCTATGTTATATGACGCGTCATTATGGGAACTAATGCTGGATTTGGTATAGTTTAGTTTATGTAGATTATAATTTATAAAGCACAAGAGTTAAAAAGATAAGCGAAAAGAATTATGGCTGCAGATGAAAAATTATGGGTGCAGATGCATGTAAATCCACCTTAACTCTTTGTTCTTTCTTAATTTTCAATTTGTGTCGTGTGTGTGAAAATCGTGCCTGGCTTGCAAAATAAATTTCGATTGAAATTGCGGAATTTTATTTCGAAGACAATATACATATGTACATACATATGTACAATGTACATATGTACAAATCAGAGCTTTTGGTGAGTGGTTACTGAAAGATTTTATTACAATTTTAATATAGTTATGAGTATGTAGTAGTTAGTGGAGGCATAATCATGTATAAATAAGCAATTTCCATTTACGCCCGGCTCAAAAATGTTCGATCATGTCAAAACAGGTTTGATCATGTCTAAACATGTTTGATCATGTCTAAACATGTTTGATCATGTCTAAACATGTTTGATCATGTCTAAACATGTTTGATCATGTCTTAACATGTTTGATCATGTCTAAACATGTATGTAGATGTTCTCCGTCTTGGGCTTAGGTGTTAAGACTGCTGTCTTCATTGGTCGGTCAGTCAGCTACCACTGACACTGGCCAATCAACGGTTTTAGAAAGGTTCCTGGTATTCTATTCCATACATAAGTACTATGTATGTACATAGATCTTTAAAATCCTAGTTTTCGTCCTCTAATCTCCACCAAAAAATAAAAAATTGTTCTATGAAATGGTGTTTAGTAGCTATCCCGTGAAAATTTACTCCGATCCATCTCTTTTCTTTTTCTTTTAAAGAAACAATATGAGTTCACTCAAAATAAATTTCTACCCCTTCCTATTTTCATTTTCATATTAGGAAGTTTCACTTCTTCCGCGCGGGGGGACTGCACGCACTATTTTTTTTTTTTTATAGTAGAAATAATTTTTGGTTTACTTTGCGAACGCTCTCTTTTAGAAGGAGTTTTCAATTTACTTTGTGTACACCCCATACCTAATTTTAATTTAGCTTTCATAAGGTTAGTAACCAATAATGCACTTGCTCGTTCAGCTACACTAGCGTCTCTCGAAATGACCCTTTTCCACGCTTTTTCAGATAAAATCTTATCTGCTATATGACGATCAATCGTATTTTTAAATTTAGAATATGATATGTCGTGTTCTTTACACGCCTGATCAAGTAAATTGATTCCGGGGTCTCCTTTAACTATTCGTTCTTGAAGTTTTGTTCCAGGTCCGCAGTATTGATATCCGGGTAGATGTAATTCAAAAGGCAAATTATTGATTGCTGAGTTTAATAATCCACTACCTTTGATGAAAGTTGACCGACTATTTGAATTTTTTCGAAAAGTCTAGCATTTTATACAAACACTTACTGTCTTTCGAATAGATAATAACTAAATGATGTTATTTAAATATAATGTTCAGATTTATAGAAATTTTTTTAGTTGTTATTATCATGCGGTTCGTTAAACAGCGACATCTTTTACCAATAAAAAATATGGATCTGATTCAAAATACCAAACCAAAACAGAGAAAACATGGTGAACTATTACCGAATAGTATAAGAGGTTTAATTACTGGTCCTTCAAATTGTGGAAAAACAAATGTAATGATGAGTCTAATACAACATCCAAATGGTCTAAAATTCGAAAACATTTACATTTATTCAAAGTCGCTGCAACAACCAAAGTATGAGTTTTTACAAAGAGCCGTAAAACCAATCAAAAAGATGGGGTTCCTTACATTTTCCAATAATTGTGACGTCATCCCACCTGAAGAGGCCAAACCAAATTCTGTGTTTATTTTTGATGACATTGCCTGTGAAAAGCAAGATTCTATTCGAAATTATTTTAGCATGGGTCGACATCATTATATAGACAGTTTTTACCTCTGTCAAACATATACAAGAATCCCTAAACATTTGATACGTGACAATGCAAATTTACTTATTATCTTCAAACAGGATGATATGAACTTAAAACATATTTTCAATGATCATGTTCATTCTGATATGACGTTTCAAACATTTCAAAGGGTGTGTTCGGAATGTTGGAATGCATCGTATGGGTTTTTAGTTATTGACAAGGATAGCCCTCGTAATAATGGTCGTTATAGAAAAGGTTTTGACTGTTTCCTAAAACTATAAAAGAGCTTTACTACAGTCACGATCAGCAATCGTACTGCATCAGTTCGAAGGAATACTGATACAGTTAAAAGCAGATCACCACAGTTTATAATTATTTTTATTCTGTAATTCAACACTTACACTATGATGCAAATAAATGAAGATTTAACAAAAGAGCTTATAAAGACTACTGATGCTCTACGAAAAAAATACAAAGCTCTGAGAGAAGGGAAAGAAGCGCACGAACTTCAACTTGAGGAAACTTTTAAACCTATTACGAAACCTCTTAAAGATATAATAGAACACTCAAAAAGAAAACATTCGAATAAACCCCAACAACAACAACAACATTTCGAGTCTCCAGACAAGAAAATAAAATTGAATTATAAAAATGAAAATGTTGATGATGGTAATGACGATGACTATGATGATGAGGATGTTAATGATGAATTTAGAACACCAGATATTAACAACACTAGTACTTCACTCATGAGTGAATCAACCCCTAAAACGTCCAAACCATCGTCAAATAGGAACAGAACTAGTAGAAGTGATCGCATGCGTAGAAGAAGTCTTGCTCGCAACTTTGGTTTACAATTAAATCAAAAAAAAATTTGAAGAAATTCCTCAGACATATATAGATTTATTTATAAATAATTCGAAATCCCTTGACAAGGTGTATGGGGTCCATTTGAACGACGGTAGGCTACATATCGGAGACAAAGAGTTAAAAATTCGAGGAAAAGAACTAAAAATTAATAATAAGACATATATCGGAACGAAGGGTTTGTTTGAACTAATATTCAAGAAAAAACCTAACACTTCCTTGTACAATAAAGAAGATTTAAAAGCGTATAAAGATATAATGTATAATACCAACGTTTACAGAAGGTCTTACGATTCCAGAAACCAGATACTAGGTCATAGAGGATATAAATACAAGGAAATCATAAGTAAAATATTAAACGACGATAGTAATGTTAGTGCAGCTACACCTTCAATTGGTTCTGGATTGATGCAATTGTCAAACAATAAAAAAGACTATATCTTCTGGGACAATCCAAACGAACTCGTAGATCGTTTAAGGCTTCTTATTGCGTCACAACAAGCCGGGAACAATAATCACTCTAACGAGATTGTTTCAATTATTGAAGAATTAAAAGAGGCCAATATAGTACAGTAAAAAGTACCCGCTTCAACATGAGTATTGATAAATTCGGACGTTTTTCAAATAGAACAATTAATGGAAGACCTGGCCCAAGAGGAGAGAAAGGTGAACAGGGCCCTATAGGATTGAAAGGAGAAAGAGGATTACCTGGTCCACCTGGTGAAGGATTTGCCAAAACCGAAAACGGTGATTATAATTTAAAGAGGAAACGATTAAAAAATATTCAAGATCCTGAAGATAGTGGTGATGCAGCTTCAAAGAAATATGTTGATGAAGTATGTGATCAACTTAGAACATATTTGCAAATTCAAATAGAAGAAATCCAAAAAAAAAAATTCAATGATAATAAAAACAGTATAAAAAATATTAAAAACAGCGACGATGAAGCTCATTTTAATGAGGTTGAAAAAATACAAAAAATCATATTTGAAAAATAAATTTTTTTATTAATATATACAAATTACATGTTTTACTTAAGAAGTATCATAAATCAGTAAGTAGATGTGAAGATATCCATGAGTTGTGTTCGGAAGGAAAACCAAGCCATTTTACAAAAACTTTATTTTTTCTCCTTTGAATAACTTTTTCTACAAGATAAATATCAGGAAAATTTGTTTTTTGTAGTTCAAACTCATAGAAACCACCTTTTACAGGTTGACCTTGAAAATCTTCTAAGAGATATGTGATAGGGTTTGAAAGTTGTACTTTTGATATTTTAAAAATTTCTGTGGTCCAATTAGGTGTGTATCCTTTTTCAAATGCATGTTTATATTTACTTATTCTCACAAGCTCACCAACTTTAAACTTAGGAATAAGATGAAGTTTGACACGGTTATATACTGTTGAGAGTAAATGTTTTTCATTTGTATGATTAACTTCTGATGGTTTCATTTTTATTGTACGATGTGTAGAATTATTATACGTTTTAGTTAACGACGTTACCATGTCAATCCATCTATATGTACCATTCACACTGAATTCCTTCCACATGAGTGATTTTAAGGTACGATTAAATCGTTCAACGATCGAAGCTTTAAGAACGCTAAATGTTGAGTAATGATTAATTTGATGTTGATTCATAAGATTTTCAAAATGCTTATTATAAAATTCTTTTCCATCATCTGTCTGGAGATTCTTCGGAATACGCCCTCTATTGAGTATTTTCCTCATAGCTTCGGTAACTAAAGTACCTGTTTTATTTTTAATTGGAACTGTATAAGCAAACTTTGAAAACGTATCGATTACTGTTAGAAGATATCGATAATTCTCATTCTCAGGTGCGTATACACCCATTTCGACCAGATCAGCCTGCCATAAATCATTCAATCCCTTGATAAGCACTCGCCTTCTCTTGAAATTCCGCCGAGCAGACTTGTGAAGCTCATTAACAACATTCCTTTTATTCATCTTCTCGATAAATGATCAAAAGTCAACTTTTTCATGATGGTTTTATATGAGAAAAACGAGTTTCTTTGATAAGTCGGTCGTTGTCGACTCACCTAAATAAAAACACAACCTTTACCATTTCTTTGATGACACACAAGTCGCTTTCGTCCCAACTCAAAAAGACACAACCAACAACAATCCGACACACAAACACCACCGCCCTTTGATATACCGCTTAGTCGACACCACCTACTGACAAACACACCTGGCACGCGACCACCAGCCGTAGGCGCTAATTAGAAACCGTGCCGCAGGCACTAATTAAAAACCGCGCCGCAGGCGCTGATAAGAAACCGGAAAAAGTTCCCAGCCCAGAGTGCCCTAACTCCTACTGAGGTTTAATTACGGGTCCCTCAAATTGCGGAAAAACAAATGCTATGATGAGTTTACTACAACATCCTAACGGTTTAAGATTTGAAAACATATATATTTATTCAAAGTCATTACATCAACCAAAGTATGAGTTTTTACGAAGAGCTATCAAGCCAATCAAAGAAATGGGTTTCTTTACGTTTTCCAACAACAGTGAAGTTATACCACCTGAAGAAGCAAAACCCAATTCAGTCTTTATCTTTGATGATATTGCATGTGAAAAACAAGATACTATACGAACTTACTTTAGTATGGGACGACATCATCTCATTGATAGTTTTTATCTATGTCAAACATATACAAGAATTCCAAAACATCTTATACGCGACAATGCAAATTTTTTAATTGTTTTCAAACAGGACGATATGAACTTGAAACATATTTATAATGATCATGTTAATTCTGATATGACATTTAATATATTTCAAAAGGTATGTGCAGAATGTTGGAATGATGAATATGGATTCTTGGTAATTGACAGTCCTTTGAAAGAAGGTCGATATAGGAAGGGCTTTGATCATTTCCTGAAACTATAAAAAGCAGATCCTTATAACAGTTTACATCATACGTGCATTAATGTTCTATGAGAGCACTTCAAAAGCAGTAAAACCTGTAAAAAGCAGTTCAAAAGCAGTAAAATAAAAAAACAGTAAAAAGCAGTTAAAAACAGAAAAAGCAGTAAAAAACAGAAAAAAGCAGTTTAAAACAGATAAAAAGCTGTTTCAAAGCAGTAAAAAACAGAAAAAAGCAGTAAAAAACAGAAAAAAAGCTGTTTCAAAGCAGTAAAAAACAGAAAAAAGCAGTTTAAAAGCTGTTTCAAAGCAGTAAAAAACAGAAAAAAGCAGTTCAAAAGCAGTTCAGACCAGTTCAAAAGCAATTCAAAAGCAGTTCAGAGCAGTTCAAAAACAGAAAAAAGCTGTTTCAAAGCAGTTCATAAATGACAAATATAAAAAACATTTCTTCCTACCGTTTACACCATACGTAGAGTAATGTTGAGAGCAGCTCAAAACAGTTCAACGCACAATCCGTAGAAGTTCGAAGTCGTTCAACTCGGTTTAAAAATCGATGTTCATCAATCAGAAGCAGTAAATTCAACATAAAATTCAATTTCAAACCGATTGAAAGATTCTTTCATAGTATACGAAGTTTATTTACAGTCTGTTGTAAAAATAATACAGCTTCATTATGATGAATTTAAATAAGGAACTGACAAGTGAACTCATTAAAACTACTGATGCCCTACGAAAGAAATATAAAGCTCTAAGAGATGGGAAGGAAGCATTCGAAACTCAATTAGAGGAAACCTTTAAACCAATTACCAACCCTCTGAAAGAGTTAGTTGAGAAATCAAATGAACAACAAAACTATTTTGAAACTCCAGTAGCTAAATCAAAACAAAATTTTGATGATGATTTTGCTACACCTGCAGCAAGCATCAGTAGTATTACTCCGAAAAACTATTCAACGACACCCAAAAGCAAGCATTTTAGAGAAAGCAGACAACGAGTACGTGGTCGTTACAAAGCTCGTCACTTAACCGACCAAATAGACGACAATGAATCCGATGAAATATCGCAGAAGTATATAGATTTATTTTTGAATGAGTCTAGTGCTTTTGACAATATATATGGCGTTCATGAAAAGAATGGCAAGTTGTTCATCGGGGATGGAGAGTTTAAAATTCTAGGAAGAAATATACAAATAAAGAATAAAATCTATGAAGGTTCAAACGGTTTATATGAACTAATATTCAAGAAAAAACCCTCCCAAAATATATATAATGAGAAAGATTTAAAAATATATAAGGATATATTGGAAGATACCAATGCTTATCGACGTTCTCATGATTCTACAAAACAAGTTTTAGGAAATCGTGGAAGTAAATACTTACTTACTTACTTAAGGTGGCGCTACAGTCCGGGTCGGACTAGGGCCTCAACCAACATGCTTCTCCAGCCAGCTCGGTCCCTAGCTAGCTGCCTCCAGTTTTGCACGCCAAGTTGGTTGAGGGCCTCTCCTACTTGCGTGCGCCACCTGAGTCGCGGTCTTCCTCTACTGCGCCGTCCCTCGGGATTGGATTCGAAGACTTTCCGGGCCGGAGCGTTGGTGTCCATTCGCTCTACATGACCCAGCCATCTAAGCCGCTGGACCTTGACTCGTTTGACAAGGTCAGTGTCGCTGTACAGCCCGTACAGTTCGTCGTTAAATCTTCTTCTCCACTCTCCATCTATGCAGACGGGACCAAAAATCACCCGAAGAATTTTTCTCTCGAAGCATCCTAAAGCGTTCTCGTCTGCCTTTGACAAGGTCCATGCCTCTGCGCCATATATAAGAACCGGGATGATAAGTGTCTTATACAGGGACACTTTAGTTGCTCGAGAGAGGACTTTACTACTCAATTGCCTTCTTAGTCCGAAGAAACAGCGATTGGCAAGAGTTATTCTTCGTTTGATTTCAGCGCTGGTGTCGTTGTCTGAATTAATGTGTGGAAGTAAATATAAAGAAATTATAAGCAAACTACTAACAGATACTACTACTCCAGTTTCACATACAGGAAATGGATTAATGCATCTATCTAAGAAAGAAAAAGACTATATCTTCTGGGATGATCCCAATGAACTTGTAGTTCGATTAAGACTTCTTGTCGCTTCACATCAAGCAGGGCATAATAACCATTCCAACGAAATTGTATCAATTATCGAAGAATTAAAAGAATCTAATATTATCGAGTAAAAAACAAAATGAGTGTAGATAAGTTCGGAAGGTTTTCAAATAGAACTCCTGTGAGAGGACTAACAGGACCAACTGGACCACGTGGGGAGAAAGGAGAACCGGGACCACCTGGGTTGCAAGGAGTGCCGGGACCACCTGGGTTACCTGGAGAATTGGGACCACCTGGGATACAAGGAGTACCGGGAACACCTGGTGAGGGATTTCTCAAAACAGTAAACGGAAACTATGATATAAACTGGAAGCGTCTACAAAATCTACAGTACCCACAAGAGAAAGAAGATGCTGCAACAAAAAATTATATTGACGAGAATGTTGGTGAATTAAAAACCTTAATTGCGAAAATTGAAGAATATCTGTTTTCTAAGGATAAGAAATATTTATATTTTTAAATTTAAGAAAATTGTAGTCATAATCGTTGTATGAATTATCAAACTAAAATAAAGAAAAATCTATTATTTCACTTTATGATGAAATAGTTTTTTTTTTTTTTGATTTCAGTCTTATTTTGTATATCATTGTGAGAGGACAGTAACCTAATAATGGCAGGAATAAATACTTCTATAATTTTTGATGAAATTTTAAAATTTCTTAAAACAAATCAACACACTATACTAGAAGAACACTATGAGTATTTCATAGCTAGTATAAATTTTCTTAGGAAATTTGAAAATGTATCTTCTACAACATCTGTTCATGGCTGTCACTTTATAAATTGCTCATAGTCTTCTAATATATGTAAATCAGGGCCCGATACATGTGCGTGCTACATGATTGAAAATCGGCTATTAAAAATAAAAAAACTTATGTTATTATATAAAAGAATACAATAAATAAAATTATTATAAAAAGAAAAAACATTGCATTTTTATTTCAATCAACTGAAAGATGAGTAAGAGAAACATTGTTAACGAGCTGCATAAACCTGCAAGAAGAAATTTCAAAAAAAGACGAGTCATTATAAAGGGACTTGATGAGCTATGGCAAGCTGATTTGGTGGAAATGATTACCTATTCAGCAGAAAATGATAATTTTCGATATCTTCTTACGGTAATAGACACATTTTCTAAATTTGCTTGGAGTTTCCCTATTAAAAGTAAAACTGGAGTGGATGTCACTGCAGCTATGCAAAATATATTTAATGAAGGACGCACCCCAAAGAATCTACAAACAGATGACGGCAAAGAATTTTATAACAAAATTTTTCAAAATCTCATGAAAACATATAAAATCAAACATTACTCTACATTCAGTGCACTTAAAGCATCCATTGTTGAACGTTTCAATCGCACCTTAAAAAACATGATGTGGAAAGAATTTAGCGCCAATGGCTCATATCGCTGGATTGATATGATAAAATCACTGACTAAAACATATAACACCACCAGACATCGCACTATTAAAATGTGTCCATCTGAAGTTAATTCTAGAAATGAAAAACATATACTTTCCACAGCATATAATCATATAAAAATTCATATTACACCTAAGCTTCATATTGGTGACTTTGTAAGAATAAGTAAATATAAACATGTTTTTGAGAAAGGTTACACCCCCAATTGGACAACTGAAATCTTTAAAATAATAAAAGTTCAACACACAAATCCCGTAACATATTTGTTAGAGGACTATCAAGGACATCCCGTCAAAGGAGGATTTTATGAACTTGAATTACAAAAAACAAAATTTCCAGATACTTACCTCATAGAAAAAGTACTTAAAACCAAAAAGGGACAAATATTTGTGAAATGGCTTGGTTTTCCATCTGAACACAATTCATGGACATCTATACCTCAAAACGATTAACAAAAATTGTTTTTTTTTTTTAATACCGATGTTGTTTTATTATTTTTTTATAAATTGTAAAAGGACACTTCTCCTGTTATGTACTCCATGGTTTTTCCATAGCGTAATAAAACAATCTATTTTTTACTATCCACCAGACGCTACCATCAAAAAACCATCCCGCCAAATAAAAAAACTACCTGCCGAAAAAAAAATATCATCATATGGTACACAACTGTACATCATGACTGCTGAACCTGAACCTGAAAAATTTGCCTTGAGCCAGAACCGGTCAAAACATACTACTGGCGTTTGTTATTTTTATATTCCCTTATCGTTCATAGCGCTCCAAGACTTTTTCACGCATATACACTTATAATAAGTAAGTTACTTTTTGTCTTCACTAGAACTTATCTAGAAACTAGAAATAATTTTGAAGACAAAACAAAATTTGCCGGGTCAGGTAGTTACTTTTATAATTACTATTATCACAGATACTTTATTTTCGTATCTTAATTTTTATACTATTGATATTCATTTTTCTTTATTGCGATCATTAGTATTCTTTCACTTTCTGAAATACAAAACGTAAAGTTGAAATTATTCTATTTAATAATTTCTTACTATTATTAATATTACAAATTTTTCGATAGAGAACTACTAGTATGTTCGATTTGATTAGGATCTTATTGAAGTAAAGTGACGTGGTAGTGAATAAATTCACCAAAGAAACAAGGTGTTCAGAGTTAAAAGGTGTTAAACATAAGTGCTATTTTATTTAGTTAGCGAACTGTGTACGTTTTGTGATAAGTGTAATTTATTGTGATAAAATATGTCGAATTACTTGTATAAGGACTGCAATCTGTCTAAGACCTACCCGGGGAGAAAATCTTTCTTTTATCTTCCCAACGATTGCAGAAGAAAGATTTGGCTTAAACATGGAAATGTTTCAACTGACAGGCGGTTGCCTAAAACGGCTGCCATGTGTTGTTATCATTTTTATGAAAAAGACTACACTGTTCAGTCTACTCGTCGAGTATTATCCAAACATGCACTTCCAATTTCTTCGCCATCTACTTGTTGTTGCACGGAAGATGCTATTGACCGTTCCTGTCAGCGGATAATGGATGCGGAAGAAATCAAAGCTGAAAGCAGTAGAATCGTACTTTCTACTCAGAATCCAGCTACAACGTCCGAAGCATCTGTTTCTGCACCAAAATCGACTACTAGTTCTGTTGATATAAGTGCAGCAGAAAATTTGTTGCACTTTGCCAACACCAGCCGTTCAGCTTCTTCTGAAACTCCTACCACTCCAACGACGTCTTCTAATCCCATTTTTGAAAACTTTCCCGACTCTGCCTTCAAAACACCTCGCGCCCCAACTTTGCCAAAACGAAATTTTCGCGCAAAGTCTTAAAAAGCGGGTTTAAGCTCCCGTTTTGTGAGCATTCTTACAAGTCCTGAACCCCTTCAAAATTTGGCTTCTACTTCCACCAAAACCTATCGTTGGGACTCTACTTTTGAAGACGTTGCTGATAATTCTGCTGTTTCACCTTCCCAATTTCCGTCCCCGAATTTTCGACCAAACCCAAGGAAGAGGTCGGCATCTCGGATACCGAAAAAAACTTTCTCCAAAGTTATTTATACGCCATCGAAAATAAGGAGAAGTAAGAAATATCATCTCAGAAACGCGGTAGAGGAAATGCTACAAAATTCGAAAGAAGAAGTTCTTACTTTCGTATTGGCTCAACTTTTCCATGAAAAGTATGCTCTCTGGACACTTAAGGAAAAAGATATTTTCTTAAAAATCTTTTACAAGTCTCCAGCGTGCTATTCGTTTTTAGTTAGTGCGGGATTTAAAATGCCGGCTGTCAGCACCGTTTACCGCTGGCACTCGATATGTATTAAATACGCCTTGAGGCAGGAATTTCTGAGTTGACATTGACAACGCTTAGCGAAAAAGCAAAAACCATGACAGAAATGGATAAAAAGTGTGTACTACTGTTCGACGAAATGGGCGTTGAAGAGGAAAAAGAGTACAATTCCAAGGACGATATACAATATGGATACACTGACTTTGGGGAATATGGACGCAACAACGAAATAGCTTCCAAAGTAATGGCTTTTACTTTACGTGCTCTTAACAGGAACTGGAAGCAGACAATTTGTTACTACGTCGGTTCACCCAAAGGAGGAATGCTGGCAAAATTTATAAAGAATGCCTTGGATAAAGTTCTGGAATGTGGATTGAATGTAGTTGCGACAAGCTGCGACCAGGGCTCAAACAATATTCTGGAGTACAAGACCCTCGGAGTAGACTTCGAATCATTGGATAAGCCCTATATAGAAATAGATGATAAGAAAATTTTCCTGCTATACGATTATTGTCATCTATTTAAGAGTGTGCGAAACATCCTAGTGAAACACAAAATAGGAATCAAGGACGATATTATTCACTGGGATGTTATAAAAACATTATATAAAGAGGACTGCCATGTGGACTTTCAAGTCTGCTATAAGCTGAAAAGAGCTCATATAGCGCCAAAGCCATTCCAGAAGTTTTCGGTGAAATTGGCTACCCAAATTTTCAGTTTCAATGTGTACACAGGAATTTTGTGTGCGATCAAATGTAACGTCTACAAGACCGAGGCGGAAAAAAGGTACCACACTCTACAGCTGCATTCATAAAACGAATGAATATTCTGTCCGATATTCTCAATACTGGCCAACTGTATTCCAAAAACCTGAACAAAAAAGTGTTATCGGATGATACAGACACTTTGAAGTATCTGAATGATTCCATTGACTAGATTTCAAACTTTAGAAGTATTGGTAAATTCAAAATTCCACCTTGCTTTAAGGGACTAAAGAAAACACTGACAAGAATAATTCAGATGTGTGAACATCTAAAGAGTGGGAACAAAACTATTTTTTGTTGGCGCACCTCAATACTGATTTTGCAGAGAACCTCTTCTCAATGGTGCGAAATAATAGAGGAACTTACGACAAGGAGCCATCGGTATGGAGATTTATTCGTAACTTAAAACTGATCCGTTCCAACATTTTAGCGCAGCAGAACATTTGGGATACGAAAAGATGTTGGAGTGGAGCCACTCATCGGAACA
The DNA here is from genome assembly GCA_949752695.1 of Melanostoma scalare. Classification (NCBI taxonomy): domain Eukaryota; kingdom Metazoa; phylum Arthropoda; class Insecta; order Diptera; family Syrphidae; genus Melanostoma; species Melanostoma scalare. The sequence continues at coordinate 77,997,863 of OX456985.1, read as the reverse complement.
CAAGATTTGGCAAAGGAGCTAAAATTAAAAGAACCAATGAACAAGGAGATGTCTAACATTGAAAAAACTATAGAGGACTTTTTCGTAAACCCAGCAGTTTTAGTCGTTGAAGAAGTTCCCGACGACAATGAAGATGATGACGACTACTGCCCATGCGATGAATGCAGAAACTGTGATATGGAAGAAGAAAACGAATCACCGCTTTCGCCACTGGTTGCAAATGAACCAAGTGAACAAATGCAGACCAGAGCAGCACTTTATTATTACCATTTATACTATTGATATTCATTCATTAGCGTTCTTTTGATTTTCTGATATTTACAAATTATTTAATTTAATAATTTCTAATTATTATTAGTATTACGATTTTTTTTTCGATTTCGGTAGAGTATTGAGAACTATATTCGATTTGATTAGGATCTTATTGAAGTAAAGTGACGTGGAAGTGAGTAATTTCACCAAAAGAAACAAGGTGTTCAGTGATAAAAGGTGTTAAATATAAGTGCTATTTTATTTAGTTAGTGAACTGTGTACGTTTTGTGATAAGTGAAATTTATTGTGATAAAACAAATAATGTCGAATTGTTCGTATGAGGACTGCAATCAGTCTAAGACCTACCCGGGGAAAAAATCGTTTTTTTATGTTTTCCAACGACTGCAGAAGAAAGATTTAGTTGAAGCATGGAAATGTTTCAACTGACAGACGGTTGCCTAAAACGGCTGCCATGTGTTGTGATCATTTTTATGAAAAGGACTTTACTGTTCGGTCTACTCGTCGAGTATTGTTGAAATATGCACTTCCGATTTCTTTGCCAACGATTTGTTGTTGCACGGATGTTGCTATTGACCGTTCCTGTCACCGAATAATGGATGCGGAAGAAATCAAAGCTTAAAACAGTAGAATCGCACTTAGAATCCAGCTACAACGTCTGAAGCATCTGTTTCTGAACCAAAATCGGCTACTAGTTCTTCGATACAAGTGCAGCAGAGAATTCTTTACTTTTTTCCAACATGAGCCGTTAAGCTCGTTCTTCCTCTTCTGAAACTCCTAGCGCTCCAACGACGTCTTCTAATCCTACTCTTGAAAGTTTTCCCGACTCTTCCTTTAAAAAACCTCGCGCCCCAACTTTGCCGAAACGAATTTTTCGCGTAAAGTCTTCAAAAGCGCGTGCTTAAGCTCACTTGTTGATAGCCTTCTCACAAGTCCAAATGAACTCCTTCAGAATTTGGCTTCTACTTCAACCAAGACCTATAGTTGGGACTCTAGCTGTCAGCACAGTTTACCGTTGGCATTCGGAAATACGCCTTTAGGCAGGAATTTCCGAATTGGCATTGCACATGCTTAGCGAAAAAGCAAAAACAATGTCAGATATGGATAAAAAGTGCGTACTACTGTTCGATGAAATGAGCGTTGAACAGGAAAAGAGTACAATTCCAAGGACGATATACAGTATGGATACACTGACTTTGGGGAATATGGACGCAACAACGAAATGGCTTCCAAAGTAATGGCTTTTACTTTACAAGCTCTTAACAGGAACTGGAATTGGACAATTTGTTACTATGTCGGTTCACCAAAAGGAGGAATGCTGGCAAAATTAATAAAGAATGCCTTAGATAAAGCTCTGGAATGTGGATTAAATGTAGATGCGACAAGCTGCGACCAGGACACAAACAATGTTCTGGCGTACAAGACCCTCGGAGTAAACTTCGAATCATTAGATAAGCTCTATATAGAAAAAGGCAATAACAAAATTTTCCTGCTCTACGATTATTGTCACCTATTTAAGAGTGTGCGAAATATCCTAGTGAAACACAAAATAGGAATCAAGGACGATATTATTCACTGGGATGTTATAAAAACATTATATAAAGAGGACTGCCATGTGGACTTTCAGGTCTACTGTAACCTGAAAAGAGCTCATATAGCGCCAAAGCCGTTCCAGAAGTTTTCGGTGAAACTGGCTACACAAATTTTCAGTTTTAGTGTGTACACAGGAATTTTGTGTGCAATCAAATGTAACGTCTACAAGACCGGCCGGAAAAAAAGGGCACACTTAACAGCTGCATTCATAAAAGGAATTAATGTTCTGTTCGATATTCTCAACACCGGCCAACTGTATTCCAAAAACCCGAACAAAAAAGTGCTATCGGATGATACAGACACTTTGGAGTATCTAAAGGATTCCATTGACTAGATTTCAAACTTTAGAAGTATTGGTAAATACAAAATTCCACCTTGCTTTAAGGGACTAAAGAAAACACTGACAATAATAATTTAGATAAGTGAACATCTAAAGAGTGAGGAACAAAACAATTTTTTGTTGGCGCACCTCAATACTGATGTTGCAGAGAACCTCTTCTCAATGGTGCGAAATAATAGAGGAACTTACAACAAGGAACCATCGGTATGCAGATTTGTTCGTTACTTAAAAGTGATCACGTTCCAACATTTTAGCGCAGCAGAACATTTGGGATACGAAGAAGTTGGAGCGGAGCCACTCATCGGAACACAAGATTTGGCAAAGGAGCTAAAATTAAAAGAACCAATGAACATTGAAAAAACTACAGAGGACTACTTCGCAAACCTAGCAGTTCAAGTCGTTGAAGAAGTTACCCACAACAATGAAGATGATGAAGACTACTGCCCATGTGATGAATGCAGAATCTGTGATATGGAAGAAGAAAACGCCTCACCACTTTCACCACTGGTTGAAAATAAACCAAGTGAACAAATGCAGACCATAGCAGCACTTTTATATGCTGGCTTCGCAGCGAACCAGCTCAAAGAGAAGCTGAAATGCGAAGTCTGTTCTGGGGTCTTGATAAGTAATCGAGAGGAGAGAGCAACTGCTACTGATTGAACTCAGAGCATATACGATATATGTATATAAGAGTAGGTCAGCAACGACTTAGTTCGGGTCCCTAGCTGTTCCTTCAACTTTGAAAGAATGGTTAAAAAAGTGCAACACATTTTTGAACAACACTTTGACAAAGCCCAGCTTTTGAAAGATCTAATGAGTACATGGATGAAGACCATCCTTCAAATGAAAGAGAAAGACCTAGATGTAACGTACATACACCCGGAGCACAGATACGCAATTATAAAATATCTTGTGACAGGCATCATATTGCTCTCTTCAAGAAAATCTACTAAGTCACTTAAATCACGAAGGCAATTGAGCAAAAAATTCATATTGCTTATAGTTTTATTTTTAAATAAAACTTATTTTTCCCACTCAAGTGAGACATAAGTCCCAAATTGTTCTTAGGACTTATGTCTCACTTAGAACAATAAAAGTTGGGACTTTTGTCCCTCCAAATATACTTTTAACAAGCTAAGAGATTTTTTTCAGAAGCCCTTCTGAAAAGTTGTCTCAGTTTCACTCAAATTCTTAAAGCTTCTTTTTTCAAAAAGCAAACTGAATACTCATTAGAAAGTAAAGATATGGTTCTCTGAAACTTAAAATATGTATGAACGCTTCATCAAAATTCTTAAAATAGTAGGTTTGTTTATTTTATATGAAAACTTTAGTAATAATATTTTATTATCAATAATAATAATGCTACTGGACCCCTTTTTTAAGGGTCATTATTGATCACTACGGTGCGCTGCATCGGATGGGGAATATGGCGACTCAAAGAAGCAGCTACTATATGCACATGGTGGAATGTTTAATTATTGGCGGGGATTTCGTATGGGTTAGAAAGAAACGCATATATTTGTATGTTTAAAATTTAAATTTAAACGAATGTAGAAACCAGAACAGGATAATTGGAAGAAGTGATCGATAGAACAAAGACGAGGCATTTATTGTTTTAAAAAAAAATTTCATTGTATTATAGCTACGGGTCTGCCCGCACCACAATTGACAAGACCTTACACCAGTTGTGGCTGTGACTGCACTGAATTTAGAATTAAATAAAATTGAATATTTTTTCCAGAGATCAAGAAATTAATTTGATTTTATTTAAATTCAATTTAATTTTTCTATTCTTCTATTTTTTTTTTTTAATAATTTCTCTGCATTTATTTTTTCAGGCATTATTTTAAATTAATATTTTTTGGCCGGTAGTTGTAGTAGTGTGGAAAATATCAACCACAGCCAGACTTCGTTGCCGATGTATTAAAAAGTAATTTCAGAAGAAATAATTCGGTTTTATTAACTTTTTCGGAGCAGGGTCCGAATTTCCGCATCAGTGATCGAGTAAGTGGGTACTACTTTTAAAATTCGCTCTTTATACCACAACATCAGTCTGCTGTTCATTTATCAACTTAAGTTCGTTCAAATACCATAGAAGGAATATCAAATAGTGATGCATATTTCAGTCACGTATTACCTGTGCAGTATTTCGACCCAGGTCTTGGATTTTAGCAAAATGTCGTTGGATAGTCTTAATAAACTGTGATATATTTCAGTGTCACTTTTAGTTGAAACATCTGTTTTCGGTGTAATTGAACTTCATAGTGTAAGAAATTTCTCGAATCATTTAAACTAGCTAAAACACCCATTACATTTTTTGTTTAAAGTATATATATGTACATATCTAACGAGTAAGAATATGCATGTATGAAACAGTTTTAAATAATCTTTTTCTCTTACTGTACTATCAAACGATTCATTTGTAAACGTTTTCTTATGTACTGTAAATTTAAAAGTCTCCAAAACATGATTGTTAACTGTTCGGCACTGTGTAAGGTAAGTTAAGTGATCACTTGTAATAAAGAAGTTGCGACGAGAAGAGGTTTATATTTTTATTTTGCATGTGCATGCAAACTTCAGCGAATCAGTATTTTTGAGATTAAACATTACAATAGTGTAGCGAATTTAATAAAATTTGATGAATAATATTATTGCACTACATAGGCACTGATTCAGTTTTGTACTTTCACTTAAACTTAACTTTAATACTTTATTTGATGTTTTTGTTATTTAAGCAGAGATGAAGTGAGTTCTTATATTATATTGTAACGTTAGCTGCTTATGTTGTGTTATAAAGAGCGAATTTTGAAAGTAAAATAATACCCACTCACTCGATCACTGATGTTGTAATTCGGCCTCTGCACCGAAAAAGGCTAGTGTTTTATTAGCCACTTTGTTTCTTCTGAAAATAATTTTAAATGAACCTGCAACGAAGTCTGGTTATGTTTGATATTTTCCATACTACTACAACTACCGACCAAAAATATAAATTAAAAATATTGCCTGAAAAATTAAATGCATAGAAATTATTAAAAAAAAATTTAAGCTCTGACCTCTGAGTTCTTTAATTTTTTTAATTTTCACAATTTGCTTAAACTAATAAAATGAAAAAATTAAATTGAATTTAAATTAAATAAAATTAATTTCAAGGTCTCTGGAAAAAATATTCAATTTTATTTTATTCTAAGTTCAGTGCATTCACAGCCACAACTGGGGTAAGGTGTTGTCAATAGTTGTCGTACGGGCAGGCCTGTGGTCAGTATTAGCTGCAAGACCTAACGCAGGAGCTGCAACCATAAGAAGAGTTTCCGTCGATGAAAGAATACTGGCAGCTGTTGAGTCGCTCCTTCCATTAGCAAAAGGAGCTTGGCTCTAAAGTTTAATGTTTCCAAACAAAGAGTCTGCAGAATACTACATGGCGAAAATATGCATCCATATCACCATACACCTGTGTAGGAACTTCTTCCAAATGATTTTGGGATGAGACTCGAATTTTGTAACTGGTTGCTAGACAGAAGCTTGAATGACAACCAGTTTATAAGCAGAATTCTTTGGACAGACGCATCCCAGTTCACAAGAGATGGTATCACGAATTTCCATAACCTCCATACATGGGCTTCAAGCAATTCACATTAAAGACGGCAAAGATCTTTTCAGCGCAGATTTTGTGTTAATATTTGGGCAGGTGTTATTGGAAATAAGTTAATCGGACCTTTCAAGTTACCACCCCGACTTAATTCTACAAATTACCTGGAGTTTTTACAAAATGATCTAACAGGCCTATTGAAGGATGTTCCACTGCGTCAGCGAGTTTCATCATATTTCGCCCGCCCACTATGGTCGCGAAGTTAAGGATTGGCTGGATGAAAAATACGGTGGTCGATGGATAGGTAGAAATGAACCAATTCACTGGCCTGCACGATCTCCCGATCTCACTGTACTGGATTTTTTTGTATGGAGACGAATGAAAGAAATTGTTTACTCATCTGAAATAACAACCTTAACTGAATTAAGAAAATGTATTTCCGAAGGATCACTACAAGTAAGACAAGAGTTATCGAGAGCAAACATCCACAATGAAATCCAAAAACGGGCTCTGGCATGCATTCAAATTGAAGGAGGGCACTTTGAACACTTGTTATAATTGTATTTGTATAAAATACATAAGAAACTACTAAAAGTTCTTTTAAAACTACTCCTTTTGCGAGTTGTTGCAATAAAAATCCGTAAAAAACCCACAATTAGATTTTTTACCTGTTTTAGTTTTTTCCAAGTTTCATAAAACGGATGGGCTTTTGCGTGTACTTATTATTGAGTTTTTTTTTATTATTGTTTTGTTCATCTGCAAAAAATTAAAATACTCTATGTTTAACAGGTATTTTCTGCAAAAAATTGACCTCAAAGTCAAAACTTTGTTTTGGGAAGAAAATTTGAACACCACTTAAAATTGTTTTAATTGAAAATCTGGCAACCCTAAGCCTATGGGAGCTTAACTTAATAACAGTCTTGAAGGTTGTTATTTCTACAAAAAATTAAGTCTAAGATTAGGTCTTCACCATCAGTATTGACAGTGATATCGAATTTAACACAGGTCAGGGTACACCAAAGTTAGCCTTTTTAAAAATTGTCAAAAAGTGATGTCAAAGTTGAGAATCGAGCTTTACTGAAGAACAATTTTTTCTTAGAATATGACCAAGAATCACACCCCGAAGGATAATACACGAAGTAAGGGACACCCTGTATAAGTGTATATACAAGGTTTAGCAGATTTCATCAAAAGTTATTTACATGATGTTGGCCTCGACTGCCAAGGATTCGACGGAGCTCCGGCAATGAGTGTACAATTCATTGGTGCACAGGCTCATGTGAGATCGTTTTTCCTTCTGACAATTTATGTACATTGCGCTGCACAGCTTTAGTTTGGCAGTCAATGCAGCATGCGAAGTGTCAGGAATCAAAAATGCGTTAGGAACTATCGGAGCGATTGAAGCATTTTTTCACTGGTCTAAAAGACAAGACGTTCTACGCCAAGAAATTTCAAAAATGACAAACAAAAGTGAGAAAAAAAAACAAAAGTTGAAGTCTGTTTGTCATATCAAGTGGGCTCAGTCTCATGAAGCAGTTGGAACGTACGTTGAATTGCAACCGGCTGTTATTGAATCTTTGGAAGAAATCAAAACGTGGAAAGATCGAGATACTTCCCAAAATGCATTGCATCTTTTGACAGCGATTTCAACGGTTGAATTCCGAGTCACCTGTCACATTATGGAATCAGTTAATTCGATTGTTTTGCATTTGAGTCGGGAATTGCAATCTAAAAACCAAGATCTGGGTGAAGCTACTAAGCTGGCAGATGACGCTTTGAATGAATTTACGTACAAACGTGAAAACGCAGATTCTACTTTCCACGTTATTGATGAGTATGTTGCTAGAATTTGTTCTGAATACGAAATCACAATGAAATTGCCACGCCGCGCCGTGCCGCCGCCGCCGTTGCAATCAACAAAAAAATCGTTGCAACGTTCAAGCACAAATATTGAAGACTACTACAGAATCTCTCTCTACATTCCGTTTCTTGATACGTTCCCTTCTCAACTCAAAAGTAAGTTCTCGGAACACAAATCCATTTTCCAAAGTTTCGGGCAACTGTTTCTTAAACAAGAATTTAACGAAAAGAAATGCGCTACATTTTACGAAGATATATCGGATTGTTCGAAAGAAAATTTTCTGTCAGAAGTCAAGATGTAAAGACCTGAACCCCCAAAAAATCAACACCAACATTTTTAACCGTGTAGGAGTAGGTAGTACATGAAATAAGTTGTGAAAAACATCTTCGTGAGGATCATTGAGCAAAACAGACTTTTCTTCGGTTGTTGTTTTGCTTTGAAAGTGAAACTAATATGAAGTGGGACAAAACGGACTACCAGTCCATTTTGCCCCATTACGTATACTGCTTTCATTTGCCCCATAAAGAGTTTTTTACAAAACATATTTTTATTCCCCTTAATACTGATAGAAGGCGCGTGGGTGTATGTATTTTATAAAAGATTGACTCAATTTAAAAAAAATTATTAAAAATCAACTAAGCCATTTACTACCTCATACTATAATGTTTTTGTAAGCGTAAGCGTATGCTTTGTTCCTTAATAAAAATTTTAGTTTCAGTTCACTAAATGAATAGTTTTTGTGAATTCTAACCTCAAAGTCAAAATTTTTAAAATAGACTAGCCCTGGATTCCTAGGTATAAGGCTTACGTCACTCCACTAAGATACCAACCTGAGGAAGATGCCGATGATAGGAAATCGGCGTCGAATTTAAAGCTCAAGCTTTTAAGACTGGTCCCCTCCAACATTTTTTTGGTGGTGTATAGCTGCGAGTAAAATAATAGCAGTGCATCACCAAATAAAAAAGAATTAAATATGCCGATAGATTTACCGTTAAGGCCTCAACCCATAGAATCCGTTGCGTCCGTTCGCTCTTGGATTCACCTGACAGCTCGATTAAATACACACGATCTTATGAGAGGTGACGCATAGCATCGGATGCAACGGACGCAACGCAAAAAGTAGCCCAACTTTTAACTTTTTGCGTCCGGCAGAAGAGAGACATGCGCAGTAAGAACCAATTTGAAATTTTCTCTCTGCTGACATGAGTGGTCTTGTTGAGTTGAGACACCGCAACGGATTCTATGGGTCACCCCAATCCGTTGTGTCCGGCAAAACTCACAGCTGTCGGGTGAATCCGGCAGCGAACGGACGCAACTGATTCTATGGGTCGGGGCCTTTATTCGAATATGTTGCCAGAGAAAACAAATGTTGGTAAACATGTTTACGCAAACAACCGTTTTGAAAAAATAACACTCTGTACCTACAAGAAACAATATAATATAAAATAGGGCACTGCTATTATTTTACTCGCAACTGTAATAATATCTGAAATCAAAAAACAACACAGAAAAAAGAATCAGTAAAAGTTTGAATAGAATTAGAATATATAAAATCTCTGTAACTGTAAATGCACTCTCATGTGTCGTTATTTTCTTCAGAAGCTAAGCATATACTAAATAAGCTTTAGTTGCTTCTCGCGACTAGTTTGGGTCTATTCACAGATTCATGGCAACTAGCTTCGATTCGATAGTTGTTTAACTATCAATATCCATTTGCTCAACATTTTCTTTTGAAGAGCAATGTGCTTTTTCATTATTGAAAAAAATCAACATTAAGAGTGCAATTACAGGTGGAGTTTAAGGATCAAAAGGTGATACTCTTATCTGAGGGCTATTCTCAGCTTTTCATAGTTCATGTTCGGATTTGCTTTCCGCACACCCCATCTGCGTGCAACTTCGTCTGGGTTTGTTATATTGTATTCACCGGTGGTGACACCCATTCATATGATGCAGCCCGCATTACTACTATCCCTTAGAATTTCCAAAAGGAATAGCCAAAGTATAGGTTTTTCCGATCCTGTAAGCAAATTTATTAAAAAAATCATTTTTAATGCAAAGAACAAAGAGTGAAATTCTCCAAAAAAGCCACAAAAGGGTGAACACTTCAGATTAAAACATAAAAGGTGGAAATAAGTCCCAATTTTGAATAGACTTTTGGTGAAAGTCGATAACGGATTTGGGACTTATGTCTCACTTGAGTGGGACAAATTCTCACCCCATCGCTGGGTTACTTCCTTTGGATTTGTTATTAGGAATTCATCCTTAAGTCCCGGGAACTTATGTCCGTGCGCCGATATTCTCACCTTAGAGATACTCGCATCTTCTCAAAGTTCATTGTGGGGTTACTGGTTTTCTCCCCCCGCATCGCAACCAATGAATATACAACCTTAAAAAAAATTGTTTATGTTAATTTTACTTTTCACCAGAGTAAGAGAAGAAATGAGAAAACATGTTGATGTTAGAAACTCATGTTCAATTAATTCTCAAATGAATATTCAAATCATTTGGTGTAAGGCTCTGGTGCTGGTAGTTCCTATAACAACACAAAATTTCAATTCCAAAATATCATTTTATGTTGATTGAATTGCTGTCGAGACCAAATGTTACGACAGCGCTCACTATGGCATCTCCAACCGTGATTCTGTTGGGGAGTACACATAAATAGTTGAACACATACTAGAGTTTTAAATTTTGAATTAACTTTATGATGAATGACATTTTGCTAAAATCCAAGACCTTGGTCCGAAATACCACACAGGTAAAACGTGGCTGAATTATGTATTACTATTTGATATTCCTTCTACGGTATTTGATCGAACTAAGGTTGATGAATGAACAGCTGACTGATGTTGTGTTATAAAGAGCGAATTTTGAAAGTAAAATATTACCCACTCACTCGATCACTGATGCGGTAATTCGGCCGCTGCACCAAAAAAGGCTAATAAAATCGCTTTATTTCTTCTGAAAATACTTTTAACCCTCCTTTACGAACCGGCAAAAGTCGTGTCCACCCGAGCTGGGGTCCATTTGGATAATACTTTTTCTTCGAAATTTTTTTGATTTCTGACTTATATTGTTCAGTTATAGTTCTTCTGGCTATTGTATGAATTGTTTCTAAATATTTTATATAGCAGTCATAAAGAAATTTAAGCAGAGATGTCTTTATTCAGGTATGTAGGAGGTCATCAACAAAAATTTTTAATTTCAAAAACGATGGAAATTGCCTAACTTTGCAAATCTGGGATTCCCGCTTATCCCTTTCGATATATCTGTTTTACGTAATTACTGATTGTAATATTCATGCACATCAATTGTTCCGGTCAGGTATGCCTATCAAAAGAAAAAAATAGTCATTATTTCAGTTTGTTCAGGTCATCAACTTTATGACCTAAAAAGGATTGAATTTCCCCAATACATGCCAAGCAAGCCTGCCAAATATGGCTTGAAGTTTAGGTGGCTGAATGAAAGCTCAACGGGCTATACACTGAAGTTTTCTATCTGCAGTGGTAGCTCTAACCAAAGTACAGGACTTGGTCGTGGATATGATGTGCTGATGTCGTTGATGCCATCATATTTCAATTCTGGACGCGACCTCACTATTGATAATTTCTTTACGTCGCCGTCGGTGGATTCGGCATTACTGGATAAGAAGATCACTATTCTTGGCACGATTCGGAAAAACAAAAGAGATTTGCCTCAATCTTTTGTAGCGAAGGAGTTTCTTGATGACCAGAATGAGAATGTAAAGGTCAATAACAAAAAGCAGTATCGTCCAGTCCACTCATCCATCTTTGGATTTTCTGGAAAAATGGAAAATGGCTTTGGTGAGTTATGTTCCGAAGCCAAACAAACAAGTGGTATTGCTATCAACACAACATAACTGCGAGAGAGCCACTTCCGGCCATCAAAGTAAATCTGCCATGATACTGGATTATAGATGCACCAAAGGTGGAGTCGATGTATTCGACCAAATGGTCTCAATATATTCATGTACACGTCAAACAAATCGCTGGCTGATGGTTGTATTCTACAACTTACTGGACGTAGCAGCCCTTTCAACTGTCATCATTTTCCGACACTTCAATCCGCCTAGAAGAAACTAAAATTTGTTCAGAAGTGATAAACTCATCGAACTAGCGGAGGAACTGGTTGAGTCAGAATTGAATAAACGTTCACAACCTGCAACACAATCTGCCATTGGAAAATCTGCATTGGATGCTCTCTGAATTTTGGGGAGAGTTCAGGAAAAATTACCAACAGTCCCCGAAAGGCTCTCTTGTAAAAGAAGCAGATTTCACCATTGCCCAAGAGCAGACGACAAGAAAACCAGAACCACCTGCGATGGATGTGGCAGATGTTGTTGCCCTTGCCACACTAGAACCTTATGTGTTAAATGTCTCCCGAAACTGCCCACAACTTCAAGTTAAATTCTTCTAAACATAAACTAGGCTGCTTTTGAAATAAAATAATTATTTATTAGAAAAAAATATGATTTTTCATAGAATTTCAGTAGTGGGGTCCAAATGGACCCCAGTGCGGGTGGACGGGTTTTTTCACAAAAAAATCGCAGAAAAATCTGTGAACATCTGATAATCGTTTCCAATTAAGAAATGAATAAAAAATTGAATTTTGTTCACTGAGTAGAAATCCCATTTAAAAAAAATGAAAAACAAAATTACGAGTGTTCAAACACTGGACGCCAGTTTGTAAAGGAAGGTTAAATGAATCTGCAACAAAGTCTAATTATCTTTATCTTTATCTTTATTACTATATAATTGAGCTTTTTTGTTTGCACGCGCCAAAAATCCTAAGAAAGAGCAAATCTTTAAACTTACCTATTTAATTGTCCCGAAAATTAATCCATTGGGTAGCCTATAACCATGGTTTGGTTATAGGCTATACTGAAAACCTAAAAAATAACAATTATTTAAGATATCTTACAATTTAAAAAATTTTCCGTACTTACCAACCTTTGTTTACATTCTTAATGACGTTTAGAATAATAATAATTATCAGAATTGCAGCCCATACTCTGTTTCCATAGTGGGTTGAACCAAGGTTGACTTTGCCAACTCCATGGAAACAGGAATAATCAGTGAAAAGATAAATGGGTGCGTTCAAGAAAGTATCTAAGGCGATATATATCCCTTTCGTGACATTTTTTGTTGTTGACTCATTTTGTTTTGCTTTCTGGGTTGTAGTTTGTTGGGTTTTTGTTGGAAATAAAGTACATAGCAGTTTGAAAAAAAAAAAAATTGTTCAAAGAAAATTATGTGGAATGCTATTTTCTTTTGGTCTGTTTTGGTTCCGTTTTTTCAGGTGTTAATGATTTGACAGATATCTACTTTTAGTCGTTCGAAAACTCACCTGTGGTCTCAGCCAGCAGCATCACATCTACCGAAAGTCCAAAGGAGACCAAAAATTCCATGTCCTTCAAATGACATGTGGGTGAAATTCATTTTTTGAGTGGTGTTGAAACTCGGGCATGGATTTGACACTTCACAAGAGGTTTTGTTATGTAGGAGCGATCGAAGATGAAGTAATCGCAATGTAAGAGTTGTGGTGAGTGCACATATAGAGGGGTGAGTAATAATTTTTCAATCAGCGCCGAAAGTAAGTGCAATGATAGGTTTCCTTTTGCCATTTGCTAAGGGCCAGTTTTTCAGTGAAGAGTTATCCTATGGTAAGGAGTTAGTTCTGACATAACTCATGATCGTATGGGTTAACTCGAAAATTCTCACCACAGGACAACTCTGCACTGAAAAACTGGCTCTAAATGACAAATGAGCTAATTTGACGTAATTCAGAAAAATGTCAATGGAAAACTGCTGAGACTCATGGTGAGTTAAAATTTTTCAGTCTGTCTTTCATATTTTTCTATCCTATGGCGAGGAGTCAACTCTGACATAACTCATGATCGTATGGGTTAACTCTGCACAGAAAAACTGGCTCTAAATGATAAATGAGCTAATTTGATGTAGTTCAGAAAAATGACAATGGCAAATTGCTGAGACTCATGGTGAGCAAACACTGAATGGTGAGTTAAAATTTTTCATTCTGTCTTTCATATTTTTCTATCCTATGGTGAGAAGCTAACTCTGACATAACTCATGATTGTATGGGTTAATTCGAAAATTCTCACCACAGGACAACTCTGCACTGAAAAACTGGCTCTAAATGACAGATGAGCTAATTTGATGTAGTTCAGAAAAATGTCAATTGCAAATTGCTGAGACTCATGTTGAGCAAACACTGAATGGTGAGTTAAAATTTTTCATTCTGTCTTTCATATTTTTCTATCCTATGGTGAGAAGTTAACTCTCACATTACTCATGATCGTATGGGTTAACTCGAAAATTCTCACCACAGGACAACTCTGCACTGAAAAACTGGCTCTAAATGACAGATGAGCTAATTTGACATAATTCAGAAAAATGACAATGGCAAATTGCTGAGACTCATGGTGAGCAAACACTGAATGGTGAGCTAAAATTTTTCATTCTGTCTTTCATATTTTTCTATCCTATGGTAAGAAGTTAACTCTGACATAGCTCATGATTGTATGGGTTAACTCTAAAATTCTCACCACAGGACAACTCTGCACTGAAAAACTGGCTATAAATGACAGATGAGCTAATTTGACATAATTCAGAAAAATGACAATGGAAAATTGCTGCGACTCATGTTGAGCAAACACTGAATGGTTAGTTAAAATTTTTCAGTCTGTCTTCATGTTTTTCTATCCTATGGTGAGGAGTCAACTCTGACATAACTCATGATTGTATGGGTTGTCTCGAAAATTCTCACCAAAGGACAACTCTGCACTGAAAAACTGGCTCTAAATGACAGATGAGCTAATTTGACATAATTCAGAAAAATGACAATGGCAAATTGCTGAGACTCATGTTGAGCAAACACTGAATGATTAGTTAAAATTTTTCAGTCTGTCTTCATGTTTTTCTATCCTATGGTGAGGAGTCAACTCTGACATAACTCATGATTGTATGGGTTGACTCGAAAATTCTCACCACAGGACAACTCTGCACTGAAAAACAGGCTCTAAATGACAGATGAGCTAATTTGACATAATTCAGAAAAATGACAATGGCAAATTGCTGAGACTCATGTTGAGCAAACACTGAATGGTTAGTTAAAATTTTTCAGTCTGTCTTCATATTTGTCTACCCTATGGTGAGGAGTCAACTCTGACATAACTCATGATCGTATGGGTTAACTCGAAAATTCTCACCACAGGACTACTCTGCACTGAAAAACTGACTCTAAATGACAGATGAGCTAATTTGACATAATTCAGAAAAATGACAATAGCAAATTGCTGAGACTCATGGTGAGCAAACACTGAATGGTGAGTTAAAATTTTTCATTCTGTCTTTCATATTTTTCTATCCTATGGTGAGAAGTTAACTCTGACATAACTCATGATTGTATGGGTTAATTCGAAAATTCTCACCACAGGACAACTCTGCACTGAAAAACTGGATCTAAATGACAGATGAGCTAATTTGACATAATTCAGAAAAATGACAATGGCAAATTGCTGAGACTAATGGTGAGCAAACACTGAATGGTGAGTTAAAATTTTTCATTCTGTCTTTCATATTTTTCTAACTATGGTGAGAAGTTAACTCTGACATTACTCATGATCGTATGGGTTAACTCGAAAATTCTCATCACAGGACAACTCTGCACTGAAAAACTGGCTCTAAATGATAGATGAGCTAATTTGACATAATTCAGAAAAATGACAATGGCAAATTGCTGAGACTCATGGTGAGCAAACACTGAATGGTGAGTTAAAATTTTTCATTCTGTCTTTAATATTTTTCTATCCTATGGTGAGAAGTTAGCTCTGACATAACTCATGATTGTATGGGTTAATTCGAAAATTCTCACCACAGGACAACTCTGCACTGAAAAACTAGCTCTAAATGACAGATGAGCTAATTTGACATAATTCAGAAAAATGACAATTGCAAATTGCTGAGACTCATGGTGAGCAAACACTGAATGGTGATTTAAAATTTTTCATTCTGTCTTTCATATTTTTCTATCCTATGGTGAGAAGTTAGCTCTGACATAACTCATGATTGTATGGGTTAATTCGAAAATTCTCACCACAGGACAACTCTGCACTGAAAAACTGGCTCTAAATGACAGATGAGCTAATTTGACACAAATCAGAAAAATGACAATGGCAAATTGCTGAGACTCATGGTGACAAACACTGAATGGTGAGTTAAAATTTTTCATTCTGTCTTTCATATTTTTCTATCCTATGGTGAGAAGTTAACTCTGACATAACTCATGATTGTATGGGTTAATTCGAAAATTCTCACCACAGGACAACTCTGCACTGAAAAACTGGCTCTAAATGACAGATGAGCTAATTTGACATAATTCAGAAAAATGACAATGGCAAATTGCTGAGACTCATGGTGAGCAAACACTGAATGGTGAGTTAAAATTTTTCATTCTGTCTTTCATATTTTTCTATCCTGTGGTGAGAAGTTAGCTCTGACATAACACATGATTGTATGGGTTAACTCGAAAATCTCACCACAGGACAACTCTGCACTGAAAAATTGCTCTAATTTGTTGCTTATTGTTTCTTCCATTGGGTTTTCTTCAGACGCTTCCTGGAAATCTTTAAATTCATTTTAATGTTATTTCAATAAATTGTACACAAATAAACAGGTTTTTTTTTCTTTGGATACTTCCAGCTTTGTAGGTAAGAAGCCTTGGCAAAAAGGAACCCGGGCAACGCCGGGTGTTTTCGGCTAGTGTTTGATATTTTTGACACTACTACAACTACCGACCAAAAAATATAAATTCAAAATAATGTCTGAAAAAATAAATGCATAGAAATTATTAAAAAAAAAAAATAGAAGATTAGAAAAATTAAATTGAATTTAAATAAAATAAAATTAATTTCTAGATCTCTGGAAAAAATAGTCAATTTAATTTAATTCTAAATTCAGTGCAGTCACAGCCACAACTGGTGTAAGCTGTAAGGTGTTGTCAAATGTGGTTCTGAAAAAATAAATGCATAGAAATAGTAGCCAAAATATAATGAAAATTTTTTTTATAACAATAAACGCCTTGTATTTGTTTCAGCCACACCATAATATCGATCACTTCTTACAATACACCGGTTCTGGTTTCGTTTAAATTTAAACATAATATGTCTTTCCTTCTAACCCATACGAAATCCCCGCCAAAAATTATACATTCCACCATGTGCATATTAGCTAGTAGTAGTAGCAGCGCACCCTAGTGATCAATAATGACCCTAAAAAGAGGGGGCCAGTAACATTACTATAATTTTCATATACCAAAACCTATTTTAAGAATTTCAATGAAGAGGTACATAATTTTAAATTTCAAATTCATAAAATCATTAGACCATAGGAGGATCTCATGCCTGTTATACTTTTCCCTGTTTCTAAGATGATCTGCGTTCAGAAAACGTCCTTCAGTGACGACTTGCGCCTCAATAATAACCGCTATTCGGTCTTTTACAACGACTTAATCTGGATAATTGGTTCAGCTATCGTCTCTAGCTCTATTTGATGATCGAATTGTGGCGATCAACACGGCAGTTCTGCACAACATGATTCAGGTTTTCTTCTGGTCTTGGTCCATCCAGCCCTACACTGCCGATCTATTTGGGGACAACTCCTGGAAGTTCTAGACCTTGGATGGAAGACATTTATTCTTGTTTTTTATACAATTAATGAGATCTTTACCATTCACGAGTTTCGTTGTTTCCATAACCCTTATATATGCTTGGCCGTGATCACCAGCCTCACGAAGTCCTTTACCATCTCTTTCCCTAGCTTCTTCGTCCCGAAGTCATCTGAGGCGCTAGTTGTCTATAGTTTGCGGTCGTCGACCCTATGTCGCCTTTCTGTCTTCATTGAAGACACGAAGACATCTGCCTGAACTGACGATTCTAGGTTAGGCATCGTAATGTTTCTCAGTCTTTTAAGTCGGGTTAAGGACACTGTCTAAGTCAACACCAAGGTATCTAAACTCATCAGGACGCTTTTCTTGTTCTTTAATGCTGATCGTAATACATTTTTCTGGATCAAGGCGAAGACCACACGACTTAAGAAAACTATCTGATTGGCCTAAAAGCTTTTTGAGACCTACTAGTGTTGTTTCACACAAAACTAAATCATCAGAGAAGGTTATTCCTTTGGTTGACGAGTTGCCAATCTTGCAATGGATCTCAGTCAGAAGAGCCTTAAGGAAGTTATCTATTACTTGTTGCAGGCACCTGAAAAAGAAAATTGAATTTGGGTTTAGAATAAAACAGAAAACGAAAGTATAAACCTAATACTTACCGTGTTTGTTGTTTCTTATTTGGTTTTAGTCTCTTGTTAGTTGATGTCCTTGTTATTGTCCACTGATCGGTGTTGTTTTGATGTTATATTGATGTCGTCTTAGTTTTGTCTGCGGATGAATTTTTCTGTAAGGATGTCTATGGATGAATGTTCCTTTTTTAATGAATGTTGCGTGGATGAGGTGTGTTTTGGTTTTGAGGTCGTGTTTTGTAGTATGCCGTATGTTAGGAGTATGGATGAGTGATGTTTTGATTGCTTGTGGTGAAACGTAGGTACAGGTACCTACGATAAAGAAAAAAACAAAAAGGAGTAAGTGTTCCTTTTGGTATCGGTGCTCTATGTCGAAAGCATAAGACTGTAACTCCAGGCTCCACCTGACCAGACGACCGTTGAGGTCTTTCATCGTTATCAGCCATTTAAGGCTAGAATGGTCTGTGATGATGGTGAAATCCATGCCTTCGACATAGGGCTTGAACTTTTTGACAGCCATGACCGCAGCCATACACTCCTTCTCGGTCACACCATAGTTACGCTGACATGAATTAAGTTTTTGACAAAAATATGATTCGGGACTTTCTTCACTTTCGTGGTTCTCCTGGAACAAGACTGCTCCTATTCCGGTATCGGAAGCATCGCATTGCACATAAAAACGCCTACTAAAATCTGGGTGTGTGAGAACCGGAGCTGTGGTCAGAGCTTTCTTCAAATTTTCAAAAGCTTCTATAGATTCTCGTGACATCTCGAATTTCGCGCTTTTCTTGAGGGTATCTGTAAGCGGTGCTATAAGGCTTGAAAAATCTTTTATGAACCGTCAATACCAACCTGCTAGACCGAACAGCCGACGGCGACGACGTACAACGTCAACTACTGCCTCGACTTTCGCCGGGTCAGTCTTTAACTTACTTCCGCCTACTATAAATCCCAAGTACTTGAGTTCTTTGAAGCAGAACTTCGATTTCTTCAGATTTATTAGTTAAGTTGGCTTTCCTAAGGCAGTCAGCTACTTGTTCCAGCAAGTCATTATGGGTCTCGAAATCTGGCGCTATGATGAGCAAGTCATCAAGATACACAAAGACACGGTTCCTGAGTCGTGCAAGAATAAACTTGTCCATTAAACGGCATAATCTTTGAGCGGCATTACACAGCCCAAAAGGCATGACCTCAAAATGGTACAAGGGTCTTCCCGGAACCGCAAACGCAGTTTTCTCCCTACTCTCCTTCTCCAGCGGTATTTGCCAGAAAGCCTCCTTGAAGTCAACACTACTTATGAAGTATGTATCAGGTAACCGACTGAGGAGTCTTTCTATATGAGGAAGTGGATTCGCGTCCTTCTTCGTCACCGCGTTAGCTCTTCTAACATCTAGACAAAACCGGTATTTTACGGCGTTGTTTTCACCTAGTTTTTCGATGAGTGCAACGGGTGAGCATCAAGGACTCCCACTCTCCTCAATCACACCGAGCTGAAGCATGCGGTCTATTTCCTGATACAGCACGGCTTGTACCGCTGGTGACACCGGGTAGTGACGCTGCTTGACAGGAACTGCCTCTCCAGTATCTATCGCGTGCTCCATCAATGACGTTTTTCCGAGACCATGACGCTCATAGTCAAGAAATTTCAAATTTACAGCATCCAACCTCGTTGTTTGTTGAAGAGTAAGCTGATGCGCATTAGATAAATCGGCCGGGCTCTCACACATCGAAATTTCGCTAATGACTCCTGGAGCTAAATGGAAAGCCTTCCAGAAGTCAATCCCTAAATATAATTCTTGGTCCAAATTTGGCACCAAGTAAAATGTTATTGTTTTTGTTGTTCCTTTAAAAGTTACTTCCGCTTCAATCTTACCCACAATTGCTTGATTTTTACCATCACCGGTTTTAACTGCAGCTATATGTGGTAAAAATGAAGATTCTTCGGATGACAGCAGGAGTAACAAAGCTTGATCGAATTAGAAGTACTAAGATCCGTGGAAGCCTTCATGTCAAAAGTACCATCTTGGAACAATCGAAAACCGGGAGGCTTGCCGACGCTTTCTGAGGTCAACGCGACGTACCCCACTGGCGGATCACTAGTGTGAAGCAGAAAAGTGGGAGAGTTGTGATCGCTTCAAGACCACTACCTACTCGTAAAGCCGGAAATGAAAAGAAGAGAAGAAGATATGTGGTAAAATTGGTATTTTTAGCTGATCAACGACACTTTCACAATTTTTTCCTAAAATACTAATACTTGCGCCGCTATCTAGCAGCCCAAGTATCTCGCGATTACCAATCTTATCATGGCATAAGGTCTCGGGTCAGAATTTGAGCACACTATGGTAGATAAAATCTTCTTTCTTGTCTCTTTTCTTTGTTCATATCTTGTCCTAGTCTTTAATATTCTATTTGAAACTAATCTAGGACTACCAAAAATTCTTTCTGTAGCTTTATAATAATCTTTTATTCTCTTAATGTTATCATTTGGCTTGACGTTCCCATCTCTTTTTAAAATTCTAATTGTGGAATTCTGTGGGGTAGAACTTCGGGGTTCGGTTACAAGGTTTGGGTCGAACGTGACTCCCCCGCAAATGTCACGTTCTTCGCCCGGTTTTCCGGGCTGCACGTTTGACACTTGGGAGTTATCACGCCCGGCTTCCCGCACTTGTAACAAAAAATGTTACGCGCATCGGCGCAGTCTTGATAAAAATGACCTGATAATCTGCAATTCCAGCAGGTAAAATTTTTAGGGTCACTAACTACACGACCTAACTTAGGACGCGCTCCCGTGTGCTGAAATGCCGCTACCTCTTCCTCGCAGTAATTTTCTTCTCTATCTAATTCGACCTCATGCACTGCAAACTTCTTTTGTGGTCTGACCTGACCAAAACCATTCTGTTCCCTAACTGGAAACGAATATTCGGCTTCCTTGCAAGCCACTCTCAACTGATCCAAAGAGTAAATACCAGCCGCGTGACCCGCTCATTCAGGTTTTTCTTTAGGATCCGCACCAGCTCGTCCCCTGGGATCTGCATCTTGACCTGAGGTCTCAGCTTGTTGACGTAGGCGAAGAACTCATCGCTCGACTCCCAGGTGCCTTGCCTGCGATCCATTATCTGACGCACAATATCAAAATCCGATTTCGAGTTCCGAAATAGGCGTGCGATGGCTTTTTTCAGCAAAGGCCAATCCGGCCGACCGGATCGCTGGTATTGCCAAAACCAATCGTAGGCCGCACCCGAGAGGGGGAGATGAAAATCTCGCAAGACCTCAGCCCAAGAGCAATCGTGCTGGCACTGCAGAGATTCCAGCCTAAAGATGAAATCCTCTACCGTGGGTTCATTGGGTTTGCCGGTATATTTAATACCCCACTTGTCAATCCTTATAGGTTTGAATCGGCCGCTTCCCTGTGGACCGTAAGCTGCTTGTGGGCAAAATCCCGATGGAGGATTTCTCTGGAACTCCACATGTAGTTGCACAAAGTGAGCCTGGTACGTCCCATAGTCGGACATAGGAGCTGGGTTGGTTGCCTGTTGAGTCACCGGAACGAACGTCCAAGACGACGGGTTCAGTTGAGAGTGACTGTGCTGTGCGTTGTTCGAGCTATTGAAGTTGTTATTGTTGTTGCTGACAGAACGACTTTCCTGCCTTTCTTCGGAAGGAGGCCTCGCTTGCCACATGGTAGCGTTGAACCTATTTAGCAAATCATTGAACCTATCATCTAATGATTTGTTCAATTGCTCCTTTAATTCGCGAGCGAGTGACTCGTGCGCCGATTCAACTGCAGAGCTTATGGCTGAACTCATTTCCGCTGAAATTGTCCATTTGCTTCCGCATCAAATGGCGCCCAACGTGGGGCGCGCACCTGTGTGCTGGAACGTATAAATGATGTAATGCTTGTATGATTATGTATTTCTGACTGTATATTTTATGATTATTTTTATGTACATGTAATATGGGGGTTGTTGTTGTGTGACGTTTTTCAGTGGCTTATGGTGTTCTTTTCGGCGTTGAGGTAACACCTGACAGCTTTAATTTTTTAATTAATTATCTCTTTTATCTAGAGTAAGGTGAAATATAAAACGTTTTAGACAACATAGAAACAGTTTACTTAGGAAGGATCTTGTTGTCATCTTCAATATCAATAAAAACGAGGTTCGTAGAAAAGAAGAGGAAGCCTCCCACACCAAGGAATTAAATTCATAATTCCTGACAAAATGTCTTTTGGTACAGCTCGCAGTTCCTTTGGTGTTACACCATTAACTTCTGGAGATGTTTTGAAAGAAGGCTTCTGGCAATCTATTTCTTCGAAAGTGATAAGATCCCAAAAGTATCCCGAAATCTTTACTTGTCTAAGAACATTCTTTTTTATAATGAAATGACTCCTAACTGTTAGCCTCAAGACTCAAAGCACAAGGAGCCGTTGCGTTCAAAAATGATTTTTCATTACTTTACTTTTTTTTATTGCACGACGTTGGGATCCTCCAGGGATCCATCAAGTGACCGTTTCGAATTGTGCCTGAGGCAGCAGGCAGCACTAGGAGCAACACAATTTCGCCATTTTCATGGGAAACCAAATGAAAAGAAAAAAATTAATAATTATAATTTGCACACTCGAGTTTTTCCCACGACGAAAATGATGCAGCAACTAGCAGTAGCACGACCAAGAAAAAAAAGCGAGATCTAATATTGTATATAAAAAGCTTATTGCTTGTTAACTCGTGTGTGGTGATGTGGTCCAAATGCAAGTGCATGAGATAAATTAATTTTCAAAGAATGATCAACTGCTGTGTATAACACTTTTACTACGAATAAAAAGGCAAAGAGAAACAAAATGAATTTAACTTTACAGCTAGAGAGTAAAAATTAAGAGCGAATTACAACTAGCTAACGATTACATCATATGAAAAGCAATATACAGTAGAAAAATATAGAACAAAAATTAGGGTGACTTATGTTGTGCTCGTCAAATGCGAACACCAAATGAATGTTAAATTTAGATTGCAAATAATTTATATGTTAAGAGAAAATACTTGATACGTTCTCAAACAGGATGATTATTAGGAAAAAATGTAGGGGTATCATCCTCCATCCTATCATCCTGAAACATCTGTACGTTCCTACTTATACTCTAGTGCAGTGATTCCCAAAATGGTCTATATCGAGTCCTAGGGGTCGATATCGGTTTCTTAGGGGTCGACAAAAACGAAATCTGAATTTGGGGGTCGACAAGTTTTTCAATCGACCCCCTTAACACATTTTCTTATTTTAAACTTTGTAGATAGTGTTACGTTACTTTTGCCATTCTAAAATTAAAAAATTAATGAAACATTTTAAACATGTGTATAAAACAAATTTACATAGTATTGTATAATTGTGATATTATAAGTATCTAGTAGTTTTAAACATTTTTTGCATAAGATTGGCGGTGTGATGGCAGACACGAAAAAAAATTTAGACAATACAGTTTGGACTATTTTTTTGATTGCACGACGTTGCGTTGGGATCCTCCAGGGATCCATCAAGTGGCCGTTGCGAATTGTGCCTGAGCCAGCAGGCAGCACAGGGAATAAAAAAAATTCGCCATTTTCATAAGAAACCAAAAAATAGGAAAATGATGGTTGTAATGGAAAAAGGAAAAGGTTTCATCCTGGATCTATGTCTCCCTGCTAAGTAACCTCACTAAACTGCCTGAAACATCAGTACGTTCCTACTAAAACCCTAGTGGATAGTAGCGCGCCATCGTTCTTTCTTAGAAAACCTAGCTCAATGAGATCCTCTACGCTATTTTTTGGCCATATTCCTCTCCAGTTCAAAGTAGCTGTTGTGACACAGACTTCTTCTATCTGGAGGCGCGATTGAATTTCCTCTCGGATCTCATGCCTATCGTATTTATCTTTCTTCCTAAGATTAGCAGTGTTCAGAACACATCCATCTGTGACAACTTGCGCTTCAATAATAACTGCTGTTCGGTCTTTTACTATGACTAAATCAGGCTTTCTAACTCCTTGGCTTGTTCTGATAATTGGTTCAACTATCGTCTCAAGCCCTTTGGTACGTGAACTCCGTGAGATGAATTTGGTGATTGAATTGTGACGATCAATGCGGCTGCTGTGTGATCTCTGGCAAGTTTGCACAACATAATTCAGGGTTTCTTGACTTGGACATCCAGCCCTACATTGACGATCTATTTGGGGACGACCCCTTGAAATTCTAGATCTAGTAGGAAGGGCATTTATTCTTGTTTTTAAACAATGAATGAAGTCTTTGCCCGTCAGGAGTCTCGTTGGTCCCATAACCCATCTGTGTGCTTGCCCGTGGTCACCAGCCTCACGAAGTCCATTACCATCTACAGATAGCCCTAGTCTCTTCGTCCAGTAGTCATTTATGTCACTAGTTGTCTGTAGTTGACGGTCGTCTACCTTAAGTCGCCTTTCTGTTTTATTTATCTCTTCGGCCATGAAGAAATCTGCCTGAACTGACGCTTCTAGGTTAGGCATCCTGATGTTGGTTAGTCTTTAAGTAGGAGTAAGGGCTCTGTCCACCGTAGGGCATTTATGACACCTTGGTTGACTGGCGCATGGAAGTAAGCATAAGAAACATCACTTGGCAAGTTAAGCCATTTCCTTACTTCACTGTTTATTATTCTATCGACTTTATTAAGACAGCCTATGTTGACATTACCCAGAGTCAGTTTATGATAAGTTTGTGGAATCAAAAAGCTTCTCAAGATGTGAAGTCTTTGCTGTGGTTTCAAGGGAGCTTTCGTGATCATGTTCAGTTTGGGAACTACATCTTTGTTAGGCTCAACCTTTACCCTGCCTTCCGGTGAAAAGTCAACACCACGGTATCGAAACTCATCAGAGCGCTTGAATTTAGGAATGTCATTGCCATTGATTTTGAAGACTCTTAGCTCGAAGACCGATACCTTTTGTTTGGGTTGCCCTTTAATGCTGATCGTTATGCATTTTGCCGGATTGAGGCGAAGGCCACAGGACTTGAGAAAACTATCTGATTGGTCTAAAAGCTGTTGGAGACCTGCTGGTGTTGTTGCACACAAAACTAAATCATCGGCGAAGGTTATTGCATTGGTTGACGAATTGCCAATCTTACAATGGATTTCAGCTGGAAGAGATTTTAGAAGTTTATCTAGTACTAAATTAAAGTAAATTGGTGAAAGTGAGTCACCTTGCTTAACACCACTTTTCGGATAAATAGGGGAAGATATCCAATTGTTTCCTTTGATTCTAGTGAATGATTTACTGTAGGTATAGATCATCAACATACTCGATGAAGTTCGACGCGACGCCCCAAGAGCGCAATGAAGTAAGAATTGTCGAATGCGAGACTGAATCAAAGGCTTTGGCAACATCCAGAGATGCAAGGTAGCAACTTGAACTTAACAGCATGTCAAGAAGCGTTATATTGGTGGCACAACCATCAGCCTCAATAAATGCTTGCTGTCGTGGATCTAGAGTGATGATTTTACTCAGGCGTTTAGCCAGGATACCATGAAGCATTCTAACAATTATTGAGGAGACTGTAAACTCCCGAAAGACACCGGGCTGTGTCGAATCAGACTTTTTAGGAATAAATGTGGTACGAGATTCGTACAAATGTGATGGAAGCCTCCCACACCAAAGGATTCAGTTCATAATTCCCGACAAAATTTCACTTGGTACCTACATCTCGCAGTTCCCTTGGCGTTAAACCATTAGGTCCTGGAGATGTTTTAAGGAATGGCTTCTGACTAACTTTTTCTTAGGAAGTGAGAGGATCCCAAGGGGTTCCCGAAATCTTTTCCTGCCTAATATTGACAGAGAAAGTTGAACATTCCTGTTCGAAAATTGTTCGCCAGAAGGGCTCTAAAATTTCCTGCGGTGGATCTATGCTATTGTCTGATCCGTTAAGGATCGTGTGGAAACATTGTTGCTGATGTTTTGTCCAATTTGTTTGTGTCTGTTTGTACTCTATTCTTCTAAGTTTTCTTCGGCTTAGTCGTTGGTCGTTCGTAGGTTGATGTCTTTGTCGTCTAACCTGTCTGCTCCTAACTGGAAAAATTTCCCTAAGGTATTCAGATAGATTGAGTATTGTCTCCTCTGTTCCAAATTGTGAAGCTTCATAGATGATGTCATTTAACTTTGTACTTTTGTACTTGGCGTTTTCTCTAATGGACGAACCCAATAAACACTCCATTATTTTTCTCTGAAGAACTATTGTTCCTTACTGAAGCATTGGTACTCGGTTGTTCATGAGTATCCAAGTAGTTTAAGACTAGATCTTTATAGTCTGATTTTTGACGCTCTTTCTTGATTGCTTCCACCGTCCGATTTGGAAAGTGGATATGCAACTCTTTGTTCAAAAATTTTACTCCAAGCTTCTTTAGTTCGGCTTCCTTCTTCGCCATTAATTTGGTTTCCTCTAGAGACCATCTTGATTTGACATCAACCCTTAGCCTAGCTTCATCCATCTCATCTGGGTGTGCTCTTCTTTTGTGAACACCGAGTTGAAGTAGTGAAGCTTCTTGGGCAGAACTGACAAGTAAAAGATGTAGGAGGAAGTCGGAGAGAAGTGGAATTTTGATTGAGTCCATCTCCAGAGGGCGATGGGAAGTATCCGAGACTTTGTATTATATTATTTGGAGCAATCAATTAAAGACCGAAAAGGCTGTTAAACTCAGGGTCCGCTTTGTCCTAACTGTTAGTTCACTGCATTGAAGAAGAACGACGGGTTTCCTTATTAACTAAGTCAACTCGATGCTTCTTACGAGCAGCTATTCAGCGGTCGCCACAAGGAGGCCGTTAGGACTGTAACTACAACTACTTAAAGCGAATAGGCTCCTAGCTATCAGCCTTGTTCAGACCAACAGAAGTTGCCTAGCGTTCAAATATGAATCCTAAATTTCTCAAATTGAAACTTTTGAAAGATTGTTCCTCTGGTGTTGACGTTTGAGTTTCTTACAATCTGTTCAAGTATGATGTTGAAGAAATCGCATGACAGCTTGTCGCCTTGCCTTAAGCCTTTTTCGACATCAAAGGTCTCGGTGAGTTCTTTACCGACCTTGACGGAGCAGCGTGAATTCTCCAAAGTCATCCTGCATAGTCGTACGAGTTTTGCAGGGATGCCGAAACTAGACATGGCTCTGTACAGCTCGTCTCTGTAAATACTGTCATACGCGGCCTGGAAATCGATAAAAAGATGGTGAATATCGATATTACGTTCTCGGGTTTTTTCCAAGATCAGCCGTAATGTGAAAATTTGGTCTATTGTGGACTTCTCTGGTCTTAAACCACATTGATAAGGACCTATGAAGTTGTTGACGTGGGGTTTCAGACGTTCACATATTACAGCAGACAAGATCTTATAAGTGACGTTAAGGAGGCTTATCCCTCTGTAATTGGCGCAATTGTGAGGGTCTCCCTTTTTTAGGATCGGGCATATGATACTGAGGTTCCATTCATCGAAATATCTTATCGTGTTTTACTTATTTGTTACTTAGGCAGAACAGAAAACAGTTGTTTTTCGCGCAAAATACATACAGCAACCGGCAACACATCTAACGACCGCGAATAATTTTTGCAAACTGACAAACTGAGCCTTAAGCTAGGTGTACACGATTGCCCGATCTGCAAATATTGCCAGATCTGTCAGTGAAAAACTTGTCTCGAATGGCTGACAATCATGTACACACCAAATTGATTTGCAGAAAAAATTTGTTCATCAATCATTTCAAAGACAAACTAATTTGCAGATGTGGCAATCGTGTGTAAACGATTCATTCATTTTCTGACGTTTCTGCAAATGTCTGGCAATAAATAAATTTGCACACCCAGTTTGAAGAACATTTGCAAATTTATTTATTGGCAGACAAATTTGGCAAGGATTACAAGAAAAAAAAAAACAAGTGGATTGTCTACAATTGGATTGTCAACTACAAAACTCAACGAAAATTTAAAGGTGATTTTTGTTTTTTATAAAAAAAAGAAGCACTCCGGGAGTGCCGACAGAAGTGAAAACAGAATTGAATTTTCAGTAAATATTTTAATGTACAGGAAAATCTTTTCATTGAAATGTTTCTTCTTAGTGCTTATAATAAAAATAGATAAATAGTGGCAAAATTTTATTCAATGTTTTATAATATATGTACATGTACATATGGAAGAACATCAATGAAACTTATGAGTTTTCATTCACATTTTCAGCTTTTCCATTATCATCTCATGCAATCATCGTATTCTAATAATGAAGTAATAGGCCTATGGTAACTAAAATAGGAAACGAAAAATTTTGACTCGAATCTATTTAAATATATCGCAAAGACTGCACCAACTGTCGATTTATATTTCGTTGTACTAAGGCTGCGGTCATTCGTCATTGTTAAATTATATTCTTCTTTTAAAAATTAAAGGCGGAGTTGATGTTAAAAGTCACCATTCAAAATCATTGGCAAATCATCAAATCTCTCCCCAATTTCGCCGCGAAGGTGTGCAGAAGCGTATTCAGAATAAATAAATAAATTTTTATATAAAAACTGTCGTATTACACTTAAAAACGTATTCGGTGAAATATAAACGCCAGCTATTATAACTTGCTGTTCATTTTCACAGTTGCAACGACAAACAGATAGATCGCCGATATCAAAATAGTACTAGACATACTAGTGTACCTCGTATGCAAATTCATATGATTTGCACAAAAAATTGCAGTTGTATCTGACAACCATTTATAGATAGCTACTCCTGCTGCTGGACGATCGTGCCTTCTGAAACTTGCAACTAAATTGAAATCAGGAATATCATATATTTCTTCTTCACCGATGTGAGTCTCTGTTAAAATTAATACGTTAATTTTCTTAGCGATAGTGTCTATTGAGTAATGGTTTTCAAGCTATTTTCATGCAACCGTTTCAATTCCATCGATAAATCATCGCGATGAGTTGTTGATCTCTTCTAATTTGTTGTAGAAAGCGTCTCCTACTCTGTCATGATGAAATTTCCAGCTTCACTTATCCAGCCATTCTTCATTGTAATGACAGTAAAATATTTGGTTATTTTTTCTGCGTTGCATAAATTTTTCTCTGTTTCTTCAATTGATTTCTTTCTTCTCTGTATTTCTCCGAGTTGGTAAGTACAATTACTATGTAATAATGCTATTGCATTCTGTCAAGTCATTTAGCAAAATAAAAATTTAGGTGTCTCTTGGCTCAATGGTAGAGTCGTTGGCTATTAAACTGAGGGTCTCATGTTCGAATCCCAGCCGTGGCGATCAATTTTTATTTATGTTTTCACTTTAAATAAACAAAAAAATGCAAGTCATGGCTGGGAAACGAACCTCAGACGCTGGGCTATGACGACTTTACATACGAATTACGATGAGCCAATCAAAAAATGGTGTCGGTCGCGAATTCATTGATTTACCCCCATCGCAAAAGTGCCAAACGCGCCTAAAGATGTTTTCACTTCAAAAATGTGTTAATTACGTGAGCATTTTCTATTGTTTTTTGATATTTCACTTTTAGCTTTAAATTTTTTTTTGATAGATGCGATGTGACAATGAACTGAAAATGAATTTGCAGATCCACAATTGAATTTGTGTGTACACGGTTTGCAGAAATATACAAATATCTGCGAGTATATGGCCAGCTATTTGCCCCAATTAGTTTGTCGACATTGTCAGCCAAGTAGCTGGCAATAAACTTGCAGATATTTGTAGATTGTGGGGAACATCATAAGACCCAGCACAGCACAGATAACTTATAACACTTAACATATCTAATTTATAACCATATAAACAATAACACACATAATACTTACCCACTATAATACGAAAATTATCATAATACTTACCTGTAAACCTACAGCTATAACTTACCTTGCATAATACTTCCATTCATAAACTAACTAAACCTAATAATAATACTTACCTATGAGCAACACCAAACCTATAAAACGTACTCCTCTATAATACACTTGAAAATTACAATAATAAAAAAACATAATCATATTGACTTTTATAATACTTACCATACGATAATACCACTCGAATCTGAATAACACTTACCTTACATAATACATCATTACCTATAATCTATAAACCCAATAACATTGAAACATAACAATAATACTTACCTCATAACAAAATCCACACACATAACATTCGCCAAAAATAATAATAATAATAACTTAATATAGCCCTGTATGTCCATAATAAACCAAAACTTAAAATAATGCATTACACTCATGATAATACCTACATAATATAACTTCCTAATAAACGACAACAACATGCATAAATGAATACCGCTGCCCACGCACATAAGTCCCACTGTAATCGTTCGATGATCTGCTGAGGATGGCCTGACCCACAATTCGCACTGATCTTCAATACAGGTGGCCGTTAGCCAGATGGTGTGACGTACTATGTACTTGCAATTGCAAAAGCAAGTGCAAATCGCCGTATGATCGTAACTTTGTATTAAAGTCAATTGCATCGTTTCGTAAACAACAACAGAGAGAGATAAGCTTACAAGACATCGACATTGATTCAGCTAAGTCTCTTTACATGCGGGAAGCGCTGACGAAACACAACTATACCATCCTACAACATGCATTAGGCCTAAAAAAACGAAAACATTTAACATCAGTGTACACATCACGAGGACTAGTGTATGTCAAACGCCACACAAATGAAGCAGCTGTACATATCGACTGCATTGAAAACCTAGCCTGGGATGCCAACTCTACGAATTGAAGAAATTATATTATATTATTATATTTTCTCTTTTTTATCGCCTCTCTTTTGTTTTCTATTGTTATCTTTTCTCTTTATATCTTTAATCAATTAATATCATTATCGATCACATTACTTTTTTCTTTTCTTTCTCTGCTTTGAATATATACACATATTGTAAATTTACTTAACTTTTTCTTTCTCGTTTCTCTCTGGTTGTACTTATTATTCTTCTTTCCAAAATCAAAATGAAAAGTTCAAGTGACCTTCACTCCTTATGCGTTTTCTTTCCGAATTTTCTCTTAAATAAGCATGGTTCATAATAATGTTCGTACCATGATTCAAGTCTTGAATGGACAAAAAGCTGGCCTTCAGGTGTGTCACATAAATGCACAAAGCTTGCTTTGTAAAATTGACGAGTTTCGGTTTATCTTTGAAAAATCTAAGGTTGATGTTGTGTGTGTATCCGAAACTTGGTTAACTGTCCATCAAAATAATAATCTCTGTTCGCTTAGTGGTTATAGGGTTTTTCGGGCTGATAGGAAACGTTGTAGAGGTGGTGGAGTTGCGATTTTTATAAGGAAAGAAATACAGTGCCGATTTAAGTGTTCTTCAGCTGATGATAGTGATATCGAATATGTTTTTATAGAGTTGACAAATGGGATTGAAAAGCTTCTGTTGGGTACTATATACAGACCAAACCGGAATGTTTGTATTTCACCACTTATATCCACAATTGAAGAGTTGTCCACTTCATATCCCTACACTGTTTTGTGTGGTGATTTGAACTGTAATCTTTTAGAAGATAATTGTTTAGTTGATGAATTAAGATCTCTCAACCTCTGCTCCGTAAATACATCTATCCCAACACATTTTTCAAATTTTGAGCCTACGCTGTTGGATTTGTTTATTGTGAGCCATCGTTGCAGAGTGGTGTTGTATGATCAATTAGTTGCACCTGCTTTCTCTAAACATGATCTTATTTACCTAAAATTTGACTTTCAAGTTGATATTCAAACTAACACATTTCAATATAGGGATTTCAAGCACATTAACTATCAATCTCTTCAAACTGATGTGCATAACACTAATTGGGATATTATCTTTTTAAAATCAACATCAACTCAACAGGTTGATATTCTCAATAATAATGTATTCAGGCTTTTTGAAAAACACGTACCATTGAAAACCAAAAGCTGTGATCCTCGCAACAAACCATGGTTCACTAATGAGATCAGATTATTGATGCAACAACGTGACTTGGCTTATAAACGTTGGAAAAGGTTTCGGATTAATAGTTTTTATGACTTTTTCCGCTCTTTACGCAACAAAACTATTTTAGCTATTCGCAATGCAAAGGCCGCTGTCTATTCTAGCCGTTTTAATGAAACTCAAAACTGTAAACAAATATGGCAAAGCCTTAAGCGAATAGGCATTGTTAAGTCTCGAAATAATCCAATCGAGGATATAGACGTAAATACCTTAAATCAAAATTTTATTTCTAACGTTGCTTCTAGTAACACAGTCCGTGATGCCATTTTACCTACAGATTTCGACAGTGATACTACAAATACAAATCTCTTTAACTTTTCTCCAGTTTCTCCTGAAGATATCGTAGAAGTAATCCTTTTGATCAAATCTAACTCCGTTGGGCTTGATGAAATTCACCCTTTATTCTTGAAACTTCTTTTGCCTGTAATTTTACCACATATAACGCATATATTTAATACAATTATCTTTACTAATGAATTTCCCATGCAATGGAAAATGGCAAAAATTGTGCCAGTACCGAAAAGTTCAAAAGGTGATGAATTCAGGCCTATTTCTATATTGCCTTTTTTGTCAAAAGCATTTGAAAAAATTATTCAGAAGCAAATAAGTAACTTCTTAGAGCATGAAAATATCTTAACATTAAAACAATCTGGATTTCGAAAAAATAATAGCTGCATCACCGCGTTAATTAGTGTCATTGAAGATATTAGGAAAGATATCGATCTCGGTAACATAACGTTTTTGGTACTTCTGGACTTTTCTAAGGCCTTTGATTTGGTAAACCATTCTACACTCTGCAGAAAGCTTTCCCGTTTATATAATTTTTCACCAAGTGCAGTCAGTTTGATTCATTCCTATCTGACAAAAAGAATGCAAGCAGTTGAAGTAAATAAAACCCTTTCTGATTTTCTACCAAATGCTAGCGGTGTACCTCAGGGATCTATTCTTGGCCCACTACTCTTCTCACTCTATGTCAATGAGCTTCCCACAATAATAAAGCATTGTTCTATACGTTTATATGCTGATGATGCCCAATTGTACATTAGTAGCCCATTGGGACTAATCGAAAATACTGCGTCCTGTATAAACGATGATCTAGATGCAATTGTACAGTGGTCAGAAAAAAATAGCTTAATGCTTAACCCGAAGAAATCCAAGTGTATTATTATTTCTAAGAGCAAGGTTGATACATTTTATTTTCCGTCCATAATTTTAAATGGTTCCTCTATTGAATATGTTGAGACAGCGAAAAACTTAGGCGTTGTCTTTAATAGTAGCCTAACCTGGAAAGATCACGTAAACCAAATTGTTGGTAAGGCGTATGGTGTTCTCCGTACACTTTGGCCAACGCAGTACTTCACGCCTTTAAAAATCCGCACCTTACTCGTAAAAACAATGATTTTACCTCTACTTACTTATGGTTGTGAAATTTTTTGTAACTTAGACTATGTAAGCAAAAGAAAGCTCACCGTTGCTTTCAATAATGCTATACGTTATGTATATGGTCTACGACGGTTTGACAGTATTTCACAACACGCAATAAATTTTCTGGGGATGCCATTTCAAAAATTTATTGAATTTCGGGCCTTAACCTTGTTTTCGAATATACTTCTTAATCAACAACCAGCTGATTTGTACCAAGAAATAAGATTTTTAAATTCAAATAGGTCAATGAACCTGGTGATTCCTCGCTTTAATTGCCTCACATCTGAACGACAGTTTTTCGTCAATTCTATACGTCAATGGAATTTACTGCCGCGAGATATAAGAAGCACAAATAGTACAATACTTTTAAAGAGCAAACTTAGAAATTACTTTAGTAATGTTTGATTTGAATTTAAATAATGAAACATTGTATGTAATTCTTTTTTTTTTCTTTAATATATAGTAGCTGAATAACTATTTTAAAGCTACACCCCAAATAAGATATTATATCTTACGGTGTAAGCTAAGCATTTACAAATAAAAATAAAATAAAAATAAAATCTATGTCCACCAACAACGGTTCAGCTGGTTGAAGATAAGCCTACCCGTTGTCCATCGTAGGTGTCATTATCGGTAGCGAGTTGTGTGTCAGGTCATTCAATGTGTGATTTTTATCGAGTGCGGGCCAGTGATGGATTACCGCATAGGCCCGTGAGGCCCGGGCCTAGGGCGGCACGATTTGGGGGGCGGCAAAATTTTCAGAACGTTAAAATTTAAGAGCCGTAGAAATATACCAAAAATTTATTTTTAAATTGGCTCTGTTTTTTTTTTTAAATTCATTAAAAATTTTCTATGGACTATAATATAATTTATTTTTTCATTGACTTTTCAATTTGAGGGTGCATTATTAATATTTTGATTGAATCAATTATAGTCTAATTTTATCAAATAAAGTTAAATAAATAAGTGTTTTAACTGTTAAAAACTTTACTAATCTTTTCTTTTATCAAATAAAGTTATAAAAAAGAAACAATCAAATTGATAAGCTTCCTTGCGAATAACTAAATATTTTTTCACTCTTGTATATTTGGTGAGATTACTCTTACATATGTACATATTAAAAATTTCAAAAATCGAGTTCTTATCAGATTTTCAAATTTTGAGGTCTTAGGGAGCTATTCTGAGTAGTTTCAGCGTGATGTCCTGCCGTGTGTGTGTGTGTGTGTGTGTAAGCAATAGTTTTGTCGCACGATATCTCAAGAACGAATCAACCGATTGAGATATCGATTGTGCATTAGAAATTGCGCCGAATGCCGCCAAGCGGATCAATATCGAACGACGCGATTCAAAAATATCGCAATTTAAAGTTTTACAAAATAATGTTTTTTTCGAAAGGTCGCAGTAATTATTTCAGTCTTACGAGTGCAGTTTAAAAAGTAGAAGTCTCAAAGTTGGTTACTTAGTTTGTTGCTTTTTGTCTACGACCGGTATGCGTTTCCATAAAAAATACGCGATCTGAAGCTACATGATTGCGGCGAAAATTACAGCATCTAGAAACGGCAATATTGGTCATGGTTCATAATGTTATTTTAGATGGTTTCAGTGCTGCAAGTAAGAAGCTTCAAGAATCTCATGCGAATTTATCATCTGTGGTAAAAATTTATGGTTCTTTGGCATTATTTCTTCAAGATATGAGGGACAAACAATACTCTGAATATGAAGAAAAAGCAAAACCACTGTCTGGAGTTCAAGTTAATTATCGTTATGATACAGATCGCAAGAAAACCAGAAAAATTCAGGCAGATGAGTTACGGGTGAATGAAACAATACCTTCATCTGGTCACGAAAACTTTCGCACCAATGTGTATTACCGAATTTTAGATACCTTAAGCGTACAATTGGCCGGACGTAAAAGTGCTTATCAAAAACTTTACGAAAATTTTAGTTTTTTTGATAATTTACCTGACATAGATACGATAGAACTGAAAAATCTTGAGAATAAATTAGTTAAAAAGTATCCGTATCCCTAGCAAATACGGAAGATGGATCGTACAAGAAATATACAAGAAATATACGCACAGGAAATATACAATGGCATGCATTCTCAAAATCTTCAAGATTGTTTATCTGAAGGTAGACATTGCTCTGCGTATTTTTCTGAGTATTCCCGCTACCAATTATTCAGGAGAAAGATCTTTTTCTACCTTGAAAAGGGTTAAATATTTTTTACGCGCAAGTATGGGCTAAGATAGACTTAATGCTTTTGCGTTATTGTCTACTGAAGCACAACTAGTTCAATAAATTGATAATAGTGACATAGTTGATGCTTTTATTCGGACAAAAGTCAGGAAGAAGAGATTTACAAACTAGGTAATACATTATAATTTGAAAAAAATGGTTACTTTTATTTGTTATGCTAGCTCGAGTTTAATAAACATTTTTTTGTATTATTTACTGATTATATTTGAATAAAAATAGAGCACTCTCTAATGATTCGCATTATGAGTCGTGTAAAAAATAAAAACTATATTTTAATAACAATTGTGATTCAAAATATATAGAATTTTGTTGATCAAAAAGGGCGGCGTATCAGACAGGGCCTAGGGCGGCAATAAGCCTTAATCCGCCACTGGTGCGGGCGACAAAACAACAAGTAATTCAAGTAAAAGTGTTTGGTATGGATTTCCAAGATTGAATGCAATAGCACAGTAAATGATTACTTGAAACTAAGAGTGAACTTCCTTTGAAAAAAAAAGCTTGAAATTGTGCGTGGCAGTAGAATGACAATAATAAATTGATAATTAAATTTATCTTCTGAATTCTGAGTAATAAATAAATCAGAAGTGCTGTGTTGTGCTGCGGGCAAATGGTTCCCGGAAAGAATCAGAACAGAAGTTAGAAGAAAGAAAGTGAAGGAAATAAAATTAAAACTAATAAACATTTACTGTCAGTGGCCCCTGATAGACTTGTATAATAGTGTCGCTACAAATAAAGAAAAAAAAAAAAAAACATAAGGAAAGGAAGAATTTGGTACTATCGAAGTGCGTATTTCGCCCCCTCAGGAGAAACGGGGGAGTTAGCAAGAATCCCGTAGAAAAAAAAAAGAAAAAAAAGGGGGGGACAAAAGTTAACAAGTTTGAACAATCCCGATTTTCTCTGGAGTATCCCTGGAGTTCCTGGTTGTGGTTTTGCGGTTCTTCGGTGGTCATCGTTCCCCTGTTATGGTAAAAGTGTCCCGCGTGTAAAAATCCCCCCCCCCCCCTTCCTTTATCCGAGTATAATTTTTGTTAAGCCCCGTCCCGAAAATTGTATTCAGAAGTCCCGCGTTGTGTTTTGGTGTAGAAAAAAATTGTAAACAAGAAAAAATTAGAGAAGTATAGTGAATTTTTTTTAAAGGAAAAAGAAAAAAAAAATATAAAGAAAAAGAAAGTGGGAAAATCTATTGGATATGAAAAAAAAAACATTCTTATTGAAGTGTAACTAAATGAAAGAAATAAAAACAAAAAAAAAAAAAATATAAGATAGTGAATTATGTATTAGAGCCCATTCCCTACCAAATACAAAAATATTTTTTTTTGAATTTATTTGCAGTGCATCAGGTTTTTTTTTTTTTTACCAAGTGGTGCACTATGTTGGCAGTAAACAAAAAAAAAAAAACAATCGGAGTAAGTGATCCTTTTTTTTATTTTCTGCTTTGTTTTTAAATCATGCTGGTGGGTGGACCAGCGCCATAACAAAAAAAGAATATTTGTTTATTTGGGTTTTCTGGGGATGAGGTGAGAAAAAAAAGGGTTGCCAAATACCGCAATAAGAAAAGAAAAATCAATTAAAGAATAATAAGTGATAGTTATTTATAAATTATAACCACTTTCTCTCTTTTTTTTTTGTTTTGATTTTGTTGTGGTTACTTAGGCACTTGAACTATTTATTGGAATAAAATTCTAGTTGTAATTATTTTTTTATTTTATTTTCGTAATATTCATAATAAAAGTAGGATTCTTTGTGTTGTAATGTGGTAAAACCGCCTTTTTATTGTCATCCCGGTGACAACGATTTATCTATTTACTTCGTGGGTTGTTATTTCTTTTGACATATAGTTTGGATAATTCGGGAAGTTGTTCCACTGTGGCCATGATGGCTTAATAGAAATAATTTCAGGTCAACGGTGGAGATGGGCAATCTGAGAGTGAGTTGGCGATGACAGGGTAAGTCGTAGGCGAATTTTTTTTGATATACGGCTAGGGGCTGCTGCGCAAAATCTGAGGTCGCAGTAGCCATTGGGTATCCTAAGCGGATAGATGGGTGGGTAAACCTCCAGGGTCACTTCCATCATCGACCCTCCCCTTCGGATATGCACCCTCTTACCCTTCAGGGATTCAACTCGGCACTTCTTCTAGTAAATATAATTGGCATGAAAATTTTCGTAACACCGTTCAGAGCTGTGGTTGCAAAATTCCATTTTCATTTCTCATTTGCACACATTTGTTGACGGTTGCAGATCTGACAATGATTGTCAGACCTACCAATCGTGTACACTTAGCTTGAGAACTTAACTTCCTCTTGGTCGGGAGGACGGCATTCTTGATCATCGCCCAAGCTGAATGGGGTCTGCCTGACAGCGGAATTTGTGTCCTCATCGCCGTTAAGCAGTCTGCAGAAATGATCTTTCCAGATCCTCAGTAGCGACTGTGACTCTATAACTATGTTTCCCTGCTGGTCTTTACAGGCTTGAGTTCGGGGTTTGCCACCCTGGCAGGATCTTTTTACCTTTTCGTAAAAGTTCCGAATCTCGTTCCTGTCATGGCACCTCTCTATTTCCTCAAATGAGCGTTCTCATGCTGCTTCTTTTTCTTTTTGAGAAGTCGGTGTTCTTCCCTTCTTTTCTCCTTGTAGATCTCGTTATACTGATCGTAAGCAGCCCTTAATCGTTGTTGCATCAGCATTTGTCGTTCTTTTTGTTTGGCTGCATTTGTCTTCCTGCATTCTTCATCAAACCATGGGTTTCGTTTTGGATAAAATAGAGTTATTGTCACTACTAGGCAAAAAAGTTTAACATAAAATAAAAAATGGGTGGAGACCCAAGAAAAAACTAAAATGTTCTTATTCAAAAATAAACATAATTTCATAAAGACTAAGATGTAAAAAGAAAAATTGATTTAAAACCTACTATTTCATCAGAACATCAGAGGTTACTAATTATTCAGCAAATATTCGATACTCTGCACATCAAGGGAAATAAGCCATTGTTTTACATGTTTCAAAATCAACAAATGTGAAGTAAGCACTCTGGTAGGATGTGGAAGCTTGTTGAACAGGCGACAAGACACGACATGGAAAGATCTACGTAATGCAGTTGTACGAGAAGCTGGTATGGAAACTTGGTTTAACAAATTCCCTCAAATATTATAATTCGAGATGATTCTTATATTACGGTTACCTGATCTTTTAAAAAATTCATTTAGCGCCTTAAAACAGAACAAATGGCGAACTGGAAGAATTTTCAAATCTTTAAAAAGAAGAAAACTTGGATACAAACGCGGCTTACGTCAAATTGTTTTCAGAGCAGACTTTTGCAATACCAACAGGGGTTGAATTTTGTTTAAATAAGTTCCTCCCCAACATAAAATTCCATATTGTTCGAGTGAAAGATGCCGTAATAAATTTTCATAAGGAGCTGGAACGAACAAACATTTTGATATAAGCGGGTTAAAAGGGGATTGAAGGAGAGGAAAGGAAATTTGGATCCCCAATTGGAAGTGGAAACGGAAAATAGAAACAGGATGTGAAAGGTAGGATGAGGGTAAGGTTAGGAAACAGAACCAACACAGGAAACAGGAAGGTAGGTATTTAGGAAGGGAAAGGAAAATGAAGGAAGGGATGGATGAGAAGGGAAGAAATGCATCTACTTGGAGGCCTGGCACGCTCGCAAGGCACGGCTTAGCTCGCCAGATATGGGGGGTCTTGCCTCTTCGTAGAGCTGAACCTTATATCAAAAAAAACATATATCGTGCCAACAAAAATTCACACCACCTCCCTCACTCTAGGCACTACCGCTGTTATGTAGCGCGGCCTCTTCCCACCCCTCCTGGGATCTCGTCGGCCAACGATGGTGGGATCCCCCTTATGCAAATGTGCTGTCAGGCACCACTCACTATAGCCACATCATCACATCTTCAACCCCCCTGAAATTTTAACCTCACACAATCATTAGGCTTATTTATGCCACATTGCATTTGGGTCTTTTTGAAGGCGTAATGCACAATCTTATTTATTCTTAAACAAGGAAACTAAACGAAACAACCATAAACGTAATGAAACAAAATCATAAAAGCATAAAGAAACAATAAAAAAATGAAAATTAAAATTAAACGATGGAAACCAAAATGAAACTAACTACAAAATAAAATAAATTAACAAAAAAGAAAAATGACACGATATAAAAGAAACGTAACCCTAAAACTAACCTACTATCTTATCTGTATATATATATGGTTTTTCGTTTTTGTGTTTTTATGTTTTTTGTTGTTTTTGTATTTTTATAATTTCATGTTGTTTTTTTTTTGTAATTTTCCGAGGTTCTTGTGTTTCTATGTTCTTATTTTATTTTTTTAACAATTTCTTTTTCTCCTTTTAGGGAAACCCTCAACTCCACTGAAACCCGACTTTTCCCACCTTGGATTGGTCGCACGCACTTGGGGATTGGTCGCACTCCGACTACAAATGTCCTACCTAAGGAGCTCCCTATAATGGACGATGTCGCAATTTTATCGGCTCACCAAAAGTTACAAAAAAAAGCGCAGCCCCCGCAGGAAAAATCTGGCTTAGTAGCGGCCCCCTAACCTTTTGCTATCGGACAGCTACTGGCTGACCGACAAATCGCACACACACACACACACAAGAAAAACAAATATTACAGGTACTTGTTGTTGTCCAGTTGCTGGTTTATAGTTTGTTACCCCCCTTTTTGTACTGATTTTTGGCACTACCCCCCCCCCCCCCCCTTCATAAAAAAAACAAACATTTTTACTTGGGGGACCCGGGACTCCCACGGGCCGCTTATTTTCCAGGCTGCTGTTGTTGTTGTCTTTTTCAACTTTTTGTTGTTGTTTTATATTGTGGTTTTCAGGTATTTCAATACCTCAGCAGTGGTACCAAAAAAACGTCGTTCGGCCACTACCTTTTTGTCCTTGTCGCTGACCGCCAGAGGGTTTTACCTAAAACATGTAAACATATAATATGCTACGCTCAATGCTACGGCAAAAAAAACCAAAAACTATTTTAGCACAAAACGATCTCTTTTAACCACTCACCAGGAAACTTGAATATCTATATATATATATATAAACTAGCTGACCCGCCCGGCGTTGCTCGGGTCAAACTTATTGAAAGCGTTGTTCCCACAGAAAGCTAGAAAAAAAAAAAAAAAAATTCTCGTGTCACAGTGTAAATTAAAAAAAACAATGTTAAGGGTAGATGGCCCTTATCACTTACGGGTATGAAAAATAGATAGTAGCCGATTCTCAGACTTACTGAATACGCATATAAAATTTGGTAAAAATCGGTAAAGCCGTTTCGGAGGAGTTCAAGTTCGAACACCGTGACACGAGAATTTTATATATATGATATATATATATTATATATCAGTACCAGCTTCACCAGCAAACGTTCACCGTTTTTATTTTATTTTTGTTTTATTTTTGTTTTAACAACCATGCACTATTAAATTTTTCAAAAAAAAAGAAATGCAAACGAAAATTATTTGAATTTAAAACACAAGAAAAAAATCCCACGAACCGAACTTTTTCGACTTTGACTTTAAAAAGATCTTC
This sequence comes from Melanostoma scalare, assembly GCA_949752695.1. Classification (NCBI taxonomy): domain Eukaryota; kingdom Metazoa; phylum Arthropoda; class Insecta; order Diptera; family Syrphidae; genus Melanostoma; species Melanostoma scalare. Next base: position 77,956,621 of record OX456985.1, on the reverse strand, counting down.
AAAGTCGAACGGTTCCCTATTTCCTTGCCAATCATACAATGTTTACTTTTCCCTCTAGATGGCCTTAAGCTTGCCAGTCGGATTTTTTAGTGGCTTAAAAGCTTTTTTCTTGGCAGGCTCCAGGCTTGGAAGTGACTAACATTTTTACTTGCGATTATAGGTACTATAAGGCAAGTCTTGCAATCGTGCAGAAAAAAAATTTTGAGATAACAATCAAACATGACATTACGATGATAGAGAATACGAAAAAATTGGGTCCTGCAATTCTGTCTGTCTGTCTGTCCAATGGACCGATTTTCTTCAAAATTTGCAGTTAGGGTCTGTGGAGCATCCTACAGGGGGGTTTTTGGAATTGGGTCTCTAGGTCTTGAAATAACGGTACCTGCCATACAACCGATATGATAATACTTATTTTTATCGAAAACGGCTCCAACGATTTCGATAAAATTTTGTGTGAAGGATTAATTTAGAATTGTTTTTCTTTTGATTTAAAAAAAAAAATTTTGAAAAGGCCTAAAAACGGTACCACCCATAGTACCGTTTTTTTTAAAACCGACTTTCTCGTTAATGGCTGACACGATCTTGACGAAATTTTGGATTTAAGAAGTCGTAAGCAGTTTAAGAAAGACTGCATTACAATATTTAAAAAAAACTTAGTTTTGGAAATTTTTATAAATTTTTTTAAAAAATTTTGATTTTTGAAAGTAACTTCGAAACCACAACTTTTATTTTTTTCAAATTTTTTGTCAAAATAACTCCTATTAAGGTCTAGAACTTTGCATACTCGACTTTTAAAAAACAGTTTTTTAAAAAAAGTGAAAAATAAAAAACCGTTTTTTGGGAAAAGTGCTCCAACGATTTTGATTAAATTTCATCATTCATGTGTATTAGCGATTGCAAAAGAATAGCGTTTTTAGATTTTTGCTTGAAACCTTTGGAATATTTAATTTAATTTTTTCAGTATTTTGCGTGATTTAATTCAATTTCCATTATTAATGTGTCGTTGGCAACCCTGTACCACAAAATATATTATGAAGATGTTGCAACGCAGCATGCAGCAAAATGCATAATTGGCTTGGATAGCCCACATTCATTAAATACAAGTGCCGACGGCACTTGCAATGCCATCGCTAAACAACCGACGGCAAAACATACCATCAATTACCAAAATTGGTAATTTCACTCAAAGATCTAAAGTGGAAGTTGCCATCACCCAAACATTGGGACCTCCCACAATGCGATGTTTTTTCATTTCCCTTTCGATGATGAGATCACAGAAGAGAAGAAAACTTCAATGCAAGGAAAGGGGGAAGCTGCTGGTTGACGATCGACTTGCCTATGCAAAAAACAAAATCCGCAACAAGTCAATGCCTTATAGAGGTACTAACGGATGGCCCAGCTGGAACCAAATACCGAGGTGTTATTAGGATGTGGATTCGAAATGTTAATCACTCTTGCGATAGTAACTGGGTAAACAAGTCAAAGAAATTAAAAACAATTGAACTAAGCAAACTTTTTGGTATTTTTTATTTTCTCTTGTTCTGGCGCTAGTAAGACTTTCGATCTTGGCGAGATAAAGCAATTTGTGTTGCTTTTAAAGTGAAGAGACAGACTTATTTTTCGCGGCAGTATATGTACTATGCCCACGGAAAGAAAAATACATTATTTATTCTTTGCTAATTGTCCTGGCGACCAAACAGTAGTCCTTCGAGCCGGATGAACCAGCGACCTATGGAAAATTAAAATCCGCGTGATCACCTGTCAACCTGTCATCTCTCGTGCTGTTTCGTTTTCCTCGATCTTCATGTCGTCACCTGTCAACCTGCCATCTCTTGTGGAAAAATTCAGTAGTCAAAGTCGTAAAATAAGTAAAATAACATGGGCGAAATAGATAATGTGATAAAGATGCTGGAGCATGCAAAAAGAGTAGGCCGACAGCCAACTGGACATCCAGAAAACAGGCGACGGAGTCGATCCTGCGATTTGAAGATAAAATTGCATGTTGAAGTTTGTAAACGGGAAGAGAAAAAAGATTGTTTGAGCCTCCCGAAACAAAATGCAGTAAAAAGACGGGAACCTGTGTTGGCTCCAATTGCAGATAAATTTACATGTACGGCGTAAAATAAGTAAAATAACATGGGTTATATAGATAATGTGATAAAGATGCTGGAGCATGCAAAAAGAGTAGGCCGACAGCCAACTGGACATCCAGAAAACAGGCGACGGAGTCGATCCTGCGATTTGAAGATAAAATTGCATGTTGAAGTTTGTAAACGGGAAGAGAAAAAATATTGTTTGAGCCTCCCGAAACAAAATGCAGTAAAAAGACGGGAACCTGTGTTGGCTCCAAATGCAAACAAATTGACATGTATGCGGGCATCGGCTACGAAATCAGAGGCCGAGTTGCCTTCAACATCTAATAAAAGGATACCCGCATATGATTATAAGGCCAGGTTCAGCAATCTGCTGGAAAAATATAGAATTAAGAGAGAGCAGTTCGAGAAGGAGAAAAAAGATTTTGAGGAAAAATTCTTGTCATCTCTTGTGCTGTTTCGTTTTCCTCGATCTTCGTGTCGTCAACTGTCAACCTACCATCTCTTGTGGAAAAATTCAGTAGTCAAAGTCGTAAAATAAGTAAAATAACATGGGCGATATAGATAATGTGATAAAGGTGCTGGAGCATGCAAAAAGAGTAGGCCGACAGCCAACTGAACATCCAGAAAACAGGCGACGGAGTCGATCCTGCGATTTGAAGATAAAATTGCATGTTGAAGTTTGTAAACGGGAAGAGAAAAAAGATTGTTTGAGCCTCCCGAAACAAAATGCAGTAAAAAGACGGAAACCTGTGTTGGCTCCAATTGCAAACAAATTGACATGTATGCGGGCATCGGCTACGAAATCAGAGGCCGAGTTGCCTTCAACATCTAATAAAAGGATACCCGCATATGATTATAAGGCCAGGTTCAGCAATCTGCTGGAAAAATATAGAATTAAGAGAGAGCAGTTCGAGAAGGAGAAAAAAGATCTTGAGGAAAAATTCTTGTCATCTCTTGTGCTGTTTCGTTTTCCTCGATCTTCGTGTCGTCACCTGTCAACCTGCCATCTCTTGTGGAAAAATTCAGTAGTCAAAGTCGTAAAATAAGTAAAATAACATGGGCGAAATAGATAATGTGATAAAGATGCTGGAGCATGCAAAAAGAGTAGGCCGACAGCCAACTGGACATCCAGAAAACAGGCGACGGAGTCGATCCTGCGATTTGAAGATAAAATTGCATGTTGAAGTTTGTAAACGGGAAGAGAAAAAAGATTGTTTGAGCCTCCCGAAACAAAATGCAGTAAAAAGACGGGAACCTGTGTTGGCTCCAAATGCAAACAAATTGACATGTATGCGGGCATCGGCTACGAAATCAGAGGCCGAGTTGCCTTCAACATCTAATAAAAGGATACCCGCATATGATTATAAGGCCAGGTTCAGCAATCTGTGGAAAAATATAGAATTAAGAGAGAGCAGTTCGAGAAGGAGAAAAAAGATTTTGAGGAAAAATTCTTGTCATCTCTTGTGCTGTTTCGTTTTCCTCGATCTTCGTGTCGTCAACTGTCAACCTACCATCTCTTGTGGAAAAATTCAGTAGTCAAAGTCGTAAAATAAGTAAAATAACATGGGCGATATAGATAATGTGATAAAGGTGCTGGAGCATGCAAAAAGAGTAGGCCGACAGCCAACTGAACATCCAGAAAACAGGCGACGGAGTCGATCCTGCGATTTGAAGATAAAATTGCATGTTGAAGTTTGTAAACGGGAAGAGAAAAAAGATTGTTTGAGCCTCCCGAAACAAAATGCAGTAAAAAGACGGGAACCTGTGTTGGCTCCAAATGCAAACAAATTGACATGTATGCGGGCATCGGCTACGAAATCAGAGGCCGAGTTGCCTTCAACATCTAATAAAAGGATACCCGCATATGATTATAAGGCCAGGTTCAGCAATCTGTGGAAAAATATAGAATTAAGAGAGAGCAGTTCGAGAAGGAGAAAAAAGATTTTGAGGAAAAATTCTTGTCATCTCTTGTGCTGTTTCGTTTTCCTCGATCTTCGTGTCGTCAACTGTCAACCTGCCATCTCTTGTGGAAAAATTCAGTAGTCAAAGTCGTAAAATAAGTAAAATAACATGGGCGATATAGATAATGTGATAAAGATGCTGGAGCATGCAAAAAGAGTAGGCCGAAAGCCAACTGGACATCCAGAAAACAGGCGATGGAGTCGATCCTGCGATTTGAAGATAAAAATGCATGTTGAAGTTTGTAAACGGGAAGAGAAAAAAGATTGTTTGAGCCTCCCGAAACAAAATGCAGTAAAAAGACGGGAACCTGTGTTGGCTCCAATTGCAAATAAATTGACATGTACGGCTACGGCCCTAATAAAGGTTCTCACACCTACAGGCCAACCGTTATTACTGCGAGCATTACTTGATCCTGGATCAGAGGCTTCCTTCATTATTGAATCTGCTGTTCAACTGCTAAATCTCAAAAGGGTAAAGAGCTGTGTTAACGTCATTGGTGTTGGGGAAACCACTACAAGCACCTCAAAATATAAAGTTTCGTTCACCATTTTATCTTGTGTCAATGCAAACTTTAGCCTGAAACTTAATGCGTTGGTTTTACCCAAACTAACAAAGTTGCTCCCCGCGCAAACAATTCCAAAGGCTGATTGGAATCATCTTCAAGATCTTGAACTCGCAGATCCGTCTTTTAATAAAGCGAATAAGATTGACGTTTTACTGGGTTGTGATGTTTATCCGTTTATTATCCTTGATGGTCTGCTTAAAGGAGAACAGGGTTCCCCTATGGCGCAAAGAACGGAACTGGGCTGGGTGCTATCTGGTGGGATTTCACTTAGTAAAAAACCTACAGTATCATCATTCCACATCAAAACTGAACCTACAACGTTAGACAATGTAGTGCTGAAGTTTTGGGAACTCGAACAAATTCCAAAGCGAAAACTCATGTCCCCTGAAGAAAAAAAATGTGAGACTCATTTTAGCAGATGTCATCAACGCCAATTGGATGGCAAATATGTCGTTCACCTGCCCTTCAAAATTGGGTTGTTAGGCTTGTCCCAAAGGTCAGCATTTGTTCGTTTCTTACAATTGGAGAAAAAATTCAAAACCAACTCGTCCTTCCATGACGAGTGTAAAAATGTATTCAATGAATATAAGGAACTTGGTCATATGACTGAAATAGGGTCCACGGCATTATCTTCTCCTCATTATTTTCTCCCTCACCATGCGGTGATAAAAGAGTCCAGTTCCACCACAAAACTGCGAATTGTTTTTGACGCTTCCTGCAAAACATCGGATGGCACCTCGTTAAACGATCATCTTTTCACCGGCCCAAGACTACAAGATTATATTTTTGATCATATTGCTCGCTTCAGGAAGCACAAAACTGCATTTACCGCCGATATTAATAAAATGTATAGGCAAATTTGGATTAGTCCCCACGATTCAATGTACCAACTAGTTCTATGGCGTGACGCTGATGGAGAAGAAATTAAAATATATCGTCTAAACACTGTCACATTTGGCACAGCTTCGTCACCATATTTAGCTATTCGGACGCTTCAACAACTAGCGGCAGATGAACGAGACGACTTTCCCATCGCATCAACAATAGCTTCACGCCATTTTTATGTAGATGATGTTATTCATGGGGCAGATTCAGTTGAGGAAGCCTTAGAAATGCAATCTCCACTCCGAATAATGTTGCAGCGGGGTGGTTTTCCCTTAAGAAAGTGGGCAAGCAATTGCGAAAGGCTATTGACATCCGTTTCAGAGGAAGACAGGGAGGTTCAAATACCACTTTCATTCAACAACGAAGATGCAATCAAAGCGCTTGGAATACAATGGCATCCTGCAAAAGACACATTCAAGGTCAGAATATCTCTGCAAAAAGCGAAAATTACTACGAAGCGAACCATCTTGTCAGATTTGGCTCGTCTGTACGATCCGATTGGGTGGATAGCACCTTGCCTTGTCGTCGGTAAGATTTTAATGCAAGATCTCTGGAAAGAAAGCCATACATGGGATTCGGAGTGGAAATCGTTTCAGCGTGGCACAAATCGAAGGATGAATTTAGCGCTTTGGAGGCCATCGAAATACCGCGCTGGATTAACTTCACAAAAAAATCGAAGGTCGAAGTTCACGGATTCCGCGATGCATCCGAAAAGGTGTATGCTGCAACGATCTATCTAAGAATCACCAACGATACTAAAACATTTATCAACCTAATCGTGGCTAAGACTAGAGTGGCACCTCTACAGAATAAATCTATAGCGCGGTTGGAACTTTGCGGAGCCTTGTTATTAGCACAGTTGTTGAGGCATACGATTAAGACGATGGAACTGCAATCATCAAAAATATATGCTTGGTGTGATTCTCAAATCACACTTGCTTGGATTAAAAGTGCATCACACATCAGAACTACATTTGTGGCCAACAGAGTGGCAGAAATTCAGGACCTTATTGATCCTCAGTGTTGGAACTACGTTCCGTCCAAAAAAAACCCATCGGATATTGCATCCAGAGGAAGTTCTCCGAAGGACCTCATAAAAATGACCTGAATAATGACCATCCGCATCACGGCTAACTTCGCCAACATTAACCTAATATGCACCCACTTCCAAACACAGGAGAAAGACCACAATTCCAAAGACTGTTTCTACGAGCTCCTCGAAGTAATATATGACGTGAAAATCGTCCTTGGCGATTTTAACTCAAAACTAGGGAAGGAAGATATCTTTGGAAATACAATCGGTAAACATAGCCTCCATGACAAAACCTCCGACAACGGACTAAGGCAAATCGATTTTGCTGCGGGGCTAAATCATGTTGCAAGAAGTACACGCTTCGCGCATCTCAAAATTCATAAAGGTACATGGCTATCCCCAGATCAATCAACCGTCAACCAAATTGACCATGTTGCGATCGAAGCCAGGCATTCTTCCAGTGTGTTAGATGTTCGAACTTTCCGACGAGCTAACTTGACACGGACCACTACCTTGTTGTATTCAAGGTGCGAATGGTGCGAAACTCGCACGAACTAACGCTGTGAAGAAATATGACGTCGGAATGCTACAATCGCAAGAGATTGCCAATGCCTTTTCCAATCGAGTGTCCCTTCAATTATCCTTGAATCCCATGCCGCCAGCATTAAACATTGAAGACCAGTGGCAGCAATGCCAAGAATCCATCAGAGCCGCTGCCTCTGAGGTTCTGGGTTTCACTCGGCCACCAAAACGAAACCCGTGGTTATATGAAGAATTCAGGCAGGCAAAGTCAGCCAAACAACACGCACGACAAATGCTGATGCAAAAACGAACAAGGGCTGCTTATCGATCAGTATAACGAGATTTACAAGAAGAAAAGAAGGGAAGAACGCCGCCGCGGCCGCCGAGTTCTCAAAAAGAAAAAGAAGCACCATGAGAAGCGCTCGTTTGAGGAAATTGGGAGGTGCCACGATAGGAACGAAGTTTTACAATAAGATAAAATTTCGTTAAACCACGAAATCAAAAATTTGCTGAAGTCATTCACATTATCGTTAAACATAAGAGAATAGTGAACCGACAAAAGAATCGTTCGAACCCTTCGGTCTAAAGTACAGATGAATATTTTCATGTTACTGTTTTCAATCCTTTTCTCGATTTGTATGTAATAAACCTTGAAGAAAAATTTACACACCATGAAAAGAAGGGCTTTCAGTTCTTTTCAAGAAGGATTCTTTGCCAGAAAAAGACGAAGCAGCTAAAAAGTTTAATGAAACTGTTGGGTTTTACCGAACAAATTTGGTACCTGCATTCAAGAAACCGAAAAACTGTCAGTACTTGGTATGTGTGTAAACAATGATCTTCGTTTGGAGTCGCCAAAAACGCTGCTAAATGCCTAGGCTTCTTGAGATGATGCAGGAAGTTCTTCATCCCTTCTGATTTGGTTATAATTTATTAGGCCTTCATCCGCCCAAAACTGGAGTATAACTCCCATATCTGGTCAGGTGCTCCTCAAGCATCTTTGCGCCTACTTGATAGGGTATAAAATAGAGCGTTAAAATTTATAGGTGATAGTTCTATTCTAGTTCGAAGAATCAATTTGTTCTCTCTCGATGTCTCCCTTTCTCTCTTTTATCACCTTTTTCACAAACGGTGCTCTAGTGAAGTAGCCAGCTGCATTCCTGCCCTGGAACAATTTAGCCGCAACACCCGCCTCGCTAATGCCCATCAGTTTTACCTAGAGCCCAACTTCGGACGTACAGTCATGTATAGAGATTCTTATTTTAGTCGCACCACTCGAATGTGGAATGCTCTACCTGACCCAGTTTTCCCCTGTATTACGATTCACTAAAGATCAAAAGCAACGTGCATCGGAGTCTCTTTTCAAATCCCCTCCTGTTTTCCAAAATGCTCGCACTGTGTTCTATAACATTATGAAGGTAGTCATGTCGCGAGTCACAGGCACTCAAAGAACAGATGAAAACAAAGAAATAATAAAAGGTTAGAGAGGCGATTAGCAACCCTACCCATGCGGGTTGGTACGTACCTTCGTCGAGTACGGTGAATCCTCCAGGGGTGGGAGAGGTGATCAACAAATCCAGGTCGGCCAAGGGGGGACTCAGAACAAAAAAAAAGCTAACTCAGATGCTTCGCCAAGTCAAAAGGGTAATCGAGCGGTGGGTCGTAAGCCCGCAGCAGAGAGAACCCCGTGTGAGGTTGACAAATTGAAGTGGGCAACCAAAACTGTTGAAGAGACCAGCCAAGACTCAACGTCGAAGCGAGACAGGTCGTTTGAGGTTGAAAAACTTCAACCCAAAAGGCCAAGAGTCGGGGTTAGCGTCCCATCGACACTGGTGCCGGGGCAAACCTTTGGTGACGTGGTCAAGGGACAGATTATTTTCGCGCTCATCGACAAGAGCAATATGGATGGGAACATCTCTGCCGACAGCTGGGCGGTCAAGGCTCACCTCGCTTTCAGGTTTATACCTGTTATCGAGGCGAATCCGGGACCCCTCGTCAAGCTGATCGCCTGCCAAGACCAGAGATCGCTTCATCTATATAAACTTGCTGTCAGCGGTTTAGGTGAGATCTGGCCAGGTGCTAAACTAGAGGTTGTGGCAAGGGAGGATATCCCAAGCAGACCGAGAGCTCGTGCCTTGGTACCGGCCTTACATGAATCGCGGGAGATGGTTCTCCTGTTGATTAAGTACAGCAACCCGGATCTGCCCACTCACGATTGAACGGTTCCGGTGATAGAAAAAGAGTCGGTGGGTCGTTATCGGTCGGCTCTTCTCATCCTAAATAAGGAGTCATTAGAACCCCTGGCGGCACGCGGGGGTGTTATTCAGTACGGCTTTGACAGCCTAGTGCTGAAAATATACGAAAAAGATGAGGACGCTGCAAAGCTTCCAAAGCAAGCGGCTGAATCCGAAGCCAAGGAGTCCACTGCGAGCGTCGAATCTTCCATTATGGAGACCGACGCGGCAAGTTGCTTTGATTCTTTGGAAAAGCCATCTTGCTCGAAACTGGTCGAAAAGACTACAAAAATAGTGTCTGATCAAGACGCAATTGAAAACAAATCGTCCGATAAGGACGTGTTGTCGTCCACAAAGGTGGAGTCTTAACCTCCGACGATGAAATGCTTGGGGTTCTCCTTTCTGAGGATGAGTTGCTAGACTCCGCCTCAGATATGCTACAGTTTTGGATATTAAGCTGGATGATTGTAGCAATTCTGCAGATACTCCAGATTAATCTCCAACACTCCATCAAAGCCTCGGCCGGACTACTTCTCTGACTAAGCAAGTCCGGCGAGGATATAGTCCTGATCCAGGAACCATGGATTAATAAATTCGTGGTAAAAGGACTCAGGACGAAAGATTATTCTCTGCTGTATGTGACGGACAAAGGTGAACCAAGGTCCTGCATACTGGCAAAGAAAACACTTAACGTATTTTTACTACCTAATTACAGTAATTGAGACACCACAACAGTAAAACTGCAGACCACCTAACTGGCTCACGTCCGCCTATCTAGGCCATGACCAACCGGGGCCGCTACCAGGAGAGACGCTCGAGCGCGTAATAAAAAGTGCAACAAAACTCAAAGCGGATCTCGTAATAGGAAGTGATGTCAACGCACATCACGCAGTATGGGGAAGTACGGACGTAAATGAAAAAGGTGAGTCTCTTTTTAATTTTATACTAAGTACTAACCTTCTTATTTGCAATATCGGTAACGAACCAACCTTTTAACACAGCTTACAAAAAACAGACAAGAGGTTTTAGATGTCACCTTTGCATCTCAACCAATCTATAACAAGATTAAAAATTGGGTCGTATCTAAGTATCAATCCTTCTCTGATCACAGATACATCCAATTTAGTCTAACAGATGACACACCAAAACCCATAGGCTTCCGTAATTATAGGAAAACTGACTGGGTAAAATTCCGGGAAATTTTCAAACATTGTTACAACTACAATGACAACAGCTCCCCCTCAAACCCCTAGGATCTTGACAGCAAAGTCGACGATTTAACTAGTGCTCTTAACCATGCCTTGTGTAACTCCTGTCCTCTTACCATAGTAAGAGGGAAGAAGAAACCACACTGGTGGAACAAAGAGCTACAACCGCTCAAGAAAAGTTGTGCGAAGCTTTTTCATCCCCCCATAGCGAAAAGCTATCTACGCACTGGTTTCTGTTATTCAATTCTTGCTCAATTCTCGGTTTATGACTTTCTTGAACTCAAGTGAGCTTTACTTCTCAAATTTTCACTTTCATTTTAAGACTGAACCTCTGATTCAATCCATTCAAGTGCAATATAATTCCCTAGTACAATACGTTCAGTGGGTCATAAACAAAGTTACAATATAATTCTGTTTTTCTTTTGTTTATCTTTCTTCGAATCACTATGTGTATGTTCATTCATAACGATTATGTCATTATGTGTTTTAGCATGCACAAGTGTGTTCGAATTATCGGATATGGATTAATGGATACACAACTAGAATTAGATGAAGACATTTTCAAAGAAATATTTGATAGGTATATTTAAAGAAAATTTTTTTTTTTAATTTTGAATTTAATTTTAATATCTAAGCTCTCCGGTCAAGCGAAACACAACTCTTTCTCACGGCCAAGAAATTTAAATGAAGAAAAATAAAATTACGTGAAATAAAATAAATAGAAATATTTTTTTTTTAGCCAAAAAAATTTTATTTATTTTTTTAGATTCAGCATTTTTTTTTTTTTTTGAGCACTTAGTTTATTTATTTCATCATTTTTGTTTTATTTATTTAAATTAACATAAACAAATATTTTTTTACAATGTTGAGGAATTTATAAAAAAAAAAAATTGGTGTAGTATTAAAAAAACACTTTCATAGAGCATTTCCCATTTTTTTCCAGTGTCTTGTATACCCTCTAAAATCTTTTCGGTTCTGTGGTTAAGCTCCCTTTATCAATCTTTTTATTCAATCTAAAACATTTTGCAATGCTATAGCGTGCACTGCTTTTTAACTGCCTGAACATAATGGTGTAGAAGTAATAGCAGCAAGCAGCACTGTCAAATCCAAAAATTAAAAAGCAACTGAGGAATGTACATAGCAAGCTCGTCATCAATGTTGTAGCATATTTAATAAATTCCTCAGTCGAATTCTGCTGCTGAGCCGTTTGCTTTGGTTTTTTTAATTTGATTTTTTTTTGTGAAACTTCAAAATGTGGCAGCAGCATACTCAAAAGTTGAAGTTGAGTGACTCCCTGAACACAGTGGAGCAGCAGTAGTAGTAGCGAACAACACTGTCTAAGTTAAAAGTAAGCAAATACCTTAAAAGTGTATACAATGTGCAGCAGCAGCAGCACAAGTTCACTCAACTTCAACTTTCGAGTATGCTGCTGCTACATTTTGATACAACAATTTGTTTAATTCATGTTGTATCACTCTCCGAGGAATTCCAAGAATGCCGAAAAAAGGACTATTAAGCCTACCGCAGGTTTAATTCGAGAAAGAGCAGCCGCATTGCGACGACCGAAGATGTAATACATCGAATCCTGAATCCTGATATCCTCTGATCCATTAATAACAGGCTTAAGGCCAAAGGCAAATTCTTCCAATTACCATAGACGCTAAAAACCTCGTTATTGAAGTTTTTTCTTTTTTTATTTTATTTATTTCATTTATCTACAAGCAGTTTTATAGCTAACAGATATAGTGCTCCAAGAATAAATTATTAAAATATAAATAAGTACAATAAATCAGTCTTAAATTTACTTCTACAAAAAGAATTGAAAAATAAATTTCCGAAGGCACTTCATTGAAATCAGCCACACATCTTGATAACGTTTCATTACATCCATAAACTGTTCTATTTTTTTTTTTGAAATAGGAAAATTCTTGTTCTCGTGGACCTGGCAAGGTACATGTATATGTATAGGTAATAGAGCAAGGAGTGTTGGACACATTATGTGGTAGCATAGTAAGTCTCTTATGAGCATTACACCATGAGTTTTGCTTCTTGATTCTAAGGATTTTATTCCAAGCAATAGGCACCTAGCTTTGTAATCGGGACAGAAACCAGAGCTCATTTTGTTGAATATGTATTTTATAAATCTTCTTTGAACCGATTCTACCCTGTCAGAATTAATTTTAAAATCGGGACTCCAGATTACATCAGCGTATTCCAAGAGCGATCTTACAAGAGGTGTAGGTATACAAAGATAATAAAACATAAGGATCTTGAAAGACTTTGCCATTTCGTTTTATGAATCCAACCAACGAGTTAGCTTTTGGTACCAAGAAATTAATGTGGTTTTTAAAATTTAATGAGGAATCAAGAATAACACCTAAGTCCTTATTGTTTGAGACACGATCTAAGACATCAGATTCAATTGTGTAATTAAACCGAATACTGGTACATTTTCGAGTAAATGAAATAATGTTACACTTTTTTATATTAAGTTTCAAGCAATTTACGTGACACCAGTATGAGAGAGAATCAAGGTCAGATTGAAACAATTGAAAATCACCTAAGCTTTTAATTGTTGAGAATAGCTTGAGATCGTCTGCATATAACAAACACCTACAATATTTGAATACAGATATAATGTCATTAATAAAAATTTTGAAGAACAATGGACCGAGGTGGCTACCTTGGGGTACACCCGATGTACACTGAATTTCTCTTGAAAAAGAATTTTCAACTTTAACCTGTTGTTTTTTACAAGAAAGATACGAAGATATCCAACGAAGGATTTGGGAATGAAATCCAAACATCTCAAGTTTAGCAAGGAGTATTTGGTGGTTTACAGAATCGAACGCCTTACTAAAGTCCGTGTATACCGCATCGACTTGAAAACCATATTCCATAGCATTAGTTACAAAAGTAGTAAAATATGCCAGGTTTGTTATAGTAGATCTACCAGATACAAAACCATGCTGTACTTCCGATAAATATTCGCTTGTGAGGAAGTTTAGTTTATTTTTCAGGATACTCTCAAACAGTTTGGGAATTGCAGAGAGTTTGCAAATACCTCTATAGTTTTGGATATTATTTTTTTAGCCTGATTTATAAATAGGAACTAAATAAGAAAGTTACCATTCATCGATGAAGACTCCATTTGCAGAGACTTATTAAATATCATATGTAAGGGAGTGCAAATAGAGTTAAAACACATCTTAAGCACTGTGGCAGGAATGCCGTCGGGGCCAGAGCTAGAATTAGATTTGAGAGATATTAGTGCTGTATTAACTTCTTCGAAACTGAACTGAATGGATCCAATATTAACACTATTGTTAAATTGTGTGAATGAGCTTTTGTTAAGTCTAGATACGGAATAAACCGATTCAAAGAAGTTAGCAAATAATTCGACTGTGGAATCTAAGTCCGATGATTCGACGCCACTGTAATTCATAGTACCTGGAAACCCTATTGATTTTCTTTTGAAATTTTTGTAAGACCAGAATGATTTTGAATTGTTTTGATATTGCTTTCAATATTTAGAATATAAACTCTATAGAGAAACTTGCTAAGAACTACAAAATCTTTGCGTAACCTGCTAAAGTGTTCGTAATCAGGTTGGCTTTGTAACGAAATAGACCAATGCCCTCTCTCTCCTTGTAGACCACCGTTACAACCTCATGGCTACAGGCGCATGAGGCTGATCCGGGCAGCAGGAAAGAGAGGGGTGTCCAGGCTATACGACCCCTTTTGGCATGCTTGTTTATGTGGACTTAGCTCGTCGGATGGGTTGAGTTCTTGGAGCCGCAGCACTGGACGGTCGTTACGAATTTCATCCCTATATCATTCGTCAGTAACAAGGAACTCGATTATCGATTTGTGGAGGGTTGATTCCAATAAGGGGGAGGGTCCAGATGTTATTGGCCCACGGAGGATTTTCCCACCCTTGTATGCGGTTAAATACCACCAATGGCTACCACTACCTCCCGAAATGTGTGGGAGCTCCTAATTAAAAAAAAAAAAACATCGCCCCTGTCAATCAATCACCAGCTTACCTAATCCTAGTTCTATTATCGTCTCATCTTCCTTCACAAATCATAAATTCAGTGGTTTCAAAAAAACGTTATAATAAATTTATTGGTAAGTATGTATTCAAATTCATTAGTTATATTTTTTTTATCCTATTTTCCTGTATCTTTTAAATTTTTTTTTTTGCAGATGGCAACACTCCTCTTTTCTAGTTAAGTAACATTTAGGTTTTTTTTTTTTGCGAAATTATCTATTTAATGAAATTATTTTTTTTTTCTAGCAGATGGCAGCTCTATTCAAAATATGGCAGGTAAAAAAAATAATATATTCAATAAATTTTTTTTTTGTCTGGAAGATGGCAACTCTTTCCTTTTCAAAAATAAATATAAGCAATTTATTATTCGGTACTCCTTAAAAAAATATAACGAATTTAATAAAGTGTTTATTATGGTAAAAATTAAGTACTACTGTACATCTACTTTCTTTCGAACTCTCACGCGGCAGGTATATAAATTCAATTTTCTTATGCATAATTTCTTTAAGACATAATGTTTGATAATCTTTTTTTTAATTTAAGCCGATGGCAACTCTTATCCCACCAAAACAAAAAAAAATTTTCACCGCGATTAGGGTAAACCAAATATTTTAAAGATTAATATAATAAATCAAAACTTACTCAGCTTTTTCTTTCTTTTCGGCCCACGTCGTGCACCACCTTGGATTCTGGAACTCAGCTGCTATAATGAATTTATAAAAAAAAAGGAAAGGATTTTGTTTTGGTTTTGAAGGGGGGGGGGGGGGGGGGGGGGTTTCACCGCACATAAATTTTAAAAGCTCTTCTTCTTTAATTATTTTTAGTAATTTTAGTAATTATTTTTTTAATTTTGCTGAATGACACTCAGAGGTCATTCAGCGGTCCGGCACAGGGTCGTCGTCCAGGATGTAGATTCCTCACTTTTCCTCACTTTGGCTCCTAGATCCTCGCCACACACTAGTCAATATAATTTCTTCCTTTTTTTTTTTTTCTTTTCACCTTAAAAAAAAAACCACTCGTCCTTTCTAATTTTCTTCACATTTGCTTTATGATCATTCTTTCCACTTTATTTATAATTTTTCATTCATTTTTCGTTTCGTATAGTTGGTGATTGGTGTATTTCGTTTAATTTGATACATTGCATATTCAATTTTTATATTTTTTTTGCTGGTTAATTTGTTTTCTTTTTATTATTCATTTGCACGTAGGTACGTAGTTGGGGTTTAAATTTATTAACTCCACACAAAAAAAATTCGAACACGGTGCTACTGCACATCTACTTTCTTTCGAACTCTCACGCGGCAGGTATATAAATTCAATTTTCTTATTCAAGGAAGACAGCTTTTACGCGTCAAGGTATCAAAACATAATGACCAATTAACCTTTGGTGATGGCTAAGCTAAACTTGTCATGTACCAACCCGACCGTTGTACTTGCATAGCACATAGCCGATACAGTTGGGTTAGTACATGACAAGATCAGACCACCAGGTTAGCGGACACTCTTGTGCTTATCTTCATTTATGTGCATTGCAATTGTTAGTTTTCGACTAGCGGGTAGACATAAGCTCGCCTGTGGTTGCTAGGTGAAGTATGTACGTATGTACATGTATGTACATTTTACGTGTTACTTTCACGATTTGAATTGTAAAAAGGCAAGTAGGGTGGGTCAGGTAAGTTATGTCAGAAATATTATGTGGTATTTATTATTTGTGGTAATTATTATCTTTGTTTATTAATTTCAATGGTAAGTAAAGGGTGATTTTTTTGAGGTTAGGATTTTCATGCATTAGTATTTGACAGATCACGCGGGATTTCAGACATGGTGTCAAAGAGAAAGATGCTCAGTATGCTTTGACATTTCATCCAAACATGCCAAACGATCTGCCACAACGTCGAATTTTCAGTGAATGGGCCCTAGAAAAGTTGGCAGAAAATCCGCTTTTTTATCGACAAATTTTGTTCAGCGATGAGGCTCATTTCTGGTTGAATGGCTACGTAAATAAGCAAAATTGCCGCATTTGGAGTGAAGAGCAACCAGAAGCCGTTCAAGAACTGCCCATGCATCCCGAAAAATGCACTGTTTGGTGTGGTTTCTACGCTGGTGGAATCATTGGACCGTATTTTTTCAAAGATGCTGTTGGACGCAACGTTACGGTTAATGGCGATCGCTATCGTTCGATGCTAACAAACTTTTTGTTGCCAAAAATGGAAGAACTGAACTTGGTTGACATGTGGTTTCAACAAGATGGCGCTACATGCCACACAGCTCGCGGTTCTATGGCCATTTTGAGGGAAAACTTCGGAGAACAATTCATCTCAAGAAATGGACCGGTAAGTTGGCCACCAAGATCATGCGATTTGACGCCTTTAGACTATTTTTTGTGGGGCTACGTCAAGTCTAAAGTCTACAGAGATAAGCCAGCAACTATTCCAGCTTTGGAAGACAACATTTCCGAAGAAATTCGGGCTATTCCGGCCGAAATGCTCGAAAAAGTTGCCCAAAATTGGACTTTACGAATGGACCACCTAAGACGCAGCTGCGGTCAACATTTAAATGAAATTATCTTCAAAAAGTAAATGTCATGGACCAATCTAACGTTTCAAATAAAGAACCGATCAGATTTTGCAAATTTTATGCGTTTTTTTTTTTTTAAAAAGTTCTCAAGCTCTTAAAAAATCACCCTTTATTATGTGTATTTTATTATGAGTAAAAGGTAAGTATTTTAAAGGGTAAGTATTATAAAGTGTAAGTATTATAAAGGGTAAGTATTATGTAGGTAAATCTGTTATTATTTCAGGTTTTATTATAGGATGTATTTTATTTATTGGTAGTGTTATTATAAAAGGTAACTATTATCGTTAGGTAGGTTTTATCATAAGGTAGGTTTTAGCAGAGTAGATTTTTTGATTTATTCGGTGTTTCATTATGTGATTATATTATGATGAGTTTTTTAGTTGAGATATTCCACGTGTTTTTTAATCTAATAAATGAAAAGATTAGTAAAGTTTTTAACAGTTAAAACACTTTTTATATTTTCTGAAATATACATCTGAGGAAATATAAAAAGTGTTTTAACTGTTAAAAACTTTACTAATCTTTTCATTGATTATATTATGTCTATTATTTATGTATGTACTGTATTATCCCGTTCCCCACAACTTTTAGATTTACTGTATTTTACGTATGCTTTTCGTTTTTGTTTTTTTTTAAATCACGGAGTTGTTTATTAATCCAAGGTGAATTCAAGGACTTCTTTTTTGCAAAAACTGGTATACAGTTATCAAAACCCAAAAATATGATTTCAGTGAAGCGATGATACATGTTTTGTAAATCAAGATATAAAAATTCAGTTCGCAAATCAATGTTGAAGAAATAGTCATTAAGACCGGTAAAATTAGCTTCAGAAAAATTATACGATTTTAAATCCTGTTTTAAATTTTTTGATACATAGGTATGTATAAAACTCTATTTCAAAGAACAATTCCGTGTAATAAATAGAATAATTCAGCAAGGAAAAGGGAACATTAAATAAATTAACTTTTAGATCTTCACAACATATGAACACTAAATCCAATATCTTTCCTAAAGAATTGGGGATATGATTAAATTGCATCAAATTTAAAGAATATAGATAATCTATAAAAAATAAATCAAAATTTTGTTTCATATTTAATGGAAGTACACCTAAGACACAAATATTGTCTGAGTCAATGCAAATACTGTTTATAAAATCAATATTGGATATATATGTTTTTCGTACAATTCTAAGCATATATAATATGCTCAATAGTGTAGCATATTCAATAAATTCCTCTGTTGAATTCTGCTGCTATTGCTAATCCTTTTTTTTTTGTGAAACGTCAAAATGCAGCAGCAGAGCACTCAAAAGTTGAAGTTGAGAGACTGCCTCAAATGCCTTAAGAGTGTATACAATATGCAGCAGCAGCAGCAGCACAAGTTCACTCAACTTAAACTTTTGATTATGCTGCTGCGTGCTGCTGCATTTTAACGTTTCACACACAAAAAAAAAAAAAAACAAAATGGCTCAGCAGCAGAACCAGAGAATTGACGTCTTATGCTACAATATATTATTACTAGCTGAGCCGCCCGGCTTTGCTCGGGTCTGTAGTTTTAAGGTTCCCGTTCTCGTTTTTCCTCTTCCGTGCGAATAAGGGATGAAATTTAATCTTTTTACTGTGGAATTATGTGGCATCCTAAAGCTGAAAGAATTTTTGAAATGTGTCCAGTAGTTTCTAAGTTTCCTTTACCAAACACGTGAGAATATTGAGATCCTACTTTGACAGGAACCATCCCTGGACTAAACTATAAAGTTTTATAGAAACTCTTTCGGCCTAGGAGTATACCGTAGAAACAAACATATAGCTGGACCGCCCGGGGTTGCTCGGGTCTAACTTCTTTCAATCGTTGTGGACACAAAATTGTCTGAAAGGTTTAAGTTCAGCGATAAACCTCGCGCGTTTCTACTCCCAAGATAAGAAATAAATGTATTTAATGGGAAATTTTGTATTTTATCTTAATGCTAGCGGATAAACAATATTTCTGGTCGTTGTGGTTGGTGTATAAATGTACAAATTTTTTGGATCGCCAACTCGAGAGCACGCAACATATAATTGGCCATGCGAAAAACATGAATTTTCCAAATGTAATCCAGCTATAGCTAACGACTGTCCTTGTGCTTTGTTAATAGTTATCGCGAAGGCAAGACGTAAAGGAAACTGAAGTCGCTTGAAATCAAATGGCAAATCGTTGGTAATCATCGGTATGCGTGGAATCAGCACGTCTTCCCCTTTGAATTTGCCAATGATGATTGTTGCTTCGATCAAATTTGCTGTCAATTTTTTGACCGTCAGTCTGGTCCCGTTGCACAGTTTTGGCGGGTTTAAGTTTCGAATAAGCATCACTGGCGTTCCAATTTTCAATGTTAGTATGTGTGGTGGCATTCCTGGTGGTTCCATCGAATTTAAAAATTCGGTTGGATAGTTGACTGCTTGTTCTTCATCCATCACTGTGTCAATTGATTTGTATTTGACTGGTTCGCCGGGCAGTTTCAACTGAATTTGTTCGTTCAATCTATTAACATCATCATTCTTAGGCGCTAATATTGCACGTTCGCACAGCCAGTCTGAATTTTTGTAGTTGCTGGTCAAATTTGGAAAAACCTTGTCCACAACAGCTTGAATACTTAGCTGCATTTGACAAAAATGTGGGGGAAACGTAATATCATTTGTTTTCCGATCAATTGGAATTTCGCCGTTTCCGATGTCCAAAAGTTGTTTGGAAAATGTTTGGGCAGACCCATCTTGCCGCAAATGCACACGCATGTTCGTCGAGAGCGTGATTTTTTCGACTTGGTTCCATAAATATGATGCTTTTAAGCAAGCGTTCAGCTCATCTGCAGGCGTTGATCGAGGTAAAACGGGCAAGGTTTGCCGAAAATCACCTGCAAGAAGAATCAGAGCGCCTCCCATCGTTTGAGTTTTTTCTCGAAAATCGCACAGAGTCCGGTGAAGCGCCTCAAGTGATTTTTTATGAGCCATTGTACATTCGTCCCAAATTATGATTTTGCACGTTTTAAGGATTGTGGCCATTCCGGAATTTTTGCTGATATTGCAGGTAGGTGTTTCGGTCTGGTGCAAATTTAGTGGAAGTTTAAGTGCTGAATGCGCTGTTCTTCCGCCATCGAGTAGCGTTGATGCAATTCCCGATGATGCCAGTGCGAGTGCGATGCCACCCCGCATTCGAACCGAAGCCAATATCAAATTGATGAGAAATGTTTTGCCTGTTCCTCCTGGAGCATCTAGGAAAAAAATTCCGCCAGTTCCGTTGGCTACACGTTGCATAACTTTGTCATATGCATTTTTTTGATCAGCAACTAAAAGTCTTTGTTGCGTTTCAACAAAATGCTGTTGCTGGCTTCCATCAAACTGGCGTTCCCGGACCAAATCCCTGTCTTGTATGTCATTTCTGTTTCGTGTGGATGACGGCATACCAAGTTGACAAAGAACTTTGTTGTTGATCGATATGCATAAATCCTCAATCAATATAAGAGCTTCATTGAAAATGTCGTTCGAATACTCTTGATTTGGATCGATTTCACGTCTTTGCCTGAGAATGTCCTCACTAAGACTTTTGCGATGTGTTTCCCAGAGTTCTACGGGGTTCGATGGTGCACATGTTGTTAAAATGATTGCAAACAAATTACGTATTTGCTTTGGAAGACACGTAAGTGACGCCTCTGTTAGTGTTGTGTTCCAATGACGATCATTTTCAAGTAAGCCTAGTTTGAAGCATGCTTCTCTATACGTTTGGCACACTACACTGTCTACTGTTTTCAAAGCAACGAATGATGTAGGACCCTTGACTGTATGAAATAACAATCGCAAATAATAACATTCTGCGTTATTGGGATGTACGGTATACACACGTCCCAAGGCATCAGACGAACGTAAATCAGCATACTCTGGAACACTTGCGCCCCGCTTTCTTCGTGCGTACTTTTTTGTCGACGTGTTCCAAGTGTAGTATTTGGGCACTTCGTGATACAGCAACGTTTTTGCGAAATCATCCGATGCACACAATTTAAAAAAGGCAGTGAGTGTGGTGTTTAGTGGCTGTTCTGCTCTATTTTGTGCATTTTGTTCGGTAAAGTATACACGCTGGCCATTTTCCAAGTGCACAGCGAGATGTTGAACAGTTGGATAGCGTTCGTGGATGTTAAATGCTAATATTCGCCAAACTGCTTCATTGCTACTGATGTAGCGTCCCATTTGGAATTGAGTAATTTCATCAGTTTGATTGGCCAGGCCAAAAACTGCCATGTCACTGCCCTTATTGACGTATTTGCAAATGTACTTGATCGACTTCACCGAATTGCAATACTCGACATTAATGTGAGCATCGAACATTTTTGAAAGCAGGGAAGAGTACGGCACGATCCATCTGTTGTCTATGTCAACATCTACATTTCGGATTCTAATTGTAGTTGTGTATCCACCGTCATCGGGCTTCCTTCGCCTATACATAGGATATCGATCACCTCCAGTTTGAGTTTCATTTATTAGCTCCCGTGGATATCCTTTTGTGCACTTGCCATCCCTCATGCATGGTGAATTTGTGTTGAGTGCACCACATGGCCCATGAATCATATGTTTTTTGATTGTTTCAAACAGAATTGGATCTTCGTCTCGATTCGGAAGTTCAGCCGTAATGACACTATCAATTTGTGATGGGACGATTTTTTGCTTCAACCAAATTAAAATGTGAGCGTGCGGCAGGCCTCTTTTTTGCCATTCAACTGAGTACATCCAGCATCGAGTCTCTCCAAAAATATGATTCTTTGTGATAACGTCCATGAGTTTTATTAATTTTTGCTTAAAAACTCGAGCGAGAAGATCATGTCTGTGCGATGAGTTTTGGCCGGTGAAAAGCAGATGTGTAATTTCACTCCACGTTGGATTGCATGTGAAGGTGATGAACAAATCTGGGCGTCCATACTTTCGAACATACGTCATGGCATCCTGTGCGTATTCGTGCATCTGTCGCGGACTGCCGGTATACGTTGCTGGCAAGACTACCATTTGTCCGATATTAGCAGCGTTCCCATCATTGACCATTGCATCACGTAAGTGAACGTATTCTTCAACTCGCAACTTCTGTTGATTTAAACGAATGAAGAGAAGACGCTCGCTTTCAATTTTCGCGTACATGTCCACAATGAACTGATGGTATAGTTCACGGCATTTCAGAATGTGGTTGGTTTCATTTGCACGAATCATAATGCGGTAAGCGTAATAATCCATGCACGAAACTTTCTTTGTTGACTCTTCATTCGTGTTAGCGTTGATTTGCATGATGTTGAAATGGTAGCCATCTTCTCCACGCGGAAACAACAGTGGATATTGAAGTGCATCGTACGAACGATGTGTTTCCGAAACGCGTTGCACAGTTGTATTCCGGCGGTGGATGACAATGTCACGTCGATTGAATTCGGTGCCCACTATTACAACTGCTACATCACCTATCACCGGTGCATTGAAACGTCTTTCATGTTCCCCAGTCGGTGTTTTGTCTGCTCTTATTACAACAGCATAGTCATCTGATGGCATCTGGTCTATAGCAGTTTTAAATAGACGAATCAAACTGTTGCTTCCGTGCAACATTGTCTGTAATTCCGAAATGATTTCGCGTCTGGTTGCAGTATTAATCGCGCATCGCTGTTCGGTTTCTCTTTCCTCGTTGCCAGTAAAATATATTTGCAAAAACTTTGCCTCTAGATTCGGTAAAGGAAGCAACGAACCGATTCGGTGATATATTTGGCCTTGAACTTTAAAAGTGGGCATGTAACCGGCGTTGTTGTGAATGTTTGTTGCACCGAAAGAGGTCATTTGAAAGCATGAGTTGTAGTTGCGAATGTTCATCAGGAATTGTTTTGAAAATGTAGTGTCACCAGAAAGATAACTTTTTAGCGGCTCAGGTGGCTCCATCACCGGAACCAAAACTACTTTACCGTTCGAACAACACATTCCAGGAGACTCCTTAGCGAACTTCAAACTACGACAATGCACGCAAGCCTTATTCATTGGTCCAATAGCCACATCTATGTGATTCCTATAATCATAGTCTCTATCATAATTAAATGCTTCCAACTTCAAATCAATCCGTTCTCTAGATCGAGTCAGTCGTAATCGATTGTTATCAAGTCGTTCGCTATATCGTTGGGGTGTTTCTTTTGCTCTGGAGGTTGAACTTCTGACGCGTAATGTTTGAAGGCGGTTTCCACGTTGTTCTTCATTTTCCGTGGCTCTGGAAATGGAAGCTCTATCGCGCATTTGTTGAAGGCGAAGTTCGTGCTGCTCTTCAGCTTCAGAGGCTCTGGAAGTAGAAGCACTTTCACGCATTTTTTTTAGGCGAATTTCGCGCTGCTCTTCAGCTTCAGAGGCTCTGGAAGTAGAAGCACTTTCGCGCATTTCCTGAAGGCGAATTTTGCGCTGCTCTTCAGCTTCAGAGGCTCTGGAAGTAGAAGCTCTTTCGCGCATTTGCTGAAGGCGAATTTCTTGCTGCTCTACAGTCTCAGCACCTCTTTTTTGCCTTTTATTCTTTGCCTCTAAAGATTTTCTTCCAAGTGACTTTTTTTTTGGTGACATTATTGAAAACTGAGAAACATACATATCTTTTTAATCTTTATTGAAATATGAAATATAGATTGTGGAAAGACCACTTCCAATCGATTGAAAATGAAAAAAAGAAGGAATGTAAAATAGAATTCATACATTGGACGCCACGTATGTTTGCGTCCGAGAAGACCACTTGCAATCGATTGAATGGAAATGTCGTTCAAACGAAATAACAATTTTAATGTGTTTTTAAATCATCACAAAATATGTACTTATAAATATTTACCAATTGTATTTTCTGCTAAAAAGGTTTTTGTTAAACTTGCAGCCTTTCTAATTGCGTTGTTAGCTTTTTCGACTAATGTCTCAGATGGGTAGATTCGTTTGAAATCAATAAATAATTTTTATTTTTTCGCTAAAGACAGCAAAACGTCTTTTAGCTATGGATTCAAATCTCTTTAAATATTACTATTTTATTGTGGAATATAAATATTTACCAATTGTATTTTCTGCTAAAAAGGTTTTTGTTAAACTTGCAGCCTTTCTAATTGCGTTGTTAGCTTTTTCGACTAATGTCTCAGATGGGTAGATTCGTTTGAAATCAATAAATAATTTTTATTTTTTCGCTAAAGATAGCAAAACGTCTTTTAGCTATGGATTCAAATCTCTTTAAATATTACTATTTTATTGTGGAATATAAATATTTACCAATTGTATTTTCCGCTAAATAGGTTTTTGGTAAATTTGCAGCCTCTCTAATTATGTTGTTATCTTTTTCGTTTAATGTCTCAGAGATCAGAGCAGAGCACAATATGATTTGTTCAAAATCAATAAATAATTTTTATTTCTTCACTCAAGACAGCAAAAACTATGTTAGATAGGAATTCAAATCTCTTTAAATATTACTATTTTACTGAGGAACATAAATGTTAACCAATTGTATTTTCTGCTGAATAGGTTTTCTTTAAATTTGCAGTCTCTTTAATTTTGTTGTTAGATAGCTTAAATATAAGTCTGTGTTGAAAGAATTTTTAAAATCGGTTAATTAACTTTAAGGTTCGCGTTCTCGTTCCTGTTTCTGTTCCAGTGGGATTATAGGGATGAAGTCTACGCTAAGTTACTGAGTGATTATGTGGTATCCCAGTGCTGGTAGTCCAGTAGCTTCTAAGTGCTGAAAGAATTTTTGAAATCTGTCAAGTAGCTTCTAGGTTTCCATTCCCAACACCGTTTCTGTGGGACTTCCGTTCTCATAGAAATATGTGAATGAAATGTAGGTCTATGTCACTGAGGGATAATGTAACATCCTAGAGTTGAAATAATTTTTGAAATGTGTTAAGTAACTTTAATATTCCCGTTCTCGTTCCCGTTTCTGTTCCCGTGGGATAATAGGGATGAATTATTGAATAAGTTACTTATTTAGGCGAATAATGTAGTACAACTAATGCTAAAAGAATTTTTGAAATCTGTCCCGTAGATTCTAAGTTTCCATTCCCAACCCCGTTCCTGTGGGAATATGGGGATCAAACCTTGACAGGAACCATCTCTGGACTAAACTATGTCTACCCTGAAAATTTCATAAAAATCCGTTGGGTGGTTTAGGAGTATACCCCGGACATACATACATACATACATACATACATCCTACTTTATATATATAGATATCACACAAATTGGAGACAAAAAAATCCAAAAATGGTTATAACACCTGAACAAGCAAAAATTGTCTTGCAATACAAATATACAAATGAGAACTTACCAAAAATCAACCTCAACATAATATTCAACACAAGATGTCTTAAAAACCATATAATACCCAACAAAATTAAATCAAAATCCCATGCCGAAATAAAAACTCAAAATATAATACAAAACATACGTATAAAAGAGGAAATAAAATTTCTAGTTTCTACACAGTAAAAAAGCCAACCTAAACGAAAAATTATACGCACTGCATTAAGAAATTTACAGCAATATACACTACATCGCAGCAGATCTACACATAAAAGCAATAAAACAACACACACAAGAACTCGCAATAGAATTAACAAAGAGACAACACAGCAAAATACATAAGTTTAAGGAAAGGTTATTAATTCTTATTTATTCCTATTTCATTGCGCGATTTTAATAACCTCTAAAGTACTCGGGAACGGGAATAAAAACGTTAACGAGAGCTAGGTGTTTGTATTAAAGAGCCATTAAAAATATTAATCCAATTTGAATGAAATTTGGAACACAAAAATGGCATAGAACCTGAGAAATAACATCTTAGGCTAGATTTCCTTTTCATATTCTCTCGGAAATGGAAACATAACCGGGAGCTTGAAAAATGCTAGACTGATTCCAAAAATTCTTTTGCGCCGGAGTGCTGCATTTCCCCTGAGAACCATGGACTATATTTCATCCCTAAATTCCCACAAGAACGGATTGGGAACGGGAACGGGAATTCAAAAACCGCTGGAACGATATCAGATTTTTGTCGCTTTTACAATACGACGTTATCCCCAAATAACTTCAACAATATTTTATCCCCATATACCCAAGAGGACGGGACAGGAAAAGAAAACATGCGGGAACTTAGAGAGTTCTGAACCGATTACAAAAATTCTTTCACTGTAAGGGTGCTTCATTGTCCCTAAGTTATATAGACTATATTTCATCACCATTTTCACACAGAAACGGGAACGGGAATACAAAAACCACTGTTCTGATCTCAATACGGTTTTCACTATAAAATACGGTGTTATTCTCAAATTACATAAGGTTGGTTCGTTGAAGCCCTAGGGTCGCCCTGGGGTTGCCACAAAGCTTTTTTTGAGAAACCTAAAGTCGCCCTGAATGTCAAATTGAGTGTTTTTTGAGCCCTAGGGTTGGCCTAGGTTTTCCCTCAACTCGCCCTAGGTTTTTGCTGTGGCGAATCGACGCCTGTGATATGGCATGTATTTTTTTTTTTTTAATGACAGGGATGTGTGGTGATTTATGGTTTAGCGTTTTTTGAGAACTGGAAACTTACTTACTTTCTCAGGTGAGCATTACAGTTCGGGGTGAACATGGGCCTCAACCAACATCCTTCTATAACGACTGAACGGACCAACGATCATTCGGAGAATTTTTCTTTCGAAACGGCCAAGGGTTTCCTCATCCGCTTTCGATAAGGTCCGTGTTTTCGCGCCGTACAGCAGGACTGGGATGATCAAGGTCTTATACAAGGTCACCTTGGTTTTTCTAGAGAGGTTTTTGTTTCTCAATTGCCTTCTTTGGGTTAAAAAGAAGCAACGGTTGGGAAGAGTTATTTTCCGTTTGATCTCCGCACTGATGTTGTTGTCCGTGTCTACAGCGGATCCTAGGTAGACGAAGTCCTGTACTACTTCGAAGTTATGTCTGTCTATTGTGACGTTTTGTTCAATTCGTCGATGTTCTGCGTCCTTTTTTGATGACAAAATATACTTCGTTTTGCCCTCATTAACCATCAAACCCATTTCTGGCGCTTCTGTTTCAATCACATCACGCTTTTTTTCTTCCCATTACGTCAATATCGTCTGCATAGACGAGTAATTGTACAGACTTTTGAAAGATTGTTCCTCTGGTGTTGACGTTTGAGTTTCTTACAATCTGTTCAAGTATAATGTTGAAGAAATCGCATGACAGTTTGTCGCCTTGCCTAAAACCTTTTACGACATCAAAGGTCTCGGTGAGTTCTTTACCGACCTTGACGGAGCAGCGTGAATTCTCCAAAGTCATCCTGCATAGTCGTACGAGTTTTGCAGGGATGCCGAAATTAGACATGGCTCTGTACAGCTCGTTTCTGTAAATACTGTCATACGCGGCCTTGAAATCGATAAAGAGATGGTGAATATCGATATTATATTCTCGGGTTTTTTCCAAGGTCTGCCGTGATGTGAACATTTGTTCTATTGTGGACTTCTCTGGTCTAAAACCACATTGATAAGGACCTATCAAGTTGTTGACGTGAGGTTTCAGACGTTCACATATTACAGCAGACAAGATCTTATAAGCGACGTTAAGGAGGCTTATCCCTCTATAATTGATGCAATTGTGAGGGTCTCCCTTCTTTAGGATCGGGCATACGAAACTGAGGTTCCACTCATCAGGCATGCTTTCTTCCGACCATATCATGCAGATCAGCTGGTTCATGCTCCTTTCCAACTGGTCTCCAACTGCCTTGAAAAGTTCGGCATCAAGGCCATCTGCACTGAGAACTAGAAAATTCAGGTTTTCTGACAACTCATAGGGTTGTCGAGAAAACCATGGACAACCCAGGGGAAAGTTCAACGAACGAAATTATAGACTATATTTCATCCCCATGCGAGAACGGAATGGGAACTGGAACAATTCAAGGAACTTGGAAAATACTGGACCGATTCCAAAAATTTTGTCATCGTTAGAGTGCTCAAATGCCCCTAAATAGACTATATTTCATCTCCACTCTGCCACTAGAATGGAAACTTGGGCCTGAGCTACGCCGGGCGGGTCAGCTAGTTTCATATAAATTTCTTAACAATTATTGAATAATAGAAAAACTAAAAAAAATTTCATTTAACTTAAATAAAAATATAAGAAAGGCTGGTGACATTCATTAGTTTTAAGAAATGAAAAAATAGAGTGGCATTCCACTTCAAAAGCTTTAACTATCAAAATTAAAAGTAATTGGGTGGGGTGACCCCTGTAGAATTTACATAATTAAATAAAAAAATTTTTTTTATATATAATACAAAAATTGATATCAAAACACTAAGTAACAATAACCGATGTAGTAAAAAATTTGAAATGTGAAAGTTAAATTAACCCAAAACATCAAAAATATAAGACTCCAGAGCAAGATAGTCTAAGGAAAGAAGCAACATTTTAACGCTTTTAAAAAACTTTCCAGATACAGTTATAGTCCTTATTGATTGAGGAAGAATGTTAAACAACCGATGAGACATAAAAGAGAAAAAGTTACGATAAGCAGTGGTACGGAAAAAAGGAACAGATAATAAGTTTGAAAGGTTTCCACGAAGATTGTATCTCGAAATTAAACGAAAATTGAAACTGCCAGACTTCATATAAAAAGTTTTTAGCACCTTGAAACAATATAAATGACGAACTGGAAGTATCTTAAGAGCACAGAACAAAGAAAAACTAGAGTACCTACCAGCTTTACGACAGATTTTTCTAACGACATATTTCTGCAATACCAAAAGTGGTTGTATTTTGTTTCAATAGATATACACCACCCCAGCAAGCAATTCCGTATTGTAACTTAGAATGGAAAATACCATAGTAAATTGTCATTAACAGTTTAGTTGAGCATACATTACGCAAATAATAAAAATGTCGCAGGGTACACCCAAAATACTTCTTCAGGGATTCAGCATGATTAGCAAAACTCATCCGAGAATCTAGATTCAGTCCCAAATATTTAAACTCGTTGACTTTCTCAACTAGAAAACATTTATCACTACAGTTCAAATCACAATAAAAGGAGGGAGGAGAGAAACCAGACGAACAGTTTGAATCTACAACATACAGGAGCATGGAAGAAAAAATTTGCATTCAACATGGTAGATGAAGATAAACTGTAAAACATTATCTTGGTCTTAGAGCTTATTACTAAATTATGTTCATAGAACCAGAGTCGCAATAGGTCAAGTCCCAATTAATATTGTAAACGAGGTCTAAGGGACTATAAGTGCCGTATGAGAACGCAATGTCATCAGCAAAAGCAGTTGGTAAACCATTGAAACTAAGTGCAAAAAGCGAATTGATGTAAACTAAAAATAGAATTGGACCCAGGACAGAACCCTGTGGTACACCCAAATTAAGAAACCTTACGTCGCTTCTTGTATCATCCATTTTCACTCTTTGCGACCTTGTTTTCAAGGTAAGACCTGAACCAGTGAAGCATGAAACCCCTAAAACCAGCTTTCTCCAGCTTCCTTAGCAATAGATTTAGATTAGATTTAGATTTTTCTTTATTTTCGTTTTCTTAAAGGGTAGCATAAGATATTTTCTAGAGCTTTCCAAAGAAGCACCAATGGCTTATGCACACACTGTAACTTGGATGCCTCTGAAAATACTTTTCACTTCGTTGGAGTATGCCCGATCTTTAGAAGTTATAGAAGAACATTTCTTGGTAGTGACGTACTCTCCCGAACACAATTTTTCCATGTTTTGAATGGCAGCTGCTACTCTAATCTCTATAAGTTTTTGAAATCTTCACTAAAATATCGAAATCTGATCCTAAATGAATTTTCTTAATTTATATTATCCACTAAGCTAAATTCTTTATTGTTACTTTTTAACCTGACAGGCAACTTTATGTTATTGTCATAATTAATTTTATACCAGCACATGCAATGTTTTTGTTATATGTACCTTTTTTATGGAAATAAAATTATATATCTATCTATCTATCTATCTAAGATATTTTCTATAAAGAATTACAAGCATGGCTTTTAAAGCCGTCTGCCGGATATTAACAAAACATTTAATATAAGAGATTATACAATTTCTATTTAAATATTATATATATATATATATTTTTTTTTTACAAGAGAAGATCTAGGTTTAAATGATTACAAAAATTTAATTAACTTTGTTTTTTATTTTTAAATAAATTTTTTTTTTAATATGTTTTTTTTTTTCGCAAAATAGTAGCGTATTAGTTAGCGTATGAATTAGTAGAAAATCATGAAAAGAAGGTTTTACAAAAATATTACGGTAGTAAAGTATTCAGACATTAGATTATAAAGAATACAAAAACAGGGTGGGCTTTTAGTTTAGCTAAAACAAAAATTATGTCGAGGAAAGACAGGTGAAAAACTGCAATTTTTTTTTTTTTTGGGCTTTGAGTTTAGCTAAAACAAAAATTATCGATAAGTTCGAAACAACAAAAATTAGGTGGGCTTTCTGTTGAGCTAAAACATAACGAGGATAATATTTTTTTCCGGTTCAAAACATGTTCAAATAAGTGTTCCTATAATTCCTGGCATGGAAAGCAAATTGTAATAGCAACTTCCAGCCATAATCTCCATTCAAGACTTTGGCGCATTCTTCAAAAGTCAGGAAACTTTTATTGAAATAAAGTCTACGAAACTCTTGCAGAATGGGGCAAACCCCCATAAAGTGAAACACATCTTCATTTTCATTAAGATTGCAGAGTGCACAAATAGGGGTTAAATCGTTTCTATGTGGCCTATAATTAAGTTCCATCATTTCCGTTCTCAATTTAAAAATCAAGCTCATTTCTGCAATTGTAAACTCTTCCCTGAAATAGTTATCTGCACTCAGACACAGATTAAAGCGGCTATATGTAGTTCTTGAAGATGAACCTCTAGCCCTACCAAGGCAGAGTTGAAATATGTTTTCATCTACAGTTGTAAAAAAGCAATAAAGCTTAGCAATATATTGTGGTTGAACATATCAAATGCTTTTGTGATGTCAACAAATAGGCCAGCTGCACATTTTTTCTCGTCGAGTTGTGACATTGTTAATGAACAAAATTGTAAGAGAGCATCTTCCGTCGATTTGCCCTTTAAAAAACCAAATTGAGCTGGATTGAAAAACTTGGTTTTATCTAAAAAACTCATTATTCTATTTTTCATAAGTTTTTCAAAAATTTTAGTGAAGACAGAAAGAAGTGAGATGGGCCTAAATTACTAATTTCAGTACGATAACCCTTTTTGAATAATGGTAAGACATCTGCACACTTGAGCTATTCTGGCAATACACAATATATTGTTGGTGTTGATTCAAATATTTTTTGGGTTGCATATATGACAAAACTATATATAGCTTATTCCAGAACTGATGAAGAATACGAATCTGATGAGGAAAACTGGAGGGAAACTAGAAGAAATCTAGCTGCCGAAGAGGAGTTATTTTTAACTGCCAAAAACATCGGCCAAATTGTATTGTTGCAACTGAAGAAAAAGCTCAAACTTCCTCTTGAATGCTGTGTGGGAATAGGGACAGACGGGTGTGCTGTTATGCTTTTAAGAAGTTCGAGGTGCTGTCATGGAAATTCAGAGAGAAACAAAAAATGCTGTTAGGACTCCATGCTACAGTCATAAGCTAAATAACTCAATTTCACAAAGTTCAAAAGTATGTACCTGCCATTCGAGACGCTGGCGCTGTTGCAATAATGAAAGAGGTTATCTTCTTCTTCAAATCGCATCCGAAACGAAAAACTGTCCTCATGAACACCTTGGGGTGTGCCCTCACATCACTTTGCGAAACAAGGTGGTAGAACGACATGACTTCAATTTTCTATAGACCTCATCAAAATTGTGGAAGCGTTGAAAACGATATCGCAGTGGCGTGACCCAAGCACCACGGCTGACAAGGCTTCCTTACTTATAACATCTTTATGCAATTCACAGTTTATTGTATCAGTTTTGTGTTTGAGTGATGTGTTGTCTTTAACACAGTCCTTGAGCAAGTTACTACAATCTAAATCTCTTGGCCTGAGCAGCGCATTGCTGGTGAAGAACACGATTTCTAAGGTCGCCGGGAGAACATATACCAGTTTCCACAACATCTGGTAGCATGCAAAGAATTTATGCGATCAGTTGAATTTTGAGTTGAGAATTCTTCGTATTCCACGTCATGGTGGACGCCAAATTCTACGAGCTAATTTTGACACTAATTCAGCTGAGGTATGCTACAGAATCTCGTTATATGCACCTCTACTTGACTTTGTCCTGACCGATTTGCATGAAAGATTTTGACCGGAAACCTTAGATGTATTTAAACTTACAATTTTCATTCCGGAAAATACAATTTGATATAATACTGATGAGTTGGATACCACCGTTAAGTCGCTAATAAATCGCTTTGGAGCAGAACAACCATCTTCCCGTTACTGCTTGATACGAGGCAAAAGGAGGGATTTAAAGGGTAAGGAAGGGTAGGATTTGGGGAAGGAAATAGGAAATTGGATCGGAAGGAAATGAATAAGGTAGGTATTTTTTGCATCTCAGAGACTAGGGCAAGCTCATTTGTACGTACTTATCTACGCTCTTCATCATAAATGCAAGTGTTAGAGGTTAGAAAACACCAACACCAGCACAAAGAGAACGTATATATGTAATGTATATATGAAAAAAAAAAATACAAATTGTGACATACAATATAGAACAAAACTACTAGAAATAAAACTAAGCATAAACTACAAATATTTTGAAAGACAATTAACTAAGAAAGTATAGTGGGATAGGAAATTTTGAATGAAGGAAACGGTCAGTAAGGATAGGAAACTGGCGGGATCACAACAAAACAGGAAAGGTAAGAGAAGGGAATTTCACATTAGGAGAAGGAAGGGTAGGAAATGAGGATGTGGACGAAAGGAAGGGTGAGGAAAGGGACGGAATGTACGCCGGGAAGACTGGCATGCTGGCTAGCGCGGCTTAGCTCGCCGGATGTAGGGGGGATCTTGCCTTCCCGGTCGCACCTCACCTCGACCAAAACACAAAAAACATGCCTTTGAGTGAATACCACCACCGATGAACTCCACACTCCAGGAGCTGCTGTTCTTGATGCAGCATGGCCTGTATCCCTCCCTGCCTGGAAATCCACCGGCTGATGATCAGGAATTTCCCAATAAACCTGTGAAACTTTCAACCCCCTTACCACAGCATCCTCACCACCTTCTCACACCCCCCATGTGATTACTCTTTATTGAGCATAACCACCCGGAAATAAAAATGAATCGGACGCGCAGATTTTCATAAACGAATAGCGTGATTCACATTTATTACAAACAGAAAACAAAAATGCAAAAGGAAAACATAAAATGGTATTTAAACTTGCAGACTATAAAACAAAAGAATGGCAAAACAAAAGAAAACAGTAAATGATACAATAAAAATCAAAGATAAATGAACAAATTATCAAATAAAACGAAAATAAGATGTGTGTGAACTATAAATTTAGGAGTGAACCTATTCTTCATAAAAAAAAAAAAAAAAACAAAATATCTCCAGAATAGATCACTATCTTTTAAACGTTAAGGTATTTTTCTTCTCCACGAGATCAATTGCTGAACTTGATTTCCGAAAAAGCACTCTACTGTTCTCGGAAGGAATTGAAAATCTCGTCTTCCCTAACCTACTTCATGTAACCTCAAAAAAAAAGAGCTCCCTTTAAGGGGGATGGGCCTTCTTTGGACCCTTAGACACTAATTCACAAGAAACTCAGCACAACACAAATTTGAAAATCTTTTCGAGCCGCCTCGCTATCACAAAAAAAAAACCCGAAAAGAATACAAAAAAAAGCAAGATTTAAATAAAAAAATATCACGCTATAAATAACTATTAACATCTTCAGCTTCTATACTGCATCCGCAACAATTTGGTAGTAACTCCTTTTGGTGACGGTGATTTATCAGGCCGCCACTGTATTTCGTCTCAAATTCAATTTGGTTTTATCGGCGTGCTGATAAATTTTCTTACAACCGCGTATTAATTTGAAAATGTATTTAAACCGCGTATGAATCTTAACTCCACGGCCTACCTTCCTCGTAATACTTTTGTAACTGGCACCAAAAAAAAACAATATGACAAGGTTTTACTTGGGAAGCCACGGGCTTTTCCGATCCTTTGATTTGGCGTCGGTTAACTTTTTCTCTTTTTGTTGTTGTTGTCCTTTTTTCTGGGTGCACTGATTTGGAATCCGTTGGCTTTTTTTTCCAACACACCGGTGCTGCTTCAAACCGTTCGTTCGCTGTCGGTCGGTCACTACCTTTTTGACCTTGGTCTGTGTGACCGCCGGAAGGTAGGACTATAACAAAAAAAACCCATAATTTCCATAACCTGATTTAATTTTCACTTAACAACAAAAAAAAACACAAACACTACACTGCCTATTATATTAAAATCACAAAACAAAATTTCATATCCACGGGTAAGGCAATAGTGAATATGTCACTATTGCCTTACCCGTGGATTTTCTGCCTTTTTTTTCAATTTCTTTGGCGGTGGTCTGTCTATTGGATGCCGATCAAATAAATTTTTCCTTTTTACTTTTTGTCTGTCCAAATTGCTTTGATTATACACTGCCTTTATTTTATTTATTTTATTATTTTATTGACTTCAAATTTTAATATAAATAATTCACATTTTTCTATTAAAGTTTATCTTAAGTCTTTAAATGGTTTGGCCAGTGGCCGTCTACCAGACTGACATTTGTATTATAAAAGTAATAAAAATAAAGAAAAGTTAAAGTTAAAAGTTGTACTTTTAAAAATAAATTTAACAGTTTGCGTTTTGTGCATTTGCATCTTTAAAAGGATTCATGAACTATACAAGATCTGTATCGTAAACCATACAGACAATATTGATATAAAAGGTCCCATCCTCGTCTTCCATTCAACATGTTTATAATTTCCTCTATACTAAATACTTCCACACCAAAGTATCGCTTCCGAAATTCTTTCAGGATTGGACAGATTCCCAAAAAATGGAACACATCTTCACGCTCTCTGCGATTGCATAAACTACACAATATTGGAAGATCAGGGCGATGAGGAATGAAGTTCAAGCCGACGAGTTCTCCTCTTATCTTAAAAATCATGCTTATTTTGCTTGTGGTGTTATCGGCCATAAAGTAAGTTTTATTATCTAAGTAGTGGTTTACTTTACTGTAGTATACTCTATATATTGATGATTCAGCTTCCTCAGCATACTTATCGTACATCTTATTTCCGGTTTTCATCAACAATTCGTCCAACTTCTCCTTAAGGGATGAAACGTTTTCTTGGGCTGATATTGTTAAAGCCATTGAGCAATCGTTCGCTAGATTGTACCACTCTCTTACGCACGCTCCTCCTGAATTAATGAGGTGACGAAGCACTAGTTTTGGAATCCTATTTTCTCCCATTGACATAACTTTTGTCACATAGTTGATGTGCAGTTTTAATGTGTCCAAAAATAGAGGTGCTATTCCTGTTTCCAAGTGCAGCATATAGATGAGTGATGCGTTCGGCAACTTAAAAGTGCTTTTAATGAAGAAACGGAGCAACTTTT
This sequence comes from Melanostoma scalare, assembly GCA_949752695.1. Taxonomy (NCBI): domain Eukaryota; kingdom Metazoa; phylum Arthropoda; class Insecta; order Diptera; family Syrphidae; genus Melanostoma; species Melanostoma scalare. The sequence goes on along the minus strand of OX456985.1, from coordinate 77,920,902 downwards.
CCACGGCATCAAAGGGAAGGTATCCCCATACTTGCGCTCCGTAAAAAAGAAGAGCGATTGCGGTGGCTCGGAAAACTTTGAATTTAGCTGTATGCGAATCTAGCTGTATTTCTCAAATAGTAGCTTCTCCACACAGTACACATTGCACGCTTAGCTTCCGCTACTTTTGCTCGGAGGTGCTTGTCTAGATTTAGGTTTGGAGTAATCAAGACTCCCAGATACTTATACTCCTTTACTATTTCCACTGCTTCCTCTTGGAATGTCCACCTTTCCGTTCTAGAGTATCTTCCACCACCACTTCTAAATATCATTATTTTGGATTTCGAAAGGTTAACCGATAGGTTCCAGGTTTTGCAATAGCGTTGCAGCCTATTGATCATCAGTTGCATACCGTCTATAGATTCGGCTAGGAAGACCATATCGTCCGCATACATAAGACATGGAATTTGTTTTCCACTCAGCACTATACCTCCTTTCACTGACTCGCTAATGTCATTTATATACAAAATGAAGAAAAGAGTGCCTAGGACACATCCTTGCTTAACTCCCACCGAAGTATTAAACTCTTCGGAAAGCTGTTTTCCATCCCACACTCGTGCGACGTTTTTCTTATACATAGCTTGAATTACTGAAATGATTTTAGTTGAAATTCCATATTCGTAGAGCTTGTAAAAGAGATCTTCCCGCGGAATGGAGTCAAACGCTGCCTCGACAGTCGACAAAGAAGGCATACAGCTTTTTTCCCTTCTTTATGTAGATTTCGGCGATATTTATTAAGGAAAAAATTTGATCGACTGTTGAATAATTTTTCCTGAACCCTGCTTGGAATTCATTCAAAATCCCCTTGTGCTCAATCCAGTCGTAAAGTCTATTATATAATACCGTACTAAAGAGCTTTGTCACAGTATTTAAAAAAGAAATGCCCCTGTAGTTTGTTGGGTCATCAAGGTTGCCTTTTTTATGTATAGGAAAGATGATCGCTGATCGGAAACTCTCGGGAAGGTCTGCTGTTTCGAAAATTCTGTTAAATTCGACAGTTAGGAGACGTACAAATTCAGAGGTAAGATGTTTGAAAAATTCAAAAGGTATTCTGTCCTCACCAGGCGCTTTGCCATCCTTAGAGCTTTGTATAACTAATTCCACTTCATCAAGGGAAAATTGAACATCAAGGACTTCATCAATTATTAATGGAGCTGCATACTGTAATGGAGGCGATATTTCACTTGCGTTTAGGAGAGACATAAAATGAGATTTAAAATGATCTATGTGTAGAACTGCAGAAGTTGAAATTGTTTTCTCACTCATAAGCCTTACTGCTTTCCAAAAATCTGTTGAGTTTTTGGTTTTGTTTATTATCTCAATGCTTCTGAGGTCAAAGTTTCGCCTTTTTAGCTTACAAAGCTCTTTGTAGTTCTTGTTTGCAGATGCATAGAGGACTTTGAAGTTTATGTTGTTTGACGTTCTGAGTAAACTCAAGTATGCAAAAGATAGCTTTCTTGCTGCCAAACACTCATTGTCAAACCATTTTTGTTTATTTGCGTTGTTTTTCTTTCTCGGCATATTTTGACAGGCAGCGTTTTTGACGAAGGATATGAGAGAGTCCAGGTCAGGATTCCCTGCATCTTCCGAAGCTAACCGCGTTTCAATCTGTCTTCTTAGCTTGTGTTGAAAAATCTTCTGTAACTGTTGTTCCAATGTAGTTTGGAGGAAAGACAAGAGCCAGGTTCCATTATCTCGTCGCAATCTATTTTTATTTTAAACGAGACCTCCAGAGGCATGTGGTCCGAATATGTTTTCACAGCTACTTGAAATGTATCGAAACAAGAAACCCAGTTTCCTGATATAAAACAATAGTCTATCACGGAACACGATGTGCCACGGATAAATGTAAATTCACCTCCACGGTCGTCTTCACAGCTTTCATTTAGAACGTGGCAATCCAAAGCGTCAGCCAGTTCTAAAATTTTGATTCCTCTCGGGTCACACACCTCGTCTTTTGATTTGCGATCGTAATGAATACGATTTGAGTTCATTCCGCTACTAAAGTTGTTCTGTGATACGCCCATTCTTCCATTAAAATCACCGATCATCATCAAATTTGCTGTTTCAAGCTCATAAACAAGTTCTTGCAGTTTGTCGAAGTCTCGTTGCCAACGACTACAATTTAAATATATTGGAATGATGTAAAAGCGGTTGTCTTTAATTGCTACTTCGAATATACGTGATTGTTCCAAGTTCTTAAATTTTACTGATATATCCTTCATAGATTTTTTATACCCAAAAAGTTCTCCTCCACTTCCTCTTCCAAATGTATTGGTTTTTACAGCTGGTGTGCATTCTAATTCATAGTTCATAAAAATGCTCCTAAAATTAGTTTCATTGTAATCTATTATAAAAGTTTCAATAAGTATAAAAATATCAAAATTCTTAATGTAATTAAAAAATTCAGGAGATAACGATTTGTTTTTCAGTCCAGCGACATTGTAACTTATAATTTTAATCGTAGCAAAATTAAAGTTCGCCTGGCAGACAGCTTCTTCTCAGTCAAATGAACACCTGCTTGTGCTTCCACCTTCAGCTTGCTTATACAGCGATTCCACTACCCACAGCGCTTACTGCTTCACCATTTTGAGATCTGACATTTCTGACATAAACTCTCGTTGACGTTTCATTGATGTTTACATTTTCTGTTTTTAATTTATTTAATAAAGATATCAAAGGCGGAGGAATCTCCCCTATGATTCTGTTTAAGATGACGAAACTATCTGCTTTGCTTCCATTTTTCAGCCCCAGAAATGAATCCCATGTAAACACTGTATCTTCCACATACAGCCTGTCGTCTCTTACAAAAATTTTTGTTTTAGGTTTTGCCTCGCGGATCACCTTCATTATAGCAACCAACTTGGATCTTCTTTGTCGTGCGCTGAACGGAAGGTCTTTCCGAATACTTATTTTCGTGCCCTTGAGCTTCTTAGCGTTTTTTAAAATGCTTAAGACAGTTGATCTGGACTTTACTTTTACAAACACTATAGCATTGGTGGCGTTTTGGTTGTTTACTCTGCGAGCATATTCGATGTCGTTGCAAATTCCATTTCCATCGAGCAAACCGGCGCAAACGTTTTTGGCTTTCTCAACGGGATCGTTGTGTTGGTTAGATGGCAAGTGAACTACGACATTTTCTTCCAGACTTTTTTGCATGAGACGCTCGGTTTGTGCCTCTAGTATCTTATTTTGGTTTTCCAAAAAGATTACCTTCGATGAGATCTCATCTTGCTTCGCTTTAAGAGCAGTCAGGTCGGCGTAGAGATTTTGGAAATCTTCTTTTGTGACGAGTTGTGAGGTGAGTTGCGAGTTATTTTCCCTCAGGATTTCTCTCATTTGGCTTATATTTATTCCTGAAGATGACATTTCTACAAGAATTTTTGATGGACCTCCTTTTGTGTTGTTAAAATGATCCGGCGAAGTTTCCTCAAGACCTCTTTTGTTCATATATGTTAGGTCAATTTGAGCTGAACTTAACAATCAATTTTTTGTGCCTTAAGTGCTAGGACTTACGGAAATTTTTCTTCGCAGGTGTAAGTAATACCTTTATTTAAACTTTTATATCTACTAAAATTTTAAAAATTTTCTCGCGAATATATCGATTTTTTTTTAGATTTTACACAGCCTTTAACAAAGGTCTTTATAAATAAAACTTTCACTTTATGTTTGATGTCGTTCGGTATTGGGCTTAAGCAATTTTGCTGCCTCCCGCACTAATCTGATTTATAGAAATTAATGCCGGCTCCCTTTTGAACATTTATACATTCAAACCACCCGAAAATTCATTTTTCCCTTTTCTTCTATTTTTCCATTCCTCTCATCTATTAACTGATTTGTTTCTCCCGCACCTATTTCCAATAAAAAAAATAACAAAAGCTCCACCATTGAACTTCTTTACCTGTTATCTACTTTGAGGATTCCCAAAAAAGATTTTATCTTCCTTGCCACCCTGTGCCCAGGGCCGAGCCGCCCCTGTGTGCGATGTGTGCGGCGCACACAGGCGCCAAGACTATAGAGGCGCCGCGCCGCCACTGCCACCTAACTTATTTTTGTTACCTAAATTATTGTGTTTATTGTAGTGGAGTATCGATAAGTATGTAGGTTCTTTACTACTACTTTAAGTACAGCTTCCACCATTGACCTCACACAAAATCTCACTACTACCACTTTGATTACAGCTTTCACCACTAAGGCCACGTCTGGCTGACTTTTTGAATTTTGCATCCAACCAAGTTTTTCCAGCTTGTTGATAAGTGTGAACTGCACTAATAAAAAACTGGTTAAACGTCAAATAAAATAAACTCACCTCACACATACCTCCATAAATTTCTTACGCCACTTTTTTTCTGCTCGCACGTAGGTATTCACAGACAAAAGATGTGATTACAAAAACAACAATGTAAACAGATGAAAAAAGTGCAGCAAGAGAAGTAAAAGTTTCCCCTCTAATTAATTTCTTCTCTCTGGAGATAGCCAAAGACAAAGCAATCGAACAATCATTTGACTGAAAGTGTGTGAAAGGTGCGCATTGAATTTTTATAATAAATAGTTAAATAGTTTGTTTGTTACTGATTGTATTAACGTGTTTTCGCGATGAGTGATAGTAATAATGATAATAAAAAGAAATTATCTGGTTACCAGAATCTAATAAGGAAAAGAAAACAAGAAGAAGAACGTAATAAAAATGCAACTAAAATAAGTAAATATTTTACGGCTCTACCATCCACTTCCAAACAATCATTAGAGACAGAAGCCAGTCATGTTATCGATGAAAGTGTTATTATATCTGATTCAAAAAACGCTTCATGTAGTGGTATGTACTTTTTATGAAATTTTCTATACATATAAATATAACTTCTGTTTGTTATATGATGAGAAAAATTAGCTTTTTTCCGGCCGTTTTAGAGATTGGACGGAAGGAACAGACAGACAAAAATTGTAAAAAAAAATGTTATTTTGTATTATGTTCCGTGTCTTATGTAGTTTTTACTAAATGCTTACATCCATAAGCATTTAGTAAAAAGCGGTTATTTTAATATTACAAACAGACAATCTAATTTGTATAAATATATATAAATTATTTATAGATAGATAAATCAGTTTATTCAGACAAAGAGATAGATACGTACTCATGTGAACAATATTATGTATTTGTTTGTCTGTTTTTAATTTAAGATGATGCCGCCGAAGCTACGTCTGTGCCTGTTCCTGATACACCATCGTCACCGTCAAGACTATTATCGTCACCAATACCAACTTTTTCCAAAGATGACCCTGGACTCTGGCCAGAAGTTTTAAGCGCTACTTCGATCCAGTATTTAATAGAAAATCCGATTAAGCAAATTAAACAGCATAATTTTCCGCGTGACTCTTCGGGACGAAAATTTTCTGAGTATTATTATGAAAGGCATTTAGGAAACGGTGAAAAGTATCAGAGAGTGGCTGTTGTATTCAGTGTCCAAAAATGCCGTTTATTGCTTCTGTTGTAAACTATTTGAATCGAAGCATAAAAATAAATTCTGTGAGGGAATTAGTGATTGGCAACATCTAGCTTTGTATTGCAGCAGACATGAGAAAAGCTCTGCTCATTTCAATAATTATAAAAAATGGACAGATTTTCGTCATGCTCTTAAAAACAAAAGCACTATTGATAGCCTTCAAGAAAAACTTTTAGAGGTTGAAAAGCACCGCTGGTACGATGTTATCAAAAGAATAATATATGTGGTCCAATTTCTAAGTACACAAAATATGGCTTTTCGTGGCCAAAGCCAAACATTATATGATCCTAACAATGGTAGTTTTTTAAAATGTATTGAAATGCTAGGAAAATTTAATCTTTCAATGACTGAACACATACGACGCGTAACGAATGATACGGATTTCAAAAATATGCCGACTTATCTTGGAGATAAAATTCAAAATGAAATTATTTACATACTCGGTAATCAAATTAAACATTTTATTTTAAATTTATGTCGAATTAATAAATATTTTTCAATAATACTGGATTGTACTCCTGACGTTTCACACTTAGAGCAAATTAGTGTTGTAATAAGATTTGTCAATTTTAACACAGAAACCAGAAAGTTGGAAACAAGAGAGCATTTCCTAGCTTTTTGTCCAATTATCGATACAACTGGCGCTGGATTAACGTCATTTGTTATACAAAAACTAGACAACATTAATTTAGATATAAGCAATTTAAGGGGACAGGGTTATGATAATGGATCAAATATGCGCGGTAAGAATAATGGTCTTCAAAAAAGATTGCTGGATTTAAATCCCCGCACTTTCTATGTACCCTGCGCTAGTCATAATTTAAATTTAATAGTAAACGACGCTGCCAACCTCAATCATCATACGACTGGATTTTTTTGTATTGTGCAAGAACTATATAAATATTTTTCGTCATCTACTAAAAGATGGGATTTATTAAAGAAATATGTCATAAATCTGACCTTAAAACCATTATCTGAAACAAGATGGTCAAGCAGAATAGATGCTATAAAACCGCTGTTTACAAATTTACCAGAAATTTATGATGCCCTTTACGAAATGTCAAATCATATATCATATGATCAGAAAACAAAATATGAAGCTAAATGTCTAGCAGGAAAAATATGCACCTTTACATTCATTTGCTCACTAAATGTATGGCATATAATATTAACAAAAGTAAATTTTGTGAGTAAAATTCTGCAGTCCGTCGATATGAATATGCAAGTTGCCTTAGATGCTTTAAAAGAATTAAAAAAGTTTTTGCTAAAAATTAGAGCAGACATATATTTTGAAGAAATTGTAAGTGATGCCAAAAAAATTGCCGAAAAATTAGACGTAGAGACCGAATTTGAATCTTCCAGTTCCAGACCCCTAAGGCGTCGTAAAACTCCAAAGAAATTTGATTATGAACACGAAGACCAAACTATAAATGATCCGAAAACCTCTTTTAAAATTAATGTATTTTTTTATATATTAGACCAAGCGTTATCCTCCGTAGATGAAAGATTTAATTTATTGAATAATCACAATGAAGTGTTTAATTTTTTATTTAATTTAAGTGATGAGCAAGATCAAAGACTGTTAAAAAGTTGCTGTCATCATTTACAGGAAAAACTTTCAGCAAATGATTCATTGGATATTAATGCCGATGATTTGTGTGAAGAAATTATGTCATGTCAGCCTTTTTTCAAAAAATTCAATAATGATGTGGTGAAAATTCTCGAATTTATATATTTAAACAATTTGACAGCTGTATGCCCTAACATTACCATAGCATTACGAATTTTACTAACTATGCCAGTTACAGTAGCAAGCGCGGAAAGGTCATTTTCTAAATTAAAACTTATAAAAAATTACCTGCGCTCCACAATGAGTCAGGAAAGATTAACAAATTTAGCTACAATATCCATAGAGAAGGCCATACTAGACCATATAGATATACATGAAACCATCAAAGATTTTGCAAACAAAAAAGCGAGAAAAGTAGAAATATTATAATTTAAGTAGATATGTTTATATTCTTGCAAATGTTTCTCTTGTTGGTTTTTTTTTTTAATTCTTTGTGTTAATAAACTATGTAAAAATTTAGTTCGAGTTTTATTTTTCGCAGTAATTGTATTCAAGCAAAAGCGAACGGGATTTACCTATTTAGTATCTCAATTCCTAAATGTTCTCCAGTTTTGTACACTTAGATATTAATGATTATATTATCTAAGTACTGTAAAACTTGAGAACATTTATTTCGGTCAAAATTAACAATTAATAATATTCGTTAAAAATTTAAATTCGTTTTTATGAACATTCGTTAAAAAAGAGGCGCTTCATAGGTTCCGCACACAGGCGCTGCCGGGGGTCGGCTCGGCCCTGCCTGTGACATCTTATACCTCCACCTCCACGCAGTGAAATTGGAACCCATTGAGTAGTCAAATTTGGTGCCAACAATGCCCCAAGACTATACGTCGGCGCTCTTTGCACTCGTATATTACTACGCATGCCCTTTTCCATTCATGCTTTGGCATAAAAAAAAAATTCTGTTTACTTCCACGAATACTACTCTACCAGCCAGCAGCCACTCCACACCATCAACAGCTTGCTTACCAGGTAATTTTCATTTTACATTTAATAAACAAATATATTCTTTTCGGTTTCAGTGCTGTTTTATTTTATTTTTAGGTAAGTGAAACAAACAGTATTATTTGTTAACTCTTTAATAAATATTTTTCTGCAGGTAGATGTACAAATGCACGAGTGTAACATGCTCTTGAGTTGATGGATAAATGCAATAAGGATGTGTTTGGCATTATACAGTTTTCTTTTAATCCTTGCAATGCTTCCGGTTACGAATTCTTCGGCAGAGCGGTCTTTTTCTTCATTGCGGCGCCTTAAAACCTATTTAAGGTCCACAATGAGTGAAAATCGCCTTTGCGGTCTGGCACTTATGCACATCCACAGACAAGTCCCGATTGTTGAAAAAGTAATAACAAGGTTTTCAAAAACCGGCTCCAACAAAAGGTTAGATTTTAGCATTTAATTAACTATTTTAAACTAATTTAACTTACTTTTTTTAAACAATTTTTCTAATTCTTTTTTAAAAAAAATGTATTCTTACATTTGATTGAGTTTATATATTTAATAACATCAAATCATTCAAAAGGAAGGAAAACTGCCCCCCCCCCCTTTATCAAAGTCCTGGATCCGCGCCTGAACACATTTGATGGTTATGACTCGGTCCAACATTTAAACCAATATTAGAAAAATGGCAGTTGAAAGCGTCAGCAATACAGAGCTTATTGCAGACTACGGAGTTATCCACAACCAAGACAGTAGGTTTCTTAGAAACAGAAGTTTTGTTCAATATGCTATTAACAACACGCCATTTGTTTTTTATATTACCATGTACAGAGTTGAATTGCGCACGGTAATATGTGTCTCTGCATATAGGAATCTCTTTTTTTAATTCACAACATAACTTCTTATACTTCTTTTAATAGTTGGTTACCAGGATTCTTTTAGCATTTTAATCTAAGCTTATTTTTTGTTGCGAACTTATTTACAATTGATCTGGATATCCAGGGTTTTAGAAGCTTAACAAGTCTTTTGGTTGATACAAAAAAGGAGGCGGACGCTATATGTTTCTTCAGAGAGTCGATGAAAATTGAGTAAGCAGCAGATGGACCGCTGGAAGCATACACATCTTCCCAAAACTCAAAGCATAAACCATTTTTAATTTTGGCAAAGTCAATTTTTGCTTTTCTTTCAACTGACCTAAGAGGATTACAACATCTCGTTTTAGAAATGTCAAAAACAAGTCCGGTCATGCAGTGATCTGTAATTTTATAATCGAAAACACATTTCTCGCACTCCTGACCATAAGTATGGTTTAGACAACTTCCGGAGGCTGGCCTAGTAGGTTCAAAAATGAAGCATGTAAGACCATGAGAAGCGAGTGGTGTCAAGTAATTGGAAATGTTATCGTTAGCATCCAAAATAAGTTTAGAAAGTTGAAAATAATTTTGAGAATAAGTTTTGAGTTCAGTTTGCTAAATATTAGAAAAGTGTAGTCAGTGGAAGGAGAAATTGGAGAAGGAGAGTTGGCTGAAATTGTCTAACAGACAAGAATAGAAAATTTGAAAGAGGAAAGAAAAGCATAAGGAAAAAGATAAGTAGAGTGTTTTTAGTTTTTTTGTGAGTCTTTTGATTAAAAGTTTCGGTTGATCTTTGCCTACGAAAACTCTCAAAATTGTGAGACACTCAACCTTTTTTCAATTTCATTTTAATTGTTCTTTCGGGAAAGAACAATAAACGTTTCATTCTTCGCGGTTGCTTGCGTTTGTTTAGGTACCTTTCCAAACGGTTCGTCTAACCGTCAACCTTGTATCACTTTATAATTGAAAAGATTTGGGTTTTAAATCCAACTTTTGTACGGTTTTCCCAAAACAGTAGCTTTAAATCCCTTTTGGGAATTTCATTGTATTGTTTTTTTTATTCGTTTTAAATATTTCGGAACTAATTCATGGCTTAGAAGTTTCACCTCAAAATTTCCTGGCGCCCAATTTTCTTAGTACACCCTGTACTTACTTTTAATTCTTTTTTTTATATAATTAATTAATCGATCTTTTTATTAGCGATCGGCTTTTATCACGCTTCGCTACCATTTTTTTGTTAACGAAACCCAGCCCAGCTGAGATTACCTGCTGAGAGAGTGGCACTTTCGTTTATCAGCGCGATTGAAAGTTCATTTGTTTACTTCGCGGCACACCAGTTGTGCATATTGTTTTGCTAGCGTCAAATTTCGTTTATTTCATTTTAATTAATTCATTGCATTCGGAAAAATCAAATCGCGTTTAGTTTTAGTAGTTTTCGTTTCATCATAAAGTTAGTTTAACCAAAACAAAAGTGTAACAATATTTGTTAATTGAAAGCTAATTATGTGTTTAGTATTTAGTCAGTAAAAAGACGTGCTGAAGATGGCATATAAAGTGCCGAAATGCATTCAATAATTTGACGTTTGTTTTTGTTTTTTATCTATGAGAAAAGAATAAAGAAGAAACGGGCAAAATAAAGTGAAGCCCATTAGGCGGTTGTATTATTGATTCGTTAATGATTAATCTGAACATGTTAACTATCAAAAAAGTACGTTTTACAATACACGATATGTAAAGTCTAGCGCCCAACTAGCTCCAAGATAAATTCTTTAAATTTATAGTTCAATTAAGCTCACGTTTTGATATATATATATATTATATATAGTTGGGACTCTACTTTTGAAGACGTTGCTGATAATTCTGCTGTTTCACCTTCCCAATTTCCGTCCCAGACTTTTCGACCAAACCCAAGGAAGAGGACGGCATCTCGGACACCGAAAAAAACTTTCTCCAAAGTTATTTATACGCCATCGAAAATAAGGAGAAGTAAGAAATATCATCTCAGAAACGCGGTAGAGGAGATGCTACAAAATTCGAAAGAAGAAGTTCTTAGCTCAACTTTTCCATGAAAAGTATGCTCGCTGGACACTTAAGGAAAAAGATATTTTCTTAAAAATCTTTTAGAAGTCTCCAGCGTGCTATTCGTTTTTAGTTAGTGCGCGATTTAAAATGCCGACTATCAGCACCGTTTACCGCTGGCACTCGGAAATACGCCTTGAGGCAGGAATTTCCGAGTTGACATTGACAATGCTTAGCGAAAAAGCAAAAACCATGACAGAAATGGATAAAAAGTGCGAACTACTGTTCCACGAAATGGGCGTTGAAGAGGAAAAAGAGTACAATTAAAAGGACGATATACAATATGGATACACTGACTTTGGAGAATATGGACGCACCAACGAAATAGCCTCCAAAGTAATGGTTTTTACTTTGCGTGGGCTAAATAGGAATTGGAAACAGACGATCTGCTACTACGTGGGATCACCAAAAGGAGGAATGCTGGCAAAAATGATAAAGAATGCCTTGGATAAAGTTCTGGAAAGCGGATTGAATGTAGTTGCGACAAGCTGCGACCAGGGCTCAAACAATGTTCTGGCCTACAAGATCCTCGGAGTGGACTTCGAATCGTTGGATAAGCCCTATATAGAAATAGGCGAAAAGAAAATTTTCCTGCTCTACGATTATTGTCATCTATTTAAGAGTGTGCGGAACATCCTTGTGAAACACAAAATAGAAATCAAGGACGATATTATTCACTGGGATGTTATAAAAACGCTATATAAAGAAGACTGCCATGGAGACTCTCAAGTCTGCTATAAGCTGAAAAGAGCTCATATAGCGCCAAAGCCATTCCAGAAGTTTTCGGTGAAATTGGCTACCCAAATTTTCAGTTTCAATGTGTACACAGGAATTTTGTGTGCGATCAAATGTAACGTCTACAAGACCGAGGCAGAAAAAAAGTGCTACTCTACAGCTGCATTCATAAAACGAATGAATGTTCTGTTCGATGTTCTCAACACTGGCCAATTGTATTCCAAAAACCCGAACAAAAATGTGCTATCGTATGATACAGGCACTTTGGAGTTTCTGAAGGATTCCATTGACTAGATTTCAAACTGGAGAAGTATTGGTAAATACAAAATTCCACCTTGCTTTAATGGACTAAAGAAAACACTGACAAGAATAATTCAGATGTGTGAACATCTAAAGAGTGAGGAACAAAACAATTTTTTGTTGGCGCACCTCATTACTGATGTTGCAGAGAACCTCTTCTCAATGGTGCGAAATAATAGAGGAACTTACGACAAGGAACAATCTGTATGGAGATTTATTCGTAACTTAAAACTGATCACGTTCCAACATTTTTGCGCAGCAGAACATTTGGGATACGAAGATGTTGGAGCGGAGCCACTCATCGGAACACAAGATTTGGCAAAGGAGCTAAAATTAAAAGAACCAATGAAAATTGAAAAAACTATAGAGGACTACTTCGTAAGCCTAGCAGTTCAAGTCGTTGAAGAAGTTACCCACGTTACTTTATTACTAAAATTTGTTTTTTTTTTTTTGTAAATGGTATGGTACTCGTTTAAATCGTTTTTAAGAACTAATGGCATAAGAATGGACATTAGTTCTTAAAAACGATTTCGGGCTTGTGAACCCCAATACTGGCTCGAATGAAGCGTAATCGGGAAATTCAATTTGAAACCACTTTTTCGAGTAACTGGGGCCGTATATCGGCAGTAAAAATTTGCAAGCGTTGTTCTGAAAAAAGTCTTTTCATATTTGTTGTAAAATGGCAAAACGTTGTAATAATTAAGATGATGACGACTACTGCCCATGTGATGAATGCAGAAACTGTGATATGGAAGAAGAAAACGACTCACCACTTTCACCACAAATGCAGACCATAGCAGCACTTTTATATGCTGGCTTCGCAGCGAACCAGCTCAAAGAGAAGCTGAAATGCGAAGTCTGTTCTGGGGTCTTGATAAGTAGCACAATCGAAAGGAGCAACTGCTACTGATTGAACTCAGAGCATATACGATATATAAAGGGTGATTTTTTAAGAGCTTGAGAACTTTTTTTAAAAAAAAAAAGCATAAAATTTGCAAAATCTTATCGGTTCTTTATTTGAAACGTTAGATTGGTCCATGACATTTACTTTTTGAAGATAATTTCATTAAAATGTTGACTGCAGCTGCGTCTTAGGTGGTCCATTCGTAAAGTCCAATTTTGGGCAACTTTTTCGAGCATTTCGGCCGGAATAGCCCGAATTTCTTCGGAAATGTTGTCTTCCAAAGCTGGAATAGTTGCTGGCTTATCTCTGTAGACTTTAGACTTGACGTAGCCCCACAAAAAATAGTCTAAAGGCGTCAAATTGCATGATCTTGGTGGCCAACTTACCGGTCCATTTCTTGAGATGAATTGTTCTCCGAAGTTTTCCCTCAAAATGGCCATAGAACTGCGAGCTGTGTGGCATGTAGCGCCATCTTGTTGAAACCACATGTCAACCAAGTTCAGTTCTTCCATTTTTGGCAACAAAAAGTTTGTTAGCATCGAACGATAGCGATCGCCATTAACCGTAACGTTGCGTCCAACAGCATCTTTGAAAAAATACGGTCCAATGATTCCACCAGCGTAGAAACCACACCAAACAGTGCATTTTTCGGGATGCATGGGCAGTTCTTGAACGGCTTCTGGTTGCTCTTCACTCCAAATGCGGCAATTTTGCTTATTTACGTAGCCATTCAACCAGAAATGAGCCTCATCGCTGAACAAAATTTGTCGATAAAAAAGCGGATTTTCTGCCAACTTTTCTAGGGCCCATTCACTGAAAATTCGACGTTGTGGCAGATCGTTTGGCATGTTTGGATGAAATGTCAAAGCATACTGAGCATCTTTCTCTTTGACACCATGTCTGAAATCCCGCGTGATCTGTCAAATACTAATGCATGAAAATCCTAACCTCAAAAAAATCACCCTTTATAAGAGTAGGTTAGCAACGACTAAATTCGGGTCCCTAGCTGTTCCTTCAACTCAGTTTGAAAGAATGGTTAAAAAAGTGCAACACATTTTGGAACAACACTTTGACAAAGCCCAGCTTTTGAAAAATCTAATGAGTACATAGATGAAGACTATCGTCCAGTGGCGTGGCATAGGGGGGGGGGGGGTCATGTTGTTCTCTTCAAGAAAATCGAATAAGAGCTTAAATCAGAAGGTAAACGCAACAAAAAATTCAGGCAGCTTGTAGTTTAATTTTTAAATAAATATATATATATATATATATTTTATTTTTCGTTTAATATTCGGGGAACTCGACAATATGGCCGACCGAGTTCCATGGTTGGGTGGGCTACAGGCCACACTGCGACGTCACCATGCAGTGCCTGAAGTGTGGTAAGGTTTTTGTGGTGGTGGTTTTTTGGCACGATTTATGTTTTGTAATGTGGTTTCCGTCTGGCGAAGAGGCAAGATCCCCCCCTAATCCTGCGAGCTAAGCTGAGCATCGCAAGCGTGCCAGGTCTCTTCGTCACGACACTTCCTTTTCCCTTCCTTTTCCGATTTCCGTTTCCTTCCTTTTCTTTTCACTTTTCCCTTATCCTCTTATTTTTCCTCTTCCCGCTTTCCTGCTTTTGGTTGTTTTACCTCTCCCATCCTAATGTCATCCTTCCGTCAAATTTCCTTCTTTTCTTTTCCCTTTTCTTTTATCCATTTCCTTTCCTTTCCCATTTTCCTTTCCTACCTTACCTTTTTGCCTTTACCTATTCCAATCCTCTACCTATCCATATCCCTTCCTCCATCCAACTACCTTTCCCAATCCTCCTACCCCTCCATATTACAAATGGGGCCAGAAACTCAACCAAAGACATTTATAGAATCATTAAATCTTTGTAACGATGCACTTTTTCCAAACATTTTCAAGTTTCTGAAAATAGGTGCAACATTGGCTGCGACCATTGCTAGCAGCGAGCGTAGTTTTTCCACGTTGAGGCGTCTAAAATATTGGATTAGGAATTCTACAGGCGAAGATAGGCTGAACGGGCTTGCTCTTATGAGCATTAACAGGCACATTGACATTAAGGTGGAAGAAGTTATCGAATGATTCGCGCAAAGCAGAGAAGAATTGATTTATAATTTCGTGTATTTTCATATCTTCTTATTTTCTGCACTTTATTATTGTATATCAATTAATTGGAACCCCCCCCCGAAAAATTTGCTAGCTACCCCACTGCTATCGTTCAAATGAAAGAGAAAGACCTTGATGTGCCCCGCACAAACCCAGAGCATAGATACGCAATCATAAAATATTTTTTGACAGGCATCATGTTGTTCTCTTCAAGAAAATCGAATAAGAGCTTAAATCAGAAGGTAAACGCAACAAAAAATTCAGGCAGCTTGTAGTTTAATTTTTAAATAAATATATATATATATATATATTTTATTTTTCGTTTAATATTTTTACAAAGGTTTGTCACCGCACATTTTACAATAAAGAGATATGATAGCTGTTATCTTTCTTCTTAAATATTATCTTTTACTATTTTTAAATTTACGAGTTAGATATTTAATATAATCTTGAAGGAAACACGAGCAAAACCTTCATACAAAAAAAAAAAAAAAAAAAAAAAGTTATATGTGCTTACACATACATAAATATGGAATATGTCTATATATTCAGTTAAATGAACTCATAGAGATGAATTTAATAATCACAAAATTGTCCTACTGTTATATGAACCAAAGTATAAGAATAAATGATTACAAATGAAAATAAGTTACAAAGAATTCAAGTAAAATGGATTGAATTATCACAGATCAGTTGATAATAATAAATAATAAATAATAAATAATAAATAATAAATAATAAATAATAAATAATAAATAATAAATAATAAATAATAAATAATAAATAATAAATAATAAATAATAAATAACAAATAACAAATAACAAATAACAAATAACAAATAACAAAAAACAAATAATAAATAATATGTTTTAAATAATATTTGTATCACAGATCAAGAGTATAGATTTTTAATAAGTGAGTTATCGGAAGTCTGACAGTTTTGAATGAATTTTGTGTTCAGTTTTAGAATTCGTTCAGCAATTAATTCGACATTCGCTCTAATGTGGAGGTCAGAAGTAGAATGATGCCAAGGAAGTCTTAACATCATTTTTAGTAGCTTATTTTGAGAAGTTTGAAGTTTTTTCAAATGACATTTAGCAGCGCTACCCCATACGGGACATCCGTACAAAAGTATAGCTTGAAATACAACTTTGTGGATAATGATTTTATTATCGTTACTTAAGTGCGAGTTGCGGCAGATGAAGGGGTAAAGCATTTTTAAAGCTATTCCTATCTTCTTGAGGGTTTGATGTATATGCTCGTTAAAGGTGAGTTTTGAGTCGAGATAAATACCGAGGTATTTCACAGTGGTATCCCACGGTATATTGGTTCCACTAACTTGGAGCTGATTGATTGGAAGATAGCAAGGTTTTCTTTTCCTCGAGAAAAAGATGGCTTGAGTTTTTCCAGTGTTCAGTTTGATTTTCCATCTGTGATAATATGCGTTCAATATATCTAAAGCATTTTTAAGGTTACTCTCAATGTTGAGAGCGAACTTATGCGACGATATTATTGCTGTATCATCAGCAAAGATGGCTGACTCGCAGCCTGGAAGACTAGGAAAGTCTGAAGTGTATATATTATACAAGTGTGGTCCCAAGACTGACCCCTGGGGAACACCAAAACTAAAAAATACTATGTTCGAACATTCACTATTTACGTGCACTTTAAAACAACGACTGGTCAAGAAACTTTGGACTATTTTACATAAATACAACGGAAATTGAAATTCTATCATTTTATAAATCAGAACATTATGCCAAACGGAATCAAAAGCCTTTTCGATGTCAAGAAGAACCATTCCACTTGATCTTCCTTGATTCCGATTTTGTTTGATAATATTACACAGTCTTTGAACTTGGTGCGAGGTACTGTGAAATTGCCTAAAGCCGAATTGCTCGTTCGGCAGAATGGATTTTTGGATTAGTAGATTAGAGATTTTCTCCTTCAAAACCTTTTCGTATATTTTACTTACGTTGCTCAGTAAGCTGATAGGTCTGTAACTACTAGCACTTTCAGGAGGCTTACCAGCTTTGAGTATCGGAATAATTTTTGCTTCTTTCCAAACATCTGGAAAATATTGAATTTTAAGGCAAGCGTTAATTAAAAACGTTATGAAAACAATTCCAGTTTTGGGAAGGTTCTTCAAATAAGCATTCTTTATTTTGTCTTGTCCTCCTGTTTTCTTGACTTGTAGACAATTTATAATGTTTTTAATGTCTTTCTCTTTAACTAATTCATTAACTGGTGTGCATTGTCTAAGACAATCAAATTCAGTTATGGATTGATTTACCTTACTGTTCGTAATATTATCGTTCAAATGAACTGAAATTTCGTGATTCTTTTTAAAAACGCTACTGAGTTCAGTTGCTTTTTCGATGTCTGTGCAGAAAGTTTTTGAAGAAGATTTTAAAAAAGGGATGCTTCTATTTTTGTTTTTTATAATTCTGACTACATTCCAAAAGGGCTTTGCATTTTTATCAAGAACACTTAATTTTTTATTCCATTCTTCATTTCTTTGTTCAGATAGGATTTTTGAGATCATATTATTAAAATGAGAAACCATATTTCGCGAAAAAGGTAGTCGATAACGTTGCCAATTCCTCCTATGAATGTTTCTCAGTTTAATCAATTCCTGGATTTGTGGCGATGTTTTATAGAATGTATTTTTAATCTCTATTTTAGGGACGGAATCTTCTATGGAGCTTGTAATACAGTCCTGAAAATTTTGAACAATGGAGTCAATATCGGCTTTGTTGTTAATATTATTTAGGTTTGTGCAATAATTTTGCAGTTTTGTTTTGACTTTGCTTTGAAATCTTGGCCAATTTGTATTTTTTACATCATGTATGTATTGCACTCTACGTTCCCCTGAAGAGAGGAGGTTACAAAGCACGGGGTTATGGTCAGAACAAAGCGCATTAACAGATATAGGTGACGTAAACTGACAAGCTACATTGGTAATAAATAAATCGAGGACGGACGGAATACCACGAGAACCAGCGGGGAAATAAGTAGGACTAGGAGGAAACATAAGTGAAACAGGTGATGTAAGTAGGAGATCAGAGAGTATATTACCCCAAGCATTGGCCCTAATACAGCCCCAATCCCTATGACGACAGTTAAGATCGCCTCCGATCTCAAAATCATTATTTATAATGAATAGTTTCAACAAATCACTTTTTAAAAGTTTTCTTTTAAGTTCGGATGATGAGCCCCCTGGGAAATAAACGCTGTAAAGTTTTATGGTTTTTTGGTTATCAAGCTTTACTTCGATTCCTATATTTTCTACACAATGAGTTTGAAGAACAGGTAAGAGCGAATGTTGAATAGTTTTTTTTATTAAAATAGCTACACCGCCACCTTTCTGGCCAAATCTATCGACACGATAGCATTTGAAGTCAGATGAGGGTAGCCGAATCTCAGAAGTGAGCCAAGTTTCATTCACCAAAGCAATTTCTATTTTGTTTTGTTTTAAAAAATCTATAAACTCAATATACTTTTTCCGAATGCCTTTTGCATTCCAAGCAATTATTTTAATATGTTTATCTAGCATCATAATTACTTATCATTTTTAGAATACAAAAACTTAGTCGCTAAATGTGCGATGACATTAAATTGTTCTAATTTAGATTTACATTTTCCTAGGTTTGTAATCATCTCCATGCATAGATTATTAAGCTCGTCCATAGTAAAAAAAATAAATAAATGTTTTCTTGGTATTCCTTTAGTTTATATTGCCTTCAAACTATTTTTGGTAGCAAATATTAATTGTATAAAATTATTTCTTTAAAATAAATTTGTATTAAGTTTTTTTTTTTGTCTAATTTAGGCACCGTATTGAATGTTTTCTTTTGGTTTAACTTTTTTAACATTTTAGTTCAGCGAAATTTTTATTTTTGCTTTATAAATTAATTTTACTGTTTTTGCTGCTTTTTATATTTACGAGTACCTATATAATTTTTTTAATTAATTTTTTTTTTTTTTATATATGCTTTAATTAGTTCTTTTTATATTCACTTATATTTTGTAATACACATTTTAGGGTAAACTGAAGAAAAGGCATGCAAATTAGTGATTGTTGTTAGTCAGAAGTAGGCCTAACAGAGCAGCATCGCTTAAAAAAAAACGCATTCTGTATTTTACTTGTGTGAAGTGGAAAGAAATACATTAACTTGAACATACTTTTTTATATAAGTATTTACCTTGTTTCTGTTTACAGTGTAAAGAAAAAATGCGTTTTGGCACTTTCTTTAATTATATTTATTGTTAAATGTGCATACGTCTTTCTTTGAAACTATATATTATTTGTTTTATATCCAATATCATATCATAATCAGAAACAGCTCTTATTTGGGTGCGGATTTGTCGTTAGAACAAAACTTAGTGATAAGGTTATTGGCCAAAATCCAGTTAATGAGCGTATAGTGACCATACGCATCAGGGCTAACTTCGCCAACATTAGCCGAATATGCACCCACTCCCAAACACAAGAGAAAGACGACAATTCCAAAGACTGTTTCTACGAGCTACTCGAAGTAACATATGACGTGAAAATCGTCCTTGGCGATTTTAACTCAAAACTAGGGAAGGAGGAAATACAATCAGTAAGCATAGCCTCCATGACAAAACCTCCGAAAACGGACTGAGGCTAATCGATTTTGCTGCGGGGCTAAATCTTGTTGTAAGTAGTACACGCTTCCCGCATCTCCAAATTCATAAAGGTACATGGCGATCTCCAGATCAATTAACCGTCAACCAAATTCACCATGTTGCGATTGACGCAAGGCACTCTTCCAGTGTGTTAGATGTCCGAACAATTATCCTTGAATCCCATGCCGCCAGCATTAAGCATTGAAGACCAGTGGCAGCAATGCCAAGAATCCATCAGAGCCGCTGCCTCTGAGGTTCTGGGTTTCACTCGGCCACCAAAACGAAACCCATGGTTATATGAAGAATTCAGGCAGGCAAAGTCAGCCAAACAACACGCACGACAAATGCGGATGCAAAAACGAACGGGGCTGCTTACGATCAGTATAACGCGATTTACAAGGAGAAAAGAAGGTTAGAACACCAAATTCTCAAAAAGAAAAAGAAGCAGCATGAGAAGCTCTCGTTTGAGGAAATTGGGAGGTGCCACGATAGGAACGAAGTTTTACAAAAAGATAAAATTTTGTTAAACCACGAAATCAAAAATTTGCTGATGTCCTCCACATTATCGTTAAACATAAGAGAATAGTGAACCGACAAAACAATCGTTCGAACCCTTCGGTCTAAAGTACAGATGAATATTTTCGTGTTACTGTTTTCAATCCTTTTCTCGATTTGTATGTACTAAACCTTGAAGAAAAATGTACACACCATGAAAAGAAGGGCTTTCGGTTCTTTTCAAGAAGGATTCTTTGCCAGAAATAGACGAAGCAGCTAAAAAATTTAATGATACTGTTGGGTTTTACCGAACAAATTTGGTACCTGCATCCAAGAAACCGAAAAGCTGTCAGTACTTGGTATGTGTGTAAACGATGATCTTCGTTTGGGTCGCCAAAAACGCTGCTAAATGCTTAGGCTTCTTGAGACGATGCAGGAAGTTCTTCATCCCTTCTGATCTGGTTATAGTTTATTAGGCCTTCATCCGCCCAAAACTGGAGTATAACTCCTATATCTGGTCAGCTGCTCCTAAAGCATCTTTGCGCCTACGTGATAGGGTATAAAATAGAGCGTTAAAATTGATAGCTGATAGTTCTATCGTAGAATCGATTTGTTCTCTCTCTCTCTCTTTTATCGCCTTTTTCACAAACGGTGCTCTAGTGAAGTAGCCAGCTGCATTCCTGCCCTGGAACAATTTAGCCGCAACACCCGCCTCGCTAGGAATGCCCATCAGTTTTACCTTGAGCCCAACTTCGGACGTACAGTCAAGTATAGAGATTCTTATTTTAGTCGCACCACTTGAAGTGGAATGCTCTACCTGACCCAGTTTTCCCCTGTATTACGATTCACTAAAGATCAAAAGCAACGTGCATCGGTATCTCTTTTCAAATCCTCTCCTGTTTTCCAAAATGCTCGTTCGAGTTCGATCAAATAGAAGGTTTGAACCTCAAATGGGCAGGGTTAGAGAGGCGATTAGCAACCCTACTCCTGCAGGTCGGTACGAACCACCATGAATCCTCCAATTGGTGGGGTGGAAGCGGTGATCAACAAGTCTAGCTTGGCAAAGGGGGGACTCAGAACAAAAAAAACGCTAACCAGATGCGTCGCCAAGCCAAAAGGGCTATTGAACGGTGCACAGTGGCCCGTTTTGACAAAAGTGCTTGCAAAATTCATTTTTGTGTGGGTCTCTAATGCAAAACTTTTAATTTTTATGAATTAACAAATGTTAAAAGTATAAAATACTGAGAACTTCGTTGAGGAAACACAATATAGATGTTCTGCCATCTTACAATACGATTACATCTACGAAAAAAGAAGCAGTTCCCGAAAATAGCAGAATCACGGAAATATCAGCTGCTGTGAAACTTCAAGACATGATGGATCATACCGCAAGGCGGCTATTAAAAAGCAAAACAGATGAACAATTAATTGCACTTCCAAGAAGTTTGACCTTACAGAGTAAGTGGGGCTGCGATGGATCGTCTGGACAAGGTGCGTACAAGCAAAAAATTAATACATCAGATGGTGAGACAAACGCAAACATGTTCATGGCATCAGTTGTTCCACTCAGACTAAATAGTACAGATTGTGAATATTGGAGGAACCCTCGCCCATACTCATTTCTGCCGACCCATAATGTTCCAATATGCTAAAGAAACTAGTGAACTCATAAACACAACAGTCAACGGTATAAAAAAGCAAATAGAAGATATTCAACCAATAATGTTTAAAGTTAATGAAGATATAACTATATTGGTGAAACATGAGTTCTTTCTAACTATGATTGATGGAAAAGTCTTAAACGAATTAACTGAAACAAAGTCTACACGGTCAAGTCCGATATGTAAAAAGACCCAGAAAAACTTCAATAACCAGGGGCCCTACTCTGTAATTCGTTTCGAAAGTAAAAATTTCCGAAAACGAATATTTTGTACTCTTTATTTCTAACGCGGATTAAAATCTACTACACTTGGAAAAGGAAATCCGAAGACGAATTTTTCGCACCGTGCAAAGCGTTTTCGAATGTCAAATCTATTCGAAAATGAAAGTTTTCTTTCGACAACAAAGTAGCTAACGAATCTCAATTCACTCACTGAAAAACAATGATTGTGTTGAAGGGACACATTTTTCAACCAGTCAATATATTGTGTAGTGAACTTATAAGAGGTTCAAGTTAAGTTTTTTCCATAAATAAATGTAGAATTTTATCACAAGACACAGGGAATAATTAGGAAAAAATATTAGCACAAAACAAAAATAGTTTGAAATGATGGTGTAGTACATGTGTGCTCATCTTTATTCACATTCTGGCACACATTTAAAGAATATTTAATTTATCGCATAACATTTTTTGTTCAACCCGTTCTTTTCTGTTTTTTGCATGCATCCAAAGTGCAACCGAATGCATTTTAGTTTTGATTGAATAAAAAAATGCTTTATTTAAAACTAATTCCTGTTAGGTTTGCATCTTGTGTTGATGTCTTTTTCTCTCTCACGAGAAATATGAAAAATACTTCGAAAATCTATTCCGTAAATGGAAATTGTACTAAGCACTTTTTGTTCGATTCGAAAATTTTACAGAGTATGAAATGATACACGGATCGAAAATCCCTTTCGAATTGGATTGGCTTTCGAAACGGAATACAGAGTTGGGCCCCAGAACGAATTACATAACGACGAATATAATTACGAATATGGAATCTCTCCATTGCATGCTAGAATCAGGTGCATGGAATTTATTTTGAAACTTGCTTATACACTTCGACAAGAGGGAGAGGAGTTTGATGAATCTATTGGAATCAAGGAGGCAGAAAAGAGAAGAAAGCAAGAGATTCAAAAGCGTTTTCACGATGAGCTTGGACTAGATGTGGATAAACCAAAGCAAGGATTTGGAAATAGCAACGATGGAAACACTTCCAGGAGACAATCGGAGGCAACTGCTCGAATAACTGGGGTCAATGAAGAGGTTATAAGTAGGATCAAAATAATACTTAATATTTTGAATTGCAGGGAAGAAGTGAATACAGTTAAATTTGGAGAGTACACCAAAAAAACCGCAGAGTTATTGAAACATAAGAAAAACTACTAACACCAACTCTTCATAAAATTTTGGTTCATAGTCAAAATTTAATTGAATATATCAATCTCTTCCACTTGGAGAATTGTCAGAAGAAGCCCAAGAGTCCAAAAATAAAGACTACAAGAAATATAGATATCTTAATACGTGCAAAGTTTCAAGAACTCGGCAGAATGAAGACTTATTTAACATGCTAGCAATCTCATCCGATCCACTTATTTCTTCCTTGAGGTATGTAAGAACCCAAAAAGATCTGAAAACCCAATACTCACCAGAAATGATAAGTTTGTTACGCATTTCCTCGGATTTAGACGATAGTTTTCAAGAAATATAGGTAGTAGGTAAATAAATTTTTATTCTCTTTATTTCATTTTTCCAATTCTGAATTATAAACTACCAATAAAATACTTTATAAATACTTATAAACACTCTTTTATAAAAAAAAATTTATTGAAAAAAATTTTTTTTCCACATTTTCAAACAATTGGGGTGTTTTTCTTTTTTCCCTACTGATTTACTTAAATTATGCTCAAACTACTTCATGAATTGACTTTCAACCATTTTAAAATTATATGTTAACCACCTTAACTAAAACTTCTTATTTCAGCAGCAGATTCTGAAACACCCTGTGAATATTTTTCCTCTTATTATAGCTGTGAAAATTTCCTGTAAGAAAAAAAAAAAATTGTGGCGATATCTTTATTCGTTCAAGAGATATGATTTTTGCATCCAAAAAAGTCAATTCGGGCCACTGTGCGGTGGGTGGTAAGCCCGCAGCGGAGAGAACCCCGGGTGAGATTGACAAATTGAAGTGGGCAACCAAAATTGTTGACGAGACCAGCCAAAATTCAACGTTTAAGCGAGACAGGTCGTTTGAGGTTGAAAAACCTCAACCCAAAAGGCCAAGAGTCGGGGTTAGCGTCCCATCGACACTGGTGCCGAGGCAAACCTTTGGTGACGAGGTCAAGGGACAGATTGTTCTCGCGCTCATCGACGGGAGTAATATGAATGGGAACATCTCTGCCGACAGGTGGGCGGACGTCAAGGCTCACCTCGCTTTCAGGTTTGTACCTGCTATCCTGCCTCGCTAGGAATGCCCATCAGTTTTACCTAGAGCCCAACTTCGGACGTACAGTCAAGTATTGAGTTTCTTATTTTAGTCGCACAACTCGAATGTGGAGTGCTCTACCTGACCCAGTTTTCCCCTGTATTACGATTCACTAAAGTTCAAAAGCAACGTGCATCGGTGTCTCTTTTCAAATACTCTCCTGTTTTCCAAAATGCTCGCACTGTGTTCTATAACTTTATAAAGGTAGTCAAGGTGGTAAGCCCGACAAATTTAAGTGGGCAACCATAATTGTTGAAGAGACCAGCCAAGACTCAACGTCGAAGCGAGACAGGTCGTTTGAGGTTGAAAAACCTCAACACAAAAGGCAAAGAGTCGGGGTTAGCATCCCATCGACACTGGTGCCGAGGCAAACCTTTGATGACGTGGTAAAGGAATAGATTGTTGTCGCGGTCATCGACGGGAGCAATATGGGTTGGAACATCTCTGCCGACAGGTGGGCGGACGACAAGGCTCATCTCGCTTTCAGGTTTATACCTGTTATCGAGGTGAATCCGGGACCCCTCCAAAGAATCAGCGACGCTGGCTGGCATCAAAACCGCGTCAAGCTGATCGCCTGCCAAGACCAGAGATCGCTTCATCTATACAAACTTGCTGTCAGCGGTTTAGGTGAGATCTGGCCAGGTGCTAAACTAGAGGTTGTGGCAAGGGAGGATATCCCAAGCAGACCGAGAGCTCGTGCCTCGGTAGCGGCCTTGCATGAATCGCAGGAGATGGTTCTCCGTTTGATTCAGTACAGCAATCCGGATCTGCCCCCTCACGATTAGACCGGTTCCGGTGATAGAAAAAGAGTCGGTGGGTCGTTACTGGTCGGCTCTTGTTATTCTGAATAAGGAGTCATTAGAACAACTGGCGGGGAACGCGGGGGTGTTATTCAGTACGGCTTTGACAGCCTAATGCTGAAAATATACAAAAAAAAAATTGAGGACGCTGCAAAGCTTCCAAAGCAAGCGGCTAAATCTAAAGCCAAGGAGTCCACTGCGGGCGTCGAATCTTTCATCGTGGAGACCGACGCGACGCGGCAAATTGTTCCTACTCTTTCGAACAGCCATCTTGCTCGAGACTGGTCGAAAAGATTACAAGTATAGTGTCTGATCAAAACGCAATTGAAAACAAATCGTCCGATAAGAACTTGGCGGAGTCTTAGACTCCGACGATGAAACGCTTGGGGTTCTCCTTTCTGAGGATGAGTTGCTAGACTCCGCCTCAGATATAGAGGGCCTTAATGCTACAGTGTTGGAGATTAAGCTGGATGATTGTAGCAATGCTGCAGATACTCCAGATTAATATCCAACACTCCATCAAAGCCTCGGCCGGACTCCTTCTCTGACTAAGCAAGTCCGGCGAGGACATAGTCCTGATCCAGGAACCATGGATTATAAAATCCGTGGTAAAAGGACTGAGGACGAAAGATTATTCTCTGCTGTATGTGACGGTCTGCATACTGGCAAAGAAAACACTTATTAACGTATTTTTACTACCTAATTACAGCAATTGCGACATCACAACAGTAAAACTGCAGACCACCAGTGAGACCTACTGGCTCACGTCCGCCTATCTAGGCCATGACCAACCGGGGTCGCTACTAGGAGGAACGCTCGAGCACGTAATAAAAAGCGCAAAAAAATTCAAAGCGGATCTAGTAATTGGAAGTGACGTCAACGCACATCACGCAGTATGGGGAAGTACGGACGTAAATGAAAGGGGTGAGTCTCTTTTTAATTTTATACTAAGTACTAACCTTCTTATTTGCAATATCGGTAACGAACCAAACTTTGTTACAAAAAACAGACAAGAGGTTTTAGATGTTACCTTTGCATCTCAACCAATCTATAACAAGATTAAAAATTGGGTCGTATCTAAGTATCACTCCTTCTCTGATCACATTGTGTCTTAGCATGCACAAGAGTGTGTTCGAATTATCGGATATTAATTAATCAACTAAAGGGTTTTCCAATAGGTATGATATGATTTTGCAGTGGCGTTTCGGCCATTTGTGGTATGTCATGATTTGTCATTTGTTTTTTATTGCATTCAAAAGTGTATACAATTTCACCATTGGACCACCGTAAACGTCGTGAACTTTCTGATTTTGCCTTGCAACAACTTGAAATCGATAACGATGTTTTTAAGAAAATCATCTTATCCGATGAGGCTTACTTTCATTTAACTGGCGCGGTAAATAAACCAAACTGGCGATGAAAATCCACAAAATATTCATAAAAACCATTGCATTCACCTTAATTGACAGTTTGGTGTGGTTTTTGGGATGGTGGTATCATCGGTCCGTACTTCTTTCAAAATCAAGCTGGTAACACCATTACTGTCAATGGAGAGCGGTATAGATCGATGGTAACCAACTTTTTATGGGCAAAATAGAAAGAAATTGATTTTGACAACATTTGGTTTCAACATGTAAGGTATCAGGACATTTATAATAGGAATGCCCATCCCCAAAGCTAAACATCTTTTGCTTTAAGTGTGGGGAGAAAAATTTCATAGTTTCAAATTGCCCAAAGTGCAAACAGAAAAACGGACAGAAGAACGTGATTCCAACGGGGGAATCGCGTTCAGAAAAAATACCCGAATCACTGAACCCTTAGACGAAACGTTAAGTTAAGCGGGTGATGATAGTGATGAAAAGAAAATCACTATTTTGAAAAGAAGTAGGAACGTTTCAGACAAAAACAGTGTGTGTAGTAAAGAAAATGTTAAATTTAGCTATGTAAAGCCCTTACATATTAGAATTAAGGAATACAACGAAGCTAAAGAAAGAATTTTCGGGGGACAAATTAAAAATAAAATACTTAAAAGTAGAAACATAAGTTAAGAAAAGAATGAAAGAACAATATACTATCTACAATAATAGATGTCTCTCTTCAGATCCTCGGCCTTATGCTAAAGTGAAAATAGCGAATAAGGATATTTTAGGTCTACTAGACAGTGGAGCAAGTATTAGTAGGGCTAATGATTCCACCCGGGTAATCATCTACCCGAATACCCGGTTACCCGGGTTACTTGTACCCGGGTAGTAAATTACTCGGGTATCCGTGTATTCGGGTATTACCCGAGTACCCGGGTACCCGGATAGGTAAAATTAAGCTGGTACCCGGGTAACAAATCCTGGAAAATTATTCATATGTAATACAATTATTGCATTTTCCATTGGTTTCACTCGAGGAAACACTCATTTTTAAAACCAATAGAACACCTAAAACAGTTTTACAATTCAGTTTTACAATTGAAGCATATTCAAAGGCAAAGCATGTAATGCCAAATAAAAAACATCGACAATTAACGGTAACAGCCCAACCGTTGCAGTCGACTGCAAATGTGTGGAAGGAAATCGACATTAAACAAATCTCTTTGTACTTGCAAAACATTATGAAAACAAGTGCATGTGTTCCGCATTTGTATTAAATACCTATATACGGCTCTGTGAAGCACTTCAGAACCTAGGCTCGTTGGATGTAATGCTCATAGGGGACTTCAATGCCAGGATTGGACTGTCGCAAAACAACTTCAACAGTGGAACTGCATCAGCAAACATTAATCCTACTAGAAGATCTAAAGACGAAATATGCGATGGTAAGGGCGTTAAAATTTTGGAAGTTGCAGATACTTTGGACGCAAGGATGCTGAACGGGAGTACCAAAGGTGTCGCGAATGGAGAGTTCACGTTTATTCGTGGAACAGCTTGCTCGACAATTGATTACTGTTTCGTGTCTGGAACGTGGAATTTAATACTGCGAGATTTTGAAATAGGAGCACAAACTTACTCCGACCACATGCCATTAGAAGTATTTTGCACAATCTCGGGGTCGGAGGATGTCTGCGCAAAAAAACTAGGTCTACTCCCTGGCTTGAAGTGGAATGATAGTTTCTGTTTTAGCTACCAGAACAGTTTAAACATTAAGCTTGCTTCGCGAAGACTGCACGGTGTGTTGCAAATGAAAGACCTTACAGAGATACTAATCGAAGCTGCCCCAGCAAGCGCAAAAAAGAAAGTTATGAAGGACAATTTTAAACAGCGCTGGTTTGATGGTGAGTGCCAAAAAGCAAGAAAAAAGTCATTCGCATTTTTGAAGCTGTTGATAAAACATAACACCCCATTTTTCAAAAGCATGTATGCAGCAGCTAATAAAGATTTTAAGCAATTATGTTTTGATAAAAGGAAAAAACTAGAACAACAAAACGTAAGGGTACTAATACTTCAGCAGAGTTTTGGAAGGCCGCCAAATTAGTTAACGGGAGGGCGAACTTTATTTCTGCATCACTCAGAGCCTCAGAGCTCCGTGA
The DNA here is from genome assembly GCA_949752695.1 of Melanostoma scalare. Taxonomy (NCBI): domain Eukaryota; kingdom Metazoa; phylum Arthropoda; class Insecta; order Diptera; family Syrphidae; genus Melanostoma; species Melanostoma scalare. The sequence goes on along the minus strand of OX456985.1, from coordinate 77,892,159 downwards.
CCATTTCAGGAACCTACTCATTACTCAATGCACCGCTATTTGCACCATCTTTACTCTACGCAGCACCATATTTCAAGGATGAGATGTTAGATGCACCATTTACGGTCTCTGAATTGGAAAATATTATAGCAAAAGCCAAAACTGGAAAAGCCCCGGGTGATGACAGAGTCCCAGTAGAGTTCTATAAAAACTGTACAAAAGAATTTTTGGGCGCAATGACGGAGGAATACAACAGAATATTTGCAAGCGCAGACGTCCCAGAAAATTTTAAAAAAGCTATAATATTCCCCCTACACAAAAAGGGGTCTTATGATGTACCAGAAAACTATAGAGGGATTTCGTTTTTGAATACTTCCGCCAAGCTTTTTAGTACTCTCATTTTCAACAGACTTACCCAGTGGATCGAGGACAAGAATATTCTAAACGAATTCCAAGCAGGATTTAGAAGAAACTATTCGACTATAGATCAAATATTCTGCCTGATGAACATTGCGGAGAGCTTCAAAAGAAAAAAGCAGAAACTTTACGCATTTTTCGTCGATTTCCGTTCTGCCTTCGACTCAATTGCACGTGAAGCACTCTATTATAAGCTTTATAAGTTGGGAATATCCGGTAGAATTATGTCCATACTCAGAGCGATGCATGAAAATAATGTGGCCTACGTATGGGATGGTGAATTCATCTCTGAAGAATTTGCAACAGAAATGGGAGTAAAGCAAGGATGTGTATTGAGTACGTTACTATTCATTTTATTTGTCAACGATATCGTGGAGGAAATTGGAGGTGGGATTCGGTTTGGGAATATGCAAATACCTGGGCTAATTTTTGCTGACGATATCGTATTCTTTTCTGAATCTGTGGATGGAATGCAGCGCATGATGAATCGGTTAGTGAAATATTGTGAAAAAAGGAATCTGTCTGTTAACTTACAGAAATCAAAAGTTATGATATTCAGGGATGGAGGTGGCAGATATTCAAAGAATGAAAAATGGGCTTATAATGGAGAAAATGTTGAAATAGTCCGGGAATATAAATATTTAGGAGTGCTCGTCACATCGAATCTCAACATGAGAAAACATTTTGATTTGAAACTAGCAGAGGCGAAAAGAGCTGTTTCTTCAGTCTGGACTCGTTGTATCGAAAACAAAAGGATCGAGCATAACACAAAGATTAAAATCTTCAATGCTACTTCAGCTTCAATTTTACTTTATGGCGCCCAAGCTTGGGGATACTGCCAATTCGAAGAAGTTGAAAGATTTCTTAGGTACTTCTTAAAACGTATTTTCCGGTTGCCGCTTAACACACCAAACTACATGTTACATTTGGAAACAACAGAACCGCCATTATTTCTTAGGACCCTGAAGCTGCATTTTGATTATATAATGAAGGTGATGGAGATGGATGACAGAAGGCTGCCTAAGCAAATCCTTAAGAGGGCTATATCTTCCAGGGGAGGTATTGTAAAAAAAATGGGAGGACCTGGCGCTCCATGTTGGTGAAAACCTCTACTTTTTGCCCGACATGAACTCATCGGATTTGAGACAAAAGTTTGGTAGATTGCTTGAGAGTGTATGTCACTTCCTTTATGAAAAATTTAAGCAAGAAGCGCAGTCCTCACAATACAGATTGATCTACAGCCAACTCAATATGGATCTACGAGAAAACACATATTTGCTCAATCGTTACCACATAAATATGTTGAATGTCATATTTAAAGTAAGAGGTGAACTAATTAATTTAAATTATATGCCGCACCGACCCGACTTGCCAATCCTGTGCGAACTGTGCAACCTCAAGGAGAGGGAAGATATATTTCATTTTATCGCCAGATGTCCCATCTTGAAGGAATTTCGTGTGAGGTACTTTGGAGTAGCGTTTATGGAGTTTAAAGATACGCTGGACGTACTGAATGGAAAAGTAGGCTGGGATATTCTATATTACTATACCACATCTGCACTCAGCTATAGGAAACGTATACTTGAAGAAGACTTTTAAATCAAGTGAATTGTTAATATGTATATTGAAGTTAATTTTATTGTCAATCTGGTAGACGGCCACTGGCCAAACCATATTAAACTTAAGGTAAACAAATTGTAAATTGTAAAAAAAAGGCTGCCCTTTTAATAAAGTTTTGTAACTAACTAACTAACTATTAAATACCTAAGCAGAACCGTTGCGCTTTAACCAGTGCATTTCATTGAGTAGGTACTTGTTAAACATCTTAATCTAAATCATCTAAGGAATGAATAGTGGTGCTTAATTTTTTTTGGTACCCGGGTAATCGGGTTATCGCGTAGTCGGGTAGTCGGGTAATCGGGTACCCGGGTATTACCAGGGTACCCGTGGACTACCCGCATTACTCGGCTACACGGTTATTACTCGGGTACTCGGGTACCCGGGTATCATCAGCTCTAAGTATTAGTATACTAGGGAAAGGATGCAAAAATTTAGTTTATGAACTTAACGTTTAAACAATACCCTTCATGTCCGATGTTAAGACTGCTGATGGAAAGTCACAGGCAATAATAGGTAAATTAAACCTTGGAGTAGAATATAAAAACGTAAAACGAAACATGACTTTTTATCTAGTTCCCAGTTTACACCAGGAACTGTATCTCGGCGTCGATTTCTGGAAAGCTTTCAGTCTTGCACCTGGAATTATAAGTGAAATTTCCGCGACAGACTATAAAGACAATCCAGATACCAACCAATTGTCTCCGGAGCAAGAAACCCGGTTGGACGCAGTCAGGCGAAAGTTCCGGTGTTATACCAAATATGGTCTCGGAAAAACTACCCTTGCCGAACATGTCATCGATACCGCTGAGGCGGTTCCAGTGAAGCAGCGACACTACCCTGTCTCTCCAGCGATACAAACCTTAATGTATGCCGAGATAGACCGAATGTTGAGCCTTGGAGTCATTGAGGAGAGTGAGAGCCCGTGGAGCTCGCCAGTGGTCCTCGTACAGAAACCCGGCAAAAATCGTCTGTGCCTGGACTCACGGAAACTGAACGCCGCGCCGTCACCAAGAAAAATGCATATCCTCTCCCCAATCTCGAAGGCATCTTCAGTCGTCTACGTGATACTATTTTTATAAGTAGTATCGATCTCAAAGACGCATTCTGGCAAATACCGCTGGACGACCAGAGTAGAGAGAAAACTGCCTTCACAATACCGGGACGGCCCTTGTACCACTACACAGTCATGCCTTTCGGTCTGTGTAATGCAGTCCAAAGGTTATGTCAGTTAATGGACAAGGTCATTCCCTCCAGGTTACGGGACCGCGTCTTCGTCTATCTGGATGACCTACTCGTCATTGCTCCAGGCCTTGAGACCCATATCACTCTGCTGGACGAAGTAGCTGCGTGCCTCAACAAGGCTGGTCTCACCATCAACGTATCGAAGTCAAAATTCTGTCCCTGAAACAGAAGTATTTGGGCTTTATCGTTGGTGGTGGGAACATCAGGACAGACCCCGCCAAAGTTGAGGCGATCGAGAATTTTCCGATCCCAAAAACGGCTAAACAGGTTCGCAGGCTGCTTGGTTTAGCGGGGTGGTACCGTAGGTTTATACGGGCATTTTTGACCCTGACGGCTCCGATCACGGACACCCTGAAAAAGAGTAACACGAAATCTAAAATGACGGATGAAGCTCTGGAGGCATTTGGTGAAATGAAGAAAGCACTAGCAGCCGCACCGGCTTTAAGACACCATCCGGCGAGCTCAAGCCGAGCCTCAACAAGCATGCCAGTTCGCAACTACAGGAAGCAAAAGTTTATTTTTATTCAACACAATCGCCAGCCTATTACAAACAAGACGGGGCTACGTGTCACACGGCAATTGCAACAGTTGAATTATTGCAAGAAAAATTTAAAGATTCGATTATTTCAAGAAATGGTGATATTGAATGGCCTCCAAGAAGTCGCGATTTAACACCATTAAACTATTTCTTGAAGTATTATTGGAAGTCATTGATCTTTCAAAATAAACCAGATTCTCTTCAAACCTTACAAGTCAATATTGAACGTGCCATTCATGATATACGACTTAATTTATTGCAACAAGTGCGAAAATTGGGTTCATCGAATTTGTTGCTGCAGAAGAAGTCGTGTTGACCATTTGAATGACGTTTTATTTAAAACTTAAATGTAATGATTGAACTGCACATTAAATAAAAAATATTTGAATTTCGTTAACAAAAAGTACGTTTTTTCAAAAAAGAAATCATATCACTCTTATTGGAAAACCCTTTAGAAGTAGATGAAGACATTTTTAAAAAAATATTTGATATATTTGAAGAAAAATTTCTTTTGCTTTAATTTAGAATTTAGTTTTAATATCTATGCTTTCCGGTCAAGCGAAACACAACTCCTTCTCACGGCCAAGAAATTCAAATAAAGAGAAATTAAATTACGTGAAATAAAATAAATAGAAATATTTTTTTTTCTAGCCAAAAAAATTTTATTTATTTTTTTAGATTCTGCATTTTTTTTTTTTTTGAGCACTTAGTTTATTTATTTCATCATTTTTGTTTTATTTATTTAAATTAACATATACAAATATTATTTTACGATGTTGAGGAATATTCACAAAAAAAAAAAAATTGGTGTAGTATTAAAAAGACACTTTCATAGAGCATTTTCCATTTTTTTCAAATGTCTTGTGTACCCTCTAAAATCTTTTCGGTTCTGTGGTAAAGCTCCCTGTATCAATCTTTTTATTCAATCTGAAATATTTTGCAATGCTATATCGTGAACTGCTTTTTAACTGCCTGAACATAATGGTGTAGCATTAATAGCAGCAAGCAGCACTGTCAAATCCAAAAATTAAAAAGCAGCTGAGGAGTGTAGCAAACTCGTCTTCAATGGTGTAGCACATTTAATAAATTCCTCAATTGAATTCTGCTGCTGAGCCATTTTGTTTAGTTTTTTTTTGATTTTTTTTTTCTGTGAAACGTCAAAATGCAGCAGCTGCATAATCAAAAGTTGAAGTTGAGTGACTCCTGAACACAGTGGTGCAGCACTAGTAGAAGCGAACAGCACTGTCCAAGTTAAAAGTAAGCAAATGCCTTAAAGTGTATTATGTTATAGGCAACGTGTATAATCCGGCATTGTAAAGAATGCCTAGGCATTTTATACATTGCCTAAAACGTTCAGGCAATGTGTATAATACGATTCATTTTATACATTGCCTAGGTATTGTATAAAATGCCCGAAGCGCATCAGGCAATGTGAATAAAGAACGACCACGGGAAGGAGGCGAGTGCGCGGCGTGCGAGACTTAACCGTAAACAAGTCGCAAGTTGTTCGTTGTTTTAGTACCTTAGAGGAATAAGGAACAAGAGGGAAAACCACACACACACCACGGCATCTGCTCTCGAACTGACTTCACAAACCCCATTTTATTTTCGAATTCCGAAACTGGTTTCGGAATCCCAAAATAAAGTGGTGTTAGTAAATTCACTTAATACGTGTATCACAGATGAATCTCGTGATACAAAAACAACAATGTAAACAAATGGAAGTTGCGGGGCAAGAGAGGTAATGATTTTCCCTTTTGTTCTTTATTCCTCTAAGGTTAGTACGCAGCACTCCTTTGCTTTATGCAGACGTATTTTTTTAGTTTACGCTTTGGTTCTAAAGTGAGAGTGTGATCATTCATTGTTTGTGTGATTATTTAATGGAAAATGGCTACTGATCGGCGGTACTTACTAATGAAAGAAAGGTTTTACTTAGAATTGCGTACTAAAAGAGAATCGGCTTCTACAAAGAATCGAGTGCTTATTGATGATTTACGTTACACACAATTGTTGGAGGAAATAAGTATACAGTGAAAACGTTAGACAAGAAAACTCCGCGTGATTATTGGTTGCTGAAACATTACGACATAATTACTGTTGAAAACCCGTAAGTTGATCTTCCCTGTAAATGCTCCGAACGCTGTTATCAAATACTACGTCTCAGATGATGAGTGATTCACGATTCACACAAGGATATTGGTCATGGAGGACAAGATCGGATGTTAAAAGAACTTAGCCAGCAGTACAAGAATGTAACCCGACATGATATTGAGCTATATTTGCAGCTCTGTGAACCGTGCCAGCAAAAACAAAAAGGTGTAAAAAAGGGAAATGTTGTCAAGCCCATACTGTCATCTGAGTTCAATTCCCGGTGTCAAATAGATTTAATTGACTTTCAGTCACACCCCGATCGAGAATATAAGTTTATAATGGTTTCCCAAGATCACCTGACCAAATTTGTCATCCTCAGAGCACTTAAAACAAAACGGGCAGAAGAAGTAGCATACAAAATACAATTTACTGGACATTTTCACATTGATTTGTGCACCAGCAATTTTGCAATCCGACAATGGAAGAGAGTTACCAAATCATTAGTAACCTAAAGTCATACTGGCCAACTTTAAAAATAGTCCATGGTAAGCCTAGACACTCCCAGAGCCAGGGTAGTGTAGAAAGAGCCAACCAGGATATAGAAAATATGTTAACAACTTGGCTTCAAGATAGTAATACTGATCGCTGGAGTGATGGCCTGCGATTTGTTCAGCTTATGAAAAATAGGGCTTTTCACCAAGGTATAAAAAGAACACCATACGAAGCTCTATTCGGCTCAAAAATCAAGGTTGGTATTTGTTTGCCGTTTGATGACGGTAATGCAGAGACCGAAGAGCAACTTGAAAAAGTAATTAATTTAGCACAAAGTAACCCTGTTGGATCCGAAAATGAGAGAAGTGAACAGATTGAAAACTATCCTTTGGAAAAACATGACGCTTTACAAGAAAATCCCGAAGTCCACACAGAAACTTTGAGTGTCGAGAACAAACTAATTTTCTCCTGTAGTACCTGGTACCACGGTTAGGATTCCTGTTCCAGAAGTCAAAAGAGGTAGTGGTGACGCCCCTAACATACTTGCAATTGTCTTGAAAAAGACAGAAGATGAACTTTATTAACTTGGCACAAAGCAAGGTATCATAAAAACACTGTTTTCTAGACAATAATTCACCGTTTGTCAACAGAAATTAATAAGCGTCGAAGATGTCGCTTAGCAGGATACAACAGTGCGCTCAGGTGCTACTTTGCAATCGACTGGAACCGGTCAGGGATTTTTCAAATGTACCTGCAAAGTAAACTGTGAAACCAAAAAATGTTCATGCTTTAAGAATAAGTTGCTGTGTACTTCAAAGTGTCACAATAGTTCTTCTTGTAAGAAGAAGTAACTGCTTTTAATATACTTACTTACAGGAAGATCTTTTATTATTAAACACAAGAACTTTATCATTATAATTATATCTTAAAAGTAGGGTTATGTGCATAAGACAATGGCAAAGTACAATTTGTGTTTTAGAATTGAAATGTGGCTATTTTGATTGCTTGAATTACCAACCTTAAGTTTTGACTCTATTGAGGTTCAGTCAAGTGCAAGTAGACCTTTACACTTGCCATTCGATTCTGTCCTAATGGCTTAGAAGATAAGAGAGGTGGAAATTTCAAAATGTAAAGCTCTACGTGCCTTTGACTGCACCTTATTTCTAATTACTCTTTATAATAAATGTAAAAACCTAATATTTCTCACACTTAACTACAAATTTTTAGTACCTACATACATATATGAAGCCTCTTTATAAGAGTTTTATAAAAAAAGCTTATTTTAAATGAAAACTGTTGGTTTTTTTTTTGTATCATGATCAAATTTCCATAATCAAGTGGTAAGAAATGAACAGGGTGACTTTCTGCAGCTTGGTACGGTCAAGTGCACGTAGACCTTTACACTTGCCATTCGATTTTAAAATTAGGATAGCTCTCAAAAGATCAGTACCAGTCTAACTTAATCATAGAGAAGAAAAATCGATTACATACATTACCTATGCGTCAACCGGCATTCAATGCCTTGGTATTCCATACATTTCCTAGGTAAAGTGTGAAATAGTTTGAACATTCAATATCATTTCACACATTGCCTGGACGACCCCGGCATTCTATACATTTCCTAGGTATTTTATAGAATGCCTGCATTATACACATTGCCTATAACATAATATATAATGTGCAGCAGCAGCAGCACAAGTTCACTCACCTTCAACTTTCGAGTATGCTGCTGCTACATTTTGATACAACAATTTGTTTAATTCATGTTGTCACTCTCCGAGGAATTCCAAGAATGCCGAAATAAGGACTATTAAGCCTACCGCAGGTTTAATTCGAGAAAGAGCAGCCGCATTGCGACGACCGAAGATGTAATACATCGAATCCTGATAGCCTCTGATCAATTAATAACAGGCTTAAGTTCAAAGGCAAATAAGAAAATTCTTCCAATTACCACAGACGCTAGAAACCTCGTTATTGAATACTTTAAGTTGTATCTACAACTAATGTCTTTATATTATTTTTGAAGTATAATGTTACTTGCAATATTTATTCAAAATAAAGAGTTCAGATTTTACAAAAAATAAAACCCAAAAAATTATTTCATTGCTCTCGAACTTTTGTAAAATGTCAAAAACTTTTTTCATAATTATGTTTTTTTACCATAAGTATTTATTAACTGGGCTTAAACATGTGTCCCGAATTTCATTAGAATCCGTTCACTTGTTCAGATTTCTCGGAGTTTTTTCAGCCCTCCTATATAACTTCACCTAAATATGCACAGAGTCTCATGAATAAAATTCACGAATTTCGACTGACTTTTGTTATGAGTGAAGAAGACATTGTTTGTGTGTCCGAGACGTGGTCCAACCCTATTATCAAAGACGATTTTCTTTCTCTACGTGGTTTCAAGCTATATCGTGCTGATCGCAGTGATAGAATAGGTGGTAATCGTGGTGCAGCTATCTACCTGCGAAAAAATATAAGATCTCGGTGTGGTACTAAGTTCTGATGAGGATTGTAGTAGTCAATTTGTTACGGTAAATTTTCCCGCAACAAAACCGTTCTTACATTTATAGTTATTTACATTTCGTTATCCCTCTCTTTTCCTCAAACCCTTCCCTATCATTTCTTCGTCCCATCATTTCTCCGTTGTTTGCTCTTAGCAATGTGATCGAAACACAGCTTTGAGCAAATGACAAAATAGGTGCATGTCGTAATCAGCGGATGAGCTGAACTGATGTCGGCGTTTGGTGTGTCGAGTCAGAAGCCTCTGGAGACTCGCACACCATTTACTTAATCGAATGGCATGTCGAATGTCGTACTTCGTCACTCACAAACATCATCATACTCATTCATCGACATTCACACCATTATCACCATTTACACATTTCTACCTACATTCATATACTTATACCATCATTCACCCTTTATCATCATTACAACTATCATCTTTACACTCATCATCATTCACACACACTACACAAAGCAGGATATCACACACACAACACTATACACATACATACACATATCACAGATGTTTTTGTAAAACCGAACTTTTGTTTTCGTAAAACCGAATCATAAGAATGAAACGTTAATAGTTTTCCCTTTTCCCCAAATCTGCGCAAAGATCCACCGAATAGGGTAAAGTAGTTCATTTTGGTTTTAGAAGCTTTTCCTCCCTTCTTCAATTTTCGAAAAGTTGTAACGCAGAGAATTTTATCCTTCCCCTGACTCTGTAGAATATATAGTAGAGTAACTGGGAAAATGTCCAAAAGTATTATTTTCAACTTTCAGGAACTTCATTCAAAATTCCTGAATTTTCAACTTCATTTTTTCGACATGTTTTATGGGAGGGGTCTGATCTCGACTAATGAGCTGGATAAGTTTTGGGAACAAGCCCCCAACTTTTTTTTCAGTTCAATGTGATTGGAAAATTGTGCGAGAGAAAGGTCTGGCTGGAATTAGACAACGGAGGTGTTGTCAGCCATAAGGCTACATGTGCTAGAGAACAGTGACCGAAAACCTCGAGACACGATTGGCCGATTGTATGAATGTGAGGGTGAATTTGAAAGTCGAGAAAGGACAAATTGACAAGATCAAGCACTTCTTGGTTGACCTAGTTAACGACATGTGGTTTTTGATCAGAGATTTTAAGAATAGAGAAAAGTAAAAGTTTGGAAGAAAGTTGAAGACAATTTTGAGATTAGTTGTGTTAAAATTGGTAGTAAAGTTTTTGGAAAAAATTTAGAGTCAGTGGAAGGAGTGAAAATTGAAAAGGAGAAGAAATCGTCAGACGGACGAAAATTAACAAAATTGCGAACATAGAAGGAGGAAGGAATAGCTGCAAATAAAAAAGATAAGTAGAGTGTTTTAGTTTTGTGAGTGTTGTCAATTAAGATTCGGTTGTTCTTTGCCCACGAAATCTCTCAAAATTGTGAGACACGCGACTCTTTTTAGTTTTCATTTTAATTGTTCTTTCGGGAAAGAACAATTAACGTTTCATTCTCCGGTTACTTGCGTTTGTTTACTTTTTAAACGGTTCGACTAACCGTCCACATTGTATCATTTGATTGTTGAAAAGATTTGGTTTTTTAATCCAACTCTTGTACGGTTTTCCCAACAGAAATACAAATAAAAAGCTTTAAATCCCTTTGAGAATTTAACTTGCGTATTTTAATTGATATTTTAACATTTCAGCATCGAGTTCGTGGTTTGGAAATTTCACCATAAAATTTCCTGGCGCCCATTTTTTTTCCAGTACACCCGGTACTGTGAAAATACTTTTATCATCTTTTTTTACTATTAAATTAATCGGTTCTTTTATTCGCGATCGATGTTTTTATCGCGCTACGCTACCTTGTTTTTGTATACGAACCCAGCCCAGCTGAGCTTAGTCGAGGTGTCAGCAGCCTACCAGCTGAGTTTATCAGCGCGTTTGACATTTCGTCTGTTTATCTCGCGGCATTTCTTTCGATCGTTCATAAATTTCGTTTATTTTATTAATTGTTTACTTATTAATTGGATTCGGATAATCCAACCGCGTTAATAGTTTCGTAGTCATCATAAAATTAATTTATCGCGAAAAAAAAGTGTAACAAATTTATTTTTATTGAAATTTTAATCGCAGGAAGCAGTTGCATAGTTGGTTCGCTTTACATGCCACCAAACGTGGCTTGCTCTAAAACAGTTGAATCTGTTATTAGTGAGGTTTCGCTTAGATCTAATAAAGTTGTACTCTGCGGTGATTTGAACATTAATCTTTTCAGCAATTCAAGCAAAAACTTCAAAGATGTGATGCAGTCTCTTAATCTCACATTTGCAAATGTTACGGAAGCAACGCATTTTAAGCCCAATTGCTCTCCGTCATTGTTAGATGTTATCTTATTTAGTGACCCAAATCATCTAAAATTCTATAACTAACTTTCTGCCTCAGCTTTTTCATTTTCAATTTTTGCCGCTCTTGATTTCAATAAAGATTTCAATAATCCTCCACACAGCCTTCAATATAGAGATTTCAGTAACATTCATCTACAAAATTTATTTTATGAATTTGATTCTCTGAACTGGACTGAAATGTTTCAAACACATGATGTTGACTTGCAAGTGAGCACTTTCAGTAGGCTTGTATCTCATCTTTTCGACAAATATGTTCCTATTTAAACTAAAGTGATTAAGAACCCTGATTGCCCATGGATGTCTGACAATAGTATGAAAGCAATGTCACTTCGTGACAGTCTGTATTTGAGATGGAAAAGGTGCTTATGTCAGGATAAGCCGGGATAGAAACACAGTTACTTGCATGATCAAGCAGGAGAAAAGATTGCATTATATAAACAAATTCAGTTCAATTCGCTCCTCAAAAAAATTCTGGAAATAAGTTAAGGTTCAGGGATTGAGTAATAACTCTTCTTCCCATGAAGAATAGATCAATATAGACAAGTTGAACGCCTTATCTGCTAATCCTGTAGCAAGCAGCCAAACATTGTTTAATTGAGAAATGAAATAGTATCTTATGATGCTTTTTGTTTTTCTGAGGTCAACATATAAGATGTTGGGGAAGCAATTTTTTTCGTACGATCAAAGTGTATTGGGCTGGACTTTGTTCATCCCGATTTCATAAAAATTTAGCTGACCAAAGTTCTCCCATACCTAACTTTTATCTTCAATTCAATTATCTCGACAAGTTAGCACCCTATGGAGTGGAAGCGTGCAAAAGTAATCTCAATACCAAAGAATTTAGGTAAAAACTCAGAATATTGACCAATCGTTATTTTACCGCACATCTCTAAGGTCTTAGAAGTCATAATCAGCAACCAAACTAAAGCGTATTCAATAGTCTAAATTTACTTAACCCTTTGCGATCTGGCTTCAGGAAAAGTCACAGTAGAGTAACTGCCTTATTGAAAGTCAGCGAAGATGTTCGGCTAGCTTCAGAGAAAAGTAAAATAATAATTTTAACTCTTTTCGATTCGGTTGAACCAACTTTGCTTTGTAATAAGCCATGCAACCGAACTTATTTTCTCTTACTTGCTATCATCGATCACAAGCAGTATTCAACAAAGTAAAACTGTCATCATTCCATGACTTTAAAAGAGGTGTACCACAAGGTTCGATACAGGGACCCTTACTTTTTTCATTATTTATAAACGATCTATCTTCCATCTGTTCTAAATCACTCCTCCTACACTGAACCAAAAAGGTACGTTATGACAAACAAAAAGTTGTTTGGGACAGTAAATTTATTTATTAAAACTCGTCCAACTAACAAGTTTGTTGGGACAGCAAACGACTGTTTATTAATTTTCATTTCAATAAATTGTTAGTTGATTTCAATAAAAGAGTTGTTTGAGGCAATAAAGCGGTAATTGAAAAAAACCGGCCAAAACAAGGGCAGATTTTACCGGCGCAATAAACTTCTTTATTGGCGCAAGTAACTATTTTATTGAAATCAACTAACTATTGTTTGGCGCAATAAACTCCGTTTATTGGCGCAAGTAACTATTTTATTGAAATCAACTAACTGATGTTTGGCGCAATAAACGCCTTTATTGGCGCAAGTAACTATGTTATTGAAATCAACTAACTATTGTTTGGCGCGATAAAATCCGTTTATTGGCGCAAGTAACTATTTTATTGAAATCAACTAACTATTGTTTGGCGCAATAAACTCCGTTTATTGGCGCAAGTAACTATTTTATTGAGATCAACTAACTTTTGTCTGGCGCAATAAACTCCGTTTATTGGCGCAAGTACCTATTTTATTGAAATCAACTAACTATTGTTTGGCGCAATAAACTCCGTTTATTGGCGCAAGTAATTTTTTTATTGAAATCAACTAACTATTGTTTGGCGCAATAAACTCCGTTTATTGGCGCAAGTAATTTTTTTATTGAAATCAACTAACTATTGTTTGGCGCAATAAACTCCGTTTATTGGCGCAAGTAACTATTTTATTGAAATCAACTAACTATTGTTTGGCGCAATAAACTCCGTTTATTGGCGCAAGTAACTATTTTATTGAAATCAACTAACTATTGTTTGGCGCAATAAACTCCGTTTATTGGCGCAAGTAACTATTTTATTGAAATCAACTAACTATTGTTTGGCGCAATAAACTCCGTTTATTGGCGCAAGTAACTATTTTATTGAAATCAACTAACTATTGTTTGGCGCAATAAACTCCGTTTATTGGCGCAAGTAACTATTTTATTGAAATCAACTAACTGATGTTTGGCGCAATAAACTCCGTTTATTGGCGCAAGTAATTTTTTTATTGAAATCAACTAACTATTGTTTGGCGCAATAAACTCCGTTTATTGGCGCAAGTAACTATTTTATTGAAATCAACTAACTATTGTTTGGCGCAATAAACTCCGTTTATTGGCGCAAGTAATTTTTTTATTGAAATCAACTAACTATTGTTTGGCGCAATAAACTCCGTTTATTGGCGCAAGTAACTATTTTATTGAAATCAACTAACTATTGTTTGGCGCAATAAACTCCGTTTATTGGCTCAATTAATTCCCTTATTGGCGCAACTAATTCGTTTGTTGCTGCAATGAACTCAGTTATTTGCATAAATGATTTATTGTGGCAAGAGCATGTAATGTATACTTACGTTTTATATTTCCTTCCAACCTGAAATTTAAAAGATTTTGTTCCTGAAATTAGAAGTCCACTTAAGTCCAATAAAAAAAGTAATGAAATTAGGATGACAGTGATATATTTTTAGTGTTTTTACATGAAATAACAAATTGGTTACATCGTTAATAAAATTTAGCAATGAACGTTTGCTTTAGAGCAAGTAAAGTGCTTCTATTCGTTAATTACATTAAGTAATATGTGTGCTTTTGAGCAGTTGTTTTTGTTATTATTAAAATAAAGTGAACTAATGAAGTTCCAGAAATTGGAACTTGCATTTGGAAATTCCAAATTAAAAAGGAAAAATATTTTAAAACAAATATCGACGGCGCGGATGAAACTTATAAAAGGGAATTTCACACCATCGAAATATAAAAAAATGTCTTTAAAATTGAGCACATCTGTGCCTAGCACAATAATGAACGGTTGCACGCTATCACCTTTTGTATTGATGTATTGAATGTGATCTTCAATATTTTGCATTGTTGATCCGACGAAAAGGAAAGATTCTTGGGAGTCTTTTATTGTTGGCTTCACCGTGGTTTTCAACCCCTTCCGATCTTTTCGCACTGATTTAAGTGTTGGGACCAAGTACCCATGAAGCGCCCACAAGAGAGCAGCATCCCGGCAGTCTGAAAATTAATATGAAAACATGGGTATATAGTTTTGCGATATAAATTTTAAATTTTTATCGGCGGAGCAGTGTGATGTAAATGTAAATGTTAATGTAAATAAACTCGTATCGTGTGAAGTGCATTAAGTACGAGAGACCACGTCCAAAAATTTACCAAAAAAGTAGTAAAAAAAAATAGTATGAGGAAATGTTAAGTGTTTGTATTAATTATGAAATCGTCCGTCTGCAGAATCAAATTTTGCTAAAATATGCATAAAATGTAAAGAATCAGTTCCAGAAAAAAAAATAAGGCTGCAGATTGACGGTTTCTAAAAACATATCCATAGAAAAAAAATCTCTTCGTGCCATTTTTTTGCAACCATTTCGAGGTACTAGCTTCAAAAATGTTTAACGAAAGGCAACAAAATAAAAGGAATGGAATGATACCGAAATCTCCGATTTATTCAGAGTTGATAGTATATTGATATTGAATTTACTTTCTCCACTATCAGTGCATTCTAATTTTGCAAGAACGTCCTTTATCGTTTTCTCTTTTATGCGGTCTTCTGTTAGGAGGAATTCGCGGATTTTTGAAACTACTTCATCCCAGCGCTCAAGAAGAGAGTTGTGATTCGTAAACATATACTCGAAATCCATGTTTACCTTTAAGAAAAAAAAAATGGAAAAAATGTAATTCGCATTGCAGTATTTTTTTTAAACATATTTATACATATGTATGTAAATATTTTAAAGTTACAAGAAATATAAATAAGGTTTTATGTATTGATCACTTCGTTATTATTCTGTTGTATTTGTAAAAGTTAATTTTCCGTCGGCTGTTTTGGGTGTGGTAAAGAAAACAAATAGAAAGAAGGTAACAACCCTTGCCGAAGCGTTTGGAAAAGTCAAAGAAATCTATTTTTTTTCTTAGCCACACCCAAAACGATCAAAACAGCCGACGGAAAATTTACTTTTACAAATGCAACATAAAGAAATATAAATCTTAGTTGGACTTACAAATCTGTAGCCGTGAGGCAGTTTATACTGCGGCCATTTTTTTAAAATTTCCAAAGTTGTTGTTGAATTTTTAATGTCGTTCAATCTGTATTTGGAACACGCCTTCCAACATTTGTCGAATTGCTCCGAACTAAGGTTATCAAATTTTAGTGACTCATAGCACTTATCAGCATTTATTTCGGGAACTGAAAAACATAAATTTGCATTGAAAAGAGGGAAAAGCCAAGATATTGCAGTAAGCAAATAATTCTATCATGGAATTTTTGATTCAGAATTGTTGGTTATTTGCGACTTACTGTTCCGGAGTTATGAAGTCTGTTCTAAAAAAAGTTACAAAACAGTGTTTTTGAACTATATTGTACAAGGTTCATAATTGACAAAGTGTTCTGCAAAATTATTGTACTTGGCAAAATAGAACTCATAACACCGGAAAGGTAAGTCGTAAATAACCAAAAATTCTGAATCGAAAATTCCACGATAGTTATTTTATTTTGGAATGCTGTTTTTCCTTGCATTTGTCGAGTATTTTCGTATCGAAGGTGGCAATTGGCGTAAGGAATTCGGAAATAATCAGACTCAGAAATAGTCTGCGTAAAATAAAAACAAAAATTAAAGGAATACGATAATACTAACGCATTTCGGTGTCTTCGTCCTCAATCTTTTCATTTTTCGATTTACTTGAAGTTGGTGTATTCATCGCCTTCAAAGTAAATTTCAGATTGCAATACTTGTTGTAAATCTTCCCCCTCTTTCCTGACCTGTAGTATTCCTGTAAGATATTAATTGTTTTTGTTAAACCTGCTTTTTTGAATTTTACGAAACAACGTACCAATTTCTCAGTAGGGAATCGTTCAATCATTTCCTTTTCCAATTTGTAGCTGCCACCTAGTTCAAGATGGATTTTGTTTGAGACAAAATACTGCGCTATAATAGAAATTAACTGATTTCTTTGTTTTTCAGTAAATTTCTTGTTCTCAGCGTAGCTTTGAGCGATTGAAATAGAACTTTCGTTACTATTCAAAATAGTTGATAGTGCTACAGCACAAGTATTAGATCTAGTCAATGAGGCAGGAGTGTGTGGTCTGGAAACAGGATAGGGAGAAGATCTACCTGATGAACTGGGGCGATCGTCAAATAAATTTAAATGCGCTTGAGAATATTGATACAACGGTTTTCCTATGGATTCTCTCCATTTTCTCAAATTACATTCGAACTTGATGAGCGTTGAGTATTTGAATGATCTAAAAAGTTGCGGCAAGTGGTGACACTCAATTTCTTTTAAGGAATTTATATCAACTTCTTCGTCTGAGAAAAAAAAATAAATTCATTTAATACACGGTTAAAAATTTTTGCATTCATTTTAATAATTTTGGGGTTGCACATATGATAACACAGGAAAAAGTTTTGATTTTAATATCTTAGATATATTTAAATTCTGTATTTAATATTGATAGTGTTAAAATTAAATAATCTTTTGTGTAAGAACCAACGCAAAAAATATTAATCTGTAATACTGAAAAGAGTTTAAAAGCTTAAACGCACATTTATTTTTTTCTAAAAATGTAAATTTCTATTTCCATGATGGAAATCGAAATTCAGTTGTTCCGGAAGATTGATTTCCTTGGAAATAGAAATTCACATTTTTAGAAAAAAATGAACGTGTGTTTGAATTTTTTTTTTGTCAAAAAAATTCTTTGAGTGATTTCCGATCGATTGGTACATAATTAACGTTCCTGGCCAAAAGATAACATGCTAAAAAATTTATTCAAACATTTCCCATGACACGATTCAATGAAAGCTATAATCGGCCCCTAATCCTCAGATTAGTTGTATCATCGAAAAATACAAAACTAAGTAATTTTGTATAAAAAAAAGAAAAAATGCGTTAAAAAATTTAAAGGGCATTCTTCTGCTCCGTCTAGCACCTGGTCTTTTTTCGGAAATATTTAACGAAAAAATACATTTAATGCACTTTTCGCGAAGAGTTAAAAAGGGCCTCATAGACCAAGAGCTGGAAGCAAATTTTTGGAGTGGAGTGATAACCAAAAATATTGCACATGTATGTGTAGATACACGCACCATTATATCGAAAATGGTAATTTTTCAGATTTTGAGGTCGAAGTGATTCCCCTAATTACAAAAAACTCGGTCTAAGAAGATTAGGTTTCAGCCTTCTGCGTGCCAGACGCATTTTAACATTTTCAAGTGCATTTTCAGATGAAAGCACTAATAACTTCTTTCCTATTACATATTACCAAGAAAGTGGTACGCCAAAAAATAAGAAAAGTTACCCTGATTTCAAAAAAGTGTGTCTTAGACGATTTGGTTTCAATCTACTGCTTGCCAGACGCTCTTTAACATTTCAGTAAAATGCATTTTTATACTTAAAGTACTGATAACTTTTTTCCTATCACATATAACCAAGAAAGTGATATGCTAAAACATCAGGAAATTTATTCTGGTTACAAAAAAGTCGGTATCAGACGATTTGGTCTCAGCCTTCTCCATGCCAGACGCATTTTAGCTTAAGCATGTTTATCAAATTGAATGAAAATCGAAAATTTTATTTAAATGAAATACTACAGCAATTATTCATTCAATTTGATAAACATGCTTAAGCTAAAATGCGTCTGGCATGGAGAAGGCTGAGACCAAATCGTCTGATACCGACTTTTTTGTAACCAGAATAAATTTCCTGATGTTTTAGCATATCACTTTCTTGGCTATATGTGATAGGAAAGAAGTTAGCAGTGCTTTAAGAAGAAAAATGCATTTTACTAAAATGTTAAAGAGCGTCTGGCAAGCAGTAAACTGAAACCAAATCGTCTTAAGCACACTTTTTTGAAATCAGGGTAACTTTTTTAATTTTTTGGTGTACCACTTTCTTGGTTATTTGTAATGGGGAAAAAGTTATAAGTGCTTTAAGCTGAAAAATGCACTTGAAAAGTGTTAAAATCCGTCTGGCAAGCAGTAGTCCTCGTTTCTATGGCGTTCACAAAAAAACATACAGTCTAGTTGTTGAAGCGAATCCGATCGACGACCGTAGACAGAGGTGCAGACAAAAATAGAATTCGGGAAAGTGTCCCGCCTTAACTCATAAAATAAATACCACAAAATACAGAAGAAAATAAAGAATTACCATAATTACCTTTAAAGTGTTGTATAAGAGACTCCAAATTCCAACTTCTTAACAGCTCCGCGCAATCGTCTTGATGATTACATTGGGCAAAATATGTTTGCAGCTCATCGCTCGTTAAAGCCTCCACACTGATGATTTTGCCAACTTCGGTGCTCATGGAGCCAAGAAGTAAGTCATCGCACTGCAATTCACTGCTGGCTGTCGAAATAATTCCGTCGATGATTTCCTCGTCCGTGCTTAAGCTATCCATTTTTAATTTGCGACTGCGTTTTGCAAAGATATTTTCTAACAGATTGTAAGCATATAAATGAGTAAGATAATGGCTGCGTTCTGAACAGAGATAAGAAATTAATTAGATGGCAAACCTTTACTTCTCTTGCCCCGCAACAACCCTTTGCTTACATTGTTGTTTTCGTAATCACATCCTCTGTCTGTGAGTACGTGGAAGCTGTACTCAAAGTGGTAGTAGTGAGATTTTGTGTAAAGTAAAGGTGGAGTGGAAGCTGTACTCAAAGTAGTAGAGGTGAAATCTGATCTTAATGTCGTTTTCCAAAAACCAAATCGGGAGTGAATTGGAGAGTTGAAGTGTCAGCTTTGACATTTCTAGTATAGCTTATCTGTCAAAAAATCACTCCAACTCTCCAAATCACTCCCGATTTCATTTGGGAGTGATATTTTGGAAAACGACATAAGATTTTACTTGTCAAAACATATGTTTTTTACACTTGCTATTGAAACTTTATCGTGTTTGGTTGTGAAGTTGCATAAACATAAACGTGGTATTGCGTGGCGCATTGACCTAATTGGGACTGGGAACATGAGTTTGCACACCACCTGCCGGTTGTTTTGGAACTAAAGCGGGGGCACAAAGTGAAATGCTGTTTTGACAGCCCATACAAATTGTACTGAAAAAAGAAGAAATGGTGTCGGATTAAAAAAATTTAAGAATATGCCATTTTTGTATGGGAAAAAATGTAAACAAAGCTCTACGTAGATTTTGTTGAGGGGATGATAAATTTAAGAGCAGCGCTTTAGTTTTGGGTGGTATTTTTATGAAGCTACCACTATAGCAACAGAATAACCATTGAAGTACTGCAATGAGAAGAACTTTTTGCTTTTCACTGGTTTCAGTAGAACTGGTATTATATTTTTTTGGCACAACAAACTAAAGCAGCACCGTCGCTGTCGACAAAAGTTCTGCAAGGTTTGTATTGAAATGACATTTAACTAGCAGTCCATATCTATTATGTCAATGGCGTGGCGTATGCACCTAAATTTTTTTGTTGTATTGAATAGCCGGCCTAAAAGAGTAACTTTGAATCTACTTTATAGAAAAATTACTCACCTTACTTGTCATTGTGTTTGGATGGATTGCAGTGTTTAATTTATGAATGTATGTATAAGAAATGGTATTTGGTGTTTGGTGTAGTATTTTGTGAATAATATGTGTCTCATGTATGTGTGAATAAGGGAACGTGTAAGCAGCCATTTAATGATCGTAAGAATAAAAATATTCTTTGACCCTTAAGATTGTTTTTCCTTTTGCTGTTTTAATTAAATTAATTGGTGGACCAACAATTTCCTTTAATGATATCAACGAAAATTCACCTAACTCTTTTTCATCAATTTCATAAGATAGAATATGGGGATTATATTGAACATTATTAATTTTTTGGCAAAAAAACAATACACTTGCTTTTTTCAAAACAACAATATCTAATATTGAGTATAAAAACATATCATTTTTGAAACACGCAATGTAGAAATTCTGCTTATATATATAACCTTCTATTTTGGCTTTTGAATAAAATTCTATGTTGGATGTAGGTTCTTGCAACATCCCAAATATAATGCTTTTAAAATTACTATCTATCTTGTGCTTTTCATGTATTTCAAAGTTTTTTAATATATTTTCGCTGCAAAAGAATTTATTTGCAGTTTTAAGTTGATATTTTTTGGCTAATGTCAAACAAACGTTTTTCCGCGATGTTATCGCATGTGCATACAACTTGAAATGTTTATGCTTTGCTTCAAACTTAAAACACCACATGTTTCTAATTGGACCTGATTTTTTGATAATATAAGGATAATGTGTTAGATTATGATGCTTTGGCTTGAGTGTATCTCTAAAAAGACGAACATACTCTACATTGTGGACTCGAATTTTCTGTTCTAACATGGAAATTATGTTATCGTTGATTTCAAAAAGAAGCAAATAGTCTATTATTTCAATGAAATTTATAATAAATTTCCAAGCCTCGTCATCATCAGGTACAAGGTCCTCAATCATTATAGGAAAGAATGAAATAAAAGTCATCATTTCTCGGGCAGTCATTTTAAGATGTTTACTCTGAATGTGTTTTAACTTTATTTCACCCGACATATTGTCAATTTCAATTGGCCCGTACTCAAAACATTGTTTTCTTATGTTAAGTGTTTCCAAGGAAAAAAATTTTGCCGTAAATATAAAATATTGTATGACATGACATATATTATAGTGACATATTCCCTCGAATAAATCGTGCATCAGATCAACGCAATAATTTTCGGTAACATGAAAAGATGGAATTTGATTCAGGTGCGATTCAATTTGAATTCCTGTTTCCATAGAGTTACTGAGAAGAATATCGTTTCCGTAATTGAAACGGTCCCTAAGTAAATCAACATTTTGAAAAGATAATAATTGAGCTTCAGATTTTTTTACTTTGCAAAACCTACAGTAAGAAAAGCTGGAAAAAGATTTGTTAAAACCTAAAAATGAATTTAAGCCTAAATTGTCGCCTAAAATAAGACCTAAGATAAAATGAACTTTTGTTGAAACATTAGCTTCTGTTTTGATATCGATTCCGTCAATTTCCAGGCTATAAAGCTCTCGTATTAAAGTTTGAAAACATACATTATTTCCAAAACATTTAATGTCTGAAGATTTCAAAATAGCTGCTAAAAATACAGTGTCCAACTTGGACTCTTTATAAGGGAGACAAGGAAATGAGTAGTAGACAGCACACATTGAATGAACACCAGCATGTGAACTCAAAGGATTGTTAATTTCAAAGTCATCAGTATATAAAAAGTATGGAATAAGCACTTTTCCAGGGTACAATTTAACTTTTTCTTTCCAAAGTTCACCTTGAATAAAATTTGATTTATTTTCGTTGGATATATTTAACTTTTCCATATAGCAAATTGTTTTATGTAAGATATCACCTTTCTCGAAAAATTGTTTAAATTGAAATTTTAAAGGCATTAAAACTGCTTTAATGTCCTTGACATCATATGCAAGTGTTCCGTTTTTAAAAACTGTTTGAACTTCTTTGTTCAAAGAAAAAGATTGCACGTCTTCTATAAGGTTTTGGTTCTTAAGCCATTTAAATAACATATACTCTGTATTATATTGCGTGAAAAGATTACGACAATTTGAAATAAGACTAAGCATCTCGTTTAGGAATTCAATATCACATTGGTCTGAATTTTTATGGAAAAACGATGTAAACAAATCAAGTATTGGATTCAAAATATACGTTTTTACAAGTTCTTGAATATCAGATATGTTTTTTCTTGAAAAGCTGTTATTGTCATGCAATATCAATAAAAAACGAATTGCAGAATCGGAGATCTCTTTAACAGAGTCTTCTATATTTATCTTTTCTTTATTATTACGCGTTAAATTTTCTAAATTTTCATTAGGCAAGGATTTTTCATTGAAATTAAAGGATTCTTGTTCGTCACTTAAAACATTACTGGAATTTAAATCATCAAATTTTAAATCTTGCACCTCAGAGTTCTCATTATGTTTTCTGATTAAATGTTTCCTAAAGCTACTTAAATTTTGAAATGACTGCGTACACAAATTTTCCCTACAGCGAAAAGTGCTAAAAGATTTCAAATAATGTACTTTTTTTAAGTGTTGTATAAGTGTGATTACGTCGGTTAATTTAGCACTGCAAACAAAACAAATCATTTTTTCTGCAACAGTATTGTTTTAAGCTTCTGATTTTATGGAAATCCTCAATTGCATGATGAAAAAGAATAATTTAAGAAAAAGAGCGGAAAAATCGGTAGTTATGTGAAATCAACAAATAGTTAATTGGGGTAATAAATGGTTTATTGGAATAAAAAATAGTGACAAAATGGCTAAAAGATATTGAAATACGGAACCAATAAGTAAAATAACTTTTTTGAAGTGAAAGAACAAATGCAAGATTAACTCACATATCGTGGCAATCCTGCAAAAAGAGCTTAAGTCCATTTATTGGTTTTTGGACACAAGTCTACTTGAGTTGCTTTTACACTGCACGTGGGGATTTTTTGGACATGGAATGAATTATTTTGGATTCAATAAATATATAACTAATTTAAATAAACATAGAATTTTTTTTAACATGAGATTGACTATGAATTTCGTATCATTGAGGATACCGACGATATATAAGAATAGAAATTAACCACGCACTCAGATAAATAACTTTTTAATTATGCAAGAATTAATATTGAAAATTTCCAATAAACCATTTACTAGTCAAAAGATAATAAAATAAAGCAATGATAAGGAAAATACTCACATATGTATGTATGGATCAATCCAGCTTATTGAATCGTCTTAACTCAAAAGTTTATTGGTTCTTATATATTCACAGTCTTTTTTTTAATTTTTTACTTTTTACACAATTTTTCAACCACGTTACACATCAAAGAACAGAAACAGAATGAATAAATCGTCTTATTCTTCACAACTTTGCGTTTGACTAACTTGCGGCAATAAATGATTGTTTGTACCAATAAAGAGTTTGTTTGCGCCAATAAACTGTTTCTTGGCACAATAAATGGTTGATTGAAATTGAATAAATAGTTGTTTGTGCCAACAAACAGTTTGTTGGGACAGTAAATGGTTGGTTGAAATTCAATCAACAGTTGTTTGCGCCAATAAACTGATATTTAAAAAAATATTAGGAGAATAAATAGTCAATAAATAGTTGTTTGTGCCAACAAACAGTTTGTTGGGACAGTAAATGGTTGGTTGAAATTCAATCAACAGTTGTTCGCGGCAACAAACTGATAATTAAAAAAATATTAGGAGAATAAATAGTCAATAAATAGTTGTTTTTGCCAACAAACAGTTTGTTGGGACAGTAAATGGTTGGTTGAAGTTCAGTCAACAGTTGTTTGCGCCAAAAAACTGATATTTAAAAAAATATTAGGAGAATAAATAGTCAATAAATAGTTGTTTGTGCCAACAAACAGTTTGTTGGGACAGTAAATGGTTGGTTGAAATTCAATCAACAGTTGTTCGCGGCAACAAACTGATAATTAAAAAAATATTAGGAGAATAAATAGTTGTTTTTGCCAACAAACAGTTTGTTGGGACAGTAAATGGTTGGTTGAAGTTCAGTCAACAGTTGTTTGCGCCAAAAAACTGATATTTAAAAAAATATTAGGAGAATAAATAGTCAATAAATAGTTGTTTGTGCCAACAAACAGTTTGTTGGGACAGTAAATGGTTGGTTGAAATTCAATCAACAGTTGTTCGCGGCAACAAACTGATAATTAAAAAAATATTAGGAGAATAAATAGTTGTTTTTGCCAACAAACAGTTTGTTGGGACAGTAAATGGTTGGTTGAAGTTCAGTCAACAGTTGTTTGCGCCAAAAAACTGATATTTAAAAAAATATTAGGAGAATAAATAGTCAATAAATAGTTGTTTGTGCCA
Organism: Melanostoma scalare; assembly: GCA_949752695.1. NCBI lineage: Eukaryota > Metazoa > Arthropoda > Insecta > Diptera > Syrphidae > Melanostoma > Melanostoma scalare. The sequence continues at coordinate 77,867,663 of OX456985.1, read as the reverse complement.
ACAAACAGTTTGTTGGGACAGTAAATGGTTGGTTGAAATTCAATCAACAGTTGTTCGCGGCAACAAACTGATAATTAAAAAAATATTAGGAGAATAAATAGTTGTTTTTGCCAACAAACAGTTTGTTGGGACAGTAAATGGTTGGTTGAAGTTCAGTCAACAGTTGTTTGCGCCAAAAAACTGATATTTAAAAAAATATTAGGAGAATAAATAGTCAATAAATAGTTGTTTGTGCCAACAAACAGTTTGTTGGGACAGTAAATGGTTGGTTGAAATTCAATCAACAGTTGTTCGCGGCAACAAACTGATAATTAAAAAAATATTAGGAGAATAAATAGTTGTTTTTGCCAACAAACAGTTTGTTGGGACAGTAAATGGTTGGTTGAAGTTCAGTCAACAGTTGTTTGCGCCAAAAAACTGATATTTAAAAAAATATTAGGAGAATAAATAGTCAATAAATAGTTGTTTGTGCCAACAAACAGTTTGTTGGGACAGTAAATGGTTGGTTGAAATTCAATCAACAGTTGTTCGCGGCAACAAACTGATAATTAAAAAAATATTAGGAGAATAAATAGTTGTTTTTGCCAACAAACAGTTTGTTGGGACAGTAAATGGTTGGTTGAAGTTCAGTCAACAGTTGTTTGCGCCAAAAAACTGATATTTAAAAAAATATTAGGAGAATAAATAGTCAATAAATAGTTGTTTGTGCCAACAAACAGTTTGTTGGGACAGTAAATGGTTGGTTGAAATTCAATCAACAGTTGTTCGCGGCAACAAACTGATAATTAAAAAAATATTAGGAGAATAAATAGTCAATAAATAGTTGTTTTTGCCAACAAACAGTTTGTTGGGACAGTAAATGGTTGGTTAAAATTCAATCAACAGTTGTTTGCGCCAAAAAACTGATATTTAAAAAATATTAGGAGAATAAATAGTCAATAAATAGTTGTTTGTGCCAACAAACAGTTTGTTGGGACAGTAAATGGTTGGTTGAAATTCAATCAACAGTTGTTCGCGGCAACAAACTGATAATTAAAAAAATATTAGGAGAATAAATAGTCAATAAATAGTTGTTTGTGCCAACACACAGTTTGTTGGGAAAATAAATGGTTGGTTGAAAGTCAATCAACAGTTGTTTGTATCAACAAGTTGTTTATTGAGACAGTAAATGGTTACTTGAAATTCAATAAATACTTGTTTGAGGCAATAAACTCAAATCAATAAACTCAAATTATTTGTCCCAATAAACGTTTATTGATTTCGGAAATCCAAATTCAATAAACGTTTATTGCGACAATTAAAAATTTCATGTGACAACAAAATGTTTGTTGTGCCAACTAACAAAAATTCAATAAACGGTTTTCGTAATTTTTATGAACAATTTTTTTTTCAGTGTATCATATCTATGCGGATGATGTTCAAATTTATATCAGCTTCCATTTGAGGTTTGTCGAAGACGCAATAGTAAGAACTTATGAAGATCTAGCTTCAATTTTCCAATAGTCAGTTGAAAACCGTCTATTACTTAATCCGAATAAGACTAAGTGTATACCGATAAGCACCCAACAACTAGATTTTTATGATTTTCCAGACATAATCCTGAATGGTCAGGTGGTCGAAATGGTCCCGAAAGTAAAGAACCTTGGTATCATTTTTATTACATAATACTCTTACATAGAGTGACCATATCAATAAGACAGTTTCAAAAGAATATGCTTCACTACAAAGCTTATCGAATTCTAGATTCTTTTTACACATCGAAGCAAAAAAAATTGGTCAAGTTTCTAATTCTAACATATCTTTGGTTGCGAAATTTTTGCTGACATGGACTCTTAATCACTCCGAAAAGCCAATATGGCGTTTAACTCTATAACTAGGTTTGTGTATAATCTACGTAAATATGATCACGTTTCAAGCTGTGTGCGTCCAATTCTGGGATGTAACCTTCGCTGCTTCTTTCGATTCAAAAGTTTGTCTCTACTCGTCAAAATAATGAAAAATAAATCGCCGGGTTATGAGAGTTCTACCGGCTGAGTTCTACCTGTCGGTTTCTGCTCGAAGCTAAATGATATGACCCAAAACACATAGTTGCGTCACCTCGTGTCGCCAGTTTTTCATTCATGCTGTGGAAGCTTGGAATCATTTTCCTTTGCAACTTAAGAACAAGATTGGACACAAACAGTTTTCTTCGTTACTATTTTCATATATATCACTGCAATCTCCTCACTAAACTTAATTTTAATTTGCATTTATGAAATATAAGAAAATTCACGATTTTGAATCACTTTCATTCATTCTCTCTTTTCTTACCATCCCTTTAATTTTGTACTATAATTCTTAATAGGACTTTACATTAAATTTAAAACTAATTGTAACTTAAAAAACTACCTGTATTATTATAAGAATTTATTCTTACTATACAGCGTTTTCTATTGAAATAAATACTAAAACTTAAGCCGCTGAGCCGGGTGGACAAAGGCCCTAAATCCGACGAGCTTAGCCGCACCTCGCCACCATGTACGGTTTTCGCTCCACCCATTCTTTTTTCCCTTTCCAGGTGTTTTCCTTTTCCCTCTGTCCAGATTTCTTACTTAAGCAAATTTTTTGTTCAAATCAAAGAAATAAAATTAATCTTTTACAAATATTACGTTAAAAATAACACAATTTTGAACCACCTGTATGCCACCTCAACGACTTTCAAACGTACTTTTCTCTTTCCTTCTTATCAAATAGCCGAAACAGTCCTTAGTAAGCTATGATAAGCTAGTTACTTTCAGATTCCCAGTTGCAAATCTGAGATGAATGTCCGCTTCTGTCTTAAATTGATAAATCCATGTCTGAATGCGAGATTTCTTTAACTAGTCGAAAATGATTTCCCATCAAAACAGACAATTTGCTTACCAAAAGTGTGTCTACATTTATTTTATCAGAGCCAGTTAAATGTTAAAATAAATAATGGCTTCCTGTATTCATGGAAGTCAATTGATGAAGCTTTTATGTGTAAAAAGTTTTCACTTAATCCGGTGTATCTAATTGTTAAACATCCATGTTAATTATGCACTGTCATCCCATTAAAGTAAATCAAGCTATGTATGATGTTGTTGCGTGAAATTACATTGTTCCAAACAAGTCAAGATTTAAATCGATTCGCCTACGCAACCCCTTCTTTGTCTCATAATTAATCTTATTTCAACGCGATTGCCAGTGCCATTATTTGTATTCATTCAATTTTTTTTAGTATAATCGGAAGTCAAATATGCATTGGAAGAAGTATTGGCGACCTACACTTGTTCACCCACGTATTTCGATTTCGATTTACATTACACAAACATTTTGGCGTTTAATAGAACTGATGATTCTCATAGTAATTGATTTTTGCTATCATAGTTTAGGACAGGAATGGATGACGGAATTTGATATCTCAAGGACATCAGTTTTCTGATTGAAGAGTGAAATCAATAACTAGGGTGGTTCAACAAAGTTGTATAAACCTAACCCATTTCCAGAGACTACAATTCTTGCTTTTTCTTTGATGATTCTGCGACTTGAGCTTCGAATCTCAAATGCAACAGACATGTTTTTGTTTACCATTAAGCCACGATTTTTATTGAAGAGACTTGTTACATCGTACTATTGTATTAATTAGACGCAAGTTTTATCAGTGAGCCTTAATTCGGTACAAGAGAGAGAAAGTTCAAAATAACGTTAAAGTAGTGTGTTTTGACGACTAAAGTTTAACTTCTTCAATCTCACATTTCCTTACCACCCCACTGAATTGGGTGAAGAAAGCATAAGTAAAACCTCAGAATAGTCGCATAGATTGTGTACTTGATTTGTTGTCGAACACCAAATGCTGCTTTTCGCATTTTACAATTTTCCCCTGTGTCATTTTATACTTTTTTCAAGTAGAGTTGATTTCTGGGAAATAATTCAAGATACTCGGCAGTGCTAAAAACGCCAAACGGAGGCCTGCTAGGAGGAGTTTCTGGAAACTCGTATCTACACACATTCATACATACCTGGTGGCGCAACAGAGCGGGGATCCCCGGGTCTATCATATTTCCCACAACCATATATTGCGAGGGAATGGAGCGAAACTAGGTATATTTTTTTAGCAACAAAAAACAAAGCCACAATTGGCCTACGGAATGAGAAAGACTCCAGATCTGAAAAGACTTCACATCCATATGTTAAAATCGAAACTAAAAGCTGCTTTGCCAACTTCTTCTTAATATTAATTGGCAGAATATATGTCTACTCATAGAAAGAGTGTACAAGATCGATTATAACGATACTATACTAGTTATTTGATCATTCCAAGATAATCTAGTGTTGAATCATCATTATCAAGATTGAACTCGCGTTGAAGGATAGACAATGATTTAGTTTTTGTAGGGTTCAATCTTACCTAATCATGCCTCATCCTTCAAGGCAAGATATGGTCTGGTATACGGACGGCTCAAAAATGGAAACTGGTACAGGTTCCGGCAATTTTAGCGACTGTCCCAGAACGAATTTCTCAGTAAGTCTGGGCAGTCACTCGTCCATTTTCCAAGCTGAAGTCTTTGCCATTAACGAATGTTCGAGAATAATATGTTCATCGAACACGAAAAACAAAACAATATTCATTGTTTCAGACAGCCAAGCTGCACTAAATGGCGTTAAGCTCATCTGTCATTAGATCCAAACTAGTCCAAGAGACAGTCATGTCACTCTCTGAACTAGCAAGGAAAATCGCTGTAATCCTTCACTGGATCCCAGCACACAAAGGCAATGATGGTAACGAGAAGGCAAACATCTTAGCTAAAGACGGCGCACCTAAATCATTCGTCGGACCTGAACCTTTCTGCATTGTAAATTTTTATTTTTTTTATGCTTTTGCACCTTCAAAAACACTGCCAAAAACATCTTACTGGAAGAATCAAATAAAGCTTGGCATAACTCATCTGACGGCCAAACTTGTTCAAAACTCTTTTTGCCAGAATATACTGAAAAAACATAAAAATTCGTACTGAACCTCAATAGGAAAACCCTAAAAATTTGCACAGGACTACTAACCGGCCACTGTTTTTTGAAGAAACATCTTCACCAAATGAGGCTGGTAGCGGACGCCATCTATAGACTATGCCTTGAAAATTAAGAAACATCTCTGCACATTATTACGAAATGTCCAGCACTTTTCCGCCATAGAAAGCAAATACTTGATTATGAGATCATCCCCCTAGATAAACTCAAACTCATTCACCCACAGGAGATTGCTAACCTCTGGTTCAACTCAGGAGCAGGAGAACTGCCCTGAAACCTCACATGGGCTGGCACAATAGGTTTCATTCAGACACCGCAGTGCCCAGAGGTGAGCAAGCTCAACCTGTCCCCTTAATCTAATCTAATCTAATCATTCTAATCTATATAGTATTGACGAATTGGTAATAACGGATAGATCATCATTGATTTTCGTAATTCCGTTTTAAGACCAAATAGAAAGTTAATTTACAGAGTGACAAAACAGATGGCAGAAATACAAGAGGACAAAGAATTGGTCCCTGATGGACGTTACAGGACGAAATGACGATAGCTAACTATTTTTATTGAAACCTTTCTTATGACTTATAAGGTGGGACAGTAGGTACTGGTTTAATCGAGGAGTTAGAAAAATTTAACAGAGCCACCAGTCTAATAAATAAAATGGAGGGGATAACAGAGTCAAAGGCTTTGGAAATGTCTAGTGACGTTAGTATGGTCTTATCATCTGGTTTGTCTAGTTCGCTTTAAATCTATTTGACATATCTGTACACCCAGACTTTCTCCATCAGCGATAAAAAGAGTCTATTTGTTTCATAATATTCATAATGGAACTAGACATCCAGGGCTGGTTACGGTCTATAAATTATTCGAATTTGTAATATTAAAATTTATCGATTAAGATTCAATTCTAATTGTGAAATTTTTCTTATAGTTGGAGTGTCGACTTGCCATCGAACGTAGCAACACGCGCCGCGCTAAGTGTCCGAATAACTCTCCAGTGCCACTTCCCACTACCCAAACAATTAATCAAAATAAGAAAAAAAAGCAAAAAAAAAAAAAAAAATAGTCCAACCAAAAATAAAACAACAATAAATCTATAGTCCTTCCAGCCGCGCCGCGAAAAGGAAAAAACTTGTGCAATTACATTCAGTGCTGTGAAAGTGAAAAACAAAGATAAAAATATAAAGCCACATTAACAATAGCCCTAACACAAAGTGCGTTACCTCGTTACATCGTCTCCTCCCCCACATCACTCTCGCAGTCCCAGTGACTGCACACGTCATTTCTTCGATTTGATAATCTCTTATCTTATCTAGGCAGTGTGTGCAGTCAATGAGGCTGTGGGTTCGTTAGGCGGATAGTCAATCAACGGTGTTGATTCCGTTGGTGAACTAAAATCAAGTTGCTAGCTAGGCATAACACCGCTAGTAATTTGATTTGGTTTTCTAATAGATCTACACTTGTTGATTATACTTAGTTAGCGTCTGCGATTGATATTTTGTTTTAAGTGTTTTTGTGAATTGTAATGTCGGGTAAGTTTAGAGTCGATTTTATCATCATTTCATTAGACACTGCAAAATGCAGGCCAGCTGTTTTGCCTCTGAGTGAAACACAGGTGGGTATTGATTCTGATCCCACATAGTTCAACCTGCCTGGATATAGCTTAGTGCCATTATTCTTTTCCTCCCACGGCCTCGCCGTATATGTTAGACATGATATTGCTTACCAACTTCTACCAAAATACGGCCTCTGTTCTAATACGAACTTCAATTTCATGTATTTAAAATTCACCGTCCATAAACAAATCATTCATTATTGTTTTATTTATAGAAGCCCCAATTTAGATAGCAATTCAACCTCTAACGAGTTTGATGCGCTATCTGACTCCATAATAAGAACTGTTTCGTTTTATCCTCACACTGAAATCGCAATTGCGGGCGATTTCAATGTACACAATTCTGGTTGGCTTCGACATTCTGGCCAGACAACACCCGAAGGAAAATGTGTTGAGATCTTCGCTGAGTTTAACGAATTAACTCAACTTGATGATGAGCCCACTCGGGTTCCAGATATTGAAGGCCATGCGGCACAATGAAGTCCAAAAACGGGATCTGGCATGCATTCAAAACGAAGGAGGGTGCTATGAGCACTTTTCATAATTGTATTTGTATTCAATACATAAAAAACTACTAAAAGTGACCATATTATTGTTTTATTCTTTTTATTTTGTATTCAAGTTTTAATATTATTTTTCTTTCGTAGCTATTCCTTCCAGTCCGCTACAACAAATTAACTTACAAGGCAATAGAAATCATCAATATGAAAACAGCATCGTACTGTATCATATACAAAGGTCCAATGGGAAGATCTGTTAAACTAGAAATAAGAAAAATTTGCAAACAAGAGCGAATTGATTAAAAAATTTGGTTTTTTCTTTTGAAATATAAATTTATTTTTTTATTATCGAATAAACGTTTTTAAGTAAATTGAGCTTCTTAATATACAATAATTTTTTTTAATTTTATTTTTCATCTACAATGTGGTGGTGCATCATTATATCCACCTTGGAGTTGGTGGTACTTCTTCCTCTTCCTCCATCTCTTCTTGAAACCCCATCATTGGCATTGGGAAAGGTGATGCTTCATCTTTCTCAACCTGTTCTATAAACTCCACTTCGTCTTCATCCTCTGATAGAATTTCCATTATCGAGCTCGGGAATGGAAGTTCTTCATTTTCCTCCAGCCTTGGCAAAATTTCTATCATCGGGCTTGGAAATGGTAGTACTTCGTTGATCAGTTTTGGGGTTGGTGGTGGTGGTGGTGCTTCTCCATCTCTTATAGGGTTCCATGCCATCCGACGCATTGGCTCAACCCTTTGGATAGGCCTTGCTATTAAATCGATAGACAAATTTTACTTTTAAAAAAATATAAACTTTATTTCACTATTTGATATTGTCTTTCGCGGGGTTGAAATCGGACTGCCGCATGCCGAGTCGTGTCCTATGCTCGCATTTGTTGGCTCGCGATGCTGGTGGTTGTCCTTGTGTAGGTCTATATCTATTTTGGTTCGTGTTAACTCATTAGTGTTTACGACCATCTGTTTGTCGTAAAACTAGAGAAACCTTGATGAGTGTTTTCGGGATTTTGGTGGCGTAGTATCGAAATGTGTTAACCTGCTATCCTCGGTTTTTATTTTAGCTAGAATTACTTCTAGCGTTTCCTCCTGGTTGGCAATGTCCATGATAGTTCTTGACTGAACTTATATGATATATAACTAATATGAAATGAAGTATAATTGTATCTAATTCTAATAATGATCAACTCATCATCTTTTATACAAGAATAAAATTAATTGAATACTACTAAATACTACTAAAATAGACTTTGACAGAAACACTGTAGACATCAAATCTAGTTCTTATTGTTTCGAACAGAATATAAAAGAATAATATGAGATAAAGCCCACCAAAAATATCCTTTACAGATTCACACCAATATACATGAAAAAGATTTTACTATGTGTGATAGACATAAAGTGTAAAAAAAAAATTTGATAGGATCGGCAGATACAAATATTTAAAAAAGATCCTTTTACAATTCAAAGATATATATTTTTATCTCTTCCATGTGTGTGTGTGTGTGTTGAGGATCAATCGCTTAGAAATTCAAAAGGATGCTTTGGAACCTGTTTTCTTTTTTTTAATATGAGATAGAAACAATGTAGAGACTCCTTTTTTTATGTTACTTTAACGTTGTCATAGATTTTTGTTTTTGAAGATACAAATACTATTCTTATTGCGATTTGAAAAAAAAAAAATACCAATTCATTGTTATATATTTTTTTATTACCTCAAGTTGAAATGAATTTTACTTTTAAATATGCGGTTTATTTTTATGACCCCAAGCATAAATGTGCTTTTACCATCTTCACATATAAACCTTAAACCTTAATAAATGTAATGATACATTACAACAGTAAAATAAAAAAACAGTTAAAAATCGATGTTCATCAATTAGAAGCATTCGTATTGCATTGTTCTATGAGAGTGATTCATAGTGTACAGCGTTCAGCTCACATTCAAAAGCAGATCAGAGCAGTTAAGAGAGCAGATCGAATAGCTTAGAATCAGTCCTCTACGGTTCAAAACATAATTCATATTTAGTTGTTCATCATAAGCGTGCAATTTTATTTCAAACACTTTTTTCGAAGTTTATTCACAAGCTGATGTAAAAATAGTAACTCAACATTATGATGCACTTGAATGATGAAGTAACAAAAGAAATTACTGAAACAACTGATGCCATACGAAAAAAACCTCACACCAGGCCAGATGCAATAATCACTCTAACGAAATTGTTTCAATTTTTGAAGAGTTAAAAGAAGGAAACATAATTTAATGATTTATTACAATATTAGAGTTGATAAATTTGGACGTTTCTCAAATAGATAATAAAGTTAAAACAATAGAGTCTAAATGGGCCCAACAGAAAACGAGGAGAGTAATGATCACCAGAATCACGTTGAGAATAAGGGGTGTCACGACCATCTGCGAAAGGTTTTCTAATGCACACAAGATACAAATAAAAATTTAGATTTTAAACGACTTCAAAACCTTAAGCAACCAAAGGCAATAGTGACGTTTCTATAAAGAATTGTCTTGACGAATCATACGAACTACATACACAATGTATTCAATTTGAAGTCGAGAAATTAGAGAAAAACTTTTTTTTTTGTAAATACCATTGACAGCTAAAACTGAAATTATTACTAGAGACGAATCCGATATAAATCTTCGAGCAAATCCATCTGAACCTTAGTAGCACATTGACAAGATAGCAGACAATAATGTCCAACATAAATATCAAGTTCATTTTCGATGAGATCATGGATTTTATGAAAGCACATCAACATGAGCATCATGAATATCTGACAGGATGCTTATCCTTCTTGAAGATGTATAGAAACGTGTCCTCCTCTACCACATCGAAACATGGATGTCATTTTGTTAACTGCCCTTGGGCAAAGAATTTATGCCAAGACGGACCTGATACTTGTGCATGTTATTTGATTGAAAATAGAATGCTCAAAGTAAAAAAGTTAATGTTGTTGTACGAAAGATTAAAATAAATAGATTAAAAATAAAAGAATATTTGAAATGTATTATTTCAAATCCAGCTTGCCGTCAAAGTACAACTGCCCAAGCGCTTCTCTCTTGACCATTAATTTAGTCATTATTTGACATGGGTATCTTAGCATCTGAAAATGAGAATTATCGATATCTTCTCACTGTAGTACATACATTTTCCAAGTTTACATAGACAGTTTCTATTTAAAACAAAACGGGGACCCCTTTCGTTGTAGCTTTAGAAATTTACTAAATGAGGGTCACGATCCAAAGAACTTAAAACAATTCATGGAAAAAGAATTTCTTTTTTTGCAAGACACATTTTCAGCTTATGGAAAAATATCACATATCACACGAATCACTATGCAACATTTAAAGCTCTAAAAGCATAAATTGTCGAACGATTCAGGATGAGAGCAAAATAAAAAAATGATTTTAATTTTTTCAGTTTATTTTATTTATCGAAAGAAATTTCTGCTTCCTCTTTTGCTTCGGCTTTTGATTAAAGATGATTTGGTCCAAAATTTCAATTGTTTGTTGTTGTTGCAGTTGCTGTTGCAGTTGCTATTGCTGTTGCTGTTGCTGTTGCTGTTGCTGTTGCTGTTGCTGTTGCTGTTGCTGTTGCTGTTGCTGTTGCTGTTGCTGTTGCTGTTGCTGTTGCTGTTGCTGTTGCTGTTGCTGTTGCTGTTGCTGTTGCTGTTGCTGTTGCTGTTGCTGTTGCTGTTGCTGTTGCTGTTGCTGTTGCTGTTGCTGTTGCTGTTGCTGTTGCTGTTGCTGTTGCTGTTGCTGTTGCTGTTGCTGTTGCTGTTGCTGTTGCTGTTGCTGTTGCTGTTGCTGTTGCTGTTGCTGTTATTGATAATTTTGCTGACCTTGTTGTAGTTGCTGAAATTGTTGCTGTTCTTGTTGCTGATGATGCTCGTTATCTTTCATGTGGAAGTCAACTTCCACGGACATCTCCCCGTATGGCCCTGAGGATGTTGCTGTTCTTGATAATGTTGCTGACCTTGTTGTAGTTGCTGAAATTGTTGCTGTTCTTGTTGCTGAGGATGCTGCTGTTCTTGATAATGTTGCTGACCTTGTTGTAGTTGCTGAAATTGTTGCTGTTCTTGTTGCTGATGATGCTCGTCATCTTGCATGTGGAAGTCAACTTCCACGGACATCTCCCCGTAGGGCCCCAGCTGCAAGTTGCAACGTTTAGGGAGAAAAACCTTTAAGAAAAATGAGTCAAAATTGAACAGTTAGAAATTTTTATTTTATAATTACCTTGCATTCCTCCAGTTCAATGAGGATATGCTCCCCAAATTTGGTGTTGCACCTCTTTGCCTTGAGTATCGGGTACCTCTTTTTTTGTACAACCTTCGAAAGGCTTAAAATAGGCTTTTGGTAGGTAACCAACTCAGACGACGAAGACGAAGACGACCTTACTGCTTTTTTAATTTTGTTGAGGAAAGACATGATGATGATGATGATTTTTGGAAGATTTTTCAGACGATCGTATGATTGTTCAAAAATAAACTGAATAGAAAACTCAGAGAGTATTTGCTTTTATAGTATAGACTCTGGTTATTGGTACTTGGTATTAAAAAAAAAAAGAGACAACATGGCATTCAAGAATTGAAAACAAATTATTCCATAGCTTATCTATAAGTTGTAACTACCTCAACCCTCTATCAATAATAACATTACATTTTTACATTGTTGGTATATTTTACACCCCCGGTACAACAAAAAAATATACACAAGTGACACTGCTTGTGGAGTTCTGAGCGGACGAGACAGTGTTTTAAAATTAATGAAAACCATCCACAACCACCAATACCGGATGTGACAAATCAATCCCAAACCTTCAAATCTTGCCAGCAAAATTAAAAATTCAGAACAAAACATGGGTCGCATCCTTACTTTACAGTATAGCTATGCACAATCAATTTTCGGATGTGACGAAATGCATTAAGTACAATATATGTTTCAAAACAAAACAAATATCGGACGAGGCCAAATTCTCTATTTTACATCAAAAACTAAGCACCACCAATTGTCAATGAAATCTATAATACAAAAGGAAACCTATTCATTTATTTCATTTCGTCTTCTGCACATATAGTTTCTAACCTTCACATTCTGTCTGTCATATCAATGCATCGATATTCACAAAAAAGCAGAAAAACAATGTACGATTGGATTTTTATCATCTCATCATCATCATCCTTCCTTACAATGTGTATTACTTTATTTTACCTTCCTCTGCAATAAAAACACACAACACAGATACTCGGTTTCAACATTGATCATGTATTTTATTGCTATGTGAACATGGGTCACTTCCTTAAAACGACTTGCTCATACACAATCTATGCCCAACCAAATATCGGACGTGACTAAATTCTCTAGCGTACAGCCAAAACCAAAAAAAAACATTCCTACTACCCTCACCTACCGGCGCACAAATTCCAAACTTATAAAAAAAAAATCAACCACTTCCGAGCGCCAGCGAAATCTAAAACAAAAAACCATAAAAAATACTCAATAGAAACCATCTTTCCCCTTTATTGTCTCTATTTTCTTATCTCATATCCCAATCTCAGCCCTACCTTTTCCTATATCTATCAACAAACTACCAAAATTTCACACCCCCATTCTAAGATCTATCAACAGAACGTGTCTATTCTTCGCACACACACAACATTACTTTTCATTTTTTCTTTACTCTCATCCCATCGTAAGGATCTTCAACCTACGTGCCTCTAAACGCTTTTATCTCCCTTTGATCAGACCGACGGCACCCTTTTGGCTCGCTCAGAACACTCTCTCTCTATCTCACTCTAGATCAAAAGGTCTCACTCTAAAATTCCCAGGCCTAAGTATCCCTCTTCCTACTGATATGGTCGGAAGAAAACATGCCCGATGAATGGAACCTCAGTATCGTATGCCCGATCCTAAAGAAGGGAGACCCTCACAATTGCGCCAATTATAGAGGAATAAGCCTCCTTAACGTCGCTTATAAGATCTTGTCTCTGTAATATGTGAACGTCTGAAACCACACGTCAACAACTTGATAGGTCCTTATCAATGTGGTTTTAGACCAGAGAAGTCCACAATAGACCAAATTTTCACATTACGGCAGATCTTGGAAAAAACTCGAGAACATAATATCGATATTCACCATCTCTTTATCGATTTCAAGGCCGTATATGATAGTATTTACAGAGACGACCTGTACAGAGCCATGTCTAGTTTCGGCATCCCTGCAAAACTCGTACGACTATGCAGGATGACTTTGGAGAATTCACGCTGCTCCGTCAAGGTTGGTAAAGAGCTCACCGAGACCTTGGATGTCGAAAAAGGTTTTAGGCAAGGCGACAAACTGTCATGCGATTTCTTCAACACCGTACTTGAAAGGATTGTTACAAACTCAAACGTCAACACCAGAGGAACAATCTTTCAAAAGTCTGTACAATTACTCGCCTATGCAGACGATATTGACGTAATGGGGGAAAAAAGCGTGATGTCATAGGTGCTTTTGCGAGTATTGAAACAGAAGCGGCAAAAATGGGTTTGATGGTTAATGAGAGCAAAACGAAGTATATGCTGTCATCAAACAAGGACACAGAACATTGACGAATTGGACAAAACGTCACAATAGACTGACATCACTTCGAGGTAGTACAGGACTTCGTCTACCTAGGATCCGCTGTAGACACGGACAACAACATCAGTGCGGAGATCAAACGGAGAATAACTCTTGCCAACCGTTGCTTCTTTGGGTTAAGAAAGCAATTGAGAAACAAAACCCTCTCCAGAAAAACCAAGGTAACCTTGGATAAGACCCTAATCATACCAGTCCTGCTGTACGGCGCGAAAACATGGACCTTATCGAAAGCGGATGAGGAAACCCTTGGCCGTTTCGAAAGAAAAATTCTCCGAATGATCTTTGGTCCCGTATGCGAAGACAATGTGTGGGGAAGAAGATACAACAACGAGCTGTATGAGCTGTACCGCGACATGGGCATAGCCAGAAGAGTACATACGCATCGCGAGGCTAGGATGGTTGGGTCATGTAGAGCGGATGGATCCAAACGCTCCGGCTTGACGGGTTTTCGTAAGCACATTGCAGGGAAATCGCGGAAGGGGAAAACCTCGTCTTAGGTGGCGCAATCAAGTGGATGAAGACCTCAACCGACTTGGAGTGCGAAACTGGAGAGAGCTCGCCCGAAATCGAAATCGTTATAGAAGGATGTTGGTTGAGGCCCAGGTTCACCCCGAACTGTAATGCCCACCTAAGTAAGTAAGTAAGTTTCCAGTTCTCAAAAAACGCTAAACCATAAATCACCACACATCCCTGTCATAAAAAAAAAAATACATGCCATTTGTCAGGCGTCGATTCGCCACAGCAAAAACCTAAGGCGAGTTGAGGGAAAACCTAGGTCAACCCTAGGGCTCAAAAAACACTCAATTTGACATTCAGGGTGACTTTAGGTTTCTCAAAGAAAGCTTTGTGGCAACCCCAGGGTGACCCTAGAGCTTCAATGAACAAACCTTATGTAACCTGTGAATAACACCGTATTTTATAGTGAATACCGTATTGAGATCAGAACAGTGGTTTTTGGATTCCCGTTCCCGTTCCTGTGAGAAAATGGTGATGAAATATAGTCTATATTACTCGGGGACAATGAAGCACCCTTACAGTGAAAGAATTTTTGTAATCGGTTCAGAACTCTCTAAGTTCCCTCATGTTTTCTTTTCCTGTCCCGTCTTCGTGGGTATATGGGGATAAACAATTGTTGAAGGTTGAATTTTAAATTCCTGTTCCCGTTCCCGCTCCCAATCCGTTCTTGTGGGAATTTAGGGATGAAACATAGTCCATGGTTATCAGGGGCAATGCAGCACTCCGGCGGCAAAAGAATTTTTGGAATCAGTCTAGTATTTTTCAAGCTCCCCGTTATGTTTCCATTTCCGAGAGAATATGAAAAGGAAATCTAGCCTAAGATGTTATTTCTCAGGTTCTATGCCATTTTTGTGTTCCAAATTTCATTCAAATTGGATTAATAGTTTTAGTGGCTCTTTAATACAAATTTTTAGCTCTCGTTAACGTTTCCATTCCCGTTCCCGAGTACTTTAGAGGTTATGTAAATCGCGCAATGAAATAGAAATAAATAATTATAGTCAACGAATTGTCGTCAAAAAAAAAATTGCAATAATTTATTTTCAGATTAAAGTAGAATGCTGCCAGTTCCAGAATCACAAAAGCATTACCATCAACTTCATTTTGTCGTGGTCGCAGTTGTTGTGGGTTGTGGCTGATGGGAACGAACTCGTTGCATTCTTAACCTATCCACTCCATTTCCACTCACTATCGAACGTATTTGTGACATACTTATACGACTATTGTCTTTATATGTCTCTCGCTGGTCATCAGTTCGGTTAGCACGTTTAATTTTCTATCTACATATAAAGCTACGCCGCGCCGCGCCGGGCGGGTCAGCTAGTGTGATTTGAATTACTTGTTGAAGTCCAGGGAATATAATATGAAAAATTGGCTGGATTATAGTTAAAGTAACACAAAAAAAAATTTAAACCTTTGTTCTTACCATACCAGTCACAAATTAAATCAAAAGAATTCTTAGAAACAAACAATCCAATAATAAAGATATGTACTTGTTATTTATTTTTAAATTTCTCATTGTCAAAACAAAAAACAAAATTATTGTTTTAATTTAATTCTTTAATCATTATAGTTAAGATTAAAGAAATTCTTACGTTTACTTTATTTCAATTCCTTTTTTCCATATATACTTACCTTTTAAACCTTTCCTAGACCTCCACGAACATTTCAAGAAAAAGATAAGATAAATCCGTTCAGCCGTTCTCGAGTCTTGGCCAGACTAACGAACATCAATTCATTTTTATATATAGAAAATAAATATAATCTAATCTAATCTAATTAGTGAGCTGTATTTTCGTTTTGTTGTGATACCCGTGGCCTGATGGTTAGCTTGTCCACCTGCTAACCCAAAGATTCGAAGTTCGAATCCCAGCAAAGGCAAAAATGTTTTTCCACGGGTATCGCCTTTCGCGAGTGATCGAAAAATGCCCCCTAAGCTGAAGGGAAGGCTCTACACAGCAGTTGTCCGTCCAGCTCTGACATACGGTTCACAATGTTGGACAATGTACAAAAAGTATGAGAGCAAATTGACGGCAGCCGAAATGAAGATGCTTCGGATGACAGCAGGAGTAACAAAGCTTGATCGAATTAGAAGTACTAAGATCCGTGGAAGCCTTTATGTCAAAAGTACCATCTTGGACAAAATTCAGCACGACCGGCTCAGTTGGTATTGTCATGTTCAAAGGAGAGATCCGCAGAACCCCGTCCAAAAGGCAATATCGTACAACGTTTCAACAAATTCGCGACGAAAAAGAAAAGGCAGGCCAAAACACTCCTGGTACAAGCAAATGCAAAAACAGCAGCATTTGGTTGGCCTCAGACATGGAACAATCCAAAACCGGGAGGCTTGCCGACGCTTTCTGAGGTCAACGCGGCGTACCCCACAGGCGGATCACTAGTGTGAAGCAGAAAAGTGGGAGAGTTGTGATCGCTTCAAGATCACTACTCGTAACGCCGGAAATGGAAAGAAGAAGAGGATCGCCTTTCGCGAAAAATTGGCAAGTCCTCCGTCAGTAAATTCATTGCCATGAAAAGCGCTTTCTCAATTAGCCGTTCGGAACGGGCAGAAAATTGTAGGTCCCCTCCATTCCCTCACAAGTTGCTCGCTCTGTTGCGTCACCTTATTTAGTTATTTATTTATATTTTCGATGTGTTGATAAATTTTGGGAAGAAGGTTTGGGTGCATGGTGGTAATATTTGTTGGTTTTTTTGTTGTAAGAACTTATGTATTTTGCTGTGTTGTCTCTTTGTTAATTCTATTGCGAGTTTTTGTGTGTATTTGTTACGTAGCAAATCCTGGAAAAAAAGATACCCCAATTAATTATCATTTAATCAAATAACTTGAACCTACTTACCATAGTTCGTACAAAAATTTCCTTCTTTTTTTTTTTTGTTGTTTTTATGTCGTCAATCAACCCTAAAAAGTATATTAAAAATAAAGTAAGCTGATTTCAAGAAACAAGAATGAGAGTTTGTTTACAAAATTCAAATAGGTACCTAAGAAATGTATGTATGTACCTATGAAGATATGTAAACAAACTCCCACCTGAGGTTTAACAAAAACAAAAGAACACAATACTTACCTGTGAAAGTTCAAAAGAAAATGAAACCACCTAAATAAGAACAAAAAAAGAAATAGGAAAACAAAACAAAAAAACTAATTCGCGAAATTAAACGAAATAAGAAACAAAACAAAAAAAGTAAATACAAAAGGTAAATTCGCGAAACACCGACAGTATCAATTATTGATTTGACATTTAGATTACGCACTGGGTTGCGCAGACTATCCATCTCCCTCTAACTCAAAGTAATGAGTTAATGCAATTCAGCAATATAATAATGCAATACATACAGCCTTATTTATAAACCCGTATTATCGGCGGATTAAGGTTACTACGAACTTAATACTCCACTAATACTCCAAACCTTATTTATAAAAAAAATACACCAGTATTAGCGGCGGATTAAGCTAATACTGGTTCATAGGAGTTTTAAGGGAGTATTAAGGTCGTATTAAGGTCTAAATGTCATTTTGTTCAAATTTTTGGAGGAAAAGTGGAAAATTATTTTGGTTTTGTGAATAATTTTAATTGTTTTTCCGCCTTAACTACGAGATAAATAAATTAATAAATGAAAACTAATATTTCTTGTTTTGTTTTGTTTAATATCCATTTTGGAAAAATTTCCGCCAACCACAAAAAAAAAATAATCATAATGCTCGGGTTCAACGCAATAAAGTTTTTCAGATAATCTAACTTTTTTTGGCCTCTGATTGGTCAAAAATCACGCATCAAAAGAAAATCTAAAACTTTGGCCAATCAGAGCCCGAAAGAAGTTAGATTATCTGAAAAAACTTAATGCATTGAACGTGCAAAATGAAGTCAGCTGGGATTTGTTTACGTTTATAGTAACCAGAGCTATAGATGGGTCATTTTTTTGATGAAAAATTTGACATAAGCAAGTATTAACTAATACGGGTTGGAAAATGTTTTATAAATAAGGATTCGCTCGACCTGGCGTAAGGGAGTATTAAGTGCTAATACTAGTATTAACTAATACCAGGTTGAACCGAGTATTAGCGAAATCTAATAAATAAGGCTGGTAAGGTTTAAAGAAATTTGAGAGAGATATGTAAGTTTTTTTTATCGTAGGTTAATGTACATATGTATGTGTTATTGATTAGATGATAGGTAGTGGAAGTATTAAATTGGGTATGACTATAGCTTAATAAAAGGTTTGTTCGTTGAAGCCCTGGGGTTGCCCTAGGGTCGCCACACAGCGTTTTTTGAGAAACCTAAATTCGCCATGAATGTCAAATTGAGTGTTTTTTGAGCCATAGGTTTGCCATAGGTTTTCCCCAAACTCGCCCTAGCTTTTAGCTGTGGCGATTTGAGGGCTGTCAAATGGCATATGCTTTTATTTAAATGACAGAGATGTGTGGCGATTTGTGGATTAGCGTTTTTTGAGGACTGGAAAACCCAGGTTTTTTTGACAACTCATGGGGTTGTCAAGAAAACCTGGGTCAACCCTGGGGAAAGTTCAACGAACAGACCTAAAGAGTAAGGTAGGAAAAAGCATGTATGTATGTAGGTGTGTGTTGAAAGGGGTGGACACTGGACAGTTAGTGAGAAGTACAGATGGTAACATAGACATAAATGAAAAATTTTAAAGAATAAAGGAAAACGTTAATCAGCTGTTTACCGATCCAAATAGAGACGTAATTATGTATTGATGTAGCAACGGATTTCGAGCTAAGTGCTTATGTACCCGAGGAGCAAAAGAGTTAACAAAGAAAAGAAAATTGTAGAAATTTCTTTTGCAAAAGAACAGCTGACAAAGGAAGTTCGGCACTGATCTTTAATTGTATAAAGTCAAAGTCAAGCATAAAGTCAAGTTTTAAAGTAAAGTTTGCAATTTGGTTGTGAAACTAATACCTAAAGAAGAAAGAAAATATAAAATAAAGAATATAAAACAAAAAAGATAGAAAGTTGAAGGTACTGAAGGAAAAACTTTGAGAAGCGAAGTAGAAGAAAATAAAAAAAAAAGCAGAGGTTGGTTAGAAAACCTCTGCAAGGTTTTTTTTCTGCCTAACCAAGGTCAAGGAAACCATAGAGGATCCATATAGGAAAATATATTATGTAGATACATATATGAGGAGACTGAGGAGGAGAAGGAAGGAAGAATCAGAAGAAATTTAAGGATTATAGAAAAAGGATCCGAAAGTGAATTTGGAGAATAAGATTGAAAGTGAAAAATTAAAGAATAAGAACTGAAAGCGAATTGAAAGAATAAGAAAATAATAGTGAATTTGAATAGAGATTGGAAGAAAAAGAAAGAAAGAAGTTTAAATAGTTAAAAAAGTGTAAAGTAAAGAAGAAAAAAAAAAAGAAAGAAAAGAAGAGAGTAAAAAAGTATAGTGAATTTTATTAGCTATAAAGAGGGTGGAAATAGAAAAACCCCACAAAAAAAAGAGGAAATTTGTGGAAATATAATATATATGTATATGTATATGCATACAGGTTTTAAAATAATACAGTGTAAGTGTCTCACGAGTGCTGCCGGCAGGACAACGGGGGATATCACCAAAGAAAACTGTAAGTTTGGTTTTTTTTTTTTTAAATTACTTTTCACATTTGTTGAAAATACATATATACACATATACGAAGTCCCGTATCAAATTAGAAATAAAGAATTTCCAATTTTTTTTTATATGTATATATGCATATAACCTTGAAGTAATTTAGATAGTATGCCTTGTTGCAAATATTGAATTTTTTTCTCTTTTGACCAAAAATAAATGGTGGTAAAATCTTTCATTCCCTCACAAGGGATGGATGTGAGAAATGCGCTAGGCCCAGGGGCTCCTCGCTCTGTTGCGCCACCCTATTTATTTATTTATTTTTAAAATCTTTAAAAGACGGTTTTTTTTAGAAGTTCTGTTTTGCTGATTATGGATTGCTAAAGTAAGCATAAAGGTGTGTGATGGCTGAACTAGGCCGTCCAATGTGAACGGTGATGGTTGGTGGTGAAGTTTCGGGTTCTTTTGGTTCATGACGATTTGACTGACAGGACGTAATATGACAGACTAGGTTTCAGCTGGTAGGTCATTTCAGGGGCCATCTTCACAAACGAGGCCAAGAAGATGGCATTTGGTTGTATCGGACCGATGCAAGGGAGGGTTGGTCATGACTTCGTCACTAAAACCTGACGAGCGCATCGGAGATTCCAGCAGAGTTTCATCCGACGGTGAAAGAAGATAAGGGTGCTTTCGGTTTAAAAGGTATCAAATTTAGTAATAAATAGTATTAAGTAGGTAGTAGGTTAGTTTAGGGTATTTTGGTGTTGGGTTTGGTATGTAAGATAGGGATTAAGTTTTTTATTACTCTTTCTAATTTTTTTTTCTTTTGGAAAAAAAATTTCCTTTCGGTAAAAATTTGATTTTTTTTTTAATTGAGGCACCACCTTCTTTTGTCCTTGGATGGAGCTCACGTTTCTAGGTTTGCATTTCCTTTTGTTCCATTTCCTTCGTCCTATCCTTATATAGTAGTTTCCTTTCCTGTTCCTTTTCCATTCCTTCCTTAATCCTAGGCACGAGAATTTTGCTTAGTGAGTGGGAGGTACTAGAGAAAGAGCAAGAATCCCCCCCATCCGACGAGTTAGTTCCGAGCAACCACAAGCGTGCCACTGCTCTTTTCAATAGTACCAAAGTTCATCCCCTGTGGATTCCCAGCTCCTAACTATGGCGCCCAACGAGAGCTAACGATAGTCCGACCTCGGCCTATCGTAGATAATTTTCATTACTTTTTATTTTTTTTCCCATTTTATTTTTTTTTACTAAGACCCGATGCGAATCTAGGGACAGAGGGAACTCTTGGTGTTCATGAATCGGTGACTGTTATCCAGTCTGAAGGCTTTACGTCTGAGACCTGGTGAGGTAGCTTACTTTTGATTCAGGATAACGCCAAGAGTAGAGTGAGGTTAACGACGTCTAACTTTCAGCTTTCCGTTGAGTAGGGCTTACCCAACTTCTCGTGAGCTAGAGGATTAGACGTCGAGAATTTCATTCATGTGGAAGTAAATTCTCACTTTGGAGCCAACCATATTTCTGGCTAAACGCCGAGGTTTATGTAGTGGTTTTGAAGTGGGGATGAACTGAAGCACCAGCTGGACTCCGAGCGCACCAGCCGAAACAGACGAACAAATACTTAGACAAGCCAACCAAGACTTTGAAAAAATCTACCATCAACCGGTAAACATTTGCTTAGTGAGTGGGAGGTACTAGAGAAAGAGCAAGAATTCCCCCCATCAGACGAGTTAGTTCCGAGCAACCACAAGCGTGCCACTGCTCCTTTCAATAGTACCAAAGTTCATCCCCTGTGGATTCCCAGCTCCTAACATATTGTTTTATTGCTTTTATGTGTAGATCTGCTGCGATGTAGTGTATATTGCTGTAAATTTCTAAATGCAGTGCGTATAATTTTTCGTTTAGGTTGGCTTTTTTACTGTGTAGAAACTAGAAATTTTATTTCCTCTTTTATACGTATGCTTTGTATTATATTTTGAGTTTTTATGGCGGCTTGGGATTTTGATTTAATTTTGTTGTGTATTATATATGGTTTTTAAGACATCTTTTGTTGAATATTATGTTGAGGTTGAATTTTGCTAAGTTCTCATTTGTATATTTGTATTGCAAGACAATTTTTGTTTGTTCAGTTGTTATAACCATTTTTGGATTTTTTTGTCTCCAATTTGTGTTAATTAATAATAATAGGCGAGTTTTATTGAAATTCTATATTCACTTATATTCACTTAAGCAAAACATCGCAACAACAACTTCTAAATGAATAGCGTAAGTGAACAAAAATAACTCATTTAGCTAAGTGAACAACAGGGATGGTTGGTAAATTTCTTTTTTGGAACCCAGAGGTTGGCAGTCTTTGGGTTGTGTTCGTTAATATTTCTGATTTTCGAAAACATATTGAATAAGTCTGTTTCTTTACTTTTGTGCACAGAAATTCACAATCTGTCATATTTTAAGGAGTGGTTGCAAAATTCTCTCAGAAACTCTCTGAAAGAGCGTAATTGTCTTAAAAGCAAAGAAATGCCTTGAACAAAACATTCGCAGCAACGCAACGCTTGGAAAAACGTCTGATTGACAGTTGTTGTACTTGTTTTGGCTGTGCAGGACTTCTGTCCACAGAAATTTTAGTGGCAGAAATTCGCAGGGTGGGGAAATTTTTAACTCTCTCGAGAGCACTCTCTTTTGTTCACTGCTACGAAAAATCGCTGTGCTGGAACGGCATAAGACTGCCTTTCGCCGAATTTCGGTGCATTTCGTGCGAATTTTCAGTAAAGAAACACACCTAATAGCTAATAGATGAGTCAGGTGGTGACTTGGTGGGGACATAAATAGACACACAGTTACTAACACACACACACACACACACAAGGAAAGTTTCGCAATCGGTCAGAAAAAAAATTTCAAATAAGAACATCAGAACCAAGGCAACCAAAAACATGAGTCACTTGCTAGCTTATTACTTTGTAACGAAATAGACCAGTGCCCCTCTCTCTCCTTGTAGACCACCGTTACAACCTCATGGCTACAGGCGCATGAGGCTGATCCGGGCAGCAGGAAAGAGAGGGGTGCCCAGGCTACGACCCCCTTTGGAATGCTTGTTTGTTTGGGCTAAGCTCGTCGGATGCGGTGAGTTCTTGGAGCCGCAGCACTGGACGGTCGTTACGAATCTCATGCCTATATTATTCGTTGAAGAGGGACTCGATTACCTGTACGTGGAGGGGTGATTCCAATAAGGGGGGAGGGCCCAGATGTTACTGGCCCTCGGAGGATTTTCCCACCCTTGTATCCGGTCGGATACCACCAATGGCTACCACTACCTCCCGGAATATGTGGTAGCCCCTAATCCACAACTACCTACCGCCCCTGTCCTTTAACCACCAGCTTACCTCATTTTAACCCCTTAGCTTCTCATTCTTCTACCTTGTCTTTATCAAAAAGCCATAGTTTAAAACGTTATAAAATTTTTATTGGGCACTTAGGCAATTCTACTCATTAGTTCGTGATCATTAATTTCAATTCATTAATTTAATTAATTTTTTATTAATTAATTTATTAATTAATTTAAATTAAAATAAAAAAAAAACCAAAATTTAAACATACTAGGTGGCAACCCTATTTCCCTTTCCGGTAAGTATCTATTCAATCTCTTTATATAGTTGAAGGATTATTAAAATTAAAAAAAATTTTTTTTCAGATGGCAATTTACAATTAAATTTTCAGGTAATTATGTTTATTCTAATTTTACATTATATTATATTATATATATAGATTATTTCTTTGAAATTATTATTATTATTTTTTTTTTTCAGATGGCAACTCCTTTTTGGTAAGTATCTATTTAATCCTCCATATATTTCAAAGATTATTTAACTTTAAAATTTCTTTTTTTTTCCAGATGGCAACACTCAAATAACTTTTCAGGTAAATATCTTTACATAATTCAACATATTTTATAGCCTACTACTTCCATCATTTTTTTTTTCTCTCAAATTTTTTTTTTTTTTTTTTTTCAGAGCAGATGGTAACCCTCTTCTTACCCTCCAAAAACCAAATAAAATTTTTACATACTGGTTGTTCAACCAGCCATACTCTATAGATTAAACAAATTAACTATGTATATAATAGATCACTTACTCAGAGGTTGTTATGTTGTTGTTTTCTCTTTTGTTTTGCATCCAACGTAGTGCACCACCTTGGTTGAAACACCGGATCTCCACTAAAAAAAATTATTCAAAAAATTTTGTTTGGATTTTGTTGGGATATAAAATTGGTCACACCGCACACACTATTATTACCATATATATTGAATTCTTTTACCATGCCTCAAATCTAGCACTAGTATCATGAACAGGATATTATTCCACCACTTAGCTAAAGTTATTTGCCACTTCCTTTTTTTATATATAAATATATATATATATCTATTCTCTTTTTCTTTTCTTCTTTTAATCTTATGTTACTATTTACAATTTTTGATACACTTAACCATACGCGGGACTCGGGAATATAAAGGTAGGAGCGGGGTAACACTGAATCACACGCGGTTGAGGGCAAGGGAGGGAATTTGGACACAAGGGACACTATATTTTTTTTTTCACGAGGGCGAGCAGGCAAGGATCCCACGATGTCCAAGTACCCGGGTCTTCCTTCGAGCTCTACGGGTAGCACGATCTTTGTTGCCTATGTATTCGCATGTATGTGTGTATATGAATCACTTCTAATACCATGGTTCCTCGCTTTTTTTTTTCTTGTTCTGGCGTTTTGAACGTTTATTTGAACCCGATACTTTATTATAGTTTATTATTAGCGGAACAGCAGGTTCTGCTTTATTTCTAGGGTTAAAGAAAGGCGTTCTTTCTACTTTCAAAAATGTTCTCCATCAATTAAAACCATGATTAGAACTTTGCACTGACCACGACCACGACTTATGAGTTATTTTATTTTTCCTCCTTCCTTTTTTTTTTTATTTTATTTAGCTATTCATTATTATTTAGCTATATTACTATTTTATATAAATTCCATTTCACACCGACGAATTGTCTTTCGGATATATCAACTTTTTTTTCTAGGAACTCATACTAGGCTTAGGCTGCTTATTGCACCGCACTCATGTCCATGACAATTAAAATCTTAAAGGTCTTTTTTTCCGACTAGCGAAAATTACTTTTGTTTACTTGCGTCCGCTTTTCACTGTGATCAATTATTGACTCCCAGTTTGACCTCATTCGATGGCTCAGCTGAACTTGTCATGTACCAACTCGACCGTTGTACATGTACATAGTCGTTACAGTTGGGTTGGTACATGACAAGATCATACCATCGCGGTTAGCGGCCACTCTTGCGGCTTATCTTTTTTTTTTTTGGCAAATCTTCCAATTGCGGGTGGAGATAAGCTCGCCGATCTGTTGCCAAGGGAAAATGTGTACGTATGTACAGGTTACGCAGTATATATTTTTTTAATAATGTGGCAATTGTAAAAAGGCAAGTAGGGTGGGTCAGGTAATTATGATGAGTTATTATTGAGTTGTTATGATGAGTGATATTATTATTATAGTTGGTAAGTATTAATTGTGTTCTTTATTTATTTCAGGTGAGTATTATAGTAGGTTGTATTATTTATTTGGCACGAGTACGATAACTTTGGCGACAAAAAATAATAACGGTTTCTGATAGAAGGGTTTAATACAAGCATTTTTTACTATTGGAGGGGGGGGGGTCTATCTCCCCCCGTTTAGGCGGTAGGGGCAATTTTATAAAAATTGACTTAAAATCTAAAAAAAAATATTGTAGAACAACGGAAAAACTTACAGATACAATTTATATTTTTTATAAAAGCCAGAAATTTGCACTTTATAACAAATTTTAAATTGAGTGGTTTCAATTTATAGTTTTTGAAATAACTGACTTCAAATTCAAAATCTAGGAAAAAAAATTTGAAAAAATCACTTTGAGTATTATGTTTCTCGTGATTACAAATGCCAATAAAAAAAATTTGATGTAGTTAGTTGCTTCAATCAATTTTTTATCAAACGATATAAATTACTTTTTTCTATGTCTTATAGTGTTTAAGATAATTGAAAAATAGTAAAACTATTGAAGTATGCAATATTTTCAAAAAATTAAGGAAATACGTACAAATTTACGATAATGTTAGGAAATAGACTAATGAAAGTATTAATATTCATCAGGCAGGTACTTTTGTGCAATTAATTTCCGTATGCAACAACTTTCCGCATGGCCCGCTTCGCGGGGCTCATTATTTTAACCCTTTTTCCGCAGGGTTAAGCTGTTCATGCTAAATATGAAAATAGCAATTGTTTTTCTAACTGCAAGTTATTTGATCGAGCTGAAAAAAGTATAAAAGTATTAAAATTCATCAGACAGGTGCTTATGTGCAATTCATTTCCGTATGCAACAACTTTCCGCATGGCCCGCTTCGCGGGGCTCATTATTTTAACCCTTTTTCCGCAGGGTTAAGCTGTTCATTCTAAATATGAAAATAGCAATAAATTTCCGTATGCAACAGCTTTCCGCATGGCCCGCTTCGCGGGGCTCATTATTTTAACCCTTTTTCCGCAGGGTTAAGCTGCTCATGCTAAATATGAAAATAGCAATTAATTTCCGTATGCAACAGCTTTCCGCATGGCCCGCTTCGCGGGGCTCATTATTTTAACCCTTTTTCCGCAGGGTTAAGCTGCTCATGCTTAATATGAAAATAGCAATTGTTTTTCTAACTGCAAGTTATTTGATCGAGCTGAAAAAAGTATAAAAGTATAAAAATTCATCAGACAGGTGCTTATGTGCAGTTCATTTCCGTATGCAACAGCTTTCCGCATGGCCCGCTTCGCGGGGCTCATTATTTTAACCCTTTTTCGCAGGGTTAAGCTGTTCATGCTAAATATGAAAATAGCAATTAATTTCCGTATGCAACAGCTTTCCGCATGGCCCGCTTCGCGGTGCTCATTATTTTAACCCTTTTTCCGCAGGGTTGAGCTGCTCATGCTAAATATGAAAATAGCAATTAATTTCCGTATGCAACAGCTTTCCGCATGGCCCGCTTCGCGGGGCTCATTATTTTAACCCTTTTTCCGCAGGGTTAAGCTGCTCATGCTAAATATGAAAATAGCAATTAATTTCCGTATGCAACAGCTTTCCGCATGGCCCGCTTCGCGGGGCTCATTATTTTAACCCTTTTTCCGCAGGGTTAAGCTGCTCATGCTTAATATGAAAATAGCAATTGTTTTTCTAACTGCAAGTTATTTGATCGAGCTGAAAAAAGTATAAAAGTATAAAAATTCATCAGACAGGTGCTTATGTGCAGTTCATTTCCGTATGCAACAGCTTTCCGCATGGCCCGCTTCGCGGGGCTCATTATTTTAACCCTTTTTCGCAGGGTTAAGCTGTTCATGCTAAATATGAAAATAGCAATTAATTTCCGTATGCAACAGCTTTCCGCATGGCCCGCTTCGCGGTGCTCATTATTTTAACCCTTTTTCCGCAGGGTTAAGCTGCTCATGCTAAATATGAAAATAGCAATTAATTTCCGTATGCAACAGCTTTCCGCATGGCCCGCTTCGCGGGGCTCATTATTTTAACCCTTTTTCCGCAGGGTTAAGCTGCTCATGCTAAATATGAAAATAGCAATTAATTTCCGTATGCAACAGCTTTCCGCATGGCCCGCTTCGCGGGGCTCATTATTTTAACGCTTTTTCCGCAGGGTTAAGCTGCTCATGCTAAATATGAAAATAGCAATTAATTTCCGTATGCAACAGCTTTCCGCATGGCCCGCTTCGCGGGGCTCATTATTTTAACCCTTTTTCCGCAGGGTTAAGCTGCTCATGCTAAATATGAAAATAGCAATTGTTTTTCTAACTGCAAGTTATTTGATCGAGCTGAAAAAAGTATAAAAGTATAAAAATTCATCAGACAGGTGCTTATGTGCAATTCATTTCCGTATGCAACAACTTTCCGCATGGCCCGCTTCGCGGGGCTCATTATTTTAACCCTTTTTCCGCAGGGTTAAGCTGTTCATTCTAAATATGAAAATAGCAATTAATTTCCGTATGCAACAGCTTTCCGCATGGCCCGCTTCGCGGGGCTCATTATTTTAACCCTTTTTCCGCAGGGTTAAGCTGCTCATGCTAAATATGAAAATAGCAATTAATTTCCGTATGCAACAGCTTTCCGCATGGCCCGCTTCGCGGGGCTCATTATTTTAACCCTTTTTCCGCAGGGTTAAGCTGCTCATGCTTAATATGAAAATAGCAATTGTTTTTCTAACTGCAAGTTATTTGATCGAGCTGAAAAAAGTATAAAAGTATAAAAATTCATCAGACAGGTGCTTATGTGCAGTTCATTTCCGTATGCAACAGCTTTCCGCATGGCCCGCTTCGCGGGGCTCATTATTTTAACCCTTTTTCGCAGGGTTAAGCTGTTCATGCTAAATATGAAAATAGCAATTAATTTCCGTATGCAACAGCTTTCCGCATGGCCCGCTTCGCGGTGCTCATTATTTTAACCCTTTTTCCGCAGGGTTAAGCTGCTCATGCTAAATATGAAAATAGCAATTAATTTCCGTATGCAACAGCTTTCCGCATGGCCCGCTTCGCGGGGCTCATTATTTTAACCCTTTTTCCGCAGGGTTAAGCTGCTCATGCTAAATATGAAAATAGCAATTAATTTCCGTATGCAACAGCTTTCCGCATGGCCCGCTTCGCGGGGCTCATTATTTTAACCCTTTTTCCGCAGGGTTAAGCTGCTCATGCTTAATATGAAAATAGCAATTGTTTTTCTAACTGCAAGTTATTTGATCGAGCTGAAAAAAGTATAAAAGTATAAAAATTCATCAGACAGGTGCTTATGTGCAGTTCATTTCCGTATGCAACAGCTTTCCGCATGGCCCGCTTCGCGGGGCTCATTATTTTAACCCTTTTTCGCAGGGTTAAGCTGTTCATGCTAAATATGAAAATAGCAATTAATTTCCGTATGCAACAGCTTTCCGCATGGCCCGCTTCGCGGTGCTCATTATTTTAACCCTTTTTCCGCAGGGTTAAGCTGCTCATGCTAAATATGAAAATAGCAATTAATTTCCGTATGCAACAGCTTTCCGCATGGCCCGCTTCGCGGGGCTCATTATTTTAACCCTTTTTCCGCAGGGTTAAGCTGCTCATGCTAAATATGAAAATAGCAATTAATTTCCGTATGCAACAGCTTTCCGCATGGCCCGCTTCGCGGGGCTCATTATTTTAACCCTTTTTCCGCAGGGTTAAGCTGCTCATGCTAAATATGAAAATAGCAATTAATTTCCGTATGCAACAGCTTTCCGCATGGCCCGCTTCGCGGGGCTCATTATTTTAACCCTTTTTCCGCAGGGTTAAGCTGCTCATGCTTAATATGAAAATAGCAATTGTTTTTCTAACTGCAAGTTATTTGATCGAGCTGAAAAAAGTATAAAAGTATAAAAATTCATCAGACAGGTGCTTATGTGCAGTTCATTTCCGTATGCAACAGCTTTCCGCATGGCCCGCTTCGCGGGGCTCATTATTTTAACCCTTTTTCGCAGGGTTAAGCTGTTCATGCTTAATATGAAAATAGCAATTAATTTCCGTATGCAACAGCTTTCCGCATGGCCCGCTTCGCGGTGCTCATTATTTTAACCCTTTTTCCGCAGGGTTAAGCTGCTCATGCTAAATATGAAAATAGCAATTAATTTCCGTATGCAACAGCTTTCCGCATGGCCCGCTTCGCGGGGCTCATTATTTTAACCCTTTTTCCGCAGGGTTAAGCTGCTCATGCTAAATATGAAAATAGCAATTAATTTCCGTATGCAACAGCTTTCCGCATGGCCCGCTTCGCGGGGCTCATTATTTTAACCCTTTTTCCGCAGGGTTAAGCTGCTCATGCTAAATATGAAAATAGCAATTAATTTCCGTATGCAACAGCTTTCCGCATGGCCCGCTTCGCGGGGCTCATTATTTTAACCCTTTTTCCGCAGGGTTAAGCTGCTCATGCTTAATATGAAAATAGCAATTGTTTTTCTAACTGCAAGTTATTTGATCGAGCTGAAAAAAGTATAAAAGTATAAAAATTCATCAGACAGGTGCTTATGTGCAGTTCATTTCCGTATGCAACAGCTTTCCGCATGGCCCGCTTCGCGGGGCTCATTATTTTAACCCTTTTTCGCAGGGTTAAGCTGTTCATGCTAAATATGAAAATAGCAATTAATTTCCGTATGCAACAGCTTTCCGCATGGCCCGCTTCGCGGTGCTCATTATTTTAACCCTTTTTCCGCAGGGTTGAGCTGCTCATGCTAAATATGAAAATAGCAATTAATTTCCGTATGCAACAGCTTTCCGCATGGCCCGCTTCGCGGGGCTCATTATTTTAACCCTTTTTCCGCAGGGTTAAGCTGCTCATGCTAAATATGAAAATAGCAATTAATTTCCGTATGCAACAGCTTTCCGCATGGCCCGCTTCGCGGGGCTCATTATTTTAACCCTTTTTCCGCAGGGTTAAGCTGCTCATGCTTAATATGAAAATAGCAATTGTTTTTCTAACTGCAAGTTATTTGATCGAGCTGAAAAAAGTATAAAAGTATAAAAATTCATCAGACAGGTGCTTATGTGCAGTTCATTTCCGTATGCAACAGCTTTCCGCATGGCCCGCTTCGCGGGGCTCATTATTTTAACCCTTTTTCGCAGGGTTAAGCTGTTCATGCTAAATATGAAAATAGCAATTAATTTCCGTATGCAACAGCTTTCCGCATGGCCCGCTTCGCGGTGCTCATTATTTTAACCCTTTTTCCGCAGGGTTAAGCTGCTCATGCTAAATATGAAAATAGCAATTAATTTCCGTATGCAACAGCTTTCCGCATGGCCCGCTTCGCGGGGCTCATTATTTTAACCCTTTTTCCGCAGGGTTAAGCTGCTCATGCTAAATATGAAAATAGCAATTAATTTCCGTATGCAACAGCTTTCCGCATGGCCCGCTTCGCGGGGCTCATTATTTTAACGCTTTTTCCGCAGGGTTAAGCTGCTCATGCTAAATATGAAAATAGCAATTAATTTCCGTATGCAACAGCTTTCCGCATGGCCCGCTTCGCGGGGCTCATTATTTTAACCCTTTTTCCGCAGGGTTAAGCTGCTCATGCTAAATATGAAAATAGCAATTGTTTTTCTAACTGCAAGTTATTTGATCGAGCTGAAAAAAGTATAAAAGTATAAAAATTCATCAGACAGGTGCTTATGTGCAATTCATTTCCGTATGCAACAACTTTCCGCATGGCCCGCTTCGCGGGGCTCATTATTTTAACCCTTTTTCCGCAGGGTTAAGCTGTTCATTCTAAATATGAAAATAGCAATTAATTTCCGTATGCAACAGCTTTCCGCATGGCCCGCTTCGCGGGGCTCATTATTTTAACCCTTTTTCCGCAGGGTTAAGCTGCTCATGCTAAATATGAAAATAGCAATTAATTTCCGTATGCAACAGCTTTCCGCATGGCCCGCTTCGCGGGGCTCATTATTTTAACCCTTTTTCCGCAGGGTTAAGCTGCTCATGCTTAATATGAAAATAGCAATTGTTTTTCTAACTGCAAGTTATTTGATCGAGCTGAAAAAAGTATAAAAGTATAAAAATTCATCAGACAGGTGCTTATGTGCAGTTCATTTCCGTATGCAACAGCTTTCCGCATGGCCCGCTTCGCGGGGCTCATTATTTTAACCCTTTTTCGCAGGGTTAAGCTGTTCATGCTAAATATGAAAATAGCAATTAATTTCCGTATGCAACAGCTTTCCGCATGGCCCGCTTCGCGGTGCTCATTATTTTAACCCTTTTTCCGCAGGGTTAAGCTGCTCATGCTAAATATGAAAATAGCAATTAATTTCCGTATGCAACAGCTTTCCGCATGGCCCGCTTCGCGGGGCTCATTATTTTAACCCTTTTTCCGCAGGGTTAAGCTGCTCATGCTAAATATGAAAATAGCAATTAATTTCCGTATGCAACAGCTTTCCGCATGGCCCGCTTCGCGGGGCTCATTATTTTAACCCTTTTTCCGCAGGGTTAAGCTGCTCATGCTTAATATGAAAATAGCAATTGTTTTTCTAACTGCAAGTTATTTGATCGAGCTGAAAAAAGTATAAAAGTATAAAAATTCATCAGACAGGTGCTTATGTGCAGTTCATTTCCGTATGCAACAGCTTTCCGCATGGCCCGCTTCGCGGGGCTCATTATTTTAACCCTTTTTCGCAGGGTTAAGCTGTTCATGCTAAATATGAAAATAGCAATTAATTTCCGTATGCAACAGCTTTCCGCATGGCCCGCTTCGCGGTGCTCATTATTTTAACCCTTTTTCCGCAGGGTTAAGCTGCTCATGCTAAATATGAAAATAGCAATTAATTTCCGTATGCAACAGCTTTCCGCATGGCCCGCTTCGCGGGGCTCATTATTTTAACCCTTTTTCCGCAGGGTTAAGCTGCTCATGCTAAATATGAAAATAGCAATTAATTTCCGTATGCAACAGCTTTCCGCATGGCCCGCTTCGCGGGGCTCATTATTTTAACCCTTTTTCCGCAGGGTTAAGCTGCTCATGCTAAATATGAAAATAGCAAT
The DNA here is from genome assembly GCA_949752695.1 of Melanostoma scalare. Lineage (NCBI taxonomy): Eukaryota > Metazoa > Arthropoda > Insecta > Diptera > Syrphidae > Melanostoma > Melanostoma scalare. The sequence goes on along the minus strand of OX456985.1, from coordinate 77,835,164 downwards.
TAATTTCCGTATGCAACAGCTTTCCGCATGGCCCGCTTCGCGGGGCTCATTATTTTAACCCTTTTTCCGCAGGGTTAAGCTGCTCATGCTTAATATGAAAATAGCAATTGTTTTTCTAACTGCAAGTTATTTGATCGAGCTGAAAAAAGTATAAAAGTATAAAAATTCATCAGACAGGTGCTTATGTGCAGTTCATTTCCGTATGCAACAGCTTTCCGCATGGCCCGCTTCGCGGGGCTCATTATTTTAACCCTTTTTCGCAGGGTTAAGCTGTTCATGCTAAATATGAAAATAGCAATTAATTTCCGTATGCAACAGCTTTCCGCATGGCCCGCTTCGCGGTGCTCATTATTTTAACCCTTTTTCCGCAGGGTTAAGCTGCTCATGCTAAATATGAAAATAGCAATTAATTTCCGTATGCAACAGCTTTCCGCATGGCCCGCTTCGCGGGGCTCATTATTTTAACCCTTTTTCCGCAGGGTTAAGCTGCTCATGCTAAATATGAAAATAGCAATTAATTTCCGTATGCAACAGCTTTCCGCATGGCCCGCTTCGCGGGGCTCATTATTTTAACGCTTTTTCCGCAGGGTTAAGCTGCTCATGCTAAATATGAAAATAGCAATTAATTTCCGTATGCAACAGCTTTCCGCATGGCCCGCTTCGCGGGGCTCATTATTTTAACCCTTTTTCCGCAGGGTTAAGCTGCTCATGCTAAATATGAAAATAGCAATTGTTTTTCTAACTGCAAGTTATTTGATTGAACTGAAAAAAGTTTTGTTGCTATTTTCATATTTAGCATGAGCAGCTTAACCCTGCGGAAAAAGGGTTAAAATAATGAACCCCCGCGAAGTGGGCCATGCGGAAAGTTGTTGCATACGTAAATTAACTGCACATAAGCACCTGTCTGATGATTTTTTATACTTTCAATAGTCTATTTCCTAACATTATCGTAAATTCGTACGTATTTCCATAATTTTTTGAAAATATTGCATACTTCAATAGTTTTACTATTTTTCAATTATCTAAAAAACTATAAGACATAGAAAGAAGTAGTTTACAGCGTTTGATAAAAAATTTATTAGAGCAACCAACTTCATCAAATTTTTTTTATTGGCATTTGTAATCACGAGAAACATAATACTCAAAGTGATTTTTTCAAATTTTTTTTCGTAAATTTTGACTTTGAAGTCAGTTATTTCAAAAACTTTAAATTGAAACCACTTAATTTAAAATTAATTATAAAGTGCAGATTTCTGGCTTTCATAAAAGTTATAATTAGTATCTGTAAATTTTCCCGTTATCTTACAATATTTTTTTTTAGATTTTAAGTCAATTTTTATAAAATTGCCCCTACTGCCTAAACGGGGGGAGATAGACCCCCCCTCCCATAGCAAAAAATGCTTGTATTGAACCCCTCTATCAGAAACCGTTATTATTTTTTGTCGCCAAAGTTATCGTACCTACTCTCCCCATTTATTTCCATTATTATTAAGTGTATTAGGGTTTGTATTATAGGTTGTAAATAATTATTAAGGTAAGTATTATAGATCGTTGTTATTATTGAGAAGAAAAATATTATGTATTTAGATCATGTTTATGGTATTATGTGTATTTTATTATGTGCAAAAGGTAAGTATTATATATGTTTTATTATAGCTGGTGGTATGTATTACTAGGGTGTTTTATTATAAAAAGGTAAGTATAATGTATTTTTTTTATTATAGCTGGTGGTAAGTATTATTAGGGTGTTTTATTATAAAAGTTAAGGTATTATGTATTTTTTTGTGTTATTATTTCAGGTATTATTATAGTAGGTATTTTATTTATTGGTAATGTTCTTATGTGATTATATTATGTTTATTATTTTTGTATGTATTGTTTTTTTTTCGTTCCCCACAACTTTTGATCACAGAGGAGATACAAGAAGATGCAAAACCACACACACACACGGTATCTGTCCTCAAACTGACTTCACAAACACCAGTTTATATTCAGCTTTCAAAACCAATTTGAAATCCGAAAATAAAGTGGTATTAAGGTGGTAGTGGCAGGAGAAGCAATGATTTTACCTCTTGTTCTTTATTTCTCTAAGCTATTGAATTATTTAATTCATAAGTCACTTACTAACTTATGACTTAAATGAGTTTTTAATTCACAAACTAGCAACCGTGAAATAAATACCTGCATCGAAATCTGAATCCTAATTCGATTCGATTATTCGATCCTAAAAATAAAAATGAATCTTGTTAAACACAGCCATAGCGAAAAAAAATTAAAGTGACATTTGTTTGTTTACCTCGAAAGTAAAAAGTTGAAACGCGGCAAATAAATTGAGAATCGAGAATTAAATTGAGAAAAATAGAAATGGGAAATAAAAGGTATGCATTTATATTCTTCTGAATGCATATTTTTAATGTTTTGTATCCTTAGAACACGTGCCAAGGGTACCAACATTGAAAGTAAAATTGAAAGTGAACTTGCTAAGTGAATATAACCAAAAAATCGTTTTATTGTTAAGTGAATATAAGTGAATATAGAAAATTTTCAATAAAACGCGGCTAATAAAGGGTGATTTTTTAAGAGCTTGAGAACTTTTTTAAAAAAAAAAAACGCATAAAATTTGCAAAATCTGATCGGTTCTTTATTTGAAACGTTAGATTGGTCCATGACATTTACTTTTTGAAGATAATTTCATTTAAATGTTGACCGCAGCTGCGTCTTAGGTGGTCCATTCGTAAAGTCCAATTTTGGGCAACTTTTTCGAGCATTTCGGCCGGAATAGCCCGAATTTCTTCGGAAATGTTGTCTTCCAAAGCTGGAATAGTTGCTGGCTTATCTCTGTAGACTTTAGACTTGACGTAGCCCCACAAAAAATAATCTAAAGGCGTCAAATCGCATGATCTTGGTGGCCAACTTACCGGTCCATTTCTTGAGATGAATTGTTCTCCGAAGTTTTCCCTCAAAATGGCCATAGAACCGCGAGCTGTGTGGCATGTAGCGCCATCTTGTTGAAACCACATGTCAACCAAGTTCAGTTCTTCCATTTTTGGCAACAAAAACTTTGTTAGCATCGAACGATAGCGATCGCCATTAACCGTAACGTTGCGTGTAACAGCATCTTTGAAAAAATACGGTCCAATGATTCCACCAGCGTAGAAACCACACCAAACAGTGCATTTTTCGGGATGCATGGGCAGTTCTTGAACGGCTTCTGGTTGCTCTTCACTCCAAATGCGGCAATTTTGCTTTTTTACGTAGCCATTCAACCAGAAATGAGCCTCATCGCTGAACAAAATTTGTCGATAAGAAAGCGGATTTTCTGCCAACTTTTCTAGGGCCCATTCACTGAAAATTCGACGTTGTGGCAGATCGTTTGGCATGTTTGGATGAAATGTCAAAGCATACTGAGCATCTTTCTCTTTGACACCATGTCTGAAATCCCGCGTGATCTGTCAAATACTAATGCATGAAAATCCTAACCTCAAAAAAATCACCCTTTATATTGTAGCATAAGACGAAATTTTCAATTTTCTGGTTCTGCTGCTGAGCCATTTTGTTTTTTTCTGTGTGTGAAACGTTAAAATGCATCAGCAGCATACTCAAAAGTTTAATTTGAGTGAACTTGTGCTGCTGCTGCACATTGTATACCTACACTCTTAAGGCATTTGAGGCAATCACTCAACTTCAACTTTTGAGTATTCTGCTGCAGCATTTTGACGTTTCACAAAAAAAAAAAAAAAAAATGGCTCAGCAATAGCAGCAGAATTCAACTGAGGAATTTATTGAATATGCTACACCATTGTAGACGAGCTTGCCACAATCCGCAGCTGCTTTTTGATTTTGGATTTGACAGTGCTGCTTGCTGCAACTTGTGCTGCACCATTGTGTTCAGGCAGTTCAAAAGCAGTGCACGCTAAGGCATTGCAAAATCTTTTAGATTGAATAAAGAGATTGATATGGGTGCGTTGTCACAGAATCACAAAGGTTTTAGAGGGTGCATGCGACACTTGAAAAAAAAAAAAAAATAAGAAAATTATCTATGAAATTTTTTTCTCAATACTACAACAATTTTTTTTTTTTGTGAATATTCCTCAACATTATAAAAAAATATTTTAATATGTTAATGTACATAAATTAGAAAAAAATTCTACGTAATTAAAATGATGAACTAATGTAACGTTGAAATAAATAAACTCTACCAGACCTCAAAAAAATGCTGGATCTAAAAAAATAAATTCAATTCTCTTGGGTCAAAAAAAAAAAAAATATTTCTATTTATTTTATTTAATGTAATTTAATTTTTCTTCATTTAAATTTCTACGCCGGCCGTGAGAAAGAGTTGTGTTTCGCTTGACCGAAAAGCTAGCTTAGATATTAAAATTAAATTCTAAATGAAAAAAAAAAAAATTTCTTCAAATATATGAAATATTTTTTTTGAAAATGTCTTCTTCTACTTCTTGATAAAAAGTTAATGATTTGATTTTTGGAACGATTGAACCATTGAATAGAGAATGCTTACCAACATTTCAAGATGCCATTGGTTATTGGAACTTAAGAAAGCAAAGAAAAAAGATCCGGCCATTTCAGAGGTATTTGGGAGTGGACTGTATGGTTTGATGATCGAGTTTGTTCAATGACTGGAGATGAAGATGATGGGTCACGATTAGATGAAAATTCTGCAGATTGATTTTTGAAACTAGTAGTTGGCGATACCTTTCGTTCAAAATGTAACAACGTATGATGTCTACCTTTGCACCGAAGACAAGTGCTCATACTCTGACATTGATTTGCATTATGAGTCATTGCAAGACAGTTGAAACAAAATTTATGTTTCCGAATTTATTTATGCCTGTCATCGATGGACATTTTTAAAAATGTCGGGCAGAGTAGAAGTGGATGTTGTTCACTACAAACTTGACAGGAAGGAACAACTTTCATGTGAAAGTTTCGAACTGGCTTGTCTTTGGATTTGACGTTAGTTGAGATTGGTTTGATAGCTTGTGATTTTGTTGTTTTGTTAGTGTTCTACTTCATTCCAGATACACTTTAGAGAATGCGATAGCGATTCGATAAAAAGGTGTTTAATTGATCCCAAGTTGGAATATAAGTCGCCTTGCCATGCCATGGGCATGTCCAGTAGTAGTAGTTAAAGCCTTAGCAAAGGGATTCTTCTCTTTTAACAATGGGAAAAGCAACACAATCATAACCGAGCACGCATGCACACACATACATCTAATCGCAACAGCGGATATTTAGAAGCAAAAACCTCTTACTTTTTTATAAATGATGTTGATTAGATTGAATTTTAGGTTTCTTGTTGTTTTTGCTTTTTGATAATAATGATGATAGAAGATGTAGAATGTTAGACGAATTTATTTGAAATATCTTATCGTGTTTTACTTATTTGTTACTTAGGCAGAACAGAAAACAGTTGTTTTTCGCGCAAAATACCTACAGCAACCGGCAACACATCTAACGACCGCGAATAATTTTTGCAAATTGACAAACTGAGCCTGAAGCGATAGGTGTACACGATTGCTCGATCTGCAAAGATCTGTCAGTGAAAAATTTGTCTCGAATGGTTGACAACCGTGTACACACCAAATTAATTTGCAGAAAAACTATTTGGCTGCTAATTTGTAGACAAATATCTGCTAATTAATTTGCAGATATCTGGCAATCGTGTACACGCAAGCTGGCAATCGTGTACATACCAAATTAATTTGCAAAAAAATTTGTTCATCAATCATTTTGAAGACAAATTAATTTGCAGATTTGGCAATCGTGTTTACACAAATTTTATTCGTTTTTGCAAATGTCTGGCAATAAATAAATTTGCAGACCCAGTTTGAAGAACATTTGCAAATTTATTTATTGGCAGACAAATTTGGCAAAGATTACAAGGAAAAAAAAAAACACGTGGATTGTCTACATTGGATTGTCAACTACAAAACTCAACGAAAATTTAAAGGTGACTTTTGTTTTTTATAAAAAATGTGTTCACGTAATTAGTGAACATTTTCTATTGTTTTTTGATATTTCACTTTTAGCTTTAAATTTTTTTTGACAGATGCGATGTGATAATGAACTGAAAATGAATTTGCAGATCCACAATTGAATTTGTGTGTACACGGTTTGCAGAAATCTACAAATATCTGCCAAATAGCTGGCAGTATACTTGCAGATATTTGTAGATTTCTGCAAACCGTGTACACACAAATTCCATTTTCATTTCTCATTTGCACACATTGTCAGACGGTTGCAGATCTGACAATGAGACCTACCAATCGTGTACACTTAGCTTCAGTCTGGCAAAGCAAAATACCGGAATGTTTATGGTGGCAGTGGTTTGGCCATCCGACTTGCCATTGCCATGCCAAGTTAACACATGGCGATCCTACGCCACCAAAATCTCGAAAACACCAATTAACACATGGAAATCCCACGCCACCAAAAATACCGAGAACACCCATCAAGGGTTCTCTAGTTTTACGACAAACAGATGGTCGTAAACACTAATGAGTTAACAGGTACCAAAATAGATAACTGATGAGCCCATTGTTTGTAACTGGGCGAAACGCATAAGGAGTGAAGGTCAATTGAACTTTTCATTTTGATTTTAAAAATTAACACTCCGTAAGAAAATAATAAATTCTCTTTATTATTTTTTCTTTTTTTTTTCAACAAAATAGATATAGACCTACACAGGGACAGCCACCAGCATCCCGAGCCAACAAATGCGAGCAGAGGACACGACTCGGCAGTCCGATTTCAACCCCGCGACAGACAACATCAAGTAGTGAAATAAAGTTAATATTTTTTGAAAAGTAAAATTTGTCTATCGATTTAATTTAGCATAGCAAGGCCTATCCAAAGAGTTGAGCCAACGCGTCGGATAGCATGGATCCTATAAGAGATGGAGAAGCACCACCACCACCACCAACCCCAAGACTGATAAACGAAGTATCACCATTTCCAAGCCCGATGATAGAAATTTTATCAGAGGATGAAGACGAAGTGGAGTTTATAGAACAGGTTGAGAAAGATGAAGCATCACCTTTCCCAATGCCAATGATGGAGTTTCAAGAAGAGATGAAGGAAGAGGAAGAAGTACCACTAACTCCACGGTGGATATATGATCCACCACCACATTGTAGATGAAAAATAAAATTTAAAAAAAAAAATTGTATATTAAAAAACTCAATTTTTTTAAAATCGTTTATTCGATAGTAAAAAAATAATTTTATATTTCAAAAGAAAATACCAAATTTTTTATTCAATTCGCTCTTGTTCGCAAATTTTTCTTATTTCTAATTTAACAGATCTTCCCATTGGACCTTTGTATATGATACAGTACGATGCTGTTTTCATATTGATGATTTCTATTGCCTTGTCAGTTAATTTGTTGTAGCGGGCTGGAAGGAATAGCTACGAAAGAAAAATAATATTAAAACTTTGATACAAAATAAAAAGAAAAGAAAATAATAAATAAAAAAATAATTTACTTACATCGTTTGTTACTATTTCAATAACTAATTGCGTTCCAAATTTCGTTTGGATCCTTCTCATGCTTAGTATCGGATAGCAATGATTTTGCTCCAAGTTTTTGATATTAATCACAGTATTAGAACTGCTTTCAACTTCAATTTTTGGAATTTCTTTCTCAAATTCTTGAGAAATGGTTTAATAATAATGATTTTTCAGATTAAAATAATAAAATTTCATCTCAAACAGTTGAATTTATACGGATTTTATTTTTTGTTCTCTCTTTTTTTTAGCTTCTTAGGGGTGCAAGTTAATTAATGTTTTTTTCTTCTTTATTATGTTTTTATGTGTTTCTAGAAAAACCGGTTTTTTTTGTTATCTTTTTTATCTTCTTAGGGGACAAGTTTGTTCATGTTTTTTCCTTCTTTCTTAATTTTATTTTTATTTGTTTCTATTCCTAGAAAAACAGATTCTTGTTGTTACAGATGTTTCTCATAATTCATGTATGTTTTCGAACTTCCCCAGTTAAGGGACTGTACTCAATAATACGATCATGTATGATCATGCAATATACTGATGTATTTGGCGGTACAGCTACGTTTGTTTTGATTTCAAGTTTTACATCTACAGTAGCCGATTTGATAAACTCATTTCAATCAATTACAATAATTGGAGCAGTTTCCTTATATTCCTTACGTGACAAGAGTGGTTGCGATTGTTTGTTGTAAAAGGATTGTTGAAATCGGCTGTACATATCATAGAGAAGAGCATATCGGTCGGTCGTAAAATCAGCATTCAAATCTTCACGCGGATATGACTCAGAGTTTCTTAACATTTCTCAACGTGTAGTGGTCAAATTTGCTAGCATCTTTATCTTTTTGATTTTTTCGGTTCGTTTGTAGTCCAATTACAATATATCTAGATTTTTCGAGTTGATTTGATGTTTTAATTGTCCATATATGATCGGTTGCAGCTGGTAGTGTTGGATATTCATACATTTCCCAGTTTCTAAAATGAATTTGAATGGGTTTTGATTGTATTTGTTTAAGTAAGGTAAGCTTATCAGCATCCGCCAATGTGATGTGAGGAACTCTCCATTGCATTTTCAGAATTTTAATTTGCATTTCTTCCGACGAAACAAAAGCATTCTCATCAACTCGAGTGCGTATTAAAATCAACTCATGTCTTGCATTTGTTATAATCCGTTTATAATCTTCAGCAAATCCAAGTAAACTTTTAAGAGGTACACAAAAGTTGAAAGTATCAGATGAAGTCAAAATGGTGTCTTTTCTATACCATGAGGCATTTTGAAGATATTTGCTTTCATTCTCATTTAAGGATATATAGTTTTTTAATGTTGTTGTAATACCAACATTTTTATTGTATTCAATATCCACACCATTTAATTCATAATGAATTTCCTCAAAAAGAAGGAAATAGCATATTTGCATAATCGAAATAGATATAGAAAGGAATAGCATTATTGCATAATTTAGCTGAATTAGAATTACTTCCATCTAATTTTTTTAGGGTTCCTTCAATGTATATATAACTTTCGCTGGGCAGAATACAGAGGTCTTGTTGTTGAATGGAAATACGTATTTCATCGCTTGCCTCCTCCTCTAACCTCTAACGGTGCTTTGTTGACTGATAAGTTTTTTTTGAAAAATCCAGCATTTTTATTGAAATAAACTTATGTAGGTACTCAATAGGACGGTATACAATGTTATGACTATTTTTTAATATAACCTTCACATTTAAAGGAAATTGCTTAGTACCTTTCATCATGCGATTCGTGGAACAACAACAACTTTTACCGATACAAAATTTGGATTTGACTAAAAGTAATGAGTCAAGAAAACATGGAAAACTATTACCCAATAGCATAAGAGGTTTAATTACGGGTCCCTCAAATTGCGGAAAAACAAATGCTATGATGAGTTTACTACAACATCCTAACGGTTTAAGATTTGAAAACATATATATTTATTCAAAGTCATTACATCAACCAAAGTATGAGTTTTTACGAAGAGCTGTCAAGCCAATCAAAGAAATGAGTTTCTTTACGTTTTCCAACAACAGTGAAGTTATACCACCTGAAGAAGCAAAACCTAATTCAGTCTTTATCTTTGATGGTATTGTTTGTGAAAAACAAAATACTATACGAACTTACTTTAGTATGGGACGACATCATCTCATTGATAGTTTTTATCTATGTCAAACATATACAAGAATTCCAAAACATCTTATACGCGACAATGCAAATTTTTTAATTGTTTTCAAACAGGACGATATGAACTTGAAACATATTTATAATGATCATGTTAATTCTGACATGACATTTAATATATTTCAAAAGGTATGTGCAGAATGTTGGAATGATGAATATGGATTCTTGGTAATTGATAAAGAGAGTCCTTTGAAAGAAGGTCGATATAGGAAGGGCTTTGATCATTTCCTGAAACTATAAAAAGCAGATCTTTATAACAGTTTACATTACATCATACGTGCATTAATGTTCTATGAGAGCACTTCAAAAGCAGTAAAACCTGTAAAAAGCAGTTCAAAAGCAGTGGAAAGCAGTAAAAAGCTGTTTAAAAGCAGTTCATAAATGAAAAATATAAAAAACATTTCTTCCTACTGTTTACAAACGTAAAGTAATGTTCTATGAGAGCAGCTCAAAACAGTTCAACGCACAATCCGAAGAAGTTCGTTGTCGTTCAACTAGGTTTAAAAATCGATGTTCATCAATCAGAGGCAGTAAATTCAACATAAAAATCAATTTCAAACCGATTGAAAGATTCTTTCATAGTATACGAAGCTTATTTACAGTCTGTTGTGAAAACAATACAGCTTCATTATGATGAATTTAAATAAGGAACTCACAAGTGAACTCATTAAAACTACTGATGCCCTACGAAAGAAATATGAAGCTCTAAGAAATGGAAAGGAAGCATTCGAAACTCAACTAGAGGAAACCTTCAAACCAATTACCAACCCTCTGAAAAAGTTAGTTGAGAAATCAAATGAGCAGCAAAACTATTTTGAAACTCCAGTAACTAAATCAAAACAAAATTTTGATGATGATTTTTCCATTCCTGCTGCAAGCATCATAAGTATTACTCCGAAAAACTATTCAGCAACACCCAAAAGCAAGCATTTTAGAGAAAGCAGACAACGGGTACGTGATCGTTACAAAGCTCGTCACTTAACCGACCAAATAGAAGACGATGCATCCGATGAAATATCGCAGAAGTAAATATATAGATTTATTTTTGAAAGAGTCTAGTGCTTTTGACAATATATATGGCGTTCACGAAAAGAATGGCAAGTGGTTCATCGGGGATGGAGAGTTTAAAATTCTAGGAAGAAATATACAAACTAAGAATAAAATCTATGAAGGTTTAAACGGTTTATATGAACTAATATTCAAGAAAAAACTCTGCCAAAATATATATAGTGAGAAAGATCTAAAAATATATAAGGATATATTGGAAGATACTAATGCACATCGACGTTCTCATGATTCTATAAAACAAGTTTTAGGAAATCGTGGAAGTAAATATAAAGAAATTATAAGCAAACTACTAACAGATACTACTACTCCAGTTTCGCATACAGGAAATTGATTAATGCAACTATCTAAGAAAGAAAAAGACTATATCTTCTGGGATGATCCCAATGAACTTGTAGTTCGATTAAGACTTCTTGTCGCTTCACATCAAGCAGGACATAATAATCATTCCAACGAAATTGTATCAATTATCGAAGAATTGAAAGAATCTAGTATTATCGAGTAAAAACAAAATGAGTGTAGATAAGTTCGGAAGGTTTTCAAATAGAACTCCTGTCAGAGGTCTAACAGGACCAACTGGACCACGTGGGGAGCAAGGAGAACCGGGACCACCTGGGTTGCAAGGAGTGCCGGGACCACCTGGGTTACCTGGACAATTGGGACCACCTGGGATACAAGGAGTACCGGGAACACCTGGTGAAGGATTTCTCAAAACAGTAAACGGAAACTATAATATAAACTGGAAGCGTCTACAAAATCTACAGGACCCACAAGTGAAAGAAGATGCTGCAACAAAAAACTATACTGACGAGAATGTTGGAGAATTAAAAGCCTTAATTGCGAAAATTGAAGAATATTTGTATTCTAAGGATAACAAATATTTATATTTTTAAATTTAAGAAAATTGTAGTCATAATCGTTGTGTGAAATGTCAAACAATTAACTAGTTGAACCAATACTCTTTCTCTCTCTATCTCTCTCTCCTTCTCACTCCTACTTCCCAGAAGCAACTTCTCTAGTTTCTAGACATATAATTCTGATGATTGAATAAAAAAAAAAATCAACCAAAATAAAGAAAAATCTACAATTTAACTTAACGAGGAAATTGTTTTTTGATTTCAGTCTTATTTTGAATATCATTGTGAGAAGACAGTAACCTAATAATGGCAGGAATAAATACTTCTATAATTTTTGATGAAATTTTAAAATTTCTTAAAACAAATCAACACACTATACTAGAAGAACACTATGAGTATTTCATAGCTAGTATAAATTTTCTTAGGAAATTTGAAAATGTATCTTCTACAACATCTGTTCATGGGTGTCACTTTATAAACTGCTCATGGTCTTCTAATATATGTAAATCAGGGCCCGATACATGTGCGTGCTACATGATTGAAAATAGGCTATTAAAAATAAAAAAACTTATGTTATTATATAAAAGAATACAATAAATAAAATTATTATAAAAAGAATAAACATTACATTTTTATTTCAATCAACTGAAAGATTAGTAAGAGAAACATTGTTAACGAGCTGCATAAACCTTCAAGAAGAAATTTCAAAAAAAGACGAGTCATTATAAAGGGACTTGATGAACTATGGCAAGCTGATTTGGTGGAAATGAGTACCTATTCACCAGAAAACGATAATTATCGATATCTTCTTACGGTAATAGACACATTTTCTAAATTTGCATGCAGTTTTCCAATTAAAAGTAAAACCGGAGTGAATGTCACTGCAGCTATGCAAAATATATTTAATGAAGGACGCACCCCAAAGAATCTACAAACAGATGACGGCAAAGAATTCTATAATAAAATTTTTCAAAATCTCATGAAAACATATAAAATCAAATATTACTCTACATTCAGTGCACTTAACGCATCCATTGTTGAACGTTTCAATCGCACCTTAAAAACATGATGTGGAAAGAACTTGGCGCCAATGGCTCATATCGTTGGATTGATATGATAAATTCACTGACTAAAACATATAATACCACGAGACATCGCACTATTAAAATGAGTCCATCTGAAGTTAATTCTAGAAATGAAAAACATATACTTTCGACAGCATATAATCATATTAAAATTCATATTACACCTAAGCTTCATATTGGTGACATTGTAAGAATAAGTAAATATAAACATGTTTTTGAGAAAGGATACACCCCCAATATTGAACAACTGAAATCTTCAAAATAATAAAAGTTCAACACACAAATCCCGTAACATATTTGTTAGAGGACTATCAAGGGCATCCCGTCAAAGGAGGATTTTATGAACTTGAATTACAAAAAACAAAATTTCCAGATACTTACCTCATAGAAAAAGTACTTAAAACCAAAAAGGGACAAATATTTGTGAAATGGCTTGGTTTTCTATCTGACCACAATTCATGGACATCTATACACTATACCTCAAAACGATTAACAAAAATTGTCTTTTTTTTCAATACAGATGTTGTTTTATTAAAAATATTCCCAAAACATAAAGAAAAATATATAATTGAAATGAAAAAAAATTGCTTTATTTGTTTTTTTTTATTGCTTATTTTATTTTTTATAAAACAATTGGTTATTGTTGGGAGAGGCTCAACTTCGAACTCCGCTCCCACTGCCTTCATTTGTAACGTTTTCATCAAGTATGCAGCAGCAGTTATCCTCCGTATGTCATCTTCCATGATCCTGACCTCCTGCACCGTAATTTGCTGTAGTTCTTCGAACTCCCAGCACTGATTGCCGAAATTGTTAAGCCATTCCAAGAAAGTAGTTTTCACCATAACTGTTTTCATTTTTTTTTTCTTTTTTTAAATTCTTGAATTTTTCAAAATTAACTGATGGTCTAGGATAGACGATCATAGTATTTATATCAAAAATCAAAAAATACCAAACATATACAATACATATACAAATCTGATTTTTTTTTTCTGTATAGCGCCAAAGCAGCGCACCATGACAATCTATACCAACAAAGAATCCTTTCAACATGTTCTTACTATGGTGCATGGTGTACAGCTGTACACCATAACTAATGGTGTACAGGCCTGTACACCATTACAGAATTGGCATAAATATACTACTAAGCTCTTTTGTACCACATTATCGATCAGTCTAATTAAAGCAGACTTAAGTTGAAGATCGATGGTCTTGTTTTATTTTTCCACTTTCCCTTTTCTGCATGTTTTAGTTTGGTTTTGCATGTTAAGGATTAAGATTTTGAATCTGGCGCTTACAATCAATCAGAAGAGGGATAGACTACTCGAGACTAATTTTTTTTTTTTTTACTTTGCATTGAGTCAGATTTATTTAAGAAAATTGATATTGATAATACTCGTATAATTGATGATTTTGCCGAAAACAAATGTAGAAAGTTTAAATTGTACATAGATAATAATTTATAACGTTTTTACAGTAAAATTTGTATGAAGCTATAAGTTTTAATTTTAAAAAAGGGCACCAAATTGATGGTTGCTTTGAGCCCCGCTGAAGGTTAATCCGGCACTGCCGATATCGATAGATTCACACAGTATTTATTTTTATTCACAGCAATAGATATATGTAGATAGTTCAGTGTCAGCGCATTCCTTTTTCACCACGGGCATTTTTGAATTATTTGGTGACGATTGAGAAATATATCGCTAGTCTCAATAAACTTCATCTCCGAAAAATAAGCCCATGCCACGGTCGGTGTTTCTGCAGCAGGACCTGTACTGCATAGTTTGGCGCGGACCTTACTCAAATTTGCCTTAAAAAGGCTTCGAAGACCGTTCCATTTGTTTCTCGCTTCGCAACCATCAACATCTGGAATACCGAGCTTATTTGCAGCCTGAGCCCATAATTTACTTTTTTTGTGTGAGCTAGTTTGTATCCAATATCTCGTCTATCCCAAACGCTGGCCGTTTCTTAACAGCGACAATTAACGCCGAAATTTCCGACGGTTGAGCCCAAGGATATACAATTTTTCTTGTTCGAAGCCTCATTTTACTTTTTCGGAAGGCTCTTTTAATTGTCTTGAAGAACTGGCGTTGTTTCGAAGAACTCGCTTTGTCTCTTGATGAGTTTTATTTAATTATTTTAACTTTTTTTTTGCAAAACAAAACAGTAATTATATTTTTCAAGTATGTATAAAAAATAATGCTCCGTCTTAGCAATTCAGATTTTAATATTAATGTTTAGTTAGCTTTTGATAAGTACTGGCTTAAATAACGTTTTGTCGAAATGGATGCCAGTGCACGTGCTACACAGTTTTTGCAAACAGCTACAATCAACCAAATTTGGTAGTCAGATTGAATTGTACAGTAGAATTGAAGAATGGGTGATCAATATAAAGTCAATAAAACCTGTCCGTTATTTTAAAAAATACCTTATACTATTCAATAAATTTTGTTGTTTTGAAGAAATGCATAAAATCTTTCGTTGTTATGTTAAATCCACAAAACTTTGTGAAATTAAATAAATTTCATCATTCTTCACTGAAATTAAGTGAATAATCATTTTTCAACTTAACAAAATGTTTTCTTAATTTTGAAGTAATATTTTTCAAAGTGAAAGAAAATAAATTCGTTTCATCTTTTTGTAACAACAACATAATTATATTTGTTTTGTATTATTTTTCTTTATATTGTAACAATTACTTAACTTCATTAATTCTTCTTATTTTCATTCATAATCCTTTGTAAAACTATCATAAAATGTAATATGGCAACTTTGCCAATAACTTCCTATATTTTAAAATTATAATTTCAAAAATATAAAAAAAAGTCAAATATTTTAATTCCATTTAAAACTAAATTTCAAAAAACTCGTAAGTGGCATCACTGATAGAGACAAAAGAAAGCACTTTGCAGAAAGCTCTTATACAAAAGCTCTCCTGTCACCTATTAATTTAGTTACTGCAGTTTTATTGCAGTCTGCACATTCAAAAGAGTATAAAAGCAGAGTTTCGACCGCAGTAACTTCAATTAGAGTTGGTGTTTCGCTTACGGTAGTCGGGTACCTTTCCACAGCCTAAGCAATAAGCATACAAACATCACATCTAGTGCTTGAGATCCGCGTTAACTTTATTGTCGCGTTAAGACAAAGTTTGGGATTTTGTGCGACGATCGGGTACCTTCCATCGTCAGTAAAGTCTTACACTTTGAAAGCGTTGCTACGTGCGAAAATTAATAAATTAACAATTGAATTTGTATTTTTTTCTTAAAATTTTTATTTCTTTAAATAAAGACAGTTTTGTTTAAAGTTAGCTCCTTTTCTTTTCATTTGGGGTTAATTCTTGTCATTTGTTTTGCTGCCTGTTCAGCGATTGCTGTAGTCTTCGGACAGCACAATCAGCGGCAGAGAGCAACACAAAGCTGCGATTACTGGGTGGCTTAATTCCACAAGGGTTCTGGGGTATCTTTTCATCGGAGAACTGAGGAGCTGCGAACCTGAGAAAGGTCTCATCATCACTCTCACTTTGGCGCCCACTGAGCATTCTTAGCTTCAAAACGACGTGCCTTTACATTTTTGATTTCTTTAAATTGAAAATGTATTCTTCAACTTGACAAATTGTTTCCGAACTTTTCACCATTTCCACGTAATATTTTATTCAAGTTGAAAAAAGTCTTTGCTTTAACACTCGTTTTTTTTTTAATTGAATAAACATTCTTACAATTGGTGCATCTTCTTCTTCAAATCAACAAACTAGTTTTGTTAATTTAACACACCCATTTCATCAATATGATGCCTTGTGGTATTAAAATTGAAGAATTTATTTCGACTTAATGCACGTGCGTTCCGTCAAATTGATAGAATATTCTTCGGTCCAATGAATTTCGTTCTTCAAATTTACTATCATTTCCTTAATGTCACGCATATTATTCTTCATTTTAACGCTTTGCTTTATTCGGATTGACAGAAAAATTGTATGGATCTCTTCAAATTTGTGAAAAATCATTGCTAAATGGGAAGAACATTTCGTTAAAATCAAGCAAATATAAATTTTTCAAAATCAAATTCAATTTTTATTTCAAAAAACTTATTTACGGTTTGCTTAACTTATTAATTAGTCCACTAACTTTTGGACTATTTTTATCATAAGTCGTCTCAATTTTATAAAAAAAGTTTTGTATAAATAACCAAACTAATTCAGATGACATAGGTTATATCAAATTGAACAAATTAAAAATCTTGAAACATAGGTCCATTGCCAATAGAACCGAGTTCTGCTTGTATTTAATCCCGTCGAAGTATACCAATATGTCCTTAGGTTCTAAGACAGTTCCAGCATTAATTACCAAGGGTTGAATGTTTTTGCGCACATTCTGCCTTCGAAGAATCTCTTCCTCACATGCCGCTGGTGCCGTGACATTGTGCCAAGCGACATTATGCCAAATGTAGAAATTTGGCACAATGACGCTTTTGCAAAGTGACATTAGGACAAACATTAGGGTTTGGTATAATGACGCTTTGTAGAAGTGCCATAGGGTCAAAATAGCTAGCGACATTAGGCCAAATGTAAAAATTTTCATCATCATTGTCATCTGTGTTTACATTCCTTTGCGGCATGACTAAAGGGATTATTGGCTCAATGACATCTAAGAAACTGCCACGCTTATTATTCATAGTGTGAAGATCTGATGTATTCAAAAGTTTTGTTTTTGAGCAAAGATAAAGTATTAGTAAGAAATCAGCCCGTGTGTGTAAGAGATGTGTTCAAGCCGAACTGACGGTCATTAAGAAGCTTTCGTTATCGTTCTTCAAGATATTTCATAAGTTGACGGTTTATCAACGATTCCATGACTTTGGAGAGATGGGACGTAAGTGCAATTGGACGGTAATTGGAAGGGGAGGAAGATTCGTTTTTTTTAGGGACCGGCTGGCTGGACAAAAGCAGTTTTCCATCTGCTCGGAAAAATCCCAGCAGAACAGGAAAGATGGAAAAGCTTACGCAGTGGGTTTGCCAGCGTAGAAGAACACCTCTTCAGAATAACGGCGGGGATACCATCTGGACCAGCGGATTTATGTATGTTGAGATCTTTGAGGACTCTCGCAACCGAGCGAGTTCGAAATTTGGCAGCAAATTGAGCTGCCAGCAAATTGGCTTTGTCGATGGAGCTGACATAAGAAGAGTCTTTGAAGACGAGCGTTCGGAACGATGACGTGGTCGAGTTCTTAATGTTCTTGACAAAAGACCAAAAGTTTTTACTTCCTTCTGGACACAATAGTATTTTTTGCCCTACTTTTTAGTCATGCAAAAACTTAGCCATTTGTATTTGAGCAGTACAGATATTTCTGGCCCGTTTGAACAAATTTCGATTTTCTGCTGTAGGGTTATCTTTAAATTTTCGAAAACTACTTTCTCAATCCCTAATCGCCTCTTTACAGCTTGAATCAAACCCCCGAGTTCTCTTTGGGAATGATACTTTTTGTTCTGTGAGGAACAACATTTCTCATGCCGTTGAGAATTACGTTAGATATCATATCAGCTGATGCGTCAACGTTTCCGTCGAGAAAGCACAATGACCAATTAAAATTTCGAAGGAAATTATTCAGGCCGTCCCAATTGGCTTTCTCATATTGCCACACAGTTCTTTTAGGGACTTTATCTTTTTTTACAGTGACGGAAAGTGAAGAATCTACTGATATGATACAATGGTCCGATTTGCCTTGAGGAGATGATACTACAACCCTGTATTTTTCGGGATGAGAAGTGAGAAATAAGTCAAGAGTGTTGGCCGCATGGCCTTCAATATCAGGAACCCGAGTGGGCTCATCGACAAGTTGAGTTAATTCGTTAAACTCAGCTAAGATCTCAACACATTTTCCTTCGGGTGTTATCTGGCCAGAATGTCGAAGCCAACCTGAATTGTGTACATTGAAATCGCCCGCAATTGCGATTTCAGTGTGAAATTGAAGTTCGTGTTAGAACAGAGGCCGTATTGTTGTACACACAGAAAAATAACCCAATGTAAAATCAACCCGACAAATTATTGTTTTTACAATGGTGCATATTTCTTAAATCAACTTTTCTTTCATTTAGATCTAAAAAGATTTCGTTTTAAATTGATATTTTTAGTGATAAATCTAACACGATATCTTTTTGAAATGTCATTATTATTAATTTAGTGTTGTTTTTAAAGTATTTCGTTTAAAATATACTTTGCATCAGATTAAAAGAAATGTAAATCGTGGTGAAATAAAATGGAGTCGTGTTAATAATCGGATTAAAACAGAATACAGGTCCAATGTAAAATCAACACGATAAATTATTGTTTTTTAGTATTCAATCAACATGAAATCGTTTAAAAAAAAAAAATCTTGTTGAATTAAAAGGGAGTCGTGCTAGAAACCGTGTTGATTTAAAATGGAGTCGTGTTAATAATCGGATTAAAGCAGGAAACAGACCCCATGTAAAATCAACAAGATAAATTATTGTTTTTTTGGTATTCAATCAACATGAAATCGTTTAAAAAAGAAGTAAATCGTGTTGAAATAAAAGGGAGTCGTGTTCATATTACTTGATATTGAGTTGAAATACGCTGAGATTTGCCAAACCAACGAAAAAGATCCGTTATCTTTTCAACTGCCCCTTGTGTGCTTGCATTGGCATTTTAGCTTTACTTTTAATTTATTTGATTGCGCGTCTCAGTTCGAAAACTGTTTAGTAGCCAATCAATATTCAATCGTTTAAAAACAAAAAGAAATCGTGTTGAAGTAAGAGGGAGTAGTGTTCATACTGCATCAAATCGTGTTGAAATACATTAAAATTTGCCAAACCAGGAAAAAAGTTCCGTTATCTTTTTGATCACCAGTAGCTTGTCTGGTCCTGGTGGCATTCTTGTTTTGCTTTCGGTCGGAGAAGTGCGTGTAAGGTAAAGTGTAAAAGTGGTTTATTAATAATATTTTTTTAATGGATGTGCAAAATAGTGATTTTGTGTTCAGTCAAGAGCGGCACACTATTTTAAGTGATGCATTAACGTACGAGAAAGACGACCAAAGAAATATAATCCTTAATTTGCCACCATCAGTGTCAGTATTGGAACGAAGTTAAACAAAGCTGGACGAACTGCTGGAAGAGTTTACTTTACCAGAAGCAAAATTCTATTTAATATTTATTTTTTGCGGCCGAACTTATAAAAAGAATTGTTATATGACTATTCAAAATGACTTTCTAAAGCTATATAAAATTCTTTATTTTAATAAAATCGGCCCTACAATGTATGTTTTGTGTCAAGAAATGGAGCTAAATATTTTTGACAGTCATTTTCAATCATATGAAGTGGGAAATTTAAAAGAACAAGTTTTGTTGAAAAAATTTCAGGAGTTCACAAGTCCGCCTTTAAATATATTTTCTATTAATAATGGAAAAACATATTTAAGAAGTAAATGTATTTAAATAATAAATTAAATGATATTTACAATTTATATTGAAAAAATATATTTTTGGAATAAATTAATTTAAATGTAGTTTTAAAGACTAAAATAAAACTGAATAATATATAACTTTAAAAAATTGCATTATGTATTTCTGTATGTATGATTGTTAACAGGACCACCAACTCAACAGGACCCTTTATGTTAATTTGACATGAGGGTCATTTCAATTCTTGTTCATTCTCATCTTACTTTAAAACGAAAACATATTGATTGTTCGAGGAAAATTCAAGTTGTTTTAATACGACAAGGAATTGTTTTGAAAGGAACTATCATGTTATTTTGACATGAGAGCCTAGTTGAATCAATTCGAATTCTTAATTTGTTTTAAGGTGAGTATCATTTTGGTTTAACAAGGATCATCGAGTTATTTCAATTTTAAAATCTATTTGATTCAAGAGGATATGTGTATTATTTTAAAAGTGTAGTCATTTTGATTCAACAGGAATCAACGAGTTATATCAATACGATAATCTTTTCAAATTAAACTGATATCACGTTATTTCAAAATGATAAGAATTTACGTTTGTTTTACAAGAAAATCATTTTAAATCAACACGAAACTCCATTAGAGCAAAATCATACCCAAAAAGTGTTGAATCTATCCTATTTTTTTTGATTTTACACGATTATTTTTCTGTGTGTAGAAGCTGGTAAGCAATATCATTTCGAACATATACGGCGAGGCCATGAGAAGAAAAGAATAATGGCACTGAGCTATATCCAGGCATGTTGAACTCTGAGGGATCAGAATCAACACCCACCTTTGTTTCACTCAGTGCCAAAACAGCTGACCTGCATTTTGCAGTGTGAGCGTACACAGCAAAGCAATTCCATCGCAACCCCCTAATTAGATGATGATAAAATCGACTCTAAACTTACCCGACATTACAATTCACAAAAACACCTGAAACAAAATATGAATCGCAGACGCTAACTAAGTATAATCAACAAGTGTAAATCTATTAGAAAACCAAAGCAAATTACTAGCGGTGTTATGCCCAGCCAGCAACTTGACCTTGGTTAACCAACGGAATCAACACCGTTGATCAACAATCCATCAAGCAAACCCACAGCTTCATTACCTGCACACACTGCCTAGATAAGATAAGAAATTATCAAATCGAAGAAATTTGTGCAGCCAACGAAACAATGCGAGTGGTGAGGGGGAGGAGATGGAGGTACGCACAGTGTTTGGTTTTTTTTTTTTTTTTTTTTATAATTGAGTGGCACACAGCACTGAGTATAATTAATTCACAGTTTCTAGAACATATAAACGCTCAAAATTTAATTAAAATCTTTGGACCA
Source organism: Melanostoma scalare (assembly GCA_949752695.1). NCBI lineage: Eukaryota > Metazoa > Arthropoda > Insecta > Diptera > Syrphidae > Melanostoma > Melanostoma scalare. The sequence goes on along the minus strand of OX456985.1, from coordinate 77,813,658 downwards.
GTTTGAAAAAAAAAACGGTTTCTTATTTTTCACAAGTTTTTTAGAAATCCAGTATGCAAAGTTTAAGATCTTGACAAAAGTTTTTTCGATGAGATATTCTGAAAAAATCCAAATTTCCAAAAACCCTCTTTAACTTCACCGCAGCGTGAGCTTTCTAGTTTAGATAATATTATATCTTCTGACTTACAGCAAGAAAGCTGCATTAGAAATTTTCAAAATCGTATGCTAGACTTAATTTTCTCTACCGAAGCTATTAGCACGATTGTTCTTAAATCTAATTTAGGCATTAGATACTAGATATTTATGATGATCTTCATCCCCCTTTAGATATTTTTGTTGAACTAAGCAACATATCTCACGTATTAATAATCAAAAGTACTGTTTATATATTTTGACTTTCGAATAGCGAATTTCGATTTGCTATCGAATTAATTAAGCAGGGCTGGTATTTAAAATATATCAAATTTTGCAAATATTGACGAAGTATTCGCTGGCTTATAGTCAGTCTTAGAAAATAGCATGAAAAAAACCATTCCCAAAAAGACGCTCAGAAATGCTAGTTTTTGTCAACCGTGGTTTACCAAGGAACTAAAGGCTTTGAGGAATAAAAGAAATAGGGCTTGGAAGACCTATTTAATTACTTTTTTTTCCAACTGACCACCAAATATTTATAAGTATTTTTGAAGACTTCAAAACGCTTTCTCAAAATCTGTACTCTAGCTATGTCACCCAAAAATGGTGTTCTCTGAAAAATTATCCAAAAAGCTTTTGGACCTTTGTAAATTCTAAAAAAAAATCAGACGGCTATCCAGCCAACTTCATTTATAATACCACTACTTTAAAAAATACTCCCGACATTTGCAATGCCTTTGCAGACCATTTTAATGACTTTTTTTTGTAGTATAAAACTAGAAATTGATGACAATTACTTTGAATATTTAACTCACTGCTCGCAAATGAATTTTAATAGTGTCCCTATTCACAGAGACAGAATTACTTACTTCCTTTCTTCTCTTAAAGATGACGTTTCTTCTGGTCCGGACACGATTCCGCCAATTGTTTTAAGAAAGTGTTGTGATCACGTTTATCCTCTCCTTATAAATATTTTTTCAAGCTTTCTTAAGAAACTGGAATATTACCCACGCTTTGGAAAAAATCTTTTATCACACCTGTTTTCAAAAAGGGTGAAAAAATCGATATAAAAAACTGCAGACCTATTTCAAAGCTCTCATGTATACCTTAGGTAGGTATTTGATCAAGTAGTCTGCGAAAGTTTATCCTTCTTTTCAAGAAATGTAGTCTGCCATCAGCAGCACGGATTTATGCAAAGAAAATCGACGGCTACCAACCTTCTATCTTTTCATCACAAGTGTTCCAATGCCCCTGAATGTGGGAACGACCTTGATTGCATTTACATTGACTTCTCTAAGGCGTTTGACCAACTTCCTCATAACATCATATATAATAGCCGAGTTTCATTGAGAATCTGTATTCACTTCAGCAAAACTTCGCAGAACATGGCACATGGAAAAACAACAACTAAAAGTTAAGTGAACAAAAATAAGTGGCTGGTAGAAGTGAACAACAGGGATGGTTGGTTGTTGGAGTTTTTGTTTTCCCATGCAAGATGTTTTGCTGAAGTGAACACAGATTCTCAATGAAATTCTGCTTATATAAGCTAAAAGCATTTGGATTACCCCCAGCATTTGTTGCTTGGATAGGTTCCTACTTAAAAAGTAGGTCTTATGAAGTCAAATTTCGTAACGTTTTGTCAAAGCCTTTCAATGCTTTGTCTGGCGTTCAACAAGGAAGTCATCTTGGTCCCTTGGTTTTCATTGTTGCAATAAATGATGTTATTTCTTGCATCTCCTATAGCGACATTTCTATCTTTGCTGAAGATATTAAGATTTTAAAATCATTAAAATGAACTAATTTTAAACACTTTCAAGTGCCAAAGTATTACCTTTTCCCACAAAAGGTCTCCTAGTATTGGAGAATATTCAATATCGCAAAAATCCCTATCTCAAGTTTCTAGATTCCGTGACCTCGGTGTTCTTTTTAGTACCAACCTCGAATTTAATGAGTACATCAACCTCATTATTAACAAATTAAATTCTATGCTTGGCTTTATTAAGCGATCGACAAAGGAATTTAATGACCCTTATGTTACCATCTCTTTATATAACTGTTATGTTCGTCCCCATCTAGAGTATGCTTCTCAGGTGTGGTCACCATTTTATGATATTCAAATCGAATCAATACAACACAGATTCATACGTTTCGCTCTCAAAGGTCTTCCTTGGGAAGATCCTTTCAATCACCCTCCTTATGAAAATCGTATTCGCTTATTAAATCTTCAAACCCTCTCAGCTCTCACAGAGAAGAATCAACAATGATTTAGTATTTTGTCATCAATTGGTAACCGGTATAATTGATGCTCTTGACTTGACCACATAGGATTCAACTAACGCGGAGGAGCTCACCAACTACGTAATTTGAGTAGGTTATTCAACTCTAACCCTTTTATTGCCGATATCAACATCAGTAAAAAAAGGTTAAAATTAATACTAAGAACCAGTATACTATGAGCATGATTCATGTTTAGTAGATATTTTATTACTGTAAATTAATTACATTTTTTCGTCCGGACCCGAAACAGAAATTGCCGGAGACCACATTAAATTGTTTAAAAACACATCTTAATTTTTCGGTTTTAACCTTACTTTACTTTTTATTTCTTTCGAAACAGGAAAATATGAATGTGAAAACACATGGAATTTATGTACATAATTCAATAAAAAATATAATAAAAAACAAATCGTTTTGGTCGCAAGCATGTTTTATTTCATTTATAATTATTTGTTCAACTTTCCATCGATATGCATTTTGGCATTTATTACAGAAGTAAACAAACTGCTGCCATATGGATATCAATTTGACTTTTTTACTTTTTGCAGTGATGCCAAATATTTACTTTTTGGAAGAATTTTTCGAAAATGTTTGTTTTTTTGGTGGTTTTTTGAGGAAATTTTTCTTAGATTTGAAGGAAGTTATTAAACCCATCAACATGTCCCACGGTTGAGGGAAATTTTGTATACCTGAATGAATGCGTAAGTGTTTTTGTTATTGAATAAAAACAGTTACATTTCTAACCGGTAAATATGCTGAAAGTTTTGACAACTATCAACACATTGTGATTAAAAAACGAAAGTGCAAAAGTGTGAAAATGGAAGGTACAGAAGATTTTGTAGAAAGAAATGAAGAAGAATTGCCCACAACTTCGGGTCAAGTAAGGTAACGATTAACTGCGGAGGTTATCAGAACCCAATGGTAGATATATAATTAGATTTTTTATTGGTAACGCTTTGTAATAACACAATCTATAGGACTATGATAGGCCTTGCAAAGAGGACGGAGACCGAACAACAAGCTGTACAACTAGCTGAGGAGTTGGGTTTCTTGCCCAAAAGCAGGAGATGCCGTGTGCATCGTCTTGAAATGCACGTATACCACAGAAATAACGCGATTGGTTTCTTCGAGTGCCAAAGAGGCTCATGCAAAGGCAAAAAATCCATTTCACGTGCTCAAGGTACATGGTTTGATAGCGTGCATATGCCAGTGGCGTGGGTGTTTTATTTAATGTATTGCTTCGCGTGGAAATTTACTTACGCATTCATTCAGGTATATACATATATATATATGTGTGAATATACATATAGATAAATATTTAATAAGTAACAATTAAAAAATTTTAGAAGGAGGATCCCACTTCACCGTCTGGCTGTATTTCAAGTACGACAATAGCTGATTGGTTCAGCTTTTGTAGAGAAGTAGTGGTTGACTAGTACTTCGATACAATCGAGGAAGAGGGGAAAATTGGAAGCCCTGGATGCGTCGTTTAAATCGACGAAAGCAAATTTGGACGGCGGAAATTCAACAAAGGACGGCGGGTTGAAGGTCACTGGGTCTTGGGTAGGTATGATTCAGGACGGGTCTCAAGATTTGCCGCTAGAAGTGTGCCCAGATAATATTAGAAGTGCCGAGGTATCTATCTTTTAAACTAACAATGTTTTATTGTATTAATTTCGTTTTTATTTAAGGTGCTGATACCCATTATAAAAAAGCATGTTGCTTTGGGCACAACAATAAATACAGATTGTTGGAAAGCGTATGATTGCTTATCGCAACATGGGTATATACACAAAAAAGTAAATCACAGTGACCCAGACAATCCGTTTGTGGGAGAAGATGGGACTCACACCGTGTGAGTCACACGCAAAGAATAGAGTCCCAGTGGAGAGTGGTTAAACAACATTTTTATTATGACAATTACTATAAGAATTTTGCAAATTGGATCGTGGAGTACCAATGGAGGAGGAATGTGGGAAAAAAGGTGCAAGACCCTTTTGCGCAGTTAATTAAAGCTGTGAATCTAGTTTATGGTGATTTTAGCCAATTAAAATGCAATATTGTTAACTAACACTTTTTAATTTGAACTGGAAGTCTCAAATCTTTTTTATGAATTCTAACCACAAAACTAATAATAGCCTAAAATTCGGGCGAATTTTAATTTATTATTAGTTTTGTGGTTAGAATTCATAAAAAAGATTCAGTTTCTAACCACAAAAGTAAAAATAATAAAAAGCTGTTGCATACGGAAATTAATTGCTATTTTCATATTTTGCATGAGCAGCTTAACCCTGCGGAAAAAGGGTTAAAATAATGAGCCTAAAATTCGTGCGCCTTCCCGACGATCAGTCACCTTGTCGCGGTGGGGGGGCTTAAGTAGTTTATTTGAACCGAGCTCGATGCCGAAAGGTGGTCGAAGGATGGGGAAAATGAATGAAAACCAAGAATTGGTCAAAAACAGTATGGAAGATAACCCAAAGGAATTTTATTCTCCAGGTGGCAGTCGTAAAAGCGAAAATCCACCCGTAGTCTTCACTACGGCAGGGGCACGGATTCTGGAGGCCCCATCTGACATACAAACGCACACCTTTACTGGTGGATACACGCGAGTCGAAGGTACCGTAACCGATGACTCCTGCAGTTCTCTCCATGAAGCTCTTCGTGGTTTGAGCTGGAAAGATGAAGAAGGCAGCTCGGAGGTCTTACCTCCAAAGCTAAATTCTCATCAGGGCTTAGCTGTTGGTCAGAGCGGTGCTATCACCGGACTAAGTGAAGCTGAACAAGTGGATCCCACTCCAACGATGGCATCCTCTGGAGAACAGCTTTCCAAGCGCCAACAGAAGCTGGAGAGAAGGCGAGCGGCAAAGGCTCAGTGCAAAGAGGACACCAGGGTGGCCGAAGGCACTGAATTAAGTTGCAAACCTTTGGTGACGGCGGCGAAAAGGGACAGGTCGGAAGAGGTCTCACCCACCCATTCAGGACGGTCTCCTGTAACCGAAGACACCCCAACTTCTGCAAACGCGAACAGGGTCATAAGGAAGAAGGTTTCCGGAAGCTCTGCAAATTGTCCTGTTGGTCTAACTGGAAAGTCGGTGAATGAAACTGAAGGAACAGGTCGCAAGGCTTGCGAATTCGGTCCACGGACACTGGCTGGAAGGGACGAAGCCGGCATGGTTAAAACTCCTGGAGGTCCAACCGAAACGTTGGTGAATGAAACCGTGACTGCTAGTCAGTCTGGTCCACGGACACTGACCGGACGGGATAAAGCCTCGAAAGGAGCAATGATAATAAATCAAATTAACCTTCAACATTCTAAGGCTGCTACTGCACTCCTATGTAGCAGGCTTTCCGTGTTGAATACAAAAACTCATCTTGTAGCAATCCAAGAGCCATGGGCCTGGAAGGGCCGAGTTCTTGGTCTTGGAGGGCTACGAGGGTTCAATATTCTCTATGACGAACGGTCTGACTTACCCCGGACCTGTCTCATCATACCGAGCTCTTTTGCAGCAACTAAACTTGATCACTTCTGTGGTCAAGACCTGGTTGCGGCTATCATAAACTACAAAACGAACGGTGAGTGGAAAACTTTCGTCGTTGCGTCAGTTTACTTTCCCTGGAACTCCATTCTACCCTCTCCCTCAAGACAGGTTGTGGATTTAGTGGAGTTTTGTGAAAACCGGAAGTTGGGGCTTATCATGTGCTGTGATGCTAACGCTCAAAACATAGTTTGGGGCAGCGTCAATTGCAACATGAGAGGCAACCATCTTCTTAACTACATTCTGTCTTCTGACTTGAACATTAACAATGTTGGTAATACGCCAACTTTTGTTACGGCTATACGACAGGACGTAATTGACTTGACACTATCTAACAGATATGCCAAGGAGATTACCAACTGGAAAGTGTTGCTGGACGTGTCACTCTCAGACCACAGATACATTCAATTCCATGTAGCAAATGTGATTCCCACTCCTTTAGTTACAAGAAATCGCAGAAAAACTAACTGGACACTTTTCAACGATGAGCTCGGTAATTTCGTCAAAACTCTACCTAAGCTCTCAACATCACAAAAAGTGGAAGATGCAGTTCTAGAAGTGAATTGTGCCCTTACAAGTAGCTTCGAGCTGGCATGTCCAGCTAGACAATTACCTAGTAGATCTATGGTTCCGTGGTGGAACAATGAACTACAGAAACTTCGCAGGGAAACCAGAAGTATTCTGAATAGGTCCCTCAAGACCAAATCAGATGTCGACTGGAACCTGTATCGATCTAAACAGAAGGACTTTAAAAGGTTAATTCGAAGATCAAAGAATGCCTCTTACAAAGAATTCTGTGAAAGTATAGAAACACTCAGTGAAACTAGTCGACTTACTAAAGCCCTTAAAAGGAGCAAGGTAAACAAATTAGAAACGCTCAGGAAATCAGACGGTTCCTATACCGAGTCCAAAGCAGAGACACTCAGTCTTATGCTGGAAACTCATTTTCCAGGAAACCAGATATCAATCAAACCGCAGCAATCTATTTCCCTTAGATCAGGTGAATCCGATAAATCCACTCGACTTAGCTGGTACACGTCATCGTTAGTTGTTACCGACGAAGCCATCAAATATGCCGTGGCATCTTTTGACAGTTTCAAGTCACCTGGCACTGACGGTGTTTACCCAGCTATGTTGCAGGAAAGTATAAACCTTTTGCTTCCTACTTTGAAAAATATTTTCACTGGTAGTTTAGCCCTAGCGTATATACCAACTTCATGGCAGAGTGTTAGAGTCGCCTTCATACCAAAAATTGGTAAACAAGACTACTCACTCGCCAAGAGCTATAGACCCATCAGTCTTACCTCCTTTCTGCTTAAGACGCTGGAAAGAATGGTTGAGATTTACATTCGTAAAACCTCACTCCAATTACACCCTCTGTCTCAGATGCAACATGCTTACCAAAGAGGAAAATCTTGCGAGACCGCACTTCAAAATCTTGTTAGCAGGATTGAATGCGCGCTTGACAGGAAAGAATTTGCGGTAGGCATTTTCATCGACATTCAAGGTGCTTTTGACAATGCTAGCTTCGATGGTATGTGTAATGCTGCCAGAGAACACGGTGTGAACGAGTCATTAGTGTTGTGGATTAAAGCAATGCTAATGAAGAGAACCGTAATCGCTGAGGCGGACTGTGGACAATATGTTGCAACGGGAGTAAATAAGGGCTGCCCACAAGGTGGCGTTTTATCTCCTCTTCTGTGGTGCATGTTGATCGACTCTCTACTTGTAATGCTCAATGGTTCTAACGTTCATGCCCAAGCATATGCAGATGACATCACCGTGCTCTCGGTTGGCTCCAGCCTCCAAGCTGTCTGCTCCCGAGCACAGGCTGCGCTTTGTATGATTGACACCTGGTGTGTTAGAAACGGTCTCTCCGTCAATCCTCTTAAAACCGAGGTTGTCCTCTTCACGAGACGTAGAAAATTGACTGGTCTGACCCATCTTACGCTTAAAGGCGTCAACATCCCCTTTTCAAATGAAGTCAAGCATCTTGGAGTAATCCTGGATAACAAACTTCTTTGGTCGAAACATGTCGAGTCTAAAACTACTAAAGCACTGTCAGTTTTCTGGCAATGTAAAGGAGCTTTTGGCAAGACATGGGGTCTTTCACCGAAAAGGGTCCTTTGGATCTATACGGCTATGATAAGACCAATCATCTCCTATGCGTCAGTTGTTTGGTGGAATAAGCTCTCGCGTAAATACGTTATTGCCTCGTTTGCCAAACTTCAAAGAACAATTTGTCTGGGTGTTACGGGGGCCTTCCCCAGCACACCGGGTGCTGCTCTCGACGCACTGTTGAACCTTCCTCCCCTTGATACCTTCATCATGGGGTGTACTCTCAAGACCATTTCTCGTTTAAAACGATGTGGTCTCTGGCACAATTCGCACTGGAGCTTTGAGGAACTCGCAAGCAGCATATCTTTTGACCCACGTCTAATGGATATGCCGTCTGACACGATGATCCCAAGGCTCAAAATGCGTCAAAATTACTCAGTCAGCTTTCCTTCGGTTCAGGACTGGTTCGCTCCAGAATCTGAGCCTGGAAAGAACTGTTATCGTATCTTCACAGATGGCTCCAAAACCGACGAGTGTTCTGGTGCTGGTGCCTTTGTTGAGAACGACGACATACGACTGCACTCATCTTTGGGATCATACGCATCCGTTTTCCAAGCGGAGGCTTATGCTATCCTAATGGCCTTGAGCCACGTAACGAACAATGGATGGACGGGGAGAAGTATCTTTGTTTGCAGCGATAGCCAAGCTGTGCTTAAGGCCCTTCTCAACCCTCTAACCACTTCGAAAGTGATCCAGGAATGCAAGAGCTCTCTGAATGCGATCGGAAGATTAAATTCCTTGAGTCTCATTTGGGTTCCAGGCCATCACGGCATAACTGGAAATGAGATCGCCGATGAACTCGCTAGGCAGGGATCTCAGACAGCTTTCTCAGGACCTGAACCGTCGCTAGGTCTGCCAGCGTCCTCAGTGAGGGCTTCAATCAACGATTGGATCTGTGAAGAACACAACCGTAGATGGCATGCCTCCATTGGATGCAGACAAACCAAGCGTATGCTCCCCAACGTTAGTAAGAAGACTGCAACATTTTTGCTAGCTCGTAGCAGAAAAGACTGTAGGAAGCTTATTGGCGTTGCCAGCGGGCACTTCTCTTTTGCCAAGCATTTAAACGTGTTAGGTTTAAGTGATACCACTCTCTGTGAATCTTGTGGAGAAGATGAAGACACCGCAGAGCTTTTCCTCTGTGAATGTCCTGCTTTTTCTCGCATGAGGTTACAGATACTCGGCGCAGACATGGTGAGAGCTGGTAACTTAGGCTCCTTACCATGGCAGCGTCTTTTGGCTTTTCTCCGAACATCTGGAAAGCTAAAACAAATAGAAGGTTGCTATCTGGTAGTACAATGGACCGGTATTTAGGTCTGAGTGCTCCAGCTGGTATTTTAAAAACCTCCAACAAAAAAAAAAAAAAAGCTATTATTACTTTTGTGGCTAGAATTCATACAAAAGTTTCACTTTCTAACCACAAAAGTAATAACAGCACAAAATTCGTTCGAATTTTAAGCTATTATTACTCTTGTGGTTAGAAAGTGAAGCTTTTTATGAATTCTAAACAGTAATAAAGTTTTATTTTTAAACCACAAAAACTATACTTGCACACTTTCGAATTAAAAAATTTCCCACCTGAGAACATTTATTTGGCATTACTTAAACAAGTTATGTCAAAGTAGACAAATCAGCTGTTTTGTTGATAAATACAAACTTTCATCAAATATTTAAAATGTAAAAAAAAGTGTTTTATTTGCAATTAAATAGTTAAATATACATAATAATTGTTGTTTTATGCGGTAGTTTATGTTTTCATTCAACTTTTCCTGTTTCGTAAGAAAAAAAAAGTGAGGTTAAAACCGAAAAATTAAAATGTGTTTTTAAACAATTTTAAGGGGTAACCGGCAATTTCAGTTTCGAAATTTATTCCATTGATATGCCTCCCTACCTGTTAAAATTTAGTTTAAGCCGCAACTCGGTACGTACTAGACTAAAGCCGCCCCAAAAATTATTTAAAATAAAGTAAGCAACTAACTACCCGGAAGCAAGGCCAATACTTTGTTCTTTAATTTTCATTTCAATCCCATTTAATTAAGTGAATGGTTTTTGAGTAATCAAGTCTAAAAGTCAGTTGTTTGGAAAAAAAAAAAATTTCCATTAAGTGTCACTTTTTCTTTTACTAATCAATGCTTTTATTGGTTTTGACTCAAGACTTTTGAGGCAAAAACTGAAAGCTGAACGCAAAAATCTTTCAAAAAAAGGACCAAAGGTACTTTTCTCCACAAACCAACGTTTTCGCTCAGAGAATAAACTTCAATCAGCGAAAAACCCATAAAATTCAATTTTTTGAAAGAAAGTAACTTTGGTCTTTCTAAATTTTTCAAAAACTAAGAAAGATGTTTTTGTTCGGTTTGGTGCGTTTGACTCAAAGCTCATAAGAACATTGATTATTGGAAGAAAAAGTGACCTTTAATAAAAGGACAAAATTTTGATTATTTTTTCCAAAAATTTGACTTTTAGACTTGATTACTCAAAAACTATATAATTAATTAATATATGTAAGATGTTTTTGATCATTTTTTTTTTAATTTGGTCAATATTTATAGAGTTTTTCATCTTCAGTCTAAATGGAGTTAGATGGACCCCCCTCCTTCGATTTTTTTCTAAGAATAAGACTGAGAATCACATCCCAAAGTAGGTATGTAACACTAACTACGGGGAACCCTGTATAACCGTTGTTTTTTATTTCTTTACAGTGTTTTTTATCACAAGCAAAACGCGGAGAGCAGCATAATCAGCGGGAAGGTGCAATACGAGGAAAACACATTCTGTTTGAAGCGATTATTGTTTCGGTTTTACCGAAAAAAAAAACTATTTTTCAATTTTTTTTAAGGATTGATTGATTTATTTTACTCGCACCATTTGTACAATGTTGAGCATACTTTTTAACTATATTGTATAATTTCATCTTGCAAAAGTATTGAGGCACAAGCCGGACTTAGCTTACCTCAAAACGAATTAAAAAAATAATTGGGGTGCAAACATTTACTAACCTGGATGGAAATAATCGGAAATGAAAAAACCATTAAAATTTAGTTAAATAATTATCAAATCTTCTCTTAACGTTCTCTGAAACTTTTTTTTTAATTTCATGTGAGCACTGTAGGTGGCAATCTAAAATGTAAACTGATAATTTCCACATAAAATTGTGCGAATTTTTGAATAGGAAACAACTTTATCGTAAAACAAAATTTACTAAACTCAGGGGGAGGTATATGTATAGATATAGATATCTAGAAAATGCATACCAAATTTGAAATAAATCGATCAAGCTTTCAAAGGGGGAAGAGGGTAACATTAACTCGTTCAAAAAAAGGCATGTTCATGCGAATTTTTTGAGGAACCAGTTCAAATTTCCTTATCAAAACCAATTACACAATAAAAAAAGATATTTCAAGAATATTGTGTAAAATTTTCACAAAGAAATATTTAAAAACTGGCTGATCCGCCCGGCGTAGCTCAGGCCCTATGTTTATCAAATTCAAAGTTAAGTAAAGCAGTTTCAGAGTTTCCATTCAAGTGGAAGAGTGGGGATGAAATATTGTAAGGGAAAACTAAGCACTCTAACGAAGACAGAATTTTTGGAATCGGTATAGTATTTTCCAATTTGCCGTATATAGTCCAGTTCCCCTTCCATTCCCATATGGGGATGAAATATAGTCTATGTAGCACCATATTGCAATGGCAAAAACCGTATTGAAATCAGTTCTGTGGTTTTTGAATTCTGATTCCCGTTCCTGTGGGTAAGTGTTGATGAACTATAGACTTTATTACTCAGGGACATTGAAGCACTCTAACAATGAAAGGATTTTTGGAATTGGTTAAGTACTTTCCAGGTTCTTGGCTATGTCACCATTACCGTTTCCGTTCCCGAAAGAATATGTAAAGAAAATAATTATAGTCTTTGTTACTCAGAAGCAATGAAACACTCTATAGTTAAAACCTTTTTTGGAATTGGTCCAGTATTTTTCCCGCTTATGTTCTTGTTCTCGTTCCGTTCTCTTGGGATTATGGGGATAATATCGTACTGTAATAGCGACAAAAACTTCAATTCGTTCCAGTGGTTTTTGAATTTCCGATCCCGTTCAAATTACCGTTCCTGTGGGAATTTGAGGATGAAGCTTAACATTCCCCCATTACCATTATCCATGAATGGTACCTGCATCCAAGAAACCGAAAAGCTGTCAGTACCTGGTATGTGTGTAAACGATGAACTACGTTGGAATGACCACATATTTGAAGTCGCCAAAAACGCTGCTAAATGCTTAGGCTTCTTGAGTGAATGCAGGAAGTTCTTCACCCCTTCTGATCTGGCTACAATTTATAAGGCCTTCATCCGCCCAAAACTGGAGTATAACTCCCATATCTGGTCAGGTGCTCCACTAACATCTTTGCGCCTGCTTGATAGGGTACAAAATAGAGCGTTGAAATTGATAGGTGATAGTTCAATTGTAGAATCGATTGATTCTCTTGGACATCGTCGAAATGTTACCTGTCTCACACTCTTTAATCGCTTTTTTTCACAAACAGTGCTGTAGTGAAGTAGCCAGTTGCATTCCTCCCCTGAAACAATTTAGCCTCAACACCCGCCCTACTAGCAATGCCCATCAGTTTCACCTTGAGCCCAACTTCGGGCGTACATTCAAGTATAGAGATTCTTATTTTAGTCGCACCACCCGTATGTGAAATGCTTTACCTGACTCTGTGTTTCCCCTACATTACGATTCACAAAGGTTCAAAAGCAATGTGCATCGGTGTCTCCTATTAAATCCTCTCCTATTTTCCTAAATGCTCACACTGTGTTCTGTAACATTATAAGGGTATTCATAGCCCCTTGATGTGTGCGCTAGCTATAAAACAAAAAAATTTTGTCTATGGCACTCAGGGGCAATAAATTAAAGAAATTTAAATCTTTCTTTTTATCAGTCAAAAAATTAAAACAATTTTTCAAAAAAAACCATCCAATAATCTTATTATTTTAATTTTTTGTTGTCAAAAACGACTGAAAAAAAAATCATTGTTTGAATTTAATTTTTAATTCATTTACTTTTACTATATTCCCATTCTTTTTTTTTCATATTTACCTACCTTATAAACCTTCCCTAGACCTCCACGAACATTTCAATACCAAGATAAGATAAATCCGTTCAGCCGTTCTCGAGTTTTAGCCAGACTAACGAACAGCAATTGATTTTTGTATAGAATAAGGCAATGTCAGCAATTACTCGGACGTGCCTCGAAATAAAGACGAGTTGCGGTGCCCTTACAGTTACAGCTTGGTGCTGGATCGTCAGAAATCAAAACATCAAAATTTATTCCTTAGATAATAGCTTTCACCAGGTTATATCGAGGGAGTTTTTTGAAATTTTAATTTTTCACTTTTTGGAACACTTTGAAGAGGAAAACGCGATTTTTCGTGAAAAAAGTCAGCTAATTTATTTATTGTAAAATAACACCTATCAACAAATTTGAAGAAGCTCTTCGTTACTGCCTTGTAAATCATTTACAGAAATAGTGTTCAATATTTCAAAAGGATCGGTGCAGTAGTTTTGAAGTTATGAAGGGCACCGATTTATAAAAAGTGAGTTGTGAGAAAAACGCTTTAAAGTTTTGTATACTAAAAAAAAAACACATAGAAAACACTATACCGACAGGTATAAAAATATTCGTAACTTTTTCAATTTTGCTCCAATCCACTTGAAATTTTGACACAATATTCTTAAAATATTAGGCATTCACTACCTCCCCCCTTGGAGTTTGAGTACAGGAGATTAGTAAGATAAATGATTCCAGGTATTTTGCTTAGATCGCACAGTGGCTCGAATTGGTTGCAAAAATTATATCTCTTAAACGAATAAAGATATCAACTAAATTTTTTTTCCTTATTGGAAATTTCCAAGGCTATAAAAAAAGAAAGAAGAAAAAATATTTACAGGGTGTTTCAGAATCTGCTGTTGAAATAAAAAGTTTTAGTTAAGGTGGTTAACATAATTGGTATTTTATGTTAAAAAGGTTAAAAGTCAGTTTATGAAGTAATTTGAGTATAATTTAAGTAATAAACGAAAACAGACCAAATTAAGTATAAATGTGAAAAAAAAAATTTTCTCATAATTGGTTTTTGTATTTTTTTATTTTTTTTTATAAAATACTAATTATAAGTATTTGTAAAGTATTTTATTGACATTATTAAAGACCCATTCCAGCAAAACAAGGAAATAACATTTTCCATGACTTTTTTTGCGCTTGAAAAAAAAAACTCAGAAAAAATGACTAACTTTTTAAAATCAAATCTCTCTAGCTCAGTGTTATGCAACTTTATGCAGCTGAGTTTTTGGTTGTAAGTGAAGAGATTCACATATAAGGATTCATTTAGCGTCCATTTCGGCTTGACAACTTTTATAAACTTTTTTTTACTCAATGTAAAGTTGAAAAAGTGCGCAAAAAGTGGTGTTTCGCAAATAATTAAATTTAGTATTTCAAAAAGTGTATTACTTTTTTTTTCTGATCATAGCAATAAACACATATATCAAGGAAAAAAAACTAAACAAGGTCCTCCTCTCTTTTCCTAGTATTTGCTCTCAAAGTTAAAGAAAAAATTTTTTAATGTTTTTTCTCACCTTAAATATTTGTCAACTTTGACTTATAGAGCCTTAAGGCGAACCGATATCGTTCAAATGAAATAATTTTTTCGATTAGGTACTAAAGCTCCAAACATTTGTTAATTCACAAAAATTAAAAGTTTTGCGTAAGAGACCAACCCAAAAAATGAATTTTGAATGCACTTTTGTCCAAACGGGCCACTGTGGATCGGCTTAAGATTTTAGAGACATTCTTGAAATATAAAAAAAAACAAAACCAGACCAAAATGATTAGCTTTTTCAAAAGCGAAAAAGATTTTTTCAAACGATCAATATTCAGGGGCTTTCGGTAACACTATATATTCTGTATTTCTTTATTTTCTTTCATTTTAAATTTTTAATTACTTTTTTCTTCTTTTCTTTCTCGGCTTCGAACAAAATTTTAATCGACCGTATTTGTATTGCTTTTTCTTTTCTTTACTTCATTGAATTTTTTTTTTTCATTACTTTCAAACGGCTCGTAATTTTTTATTTTTCCTTTCACAGTCGTTTTAACTTAAATTATAGACGCGATGTGTCACCGCCAATTTGGATCTTAGGCGCATTCATTGTACAACGTAAATTTTTCTTTTACTTTTGTTTTCCTTACTTTACACGATAACTTATTGTTTTTTTTTTCTTACTTCCGCACTGTTAAACGATTATTTTTTCACTGCCAATGTCAAGACTCAAGAGTTTTTTCTTTCTATTGCTTATGCTAAGCTTGTCATATACCAGCTGGATCGTTACACAAAGCAAACATAGTTCAGTAAGCTTAGTACATGACCACCTCACGACACAAGATTGCCGGCCACTCTCTTTGGCTGTGGCTTATCTCTGCAAGTGCAATTCCGTTGCTGTGAAATGGTCACGTCATGGTCATGCACATTTAATATAGCCTAACAATATTCTGCGTGTGCCTAACTTTGGAATAGATTAGCAAATTATCTTATACGAATTATATGTTATTGTCTCTCATTATGTTTTTACTTTTTTCTAAATATTTTTTTTTAAATGGGTGGTATTAAGTGTGTGGTGTTATTATTTTTGTTGGTATCTCTTGTGTGAGTTTTATTTATTTTTACAGGTGATAATAGTTTTATACTTATTTCTAGTAAGTAGAATTAGATTAGAATATAAAATGGGTTGATCTTGTGCAGCTCTCGGAACTGCCTAGTCTGAATGAAACCTATTGCACCAACCCATGCGAAGATTCAGAGCAGTTTTCTAGCTCCAGAGTTGAACCATAAAATAACAATCTACTGTGGGTAGACGAGTTCCTCTAGTGGGGATAATCTCATACACTCAGAAAAAAAACGAGCTAAATTCAAGAAAATCGGTGTCAAAACAAGCCGATTCGTTGACGAAAGTCTGTCAACCTCGAAAATTCTTAATCCGTGCCCGAAATTCTTGTTCTAAGCCTATTTTTGATAAGCCTCAAATTCTTATTTCAAGAATGTTCTCATCTACATATAAGATCATTTAAGCTAAATTATAAGAATACAAAAGCTTAATGTTAGACTATTACAACCTAAAATTAAGATCACGTATTCTTAAATATATCGGGGATAAGAACAAAACAAACTTAAATCAAGTTTTTTATATTCCTAAATTAAGCATTTAAAATCTTGAAACAAGAACAAAAATGGTTTGTTTGAGTAGCTTTCGGATCGCTTTTATCTCTTTTAATCTTGAATTTTGACTGAAATTAAGTACGAACGAACTCGAAATAAGAACAAAAACTATTTTTTTTAAGTATCCTTCGGATAGTTTCAAGCTTCTTAAATCATGATCCAAGATTTGTAAGCTCTTACCTTTAGAATCAATCCAGTCGTCCTCATCCCTTGTTCCCATCCCTCGTCCCCACCCCATCTTCACCAAAATGAAACTAAAAGCACTTACAATTTTATTGTGTTTATATTTTTTTCTGAATTTTTTTTTTTTTACAAAAATTATTTAAATATACTTAATTCTAAAATAGGTTTTTCCATTGTTTAGTGGATACAAATGGAGTGGTGGACTTAAAAATTCCGTAATCATTTTTACTTCAATGTTTCTTAATAAAGAACCAATTTGAAAAGATTGGAAATGATGGTCAAATGCAAGGTTTTCAATACGTTTAAAGTATCGTTAAAGGGACTAAACATTTTATTTGAAAGATACGAAATATTACCTTAAGAAGGGCTTTTCCACCACTTAAAAGTATTGACGAGCTGGTACTTGGGTTGTTTTGAAGCCAGTTTTCAACTTTTGACGGCATCGACATTGTTTCATCATCTTTTCCGAACTAAAAATACATTGTACAAATTAAACAATGTATTTATAAACTTTGAACATTAGCTATCTACCTCAGCTTTCCTCCACAAAAACAGTTTTTCCCTGAATTCTGCTCGGAATCCGAGATGAGATATTGCTTCCTTGATTTCATCTTTTGTTATATATTGCAGACCTCTGTATGTGATGTTTTCAGCTTCAGTTCATAAAAAATCAAAATTAGTTCGCAAAATAATAGAGTACTAAAACTGATTTGTCAAACTAATCGAGACGGTGTACTGTTGACCAGAATTTTGCAACGTATCTTACAAAAATTTTCCGACTTGTCTCGCATACACAACATAAACATGAAAGCAATAAAACTTACCCTTAAGAACATCAAACAGGCACTCAAGATCAAATTGTTTAAGGATTTGTAATAGCTTTTCCCCATCGGTGCTGCCGGTGTCTACGAGGGTGGGCGCGGCACAGTTGGTAATCGTTGGCATGGTGGTGGAAATAGCGTCGGTTTCGGCTGAATAGTCAATGTCTTCATTTCTTAAACCGTTCACGTTGTCACTCATTAGAACAAAGTTTCCACCAATGTTCTCAAACACATATACACCACTAGATTAAACACTGTTTTCAATGTCACTTTCGTCCGAGACAAAGTTTTCCATTTTAAAAATTTCACTTAATAACTCAATACGAAATCACGTCCGAACCGGAATAAAGCACGCTTCAAAATGAAACATCGGTCTTCTTTGTAATCAAACGGCATCATACAAGTTTAAGATCGCCTCGGCTTAATTTGAGAATATTAATCTTAGCGTAAGATCGTATCGGCTCGTTTAAGATCGTATCGGCTGGTTTAAGACCGTATCGGCTCGTTTTAAAATTAAATAATCTTAAATTAAGAATGTTTTGCTCTTAATAAGAAAACGAAACTAAATCAAGACAATGAAGAACTTAATTTAAGAACGTATATCTTACTATAACTGTAAAAAAAATCTTATATTAAGAATGCCAAGTTAACACATGGCGATCCTACGCCACCAAAATCCCACGAACACCAATCAACACATGGCGACCCCACGCCACCGAAATACCGAGAACACTCATCAAGGGTTCTCTAGTTTTACGACAAACAGATGGTCGTAAAACTAATGATTTACCATGAACACGAAATAGGAAAAAACCCACACAAGGACAACCACCAGCATCCCGAGCCAACGAATGTGAGCGGAGGACACGACTCGGCAGTCCGATTCCAACCCCGCGATCGACGAGATATAATAGTGGAAAATAAATATATATTTTTTGAAAATTCGTTGATCTATTTAATTGGCGCCCGAGCAGGGACACAAAAAAGGAGAACAAAATTTTAAATTAATCCTTCAACGACTTTGTGAACCAAAAACTCAGACTTAGAATCTGAACACCAGGAACACTCCAAGAAGGAAGAAAAAATTTAAAATTAATCCGTCAGCAATTTTTGTGGACCAAAAAATTCAGACTTAGAATCTGAACACCGGGGGAACGGCTCAAGAAGACTTCAAATCTAAAGCACCTGGAGCAACAACGGGGACATCTGAACCCAAAGGATCAGGGAAGTAGGCGCATCAGAAGCCGAAATACCGACTCAAACATACGAGAAAGTAAGGAATTTTATAATTTAACATATATATATTTTAAGTTGGTGAATAATTTAAGTTGTATTGAATTTTTTCTGAATCGTAAAATAAGAAGTGGTTGTAGTTTGGAAACTGTAAAACAAAGTGTTAAGATAAAAAACAATTATAGGAAGCAATCTGAAAGGTTTTTGTGTTAAGATTTAGAAAATAATTGTAAACAAAAAGATGACAATGACGCAAGAAGAACTATCGATGATAGTGAGTAGGTTAGTGGCAGATGCCAACCAAAAGTTAACCGAGGAGGTAGGAAGACTTAGTAGCCAGCTTTCTACGTTAACGACAAATGACAACATAGAACCCTATAAAGACATAACAATTGACCCAACGATAATAGGTGGAGAGGGATTAGAAGTGGCGAAATGCTTACCAATATTTGATGGGGAAAATTATGTTTCTTGGCGAACAGCACTGTTAAATGCCATGAAGGTATACGAGCCTTGCAAAGGAGGAGCAAGATACTTCTCAGTAGTCAACATAGTTAGGAATAAAATCATAGGGAAAGCCAATGATGTTCTCACTAGTCACGGAACACCATTGAATGTAGACGCGATTATAGGTCGTTTAGATCTTACGTATAGCGACAAAAGACCTGTTCATATGCTGGAGTCAGAACTAAGCAATATGAGTCAAGACAGAAGAAGCCTACAAGAGTTCTATGACGATGTTACGAAAGTTCTAACGCTCATTATTAACAAAACTATAATGAGTTACGGTCCAAGAACTGCCGAAACAGAATGTCTTACCGAGAGGGCAAGACAAAACGCTCTTCGGGTGTTTGTTACCGGGCTTAGTCAACCCACGAGTAACATCGTATTTTCTCTCAACCCTGGGGACCTTCCCAATGCCTTAGCGAGAGCACAAGAGATAGAATCTAACCAGGCTAGGGTTAGAAATTTTGGTCACGTAAACGACAGACACCCACCTAGACAACAGGGTACAAGTCAATCTCATAACCAGCCCGCGATTAGGCCTTTTCGGCAAAATAGGGTATTTAATTCTAATGAATCATTCCAACAACGGAATAGACCTTTCCAACAAAATCGCCATCATAGCAATTTCAGTAGTAATTACAATTACCCTGAAAGGATGGACACCACAAGTGGGAATTTAGTGCCCTCGAGACAAGCCACACCTCATAACTTTAATAATAATAGACCCCAATGGTCTAATAATACATTTAGTAACAACCCGTTTAAGAGAGAGCGGACAAACAGCGACCAGATAGCTACAAACAAAGTGCCGCGCATCAATAACTTAAACGAGAGCGGTAATTTTTTAGAGTAAGGCACGACTTACCGTACATAAAAAGAACGGATGGTAAGTCGGGACGCATATTCAATATTCTGATAGACACAGGAGCTACTCATAACTATGTTAAACCAGGGTTATTCCCAAGTTTGGTGCTACAAACCCCATCGAGGGTCAAAAGTGTCCATGGGACGACTATCATCAATTCTTACCAAGACATAAATATCTTGGGGGTTAAAGACAAATTCTACGAGCTTAACGAACTTCAGGATTTCGATGCTATTATAGGCATCAAACTACTTAGAATGGTTCAAGGTAATATTAATATCAGGGACTCAACGTTAGAATACGATCAGGGCACGATACCCTTAATGTTCAACGATCATTTAATAAATAACCTTAATATTAACAAAGAAATTACTACAAAAGAAAAATTAACTCTGATTTTGAAAAAATACCAGGGTGTTTTTACTGAAAATCCAAATTACCTTCCATACAACACTCGTGTGCAATGTAGCATAAATACTACTATCGACACAGCGGTTTGGACGAAAGGTTACCCGTACCCACAGTCAGTGGCAACTTTCGTTAATAATGAAATCGAGAATCTACTCAACAACAACATAATACAACCTAGCAGAAGTGCATATAACTCTCCTGTATGGGTTGTAGACAAAAAAGGGTTAAGTGACGACGGTACGAAGAAGCATAGACTGGTCATAGACTATAAAAAGCTTAATTCTTTTACTAAAACTGAAAAATATCCGATGGCAGAAACGTCCGTCATCTTAGCTAACTTAGGCAAAGCTAGATATTTCACCACTCTCGATTTACAGAGTGGTTTCCATCAGATTAAAATGAAAGAGAGCGATAGGGAGAAAACAGCTTTTAGCGTTAACAATGGTAAATACGAGTTCCTTCGAATGCCATTTGGACTTAAAAACGCACCCTCAATTTTTCAGAGAACTATGGACGATATCCTCCGTGAGCACATAGGCAAATTTTGCCACGTTTATATAGATGACGTTATTATATTTTCAGAAACGGAAGCACAACACCTCGAACATATCGAGACAATTACAAAAGCCTTAAGCACAGCAAACATGAGAATATCGAGCGAGAAATCAAAATACTTTATGGAAGAAGTAGAATTTCTTGGGTACATCGTATCATTTAATTGCATCAAAATGGACCCAAAGAAAACACAATGCATAGAGGAGTTCCCTCAACCGGAGACTTTACGTCAACTACGATCTTTTTTGGGGTTAGCAGGCTATTACCGTAAATTCATAAGAAACTACGCGATGATTTCCAAGCCCATTACTAAGTATCTTAGTGGAGAGAACGGCAGAACTGGCCAAAATAATAGCAAAAAGATAGCAATCGAATTCGATAAAGAGGCTACAAAGGCGTTTAAGACATTGAAAGACAAACTCTGTGAACAAGTTACGCTCAACCAACCTGATTTTAATAAGGTATTCGAGCTTACTACGGATGCTAGCAACTCAGCCATAGGTGCAGTGCTTAGCCAAAATAATAAACCAATAACTTTTATAAGTCGAACTTTAAGTAAAACCGAAGAAACCTACGCGACAAACGAGAAGGAACTTCTTGCCATAATTTGGGCACTGAAAAACCTCCGAAATTATCTTTACGGTGTGAGTGGTATCCGCATATATACAGATCACCAACCATTAACGTTTGCCATTAGTGATAAGAACCCAAACGCGAAAATAAAACGCTGGCGCGCCTTCATAGAAGAATACGCTCCCGAAATCATATATAAACCAGGTAAGGCTAATGTCGTAGCTGACGCTCTCAGCAGACAGGAATTGAATATGATAAATGACGACGAGTCAACAGAAGGAACTGTACATAGTGCAGAGAGTAGTCCCATTCCCGAAATAAAGAGAGTAAACCAGAGAGTTAATAATTTTAGAACCCAACTGATTTTAAATGAATCACTAAACAACGATGTAATTTCAAAAGAAATACACACAGGTTACTGTTAGGTATTCTAGATAGAATTAAGGGTATAATAAAAGCAGGTCTTACCGTAGGAATCTACAGTACCGAGGAGTTATTTTTCAAAGTTAAAAATAAACTTTTAGAAGAATTTCCTACAGTAAAATTTTTGTTGTGCAACCAAATAGTCGAAGATATTACAGACAAAGAAGAACAATTAGGAATTGCTACTGCCGAACACAATCGAGCTCATAGGCAAGCTAAAGAAGTGTATAAGCAGGTTGTTAATAAATACTACTGGCCAAACGCTTTCAAACAAATTCTTTCAATAAACGCTGCATGTGAAATTTGCAAAAAGAATAAGTATGAAAGACACCCTAATAAGCAACCAATCGGAGAGACTCCAATTCCAGAAGAAGGGGGAGAACGCATCCACGCAGATATATATTACTGTGAAAATGCAACATTTTTAACAATGACAGACCCATTCTCAAAATACTTGATCACAACCCAAGTCAGTTCAAAAACCCAAGCAAAAGAGAGAATGATCGAACTACTACCGGTTTTCGGTAATGTCAAAACTTTGATAACCGACAACGAGGCAGCATTTTGCTCACCTTCCGCACGATGTGCATACAACCTTCTAAACATTACCCATAGAACAACACCACCAGCTCACTCAAAGAGCAATGGAACAATAGAAAGAATTCACTCCACGTTAACAGAACTCATAAGAATAGTTAAAGAGACTACACATATAACAGATATCAAGGATATAATGACTCTAGCTACAAAGAAATACAACGAAACTATTCACACGGTAACAGACAAACGACCAACAGACATATTTCACAATTATATAAATGATAGGGACACAAAAAAGAGACTACAAACACACCAACAAAAAACGTTAGGATATTGCAATAAAAATAGAAAAAATAAAACATATAAAGTTGGCGAAACAATTTTTGTAAACAATGGACAGAGAAGAAGTAAGAATAAACCTTTATTCCAAAAAAAGAAAGTTAAGGAAGACATAGGGAATATAGTTATAGACTCAAATAACAGAAAGATTCATAAAGATAATATTAGAAATTAAAATATATAATTATAGAACTTAGAGAAATAATAAATACTATTAATTTAAGTAAATCAAATATATTAAATACTCTACTGTTAGATTTAAGTGAAATAAAAAACATTATGGAACAAGAAAAAGTGAATACATCCATAATTGATGTACTTGATGCTTCCACTTTTAAAATTGTACAAAAATAATATTATCATTGTATTTATCAAATACCCCAAAGTAAAGGGTTAGGTAACCACTATCTGACCAGAAGTAACAATGTAAATGGTGGGAAAATTATAATATTAAGAGAAATAGTTAAGTATAAGAAAAAATTTTATAAATCAGAATGCAAAAAAGAACTCAACCACCACTATTGTAAAATCAATAAAGAAACTAGTTGTTTAACAAACCTTTTAAATAAATACAAAGCAAACTGTACCAAAATCAAAGAACGAAATCAGCCAATAGAAATAATAATTAATGAAGGAAACATTGTTTTAACAGGAAACCACATTGTAAATGAAATAGAATTATCAGGAATCTATTTGATCCAATTTGAAAGGAATGTCTCTATTAATGGAAAAATTTATTTGAACTCAGAGAACCAAATACTAGAACATATTAAGTTAAGCAAGCCAACTCAAGTCAAAATTCTCGAATACATTGCTTCACAAGACGAGAAACTTATGTATACAAATCTTGATCATATAGAACCATTTATATCAGATCTCAAAGAACATCCCGTATTGTGGGGAATATGTATTAAGTTGTTCCTTGTAATATTGATTTACTCTGCTTACAAAATAATCAAAATAATTCAAGTTAATCGCACAAGCAAGATCGAACAGGTCACTTGCCCAAACAAGATCGAGCAAGACACAATAGAAATGGAAGAATTCGTGGAAACCTCAAAATCAAAGGTACAGGAGATGTTAAGCGAAAGATTGGGACAATCTTCTTCCGACTAAGGGGAGAGTTAACACATGGCGATCCTACGCCACCAAAATCCCACGAACACCAATCAACACATGGCGACCCCACGCCACCGAAATACCGAGAACACTCATCAAGGGTTCTCTAGTTTTACGACAAACAGATGGTCGTAAAACTAATGATTTACCATGAACACGAAATAGGAAAAAACCCACACAAGGACAACCACCAGCATCCCGAGCCAACGAATGTGAGCGGAGGACACGACTCGGCAGTCCGATTCCAACCCCGCGATCGACGAGATATAATAGTGGAAAATAAATATATATTTTTTGAAAATTCGTTGATCTATTTAATTTGCCATACTCAAATCAAGTTTTGTGTTCCTATTTTCGGAATAAAAACTTGTTTTTAGAATGAAATTCTTGAATTAAGAATAAAACGTGTCATTTTTCGGATAACGAAACTAAGAATGCAAAAAAATAGAACTAAGCCTACTCGTACTTGATTTTAGACTGCGGTTTTTCTCTGAGTGTAGTCAAATTAGTTGTTATTAGAAAGTTGCAGTTGATTCTTGCCCTCGAAGATTAAAATTCTCGCAACTGTAAGACACCTTCTTTTTGTTCGGAGTTTGACAGTTGTCAATTGTCATTCGTTTTCTATATTTAACTCGTGGCACACCTGTTGTGCTTTTTATATTTTTTGTTTTAAATGTTCGTTTGTTTTATTTTTTTAAGAAATAGTCCAATAGTTCGCTGTTTTCAAGTTTTCGTTCAACATAAATATAAGTAACTAGCTGTGCCCGCGACTTCGTCCGCATGGAATATTGACTTTCGGCAGCATTTCAAATTTTTTAGTCTAATTATTTTGCAAATGAAAAACATTCATGCATTAAAGTAGCCTATACTATATTATTTTATTTAAGTACATACCTGTTTGCACACGACGTTCTTACTTTTTCCATCCTTTGCAAAAGAAAAAGGGATTGATAAACGTGACAGTGAGTTGCCATGGAATTTTTTTCTAAACGAACACCTGCAACTAAGTGTCTGAGCCTCATTTATACTAATACGCCTAAAGAAAAACCTTGGTAAAATCAAACATGAAGCTTGTTTGTTTTTGCGTCAAGCACGAACATACTTAAATTGAACAAGCTGGCATTTTCATTATATTTATTTAAATGCTACAATTTTTATTGCTCAAATCAACAACGTCATTTTCAATTGCATTGTTAACCAACAACGGTTGTGATACTAGAAACATACATGTCCATGATACTTCAACAACGTTTGTGTTTCGTCAACAATTCTGAATTGTTGGTAAAATATGAACATTGTTGATCAAGTATGTTCGTGAGAATTCAGCCACGTTTTTATTAGCTCAACAGTTTTAATGTAAAATTTCTATGATAAATGCCTGAATTGAAGTTTGACCTATACATTGGATAGGTCAAACTTCAATTCAAGCATTTATCATAGAAATTTTACATTAAAACTGTGGTACCCGTGGTGTGATGGATAGCATGTCCGCCTGTTAATCCAGAGGTTCGAGTTCGAATCCCACCAGAGGCAAAAATGTTTTTTCTACGGGTATCGCCTTTCGCGATGAATTGGCAAGTCCTCCGTTAGTATTCATTGCCATGAAAAGCGCTTTCTCGACTAGCCGTTCGGAACCGGCAGAAAATTGTAGGTCCCCTCCATTCCCTCACAAGGGATGGTTGTGAGAAATGCGCTAGGCCCAGGGGCTCCTCGCTCTGTTGCGCCACCCTATTTATTTTTTTTTATACTTGATCAACTATAAAGAATAATTAATTATCCCTTAAGATAAAATGGTCACGAAACTTATCATAATGAATTGAAGTTCCGTTATGCGACTTCACGTTTTCTGTGGGCTTAAGTATGATAAATATTGGAATTCAAAATGTTACAGATACTTTAACTATTCTTTATTGATTAAAAAAGTATGAACATTGCTGATCAAACATATTGGTGATAGTTTAACAGTGTATTTGGTATTTCAATCACAAACGTGATAGTTTTTGTAATTTCAGCCTTAATTGTTGGTTAAATATGTTTGTTGTTGATCAAGTATGAAATCAACAATCACGTTGTTGGTTAAAAATTAGAAAATATTCAAATCAACTACGAACATACTTAATTTAAACATTTTTATGATACTTTCTTGAAAAAAAATTGATCACGGCAGCATACTTGATTTGAAAATGCGTTCTTATTTGTATTCATCACGAAACTTGGTTAGTTTCACAACTTTAGATGAATTGTTGATTAACAATGAAACATGTTTGAATCAACCAAGGTTTTTTCTTTCGGTGTATCTAATACTGGTTTCAGAGGAAACTGTACTCTAAAACTAAACTTAATTTAATAAATTAAAGGAATATGGGGAATCAAAAAGTTTTCTCTTTTCGCCATTTCAGTCATCATTAAAACTTTTATAGTGCCGCATTCCAGATGATGTGTAATTTGTAGGTGTATAAAATTTTAGATTTTTCGTTATTGGCACTGGAACACCAACTTACAGCCACTCTTGATACTCCTAAGGAATTAGGAAATTCTATAGGGTATGATGTGACTTGCTCAGTGTCCGTAATATTGTCTACTGATAGACAACATTCCTCACCAGGTCTGACATAATTTATTAAATTGTATTGTTAACTACCTCATTAGTCGGCGCCGAAATCGATCTTTAGCACCGCCATTCCCGATTGCCAATATTTATTTGGAGATCAAGATAGACATTTCTTATCAGTTTAACTGTGTTATCGACAATTTGACAGAAATCACCTCACGGAGAAAGAACTTTTAAAATCGATTAAGTAGTTCCCGTTTACGTTGCCGTCCCCGTAAGAACATGGGGATAACAAATACAACCCATGTCCTTCTTCAAGTTCTAGACTATCTGTGTACAAAATTTCATTTAAATCAGTTCAATAGCTTGGGCGGGAGACGGTAACATAGAAAGCCGGACAGACAGAGTGACTTTCACATTTATAATATTAGTTAGGATTAGGATTAGGATTGAATGCGAGAAAAATTGTAACAAATTTCGTTTTAGTTTTCTAAGGCGAAAAAGTGATGGAAAGCTCTGAAATAATGTGCAGAGGTCTTGCTCTATTTTCGAGGCATAGTCTGCAGATACGGTATGCTCCCAACCTCTTTTCGTGAAAATGTTTCTTGTGAGAACAGAGGCCGGTTAAAAGTCCTGTGCAAATATTTATGCTTCTCCTAATGAGATTCAATAGCAATTTAGTAGTTTTTTTCAGTATAGTGTGGTATAAAAAGTGTTGAAAAGATTTGACCAGATGAGTTACGCCTAGCTTTTTTGGAATCTTCCAGTAGGATATTCTTGGCTGAGTATTTGATGAGGTCTTAAGTAATTGCACTACAACAGAAGAGTTCAGGACAGGACCAGGAAGAGTTCAGATCGTTACCATCATAGCCTTTTTGTGCTGGAATCCATCCGATTGATGATGACAGAATTTTTTCTTGCTACTTCGAAGGGTGACGTTGACTTGTTTGGGTCTTATGGCAGGTGAGCTTCAAGGGCAGCTTGGTTTTCTGAAAAAATGAAGATTGTTTTGTTTTTCATGTTCGGTGAACTAAAACTTATTATTTTTGAATATTGGTTAGTTTTGAAAAACTGTGTTTTGAAAATGGACTTGGTAGTCACCAAGACTTAAATAAAAGTTCGTTTTAGGAGAGTCAGTGAAATTCCCGAACCCTGAACACGCTTCCATTATTGAGTTGTCAGTATACCAGACCATATCTTTCCTTGAAGGGTGAGGTTTAGTGTTCTCCCAGTCTTAGTAGCATCTCTACTAAAAGTGTCGAGTTTTTCTTGACTGTCCATTATTTAAAAGTTTCCCTCGAGTTTGGATTCGAAGCTTTGTGTCCTTGGTAGAAGAGACGGTAGTTTGCCAGTCTTGCATATAATAGGAGTGATTCGTATGCATCCAGTTATGCATGTTGTAGCTTATCTTTAAAGCTCTTCCAGCTTCTGGATAACTGTTATTTCTTTTGTGTTTGACTATCTTCTACAGCTGCATACAAAGTTGTTGGTCTGACTACCAACGTAGAGAAGTCGTACACCATTTTAGGTCTCAGATCACAGTTTTCCCGCATATTCTGACGCAAGTTCATAGGTATTTGGTCGGTCCTCTGTTGGAGATGCGTTCTAGCTATAGGTTACGTGATATTTTGCTGTCTAAGATCATTTAAAGGTATTTTGATTCGTTAGAGAATTGTATTGATTCCCTTAGAGAAAGGAGGAAGAAGATCGGTATTTGAAGATCTAGCTTTCTTCTTTTTGCGAATAAACAAATTGCCTTGTGAGGGTTGACGAAAAGGCCTTCATCTGAGCACCAGCTTTGTATGTATTGTGTTCAGAGCTGACTGAAGACGAATTGATATTAATTTTTCTGATGAGCCTGTGATAATTGCTAGATTATGTACATGAATGCCTTGGGTTGTAAGTAATCTTAGTAGGCTGTCTTTGGCAGTATTAATAGCGACGGTTGAGACTGGGAATTCTGAGCGAGACAGAGATAGCAATGACCTAGTGAGAAACAAATTATGCTGTGAGCATTGCAAAATGTGTGAGGTGAATCGGTTTTTTTTTTTTTGATTCTGTATTGCTGACTCTGTTTCGCTTGTTCAGAACTTGTAGTCTCAGTCAGAATAATTGCCGTTTGGTAGTTTCTTTTGTAGAAAATGCGTGTGACGGTAAAATATAGGTAATATTTGGCTGTGCTATGTAGGTACCCAGATTGTGCACAAGCAGGTCACTTTTCACCTTACTATATGATAGGCGGTTGGTATGAAGGTGTTTTACTCTATACTGTAGAGTGTAGAGCAATGATGTAACCCATGTTATGGTTTTAACTTGAAAGAATTCTAACTAATATTATAAATGCGAAAGTCCCTCTGTCTGTCCGACTTTCTATGTTACCGTCTCCCGCCAAAATTACTGAACTGATTGATATGAAATTTTGTACAGAGATAGTCTAGAACCTGAGGACATGACATGACATAGGATACATTTTATTCGAATATTCCCACGGGAACCGGTCCTCAATAATGTTATAAATGCAAAAATAGCTCTGTCTGTTCGCCTTTCTTTGTTACCGTCTCCCGCCCAAATGAGACGAACAGATTTAAACGAAATTTTGTACAGAGATAGTCTAAAATTTAAGAAAGGACAGAGGCTATATATTTTTTTCCTTTATTTCCAAGGGAACGAGAACGCATACGGGAACTTTGACATTATATCACCGATTTCAAAAATTCTTCCACCGTTATGCTCTCCCTGAGTAACATAAACTGCAAGCTCACAACTGTAAGAAGAACACAACCGTAGATGGCATGCCTCCATTGGATGCAGACAGACCAAACGTATGCTCCCCAACGTTAATAAGAAAACTGCAACATTTTTGCTAGCTCGTAGTAGAAAAGACTGTAGAAAGCTTATTGGCGTTGCCAGCGGGCACTTCTCTTTTGCCAAGCATTTAAATGTGTTGGGCTTAAGTGATACCGCACTCTCTGTGAATCTTGTGGAGAAGATGAAGACACCGCAGAGCACTTCCTCTGTGAATGTCCTGCTTTTTCTCGCATGATGTTACAGATACTCGGCGCAGACATGGTGAGAGCTGGTAACTTAGGCTCCTTATCATGGCAGCGTTTTTTGGCTTTTGGTTGCTAACTGGTAGTGCAATGGACCGGTATTTAGGTCTGAGTGCTCCAGCTGGTATTTTAAAAATCTCCCACAGAAAAACATGACCGTTTTGAGCTTGCTTAAATGACTAATTAAAATATCATTCGTTTGGAGCTTTGCTAAAAAAAAGCTTAGAACTAGGATAAATTTAACCTTACCTTTTATGTTAAAACTAATTTTTTACCCTAGCAGTTTAGGTTAAACTTCTCTGATTTTACCTTAGTTTTATCATATTTCCTAGTACAATTTATTATACTTATTTTGTGTTGCCTATACTAAGGCATTTTAATTTTTTTTACCTAGGTATAGTATTTAAGCATAAGAAATTGTTAATTTGACTTAGATTCTAGGGTAAACAATTTCTTTTACCTATATCTGAGTGCAAAGTTCTAGGGTAATTTGTCTTTTTGATTTTGCCTGTACTTACGCATTCCTTACCTACTATTTTAACCATAGAAAATGGTTGTTTAACTTAGATTCTAAAGTAAACCCTTACCAAAATTTGCCGCCTGCATTGGTTTGTTCTATGGTAATTTGCCTCATTGGTTTACTAATAATTAGGTCTTAGGATTTTTAAGGTCCTTCGAAAGCACCTAGTTCCTATTCTGAGAAACCACTCTCCTACCATGATATGAAATATTCAATAAAAGCATCTTCTACATACATACTTCGTTCAAATAAGTATGCATTAAAGCTGAGAAAAAGTCCTCAAAAAAAACTTTTTTACAATTTCAAATATGTATTTATATTGCCCCTTTTAAGCAAAAATAATAAACAGCATTTATGTAGCAATCAATGATTGCATATCACTTATAAAAGTCTCTACCACAGGTATTTTTGGTCCGTCCAATATTTTGAAAAAAAAATTCTGTATAAAAACCATGTTTATCACATATAATAGCTTAAGGTAAAAAATTATACAGTCTAAGAAACAATAAAATTTAAATTAAACGTTGTCCAATGACACATAGAACTTTTGGAAATTAGGCTTCTCTCCAACAGTTATTATTACTGGCTGAAGCATCATTTTCTGCTTGAGGCATTCATCCCTTTTCCTTTTTAAAAGAGGTTTCGCATCGCCATCATTTTTGGCTTCCCAAATGAACGAACTCCTTGAATCCTCTGGTTACTTACCAGATACCTGCTTTGATGATGGAGGCAACACTCCATGAAGAAGTGTGAAATATGCAATGTTGATATTATCTGTGAAATAAAAATCTTCTATACCGAAAAAGAATTAAAGTTTTAATTTTAAACTACTTTTACTAACATTGAAATCTGAAGTAAAAGAGTTAGAGTTGTATAACCTACTCATGCGAGCTATCGGCTCATGCATGTCATAGTTAGTTCTGTGGTGGTAGCAATGCAAAAACTCTAGATTACGTAGTTGGTGAGATCCTCCGCGATAGTTGAATCCTATGTAGGAGAGCAAGCCGGGATGATCTTATACATTTTTGTTAGCATGTAAGTAGTTATAAGTGAAAATGAATAAAAAATGGATTAAAAATGAATATAAAAATGAAATGAGCAAGCCGGGAGCATCAATCGAACCTGTTATAAGTTGATGGAAAAATACTAAATCATCGTTGGTCCGTCTTTGTGAGAGTGGTTGAAGATTTAAAAGACGAATACGATTTTCATAAGGGGGGAGATTAAAAGGATCTTCCCATGGAAGACCTTTCAGGGCAAAACGTATGAATCTGTGTTTTACTGCCTCAATACGAGATTTATGAACTTCATATAGAGGTGACCAAACCTGAGAAGCATACTCGAGATCATGACAGTTATATAAGGAAAGTGTAACATAGGGGTCGTTAAATTCTTTTGCCCATCTCTTTATAAACCCAAGCATTGAATTTGCTTTACTTGTTATGAGGTTGATGTGTTCATTGAATTCAAGGTTAGTACTAAAAATGACACCAAGATCACGGAAATTCGAGACTTGAGATAATTATTGCTGAGATATTGAATAATTTGCAATGTAGGGAATCCTTTTGCGTGAGAACGTCATACTTTGACACTTGGAAGGGTTCAAACTAAGACCGTTTTTAGAACACCACGTAACAAAACTGTCGATATCTTTTTGTAATAAATTGCGATCTGACGAGTTTTCAATAGATTTAAAAATCTTCATGTCGTCAGCAAAAATTAGAATATCGCTGTATCACATAGATACGCAAGAAATCACATCATTTATTGCAATAATAAACAGCAATGGACCAAGGTGACTCCCTTGTGGCACACCAGAAAGACCACTGAAAGAATTTGACAAGACATTTCGAAATTTAACTTGATAAGATCAATTTCTTAAGTATGAACTAATCCAAACAATAAATACTGGTGGAAATCCAAATGCTTTTAGCTTATATAATTTATAATATTATGAGAAAGTTGGTCGAAGGCCTTAGAGAAGTCAGTGTAAATGCAGTCTAATTCATACCCCTTTTCGAGTGCATTAGAGCATTTATGGTAAAATGAGAGAAGATTAGTAGCTGTCGATCTTCTTTGCATAAATCCGTGTTGTTGATTACAGATTATATTCCTTGCAAAGAATGATAAACTTTCGCAGGCTACTTTTTCAAATAGCTTAGGAATGCATGAAAGCTTTGGAATTGGCCTGTAGTTTTTTATATCTATTTTTTCACCCTTCTTGAAAACAGGGGTAATAAAAGACTTTTTCCACAAACTAGGAAAGTTTCCGGACTTTAAAGAAAGGTTGAAAAGGTATTCGAGAGGGAAGGCTAGGATTAAAGAACACTTTTTAAAACTATAGGTGGTATCATATCCGGACCAGATGAAACGTTATCATTTAGAGAAGAAAGGTAATGAATAATTCTATCACTGTGAATGGGTATACTATTAAAACTTACTTGCGAACAGTGAGTTAAATACTCAAAATAGTTTTCATCAATTTTGAGAGATGTACTACAAAAAGAGCCACAAAAATGATTTGCATAGGCATTGCATGTGTCAGGAGTATCCTTCAAAAGATTGCTATTATAAATAAAATTTGCTGGATAGCCGTCTGATTTCTTTTTAGAGTTAACGAAGGACCAAAAGCTTTTTGGGTCATTTTTAAGAGAGCAACTCATTTGAGTTACATAGCTGGAGTAAAGATTTTGAGAAAGCGTTCTGAAGTCTTCAAAAAGACTTAAGAACACTTGGTGGTCAGTTAGAGAAAGAGTGGTCAAATAAGTTTTCCAGGCCTTGTTTCTTTTACTATGCAGAACTTTCAATTCTTTGGTAAACCACGGCTAGCAATAATTTTCTTTTTTAATCAATATTAGCGGAATTGTTTTATTCATGCAATCTTTTAAAATAGCTGACTGCTTCGTCAAGATTTGCTGGAGTTGATATTTTTTCAATACCAGCCCTGCTTAATTCATCCGAAAGCAAATCGAAGTTCGCTTTCCGAAAGCCAAAGGTATATGAACAGTCTTATGGACTACTTCTTTCGTCAATCACATTGCTAAGTTCAATAAAGGTATCTAAAGGTGGGTGTAAGTCATCTGTTCTTGTGATACCAGAATTTGATGGCATTACAACAGTCTTAATAGCGTCTGAAGAAAAGACTAAATCTAACTATGGTAAATTAAAGTCACCCAGTAATAGAATCTGGCTTTTTTTTTGGACAAGGTACAAACTTTCACACAAACAACATCAATAGACAAAACAAACGGAAAGTGTATACGAGATGACATAAACTTGTTCCTGACCGCAATAAGAACACCACCTCCAGCAGGTTCTGGTTTGTTTATATGCCGATCTTTATGGTAGACGGAAAATTCTTGGCTGAGGGTTTCGGTATTCAAATGGCTTGGGCTAAGCCACGTTTCCGTCAAAGCAAACACATCATGTGAGAAAACGAGAGAATTCACATATAAATCTACAGTTTTACTGCGAAGCCCTCTAACATTTTGGTAGAAGAGGGAAAATCTTTTTAGTTTTTTGGAATACTCTTTAATAAATTTTTATTCTTTTTGTTGTAGCTAGAGAATTCTGAGACAAGGGCACCAGCTGGCCAAATATTTATAAGACCTTAATCATCCCAGTCCTGCTGTACGGCGCGGAAGCATGGACCTTATCGAAAGCGGATGAGGAAACTCTTGGTCGTTTCGAAAGAAAAATTCTCCGAATGATCTTTGGTCCCGTATGCGAAGACAATGTGTGGGGAAGAACATACAACAACGAGCTGTATGAGCTCTACCGCGACATGGGCATAGCCAGAAGAGTACGCATCGCGAGGCTACGAAGGTTGGGCCATGTAGAGCGGATGGACCCAAACGCTCCGGCTCGTCGGGTGTTCGAAAGCACATTGCAGGGAAATCGCGGAAGGGGAAGACCTCGTCTTAGGTGGCGCAATCAAGTGGATGAAGACCTCAACCGACTTAGAGCGCGAAACTGGAGAGAGCTCGCCCGAAATCGAAGTCGTTATAGAAGGATGTTGGTTGAGGCCCAGGTTCACCCCGAACTGTAATGCCCACCTAAGTAAAGTGAGTATCCCATTGAGTGGTGTCTACCTTCAATGCATTGAGCTGCTGCAAGCACTCTTCGGTTGTATCGGTTAACGTCTTTAGGTTCTTTCCTGTCTCAAGGATAATTTTTGACTGGTTGACCAAGTTTTTCAGATGAAAGTTAACCAAGATTCGCGTATTTTCATAAGGCTCCTTTAGTTTTTTCCAAGCTGGTTCATAGTCTTGGTTTGTGATGGGAGTATGTTTCAATACCTTGTCAGCATCACCAGTTAAACATCCCTTTAAATAATGCAATATTTGTACGGATTGTATTTGTGGATCGTCGTGGATAAGTGATTTAAATAAGTCGGAGAATGACATCCACGAATTGTAATCTCCATCGAATTTGGGCAATGTTATTTTTGGCAACTGGGTCTGCTTGAACTTCGGTTCTGCATTATTTGTCGAATTTTGATTGGCCTCTGGCGCTGTTCGACTGCAGCCTTCTTCAAGTTCCGCAATATATATTCATAATATTTGACCTCCACTTCATCAAAGTGTTGTTTTGTTATATAGGCGTTGTTCCACCTTTGTGGTAAGAATGGTTTCATGAATTTTAGGATCCTAGTTGACAAACTGGAACCACAGATCGCGCATATCTATGGTTCTTAGCTTATAGAAACTAGCAGCTCTTTTGTCCAACCTGGTTTTTTTTGCCATTTTCAATGGTTTTTTTCAATTTTTGCTTTCAAAACAATTTGTTTGATAAACAATTTTTCTAGGTCGCTCATGATTAATGAAGTTTAGTGTGTAGCCCGTTTTCAAAAAAAATTTATTTTTTTGCTGTTTAACACAGAAAAAAAAAACAAAGTGAACAAAAAAAGATAAAAAAAGATCAAATATGGATTTTTAAAAAGGTTATTAATTGATATCACAATTCCTGGATGGAACCACCAATGTTTTTTGCCCAACGTTGATGCTTACCTTTTTTGATAAAACTCAAATCAAGCAAAAATTTATAAATAAAAAGATTCGGAATTTTTGTGATATTTCAATTACTAAGATTTTTATTGCCAAGATCTGATTTGCTAATTATAGACAGGGTTTATTGTTAGTCAATTGATATGCGTTTACGTACTATCGTGTAACGCTTTCCAATTGATTTTTGAATTTAAACAAATAAGCTTTGTTTAATCTTCACTTATCCACTATTCACATTTATTTCTTAGATTATACTCAAATGATATTCGTTTCACGTATAAGTCCGTGTGAACGTTTTCCAATTGATTTACTATAACAATGCTAAGTTTCTATTCAACAGAGATAAGTTTCAAATTATGTTCGAATGACGTATAGTGTCATCAATCGATTTCAAATTGATCTTTTTCTCTTTTACAAATTACTACAAATTTCTACTTAGGGATCAAATATATTTTTTTAGTCCTGTTTACACTGTACAATTGGTTGGACAAACCTAGGTTTGACAAACCAATGCTTGATAGTGTGAACTCTTCATACGACCGCTTGTCCAATTTGTTGGATGGTTTTCAAAAATTTTCTTGAAAATCTAGAAGTTGGATGGAGTGGAAGGGTATGTGACATAAAGTTGGACGACAAGCTTGATAGGTGTGAACGAAAACTACATCAGACCATCCAACTTCCATCAAACGAAGTCTGTCCAACTAATTGTTATACAGTGTGAACTGGGCTTTTAGCATATAACTCGCTGAACAATTTCAAATTGATTTACAAATTTTATAATTTACCTTGATATGTTGTCTTCTCCTTGAGGTCAGGGACTAGAGTGAGTGATTGTTGAAAATCCTGGGCCTTTTATACGGTCTTTTGCGTCGATTGTACCGTTTTTGGGCAGTGACAATGCTGCCTACTCATCATCAGAGTTGCAAATACCTGTGTAATTAATGCACATAAATTTGATTTGTGAGTAAATATGATTTTCTCCATGGCGCAATTTGTTGTTTGGCATCACTTGTCTCTTGGCCTGTTTATTTTTGCGCGCAGCTTTGATAATGCGCCATCTTGACTAAAGTCGCCATTTTTTGTCTCCTTCAAACCTGTTGGCTATATTAAACAAATTTAAAACATAAATTTTTTCAATAATTATGCATAAATTTAATAAAATAGTGTTGGAATCGCGTTCGGCGTTAAAAAGTTTATTTACTAAACGCACCCATTCGTTTGGGTTGTTAAAGTTTGTCGTCAAATTCAAATTGACACCTTTCAACTAACACATGTTGAAGGTGACGTTTGTTTTAATTTTGTGTGTGTTTTTTCTTTAATTTCGTGTTGTTTTGTCTAAATTGTGTAGAAATAATTATCGCGATTGTTTAATCGTTGTATTTCATTTGTTTAAATGCAATTGTGTATAAAATTCGTGTAGTGAAGTGCGATTCAAATGTGTTGTCCCCTTGCAGGTTATAAACATAACCTGTGGTGTATAAAATGTTTAGTTTTTGTTCTTAAATGTGTGTAGTTCTAGTTTATACTTGGTTGATTTTGTTGTGTGTTTATTAACACATATTAAATATGTTTTAAAAGTGTTTTCTTTTTCCCTACAGGGACTAATTGAGATGGTTTCTCATGGCGGTGCTTCGGTGGGCAAAACCAAAGACCCGCTGGCTGTTGGCAAGGTGCCGCATTTTGTTCTGGTTGGTGAGTATATTGTATACATCTTAAATATATATTAATCAATTTTCCCTTTTGCAGGTTTTAGCTTTTAAGTTGTGAAGGAGTCACAGCCAACGACCTCGTAATTAAATGCTCTACAACTATTAACAGGTTGTCAACCTTCGGCTGTGCCTCGATATCCGATCCTCTCACATTCGGCTACATTGCATAGAAATGCATAACACTTGACTTGCTTGTGTATTCATAGAGTGCATTGTACTCGGAACAATATGATTCCCAACGGCAGGCCACTGCCAGCCGACAGAAGTAATAAGGGATCATATTGCTTTGACTGCATGCGCGCTGTTTATGTCACAGCAATAGTCTTTGGGTATGAGCATTTGTTTATGATATAGGTCATTGGCGCTCACCCAAAAGAATGTGATGATGAAGCATTTTAATCGGATATCGAAATGTAGTCGATTGTTCGATAGCCAGAAATGGAGCTTAATAAATTTGTATAAATAGGGAATGAATTTACAAATAAAATGTCATTAGTGATCGTGGACTCGATCGAACATACTCTCTGGTTTTTGTTGAAATAAGGCATTGAGCCGAAGACAATTCCTGGGTAAGTTCCAAGTTGTTCCCACTACCATCCCTCGACTTTGCAGTTAGTGCGAAAGAGGTTTGAGCCTACAGCAGTGAATGCTTGGCGATTTGGTAGTTTGGAAACCAAGAGAACTTTACATGGCGATCCTGCCAGGAGTAGAGCTGTTCGATAGAGTGCCAGGAGTCTTCGATTTCCAGAAGTAAAATTCTAAATCAACAGAATCAGGAGCCAGAGAGTGTTCAGAAAGAGTGTTTTGGACAAGACAAAGTTAAAGTCTTTTTCGTCCATTCAAGTTAAAGCTGTTCAAAGTAGTTTTTTTTAAATATAATATATTATAAATAAAGCAAAAATGTCTAACGAACTCGAAGTCGTATACCTAACGGTAACGGGACATGGTAGAAGGATTGGCGTCTTAATGAAGAAGTACACGGTACTAAAGAAGCTGATGATCGCTTATTGCGAGCGCAGACGTCTTCCCATGTATGCCGTTAAATTTAAATACAATGGACGCATAATCAAAGAATACGACACCCCGAATTCACTGGAAATGGACCAGGATAGTACTATCAGAGTCCACCTAGAACAGGCGGAGGGTGGCTCACATTCACGTTAAAAATATATTACAAAACAATTCCGCTAAATAAATTTAACAAGAACTCAGAACGAACCACAACGACAAAACTATTGGCCCGTGTCCTCTGTACATACAAGAGTACAGAAGGCACGTACATAAACATAAAAACACACCAACAAAGATGACTACAGTTAAACACAAATTACAAAAACCGAACAACATCATGAGGGCGATCAAAACAAGCAGCACAATCAACGTTCTAAATTTTTACCGAACACTACATTGCTTCCATCGTACAGAGTTCCACAGGAAAAAGCGGATTTGTCTCCAAATTTATTAAATTATGTACTACAGTACTACTATTACTACATTTAAAATTAGTTATTTTAGAAAATAGTATATTTTTTTTTTTTATGTTAACGAAAAGAAAAACAAACGAAACATTGCAAAATTATCAAAGATGAAAAATTTCCATTACCTATTACATATATATATATATTGTCACACAGTACGTTTTCAAGGTTTCTATCAATATCGGGTCTAACATATTCAAAATGCTTGCGCATCTTGACGATCTTATAGTATTCAAAAAAAAAAAAAGTAAAAATTTAGAACACCACAATAAAAATTTAATTGAAGTATTCGAAAGATTGAGAGAAGTAAATCTCAAACTACATCCAAGTAAATGTGCTTTCCTTAGAAAAGAAGTCTTATATCTAGGTCATATAATATCAGACAAAGGTATTATACCAGATCCATCAAAATCCATAGTAATGAAAAATTATCCAATCCCACAAAATGCAGACGAAGTAAGGAGATTTGTAGCATTTGCTAACTACTATAGAAAGTTCATACCAAATTTTGCAACACTAGCAATTCCTTTAAACCGTTTATTAAGAAAGAACGTAGAATTTAAATTTTCCGAAGATTGCAATACCTCATTTAATTTGCTAAAAGAATTCCTAATAAGCCCAAATATTTTACAGTTTCCAAATTTTGAAAAAGAATTTATACTCCGAACAGACGCCTCTGGATTTGCCTTAGGTGCTGTTATATCAAATTTTGATGATAAACCCATCGCATACGCAAGTAAATCATTAAATAAAGCCGAAAAGAATTACAGCACTATAGAAAAAGAATTGCTCGCTATAGTATGGGCAGTAAAACATTTCAGACCTTATCTTTTCGGAAGACGTTTCAAAATACTAACGGACCATAGACCACTAGTATATCTGTTCTCACTAAAAGAACCTTCAAGTAGATTAACGAAATTTAGGCTAATATTAGAGGAATATAACTTTACTGTGGAGTATTCACCAGGCAAAGACAACTGCACTGCGGATGCACTAAGTAGAATACAACTAAAGTCAGAGGACTTACAGAATTTATTTGTGTGTGTCACAACAAGAGCACAAGCTAGAAACTCAAATTTAGAAGAAGAAAACCCAACAACAAGTAAATTAGAGAAAGAAAAAATCATAAGTGAACTTCTTAAACCGCCAGAAAAGGGGCTAAAAATAGTCGAGTTGAAAATATTAAATAGCTTCAAAGATGAAGACAAAGATTACAGTTTATTAAAAGGTACCAGAGTTATAAGTCCAAACCTCATTGTAGGATACATTCCAGGGAATAATTGTTTGATATTAAATAGGTCAAAGATAAGCACTATTACCCGATCAGCATCATTTGACAAAATGTTGTTGAGGGACGTGCAAACTATCAAAGAACCATTTTTAAATAGTAAAAAGGAACCCAGAAAAAGCACTACTGCCCGATCGGCATCATTTGACAAAATGTTGTTGAGGGACGTGCAAAATAACGGTGAACCATTATTAAATAATGAAGAGGAATCCAAGAATAGCACTATTGCTCGATCGGCATCATTTGACAAAATGTTGCTAAGGGACGTGCGTTCAATTTGCGGACCTCTATCAATTAAAGATATTTATATAACTAAAGAAGAGTTAGGTAAACTCTCAGACGGCCGTCGTAAAGAGAAATTATATATATTAAAGAAAAAGATAGAAGAATTATTCAAAGGAAATAAAATAAAAGTGCACATAATTGAAGATAAAATAAAAGTAACGGACCCTGGAAAACAAAAACTTATACTCAATGATTACCACATGTTACCGACAAGTGGACATGCCGGAATAAATCGCATGTTGCGGAATATTAAGAAAAAATATTTTTGGACAGGAATGCAAAACGATGTGACGACATACGTTAAGCACTGCCCAATGTGTCAGCGAAACAAACACATACAACCAAAAAATCAACCGATGACTATTACAACAACAGCAGAAACATGCTTTGACAAAATATACCTTGATTTAGTTGGACCTCTTGACGAGACGGAAGATGGGTCAAAATATATATTAACACTACAAGACGAACTTACGAAGTTTACAGAAGCCATTGCTTTACCAAATAAGGAAGCTAATACGGTAGCTAAAGGACTTGTAGAAGGCTTTATCCTAAAGTATGGAGTCCCTGCTACCATAGCATCTGACCAAGGTACAGAATTCATAAATAGAGTTTTCAAAGATCTATGTAAGTTATTAAAGATAGAACAATTGCAATCTACCGCTTATCACCATGAAAGCATTGGAGCACTAGAAAATTCTCATAAAGTTTTAGGAGCATACCTTAGGAGTTATGTAGAAGAAAAACATACAGATTGGAACAACTGGTTGCCATACTATGTTTTCTGTTACAACACTTCAGTACATTCAGAAACAGGATTCACCCCATTTGAATTAGTATTTGGAAGACAATGTAACTTGCCTTCAAATCTTACAAAGAAAGTTGAACCAGTGTACAACTACGAAGACTATGTGATAGACTTAAAACACAGACTACAAATTGCTCATAAGGATGCTAGGGATACTTTAATACAAAAGAAAATTTCTAGGAAAGATAGGTACGATTCTGATAGAAAAGCAAAAACTCATGATTACAACGTAGGTAGCTTAGTCTTGTTAAGAAACGAAAACAGAAAGAAGTTAGATCCAATATATATAGGACCATATGAAGTCTTATCACAGGAAGGAGTAAATTGCGAAATTAAATGTGAAAATAAGAAAGTAATTGTTCACAAGAACAGATTGAAACCATTTTATATATATATGTTACTATTATAATTTGTAAACTTATACATTTGTGAAGTTCAAAAAGAAGATTTGAAGATAAGAAATTGATTGTTAACAAAAACAGATAAAACCCATTTTATGTAAGACTATTATTGTGTTATTTGTGAGATTGTAAAAGAAAAAGTAGAAATAAGAAATTGATTTTATGGATGTTATTGTGTACCTAATTTGTGAAATTGTGAAAAAAAAAAAATTTTTTAAATAAGAAATTGATTGAATGTATGTTATTGTATAAGTTGTGAAATTGTGAAATAAATGTAAATTGATAAATAGGTTAAAACCATTTTTAGCATATATATACTAGTATTGTAAATAAAAAAAAATTAAAAAAAAAAAAAAAAAAGAGAGATAAACATGTGCATATTGTCAAAACAAATGTTCTGATATTAAATCAATGTTTAAAAGTAATTGTAAGAATAGAAATAAGGTAATAACTAAACAAAATATCAATGCGCGCGTATTGAATATAAATATATACATATAAATATAAATAATAAGTAAATATGAAAAGAGAATATTGTTTTGAATAAAATAGAAAAAAAAAAACAAATATTTGTACCAAATACTGCATAACATACAATGAAAAAAAAAGAGAAGTAAATTTTAACTAATGTAAATATCACAAATGATACCAAAATATTAACTAAAATTAAACATCCAGAAATAGCCACAATGTTCAATCCAATATGATAAAAGAAAAAAAAAATTTTTAATTTCATACTCCCGTATTTGTAAAAGAGTCGTGGAAAAGTAGAAATCAACACTCTTGTCTTGATTTCTTCTTTTTCCCCAGGAAGGGTGGTGTGAAGGAGTCACAGCCAACGACCTCGTAATTAAATGCTCTACAACTATTAACAGGTTGTCAACCTTCGGCTGTGCCTCGATATCCGATCCTCTCACATTCGGCTACATTGCATAGAAATGCATAACACTTGACTTGCTTGTGTATTCATAGAGTGCATTGTACTCGGAACAATATGATTCCCAACGGCAGGCCACTGCCAGCCGACAGAAGTAATAAGGGATCATATTGCTTTGACTGCATGCGCGCTGTTTATGTCACAGCAATAGTCTTTGGGTATGAGCATTTGTTTATGATATAGGTCATTGGCGCTCACCCAAAAGAATGTGATGATGAAGCATTTTAATCGGATATCGAAATGTAGTCGATTGTTCGATAGCCAGAAATGGAGCTTAATAAATTTGTATAAATAGGGAATGAATTTACAAATAAAATGTCATTAGTGATCGTGGACTCGATCGAACATACTCTCTGGTTTTTGTTGAAATAAGGCATTGAGCCGAAGACAATTCCTGGGTAAGTTCCAAGTTGTTTCCACTACCATCCCTCGACTTTGCAGTTAGTGCGAAAGAGGTTTGAGCCTACAGCAGTGAATGCTTGGCGATTTGGTAGTTTGGAAACCAAGAGAACTTTACAAAGTATATATATTAGATTTAAGTACCATGTATATTAGGTATCTAATTGAAAACAATGTGTATAGTTCGTAAGTATGTTTTTTATTAAAGTTCAATTCATGTTGTTATTGTTTTTTATTGTTATTGTTTTGAGTTGGTGAGTGAACAAGTGCACTCAAAAACCCATACATTTTATGATATTTGAAAAAATACAAAATGGGTAAAATTAAAAAAAAAGATTTTTAAATTTGAGGTTTTTTAGAATAAAACAATAATATGGGCACTTTTAGTAGTTTTTGTATGTATTTTATACAAATACAATTATAACAAGTGCTCAAAGAGCGCTCCTTCGTTTTGAATGCATGCCAGAGCCCGTTTTTGAATTTCATTGTGGGTGTTTGTTCTCGATAACTCTTGTCTTAAATTGGATTCCTTTAGGCCTAGGGTTGCCAGATTTTCAGTTAGGATAAAGTTCCTGGTATCTTCGTTGTGCTCTTCTTGAATTAACATTGCAAAACTCATATAAGAAAAAAATTGCTGCGTAGGCACTTTGTGGGGAACGGGATAATACAATACATACAAAAATAATAGACATAATATAATCACATAATAACATTACCAATAAATAAGATACCTACTATAATAATACCTGTATTAATAACACAAAAAAAAATACATTATACTTACCCTTTTTCATAATAAAACACCCTAATAATACTTACCATTTAGTAATAATAAAAAAAATGCATAATACTTACCTTTTGCACATAATAAAATACACATAATACCATAAACATGATCTAAACACATAACATTATACATACATAACTTACCAGACCCACCCTACTTGCCTTTTTTTTCAATCCAAATCGCATTATTGCAAATAATGCGTAACATGCACATACGTACATATCTTACCTAGCAACAACGGGCGAGCTTATCTCCACCCGCTAGTCGAAAATTAACAAATTGCAATGTTCATTTATGAAGATAAGCGCAAGAGTGTCCGCTAACCTGGTGGGCTGATCTTGTCATGTACTAACCCAACTGTACCGGCTATGTGCTATGCAGGTACATTACAACGGTCGGGTTGGTACATGAGAAGTTCAGCTGAGCCATCGAAGTAGGTCAAGCTGGATAGTCAATTTTTGATCAGGGTGTAAAGCGGATGGAAAAAAAAACCAAAAGAACTTAATCGTCGAGAAAACTTTTTAAGTCTTAAATTGTGAGTGCCGTGCAAATGTAGCTTGATAAGTTGCTAGAGAAAAG
Organism: Melanostoma scalare; assembly: GCA_949752695.1. Lineage (NCBI taxonomy): Eukaryota > Metazoa > Arthropoda > Insecta > Diptera > Syrphidae > Melanostoma > Melanostoma scalare. Next base: position 77,769,974 of record OX456985.1, on the reverse strand, counting down.
AAAAGTTGCGAAGTGCCTAAAGTCAATTCGTCGTGTATCTATAATTTAACTAGCTTGAAAAGCTAAATAGAAAAACAAAGAAAAAAAAAAAAATAATAAGTTGTGGTCGTGGTCCTTGCGGAGTACTAATGGTGTTTTATTTTTATTTTTGGTGGAGAACATTTTGAAGTGTTGAAGAACGCTTAAATAACTTCAACCCCGTGCTATATACCAAAACCTGCTGTTCTACGAATATTCAAATAAAATAAAGTATTGGGTTCAACTAACGTTCAAAGCACCACAACAAAAAAAGTGAAACACGAAATCCGAAGAGATACATATAATACGTAAATACACCAGCGAAGCAACAAAGATCTTGCTACCCGTAGAGCGAGGGAAGACCCGGGTACGTGGACATCGTGAGATTCTTGGCTAAAATTTAGTGTCCATTGTGTCTAAATCCCCCCCTTTACCCTCCACCGCGTGTGATTCTGTGTTACCCAGTTCCGACTTCCAACACTTATATTCCTGAGTCCCGTGTTTGGTTAAGTGTAACAAAAATTGTAAATAGTAAAATAAGATTAAAAAGGAAAAAAAAAGAATAGATAAAAAAAAAAAGGAAGTGGCAAATAACTCTATAGCTAAGTGGTTGCATAATTTCATGTACATGATACTAGTGCTAGAGTAGAGTCAGGGTAATAGAAATCAATATAAGAAGAAAATAGTATGTGCGGAGTAACGAATTTTGAACCCAATCAAAACCCAAACAAATTTTTTTCTTTTGAATAATTTTTTTTGTAGCGGAGATCCGGAGTTTGAACCAAGGTGGTGCACTACGTTGGCAGCAAAACAAAAGAGAAAAAAAAACTCTGAGTAAGTGATCTATTATATTATTAATTTTATTAATCCATATTGTATTGCTGATTAAACCAGTATGTGAAATATTTATTTGGTTTTGGGATGGAGAAGAAAAAGGTTGACATGTGAGCTGAAAAAAAAAAATAAAAAAGATAATGCTTAGCAAATCTTAAAACTTTGTAAACGAAAAAAAAGAACTACTACCTAAAAATAAATTGAATTTCTGAAAAGAAAAAAAGTAAAGTTTAGTGATCTATAAAATAAATAAAATTGTGAAATAGATATTTACCTAACAAACGAATTGTGAGTTGCCATCTGAAACAAAAACAAATTTTGATAATCTTTGAAATATTTAAAGGAATTAAATAGATATTTACCTGAGAATTAAATTGCAGAGGTGCCAGCTGAAAAAAAAGTAAAGTTTATTGATCTATAAAATAGGTAAAGAAATTAAAAAGATATTTACTTGAAAATGATATAGAGTTGCCATTTGAATGAAAAAAAAAAAACGAATAAATTAAATTTAAAAAAAATTTTTTTAAATTAAATTTACTAATTAAATAGCATAGTAACCTGCAAGTAGAATAACGTATAATAACTGGAGAGAAAGGGGTTGCCATCTATGAAATAAACATAAAATGACTCGAATTGTTTTCAGAAATATTTTTGTTTGATTTCGACATCGAGATGAGTTACTAAGGGAAAAGAGCAGAGGTAAGCTGGTGGTTACAGGACAGGGGCGGTAGGTAGTTTTGGATTAGGGGCTACCACACATTTCGGATGGTAGTGGTAGCCATTGGTGGTATCCAACCGGATACAAGGGTGGGAAAATCCTCCGAGGGCCAATAACATCTGGACCCTCTCCCCTTATTGGAATCACCCCTCCACAAATAGGTAATCGAGTCCTTTTTTTTGACGAATGATGTAGGCATGAAATTCGTAACGACCGTTCAGTGCTGCGGCTCCAAGAACTCACCCCATCCGACGAGCTAAGTCCACATAAACCAGAATGCCAAAGGGGGTCGTAGCCTGGATACCCCTCTCTTTCCTGCTGCCCGGATCAGCCTCATGCGCCTGAAGCCATGAGGTTGTAACGGTGGTCTACAAGGAGAGAGAGGGGCACTGGTCTATTTCGTTACAGTATTATTTGAGTTTTATTTTCACAATTCAAACAGATGAAATGAAATACAAAACAGAAATTCTCTAGAAGAGAAATTTTTCCCAGGATCGTGATTTCTAATGATTAAAAATAAAATGTTTTGAATAATTGAAGAAAATAAAAATAATAATGTTTTGATAATTTCGAAAATAAAACTCAAATAATACTTATATTTATGACAAGAAGTGAAATTCATATAAAATTCATAAATTAAATTGAATTTTTTCGAATATCTCATCAAAAACTTTAAAAATCCGTACACATGAAAGTTTGATGATGAATAACTTTTGAACGGTTAATTACAGCGCTAAAACATAAAAGACCTTTTTTATAGAGCAATAAGTTTCTAACAAAAGTTTGTATTGCGCATTTTGTTAAAGTCATTTATTGTCGAGTTATAAAATTCACAAACAAAAATGAAAAGTCCTAAAATAATCAAAATTAAATCCTTAATATCTTTCAAATGGTGAGGTTAACGGAAAAAACACATGATACCTTTTTTGTAGATAACGCTCTACTATTTCCTAAAAGATTCTTTTGGAACATTTTTCTGTTCAATCGATAAATGATGAGGTATGAATTTTTTTCTATTGGACTGAGGAAAAAATACAAAACTGCGATGCGGAGGACCTAAATATTAAAATTAAGAGCTCATAATTTTTGAGAATTTTTTCAAGGAGTCTAGCAACTCATTTTTCCGTAGCATTTGTAAAAAAAAATAATCGATTTTTTTGACCCACTCTAATATACATATATACGTGGTTGCCACACATTTAGAAACGGCACCCATATAGTAATATAAGTATGCATAACTATCTTAAAAGACATTTCTTCAGGTTGAAAAGAGGTTTAATTTGTAGCCCATGAATAAAAAAGTACACATTAAAAAATTAATACCTTAAAAATATCAAATAAAAAAAAAAAAAACATGTATTTAACTCAAATTTTGTGTGGCCATACAATTAGAAACAGAACATAAAAAATGATATTTCATTAAAAATCTTCAGTTTAACATAGAGTAAATATTAATATTTTGTAGGGAATCCATTTCTTTGTATAAAAACAGCCAATCCTTTTTCCATACTTTCAACCAAAACGCGGCATCTTGATGGTGCTTTACCGTCCTAGACCTCCTTAATGTTTTTGAAAAGCTCGTCCGAATTTGTTGATTTTTTGGACTTTAATCCTCTCTCGACGTCTGCCCATAAGTTCTCAATCGGGTTCAGGTTCGGACTTTACGCGGGTCAATCCAAAACACTGGTTTTTGGACCCGCAAACCACTGCTTTACAAGTATGCAGTATGTTTTGGGTCGTTGGTCTGCTGGAAAACATAACTGATGGGCATGTATGGGAATGAAAAAGGCTCTATGACATTCTCCAGTATGCCTTTATAAACGTGTTAATCCATTTGACCGTATATTGTTACTACCCAACACCAACACCAATCCAAGAAAATACACCCCAAACCATTATGTTTCCTCCTCTATGTTTCACGGTCTTAAGGGTGTATTTTGGGTCTAATTCTTTTTTATGAAGACGTCTGGTGTACACTTTACCGTCTGACCCAGACAAATTGAATTTAGATTCATCACTCTATACATAATGGTTTGTGGTGCATTTTCTTGGAGTGGTGTTGGTGTTGGTCGTTAATAATAAAGGCGGGTTAAAGTTGGTGTTCGGGGGCTTCTACTTCCACAAGGAAAGAGTAAATGAAAACGGTGTCGCGTATTGGGCTTGTGCTGCGCGCAAATCTAAGTGCTGCAATGTTCGACTTCGTACCAAAATTGTCGACGAACAGCACTTAATATTGAATGTGCCAGGTGTTCACAGCCATGACCCGTTGGCATATGAACGTGAGGTTATAAACGCGAACAACTTCGTTAAGGACAAGGCAAGGGAGACTTTGCCACCAAGCGTAATAATTCGCGATTCCATAGTGCAGGCTGATGTGGGATGCCGGCCTTATTTTCCGTCTAATAAGGCTCAAAACAAAAAAATTTTAAGAATGCACCTCGCCAATATTCGGGAGCCCACTAACGTCAGTGAGATTGATATCCCAAACTACGTTCGGTTCGTTGACGGCGAGTGTTTTGTCCTGGACGAAGCAACTTTCGGATTGGAGAATGAATGCCATAACATTCTTCTCGGAACTCCAAGTTCCTTGAAGCTGTTAAGCGAAGCCAAATGTTGACTGGTAGATGGAACTTTTGGGGTTGTTCCGACCATAATGCAGCATCTTTTCTCCATCCATGGTTATCTTGATGGAGTGGCCACTAGCATTTTGTCTTATGACACACAAAACCAAAGAGGCTTATGGTCAGGTTTGGTTTAGCCTCTTTAAAGCTGTTGCCGAGCAAAACATCAGCCTGAGCCCGGAGCGGGTCCTTTCCGATTTTGAGAAGGCCATAGTTACATCAGCGAGAGAGTACATGCCAACGACTGACTTCCGAGGATGTAATTTCCATTTTGGGCAGATTATTTGGAAACGCATTCAACACATGGGATTCCGAAGGAAGTACGCCACGGAAGAGGCGTTTTCCTTGGAAATGCGTATGATGAAGGTATTGGCGTTTGTGCCCCTCGAAGAAGTCATCGCATACTTCAACTCCTTCTATGCTTCGCTCCGCCATTGCGAAAGCAAAGAAGTGGCTAAGTGGTTTAAGACCAACTATGTGCAGCACCCGAGAAATGAGAGACCATCTTACGAACCAAAATTTTGGTGTGTGGACGTTTCGCTCACAGGAGATCCCAACTTTCCCAGGACCCAAAACAATGTGGAAGCTTGGCACAGGCGCCTTAAGGTGGTTGTAGGGAGATCTCACGCTGGGCTCTACAAGCTAGTCGGTGACCTAGGCAAGGAGGTCATTGTCGGCAAGCTTAATGTCGACAGAGCGAGGATGGGTGAGGACAGCCCGTTGACAAAAGCAGAAAAGCGGAACGTGCGGTTGCAGAACGTCCTAGGCAACAGGGCACACCAGCACCACACTGACTTCTTGCGCAATATGGCCATAAACTTGGTTTTGGGGTAACCAAACCACAATCCGATTTCCCCAAAACGTTTTTTTCAGGACGACCAAAAAGTCCTTTTCAGGGCGACCAAATAGTCAATAAGAGATATATGAGTTCCAAATATATATATATAATATACATTTATTTATATTTGACAGAAGGCTTTTCGAGTTTTTGAAATTAATATCTCCAGATTCGCTCGAATTTGAAGATATTATTTGCAAAACTCGGAAAACCTTCTTTTAGAGAGATTTGACCAGTGCCGTAACTAGGGCGGTGCCAGCGGTGCCCAGGCACAGGGCGCATCTCCTGGAGGGGCGCAGAAATGACCAGACTAGTATCTAAAGGGTCCGTCCATTTTTTTTTTTGTTAAAATGCTGAAAAAAAAACTGCTGAATATTTTCTCAAATTTCTTTTTTTATTTGAAAGTACAATCCTTCCGGTTGATAACAGAAAATAATTTCATTCAAATGAACGCTTCGGCTGGCCATGCAATAGCCTACACGATCGGTCCAATTTTTAAGCACATTATCGATTGTGTGCAGATGTACTTTACAAATGGCTTCACGAATATTGTCCTTTAAAGCGTCAATTGTCTCTGGCTTGTCGGCGTAACACTTATTTTTTACGGCACCCCACAAATAATAGTCCAACGGTGTCAAATCGCAGCTCCGAGGTGACCAAACGACATCAGCTCTACGGCTGATAAAGCGATCTTCAAAAACAGGGCGCAAAACATCGTGTGTAGCTTCGGCTGTGTGGCACGTAGCGCCATCCTGTTGAAACCAAATGTTGCCAATATCCTCCTCTTCTATTTATGTGAACAAAAATTCGTTCAACATGACACGATAACGATCGCCATTGACTGTAACGGCCACTCCTTGCTCATTTTCGAAGAAAAATGGCCCAATTATGCCTCTGGACCAAAATCCGAACCAAACAGTGACTCGTTTTGGGTGTATCGGTTTTCACTGTAAGCGTGCGGATTTTGTGTGGCCCAGATGCGACAATTTTGCTTGTTTACATACGCTGACGGTGCTTCTCTTTTTCCAAAATCCGTACGCAATTTTCGCACACTTTCTGCAGCTTTACCATGATTTTTAAAGTAATGTCGCAATATTTCCCAGAGTTGTTCAAGCGTATACACAACAATATTCGTTCAGCGGAAGGATAAAACAAACTATCCGACAAATCAGACATGAACTAAGTGTTACCATTCACGAAATAAGCACTAGTTGAAAAAAAAACGTTAGATGGCGGACCCGTTTCAAGCTGCCTCCACCTGATTTTTTGTTTTGGTGTGTATTTATTTCAGCATAAAAGTCTTTTGAAACGCATGGGAAATCGAAAAAAATAAGTAATAATCGTCTAGCAATGATATTTTGAATGCTTTTCTATTTTCAAAAGTCGAATTTTAATATTTCACAGCTGTTGTCTGCAGCAATCTGGAAAAAGATATCTGCATCGTTCAAAAAGGTATCCAAGATACGGCTATCCGAGATAGGCTATCCGATAGGTTCTCAAGGACAAGTCTTCTGAACTTATCAAGGGACTGACAAGCCAGATACAAAGTATTCGCGAGACTGTAGACATTGTTTTCGAAAAGGCAAAAAGAATTTGTGAACAATGTTACATTGAAGACAATTTTCCTGAAAACCGACGAAAGCGAGTAAAAAGACAAGATTTAAGTGAAAGTTCTGACACCGGCTACGACATTACTCAGCAACTTAGTTTCAAAATTCAGATAAATGAAGCAATAGACAGAATTATTTCTGAATTAAAATGGCGATTCGAAAAACTACGCGATATACAAAACTCTTTCGGTTTTTTGACCTTACAACACATTAATACATATTCGGTTGAAGAACTAAAAAAACATGCAGCTGATCTGAGTATCAAATATTCTGCAGATATAAATGCCACAGAATTTTGGTCCGAAATAGAAACTTTGGAGAGTCAAGTTGAAGCGACCACATTATTTGATAAATGTGAATGTCAGTCAAGTAGGTATGGGTCTTCTCAAAGCTGTAGTGGAACTGGATTTAAAGGAAATGTTTCCCAATCTAGTAGTCGCTATAAAGATATTTTTAACGATGCCAGTGACTGTAGCTTCTTACAAATTCATTTTGCTTCTCAAATTAATAAAAACTTACCTCCGTTCGACAATGGGTCAAGAAAGATTGGCTGGCCTAGCGATTTTGTCGATAGAACGCGACATAGCACGGCTCCTGTCATATGAAAATGTAATCAAGGACTTCGCAATGAGAAAAGCGCGGAAAGTAAATCTTTAAGTAATCTAAAAGTAAGGACAGCCTTGGGTTACTATCGAGTACTTTGTTTCATTTTGAGCAAACATTTTTGAACAAACAGTTATCTTAAACAAATATACTAAGTAGCTACTTATATACTTCGGTAAACAATAAAAGGATAGATTTATTTGTACGCACATTTTTCCATTTTATTCTCAGAGCCTGGTTAGAACATTTTTCAGGGGCGCGGTTTTGAAAGCTCGCACCGGGCGCGTAAGAGGCTAGTTACGGCACTGGATTTGACAGAAGGCTTTTCGAGTTTTTGAAAATAATAGCTCCAAATTCGAGCGAATTTGAAGCTATTATTTTCAAAAACACGAAAAAACAAGATCTAAGCAAATTGTTCTTATTATATATTAAGTTCAATAAAAATTAATGCTAAATAGGAAAATTCAGTTCTTGTCAGAACTCCGACCAAGTAGGTCGTATGCTGGCAGTGGTTTCTAGAAAATAGTTCTTGTAAGAACTTTGTAGGGAAATGTGAAACTGATTTTGATTGGCTGGTAGTGGTTGCCGGTAGCAGTGCTGGTAAGTCAGTCAGAAAATGTTTTCTGACTCGCTTAACAGTGCAGTTAAGCTATGCGGCATTCACTCGCTCCCTGCTCTTTTCAGAGCTATTAAAAAATTTTTAAAGAAGTATATGATTTTTGTTAATTTTACATGCTCTCCAAAAAAACGCTCCCTGCCTATCAATAAGCTATAAAATATATATTGCTCAATTATTTCTAAAAATTTTAAATTCTACCTTTGATTTATTCGGGCGTATTCCTTCTCCAGAAATATTGTACCCAAGGAAATTTACTTGAGATTTTCCAAAAAAAACATTTAGATTTTCTCGCGGTTATGCTTGCTTCAAATAATATCTTTAGCACTAGCTCTAAATTTCTACTATGACTTTCTTCATCTTTGCCAGTAACAATAATGTCATCGATATAAGTTTTAACCCCATCAATTCCATCCAATAAATTATCCATGAGTTTTTTAAAAATACACGGCGCGGCAGAAACCCGAAACGGTAATCTTCTTACCTTAAATAATCCTAGGTGTGTGTTGAGAGTCAAAACATCAGCAGATTCATCATCCACAATCAGCTGTTGATATGGCTGCTGTAAGTCTAATTTGGTGAATATCTTCCGATTTGATATGGCTGACATGACTTCCGCATACAATGGTAAGGGATATTCATTGGCCTTTATAACCAAGTTTACCGTACTCCGATAATCTGCACAAATTCTCATTGACCCGTCCTTTTTAAAAACTGGAACGGTAGGTGTTGCCCAGCGAGAGAATTCGACAGGTTCCAAGATATTTTGATGTACCAATTTATGAATTTCATCTTCCACCTGATGACGTAAGGCAAACGGCACTTGGCGGTGTTTTAAGAAAATTGGTTTCACTTCTGGCAATAATTCTATGTTAACTGGTGGCCCCTTATGTGCCCCGAAATCTTCTCTAAACACTTGCGAATACTTTTCTAATATCCATTTCCAGTTTCCACCTATTTCCACCTCATGCACCCCTCTGATCGATATTCCCAACGGTTTGAACCAATCGCGACCCAACAAACTCCTTCCGCCACCTGTAATAACAACAACTAGCAAATTAAATTCTTTTTTATTATAATTTACGTTCACCAATGCAGATCCTTAAACTTCGAGTTTTTCCTTGGGCCAGGTTTGTATAAGATAAGTGATGACTTATTCAATTGCTGATCGACTGTCTTGATACGCTTCCATGTTGAATCACAGTGCACGAGGCCCCCGAACGAACTTCGAACTCAGTAACACCATTTACAATCAATTCGGTAGTGATTTTGTGCGATTGCATATCAGTAACATTGTTTATTTCAAAGAAATAATCACAATTTTGTTACAGTAATCGCAGTTTTTTTCCTTAAATAGGCATTTTTCTTGCTGATGATACCCATCACAACGAAAGCATTTTACGAATGCCTTCGGTCTGTTGTTGTTGCCCTGAACTGTGACAGCCATAACTTCGTTATCGCCGGCATTTTTATCTCGTACATCTAATACGTTCTTGAAAGGAGTTTCGTGTGCCAATGCTAGTTCGTAAGCTCTTTGGAAATCCAGTTTCGACTCGCTGAACAAACGTTTCTGCAATGTTTCAAAGTTCAAAGTTTCAACTTCTGCAAAGTTACAATGTTCAGATAATTTACGCAAATCCTTAACAAAGTCTGCAATGGATTCGCCTGGTTTTTGACTTCTTTTGTGAAACGAAAATCTTTGAACTATTTCGTTCGGCTTTGGATGAAAGAGCCCATCCAACTTTTCCAAAATTTCTTGGAACGTCACATCTTTTGGACCTACTGGTGTGTGTATTGAGCGAATCACTTCGTATGTGGTCTCACCTACGCATGCTAAAAATATTGCCTTTAGCTGAACCTCGATTTTTAAATCAATTTGCCTCGCAAAAGAATTCCATCCTTTCTTTATAATTCTGTGGCAATAACAGCATAAGTCGACTTATGCTCAAATTGAGTTAATGATGCCGTTTTTTCACATTTTCTTGGTGCTTCAGTCTGTGAAATTTTCATTTTGATATCTTTGTCCGTTACAAAGATAGAAAAACACAAGTTAGGAAATTTCAAACTATAGCAAAAGTAAAAACAAGACAAGTCACTACTTATGCCTTTAAAGCAATTTCGTAATTAGATAGTTCACAGGTATAAGTCAACTTATGCTTTTTTTACCTAAATTTTTTCATTCATTCCTGTAAGAACATGTCTATTTATGCTTTTCTTTTAATTATTCATGCCAGCACAAGTCATACTTGTGTCGTCTATAAAAGCGCTTCAACTGATGACAAAAACTTCAAATGCTTCTCCTGAAAAGTAGCGAAATTTGACTAATGCTGTTATGGGTTATTGCCACAGAATTGTTCTACGACATCGAGGAACAATAAGCTTGATAAACTCGATGAACTCGAAAAATCTCTGGAAATACAAAATCTGAAGCTGACTGGCGAAGTCGTTAGCAAATGATTACTTTAAACTTGAACTTGCACTTAATGGTTTTTTTTTTGATTATCAATAGCAATATAACAACGAAGGTGAAAACCGTGAAACATTTTTGGTGGAAGAGGAAGAAGAGGAAAAAGAGGAGGAGGAAAAAGAGGAAACCGATGACGGTTTAGAAGAATTGGAAGAAACGTTTCCAATCACAACACTTAATGAAATGACGGAACTTGACGAACGTCTGCAAAATCCTAATTTTGCGCTAAGAGTGGTAAATACAAATATTTTATATATGTATGAAAGATAAAAATATATTTAACCCGATTATCGATTCAGTAGCGCAGCTTTCGCGTCGACTGCTGAAAGGTTTCTGTCCTTTGACTTGAAACGAGAGCGAATATATATACGACCATATGAAGTCTTATCACAGGAAGGAGTTAATTGCGAAATCAAATGTGAAAATAAGAAATTGATTGTTCACAAGAACAGATTGAAATCATTTTATATATATACAAGAGTTCGTGAATTTTTCAGAAATCTTATCGAGCACGGGCGTTTGTCAAAAATTAAATTACATCATTCAGAAACTCAATAAACTCGATAAACTCGATAAACTTGATAAACTCGATAAGCTAGATAAAATCGATAAACTCGATAAGCTCGATAAACTCGATGAACTCGAAAAAAGAATGAGCCGTCTGGAAATACAAAATTTGAAGCTGACTGGCGAAGTCGTAAGCAAATGATTACTTTCAACTTGAACTTGCATTTAATAGTTTTTTTTTTGATTATCAACAGCAATGTAACAACGAAGGTGAAAACCGTGAAGGGTTTTTGGTGGAAGAGAAAGAAGAGGAACAAGAGGAAAAAAGGGAGGAGGGAAAATAGGAAACCGATGATGGTTTAGAAGAAATGGAAGAAACGTTTCCAATCACAACACTAAATGAAATGACGGAACTAGACGAACGTCTAAAAAATCCTGATTTTGCGCTAAGAGTGGTAAATATAAATATTTTATATATGTATGAAAGATTAAAATATGTTTAACCCGATCATCGATTCAGTCGCGTCGACTGCTGAAATGTTTCTGTCCTTCCCTCAGTACACACAGATCCAAATTCTCGATATTCGCCCTTCTTTGATCACGTACGCCACTTTTTTAAGGTAGAAAAAGAAAGAGTGCGACACTCTCTCTTATATTGAACCACTCTTTGTGATAGATAATTCGACTTCCAATAAACCAAATCTTTCGTTGTATAATTTGATTTCTTACATGTATGTATATAGGTAAATAACGTTTTAAATGAAACGAAGTTCTATTATCGTTGGTCAATAACGCTTACCATTCAGAGTAACGAGTAACGAATAACGAGTAATTAATAAAATAACGTGACGATCGTTATCAACCAAAAAATATGGCCCAATAACGCCGCCAGGCTGCAAACCGCACAAAACAATTATTTTTACCAGCGATAATTGGTAAGTTTTGCAATCGTGCAAAAAAAAAGTTGAGATAATATTCCAATATGACATTACGATGATAAAAATACGAAAAAAGTGGGTTCTACAGCTCTGTCTGTTTGTATATAAATCTACAGTCTGAACCCCTTGATCTACTATGCTCAAATTGCTGTTAGACGCTCTGGGGGCAGCCTACAGAGGAGTTTTTAAATTATTTCTCTAGTAGTGGAGGACCGTTAGACATAAAAAAGGCAAAACCTAGGAATTCAGGGCCAGTCCATGGATTTTCATGAAATTTTCGGAAATGTGTTTTGAATGGCGTATAGAAAAAAGTTAAAAAAAAAATTTCACCGCTCTCAATTTTTTAATTATTTTTAAAATTAATTACTAACTTTAAGAATTTTATTTTTTTTATTTAGGGTATTTAAGATACGGTTTTCCAAAGAGTAAGGATGGATAGGTTTTGTCAAGACAAAAAAAAGTTGTATGGGAAGGGGGGTCTATATCCCTCCGTGTAGGCGCGAGGGGCAATTTTATATGAAATCTACTAAATTTTTTAAAAAATTATTAAAAATTAACTAACCCACTTACTTTCTCATACTTCAGTGTTTTTTAAAAGCTATTGCTTTGTTCTTTAATAAAAATTTTAATTTGAGTTTACTTAATGAACAGTTTCTGAGAAATCAAGCCTCAAAGTCAAAATTTTGAAAAAAGAAAATATTTTTTTCCTAATAATTTTTTTTTTTACATAATTTTGCCCCATTAAGCGCCATTTTTTCTTTTCATATTCAATGCTTTTATTAGTTTTAATTCAAAAGCAAAAAACCGAACAAAAAAATTTTTCTTGGTTTAAGAGAAATTAAAAAAAAAACGAAAGGTACTTTTTTCTAGAAAACAAAATGTCGTTAATTTCCCGCTAATTGAACTTTTTTCCTGGAAGTGAAATATGAAATGGGTCTTAAATAGCATATAAAAAAAAGTTAAAAAAAATTTTTTTGTATGATCTTAATTTTGATATAAATTATAAATAATTAATAAAATTCTAGAGTTATCTTTTAATTATATTAGTTTTAAGTAAAATTTTAAAACTAAGACCTGTTACAAACTTGAACTTTGGTCTCAAAGGACAGCACATGTAATGATTTGTGCCCCAAATGCTGTTTCCGGTCAAACGTGTTGATAAAACCGAAAAAATGTGGTTTTTTCCCAAATTTTGAGTTTTCAACCAATCAAAGAGACTTAAATCAGTTAAATAAACGGCCCGAAGTTTTTTTTTTTGGTGGGGAGAATGCTGATGTAGTGTTCTTTCTTTTAAATAAGAATTGATGCATCCCTTATTGATATTATGTTTGTTTGCATACTGAATGCACGTAGAAAAATTCGCGAGTATTTAATTGGCAAAAAACCATATTTTTTCGGATTCATCAACACGTTTGACCGGAAACAGCATTTGGGGCACAAATCATTACATGTGCTGTCCTTTGAGACCAAAGTTCAAGTTTGTAACAGGTCTTAGTTTTAAAATTTTACTTAAAACTAATATAATTAAAAGATAACTCTAGAATTTTATTAATTACTAGCTGACCCGCCCGGCGTTGCTCGGGTCAAACTTATTCAAAGCGTTGTTCCCACAGAAAGCTAGAAAAAAAAAATTCTCGTGTCACAGTGTAAATTAAAAAAACAATGTTAACACGTTCGCTGCCCCCAAAGAAATTTTTTTTTCTACCGTGGGTGCCACATGTATGTTTTCGTTCAAAAGTGTTCGTTGGTTCTATATTAACTGTGCTGTGTTTTTTGTTTTGTGTTCTGTAAAATTATTAACGGTTTTTTAAGCGTGACTACCGGCGGGTCACATGGCACCTGCCGTAATTGAAACATTTGAGGTGCCATGTGACCTGCCGGCGGTCACGGGTTTTTTGTGAACATTTCGCTTATCTGTTTATCATTTACAGATCAATTTCATTCATTCTCAATCAATTGAAAACGTGTTCAGATGGCAGCCCATAATTTCGCTATAAGTTCGAACGTATTTTATGGAAATCGGAACAGTGGTGAAGATTCTGATGACGATGAATTAGACTTCGTAGCTTCTGACTCCGATGAGTACATACCTTCCGATGGAAATTCCAGTGATTCGGATCTCCCCGATTGTACTGAATCATCTGGAGAAGAAAACGAGGAAATTGAGCTAGAGCAAATACCTGGACCATCTGATAGATCAAACACATGGACAACAGTTACCTGCCAGTCTCTAAAAGCTTTTGTTTTTGAACCAAACTCAGAAAGATCTACTCATATTCCGCCACTGTCACCAGCAATGCGACCAATTGATGTATTTAGTCTTATGGTTACTGAAGACGTTTTCCAACTTATCGTAAACGAGACCAATGCAAATGCCAACGAATTCTTCCAAACGGTGGGAAGATACGAGCATACCGGAGATGAAACAATTCTTAGGACTCGTTATGTATATGGTGATTGTAAAATATCCTTCGATTGCTCACTACTGGAACACTGACAACTTTTTCAAGAACTCTTTCGTGCCCCAAGTGATGTCACGCAACAGATTTCAGCTGCTTCTAAAGTTCATCCACTTTGCAGACAACTCGGCCATCCGAGGTAACCGATTAGGAAAGGTGAGTACACTCCTTGAGCTTCTGGAAAGGAACTTTGTGAACGCGCGAGCTCCGAACGAAATCTTGGCTGTTGACGAATCTATGATTCCTTGGCGTGGTCGACTCCAATTTCGCCAGTACAACCCCGGAAAATCGCACAAATATGGTGTGAAAGTGTACAAACTTTGTGATCCATACGGTTACACCTACACCAGTTCAATATATGCTGGAAAAACTGAAAGCAACATCCAAAGAGGTAGACCAACTCCAACGACCTCACATTCGACGCAAATTGTTTTGGATCTGGCCGAACAATATTTAGATCAAGGAAGGACTATTGCAACAGATAACTTTTATACATCAGTGTCTCTCGCCAAACATCTCCTTGATCGTCAAACTCATCTTTTTGGAACACTTCGGAGTAATAGAGCAGGAAATCCAAAAGAGGTTACTAATACTAAGCTCAAAAAACACGAAGTAAAAGGCATGGAAAACTCGGGCATTGTAGTTGCGAAGTGGAAAGATAAACGGGACGTTCTCATGCTTTCCACTAAACATGGCTTGGAGGAAGTAGGGACAGGGAAAAGAAACAGAGATGGTCAGGAAATAAAAAAGTTACGTATGATCGTAGACTATAATCATGCAAAACAAGGAATTGATATTTCGGACCAAATGGCGTGCTACTTTACACCACTACGAAAAACAATACGATGGTATCATAAAATAGCGTTTGAATTTTTGCTATCAACGTCCATAGTGAACGCTTGGTCCTTTACAAAAAACACCATAAAAATTGCTCAATTTTAGAATTCAGAGAGGATGTTTGCAAGGCATTATGTGAACTCACTTCCGAACATGAAGCACATACATCTAAAGTCAAACACGAGCTAAAGGAAACCGAAAATAAAGACTCGAGAAACAGAAAAACTAGAAAAAGATGCAGAGATTGCTATGAAGCAATGAGGAAGAATGAGGGTCGAGAAGCTGCAGTCAAAAAGGTGAAGAAGGTGACCACTTTTTGTGCCATATGTGAAGGAAATCCTTCTTTGTGTTTGGAGTGTTTCAATAAGCATCAAAAGTGAGAAATCTAATCCTCCAAAGTAGAAAATTGTATCTTTTTTTTTCGTATTATCCAATTTTTGAATCTATTTTTTTTTCCAATAAAGTGAACTATTCTTATACTTTCATTCAAGTGGATTGAACTCTGGAATTTTTTTTTATATCATTTAGACCTTTATCTAGGTGCCAGGATTGAAAAGTAAGTGTTTCTTCAACAGGCCAATTCAGAAAAAAATATTGAAAAATGTATGGCTTGTGACCGCCGGCAGGTCACATGGCTCTCAGGAGTTAAAAGTTGTGACCGCCGGCGGGTCACATGGCAGTGAACGTGTTAAGGGTAGATGGCCCTTATCACTTACGGGTATGAAAAATAGATAGTAGCCGATTCTCAGACTTACTGAATACGCATATAAAAAAAAAAAAAAAATCGGTAAAGCCGTTTCGGAGGAGTTCAAGTTCGAACACCGTGACACGAGAATTTTATATATATGATTTATAATTTATATTAAAATTAAGATCATACAAAAAATTTTTTTTTAACTTTTTTTTATATGCTATTTAAGACCCATTTCATATTTCACTTCCAGGAAAAAAGTTCAATTAGCGGGAAATTAACGACATTTTGTTTTCTAGAAAAAAGTACCTTTCGTTTTTTTTTAATTTCTCTTAAACCAAGAAAAATTTTTTTGTTCGGTATTTTGCTTTTGAATTAAAACTAATAAAAGCATTGAATATGAAAAGAAAAAATGGCGCTTAATGGGGCAAAATTATGTAAAAAAAAAATTATTAGGAAAAAAATATTTTCTTTTTTCAAAATTTTGACTTTGAGGCTTGATTTCTCAGAAACTGTTCATTAAGTAAACTCAAATTAAAATTTTTATTAAAGAACAAAGCAATAGCTTTTAAAAAACACTGAAGTATGAGAAAGTAAGTGGGTTAGTTAATTTTTAATATTTTTTTAAAAAATTGAGTAAATTTCATATAAAATTGCCCCTTGCGCCTACACGGAGGGATATAGACCCCCCTTCCCATACAACTTTTTTTTGTCTTGACAAAACCTATCCATCCTTACTCTTTGGAAAACCGTATCTTAAATACCCTAAATAAATAAAATAAAATTCTTAAAGTTAGTAATTAATTTTAAAAATAATTAAAAAATTGAGAGCGGTGAAATTTTTTTTTTTTACATTTTTCTATACGCCATTCAAAACACATTTCCGAAAATTTCATGAAAATCCATGGACTGGCCCTGGATTCCTAGGTAAAAAGCTTACGGTCCTCCACTATAGGTCTAATTCTATAGGTCTAATTCTATACTTTGCATATTATTATAATTTAAAAATTTAAAAAAAAAAGAAAAAAAAAATTGTGAAATATTTTCAATAACATTTTATTCATGGAAAATTAAAGCATTATTATTCTAAAGATAAAATAAAAAAACACATATGTTTAAAACAAAATTTTATGAAAAAGTTGGCATCTGGCAGACGGTTTCAAACCAAGGCCAAAAATTATTTATATTACGAAAATTGTACACTTTAATTATATGGAATTAAAAATAAACTAAAAAAAAAAAAAAAAAAACTATAGGTCTAATTTATTTTTCTCGAAAACCGCTACAATGATGGAAATGTGATTTCCGAGATGGTTGATGGAATTACACGTGTTGGAACTGCAAAGCGAAAGGTCATTCCCTTGTCGAATGCTGGGGGTCACCAGAGGTTCCTTTTTTGCTTCAAGTGTGGATGGGAAAATACGACCTCTCCCCAATGTCCTCAATGCTCGGGAAACGAGCCAAAGAGCAGTCTGAAGACCCAGGAGAATTGCTCTCTGGAGAAGAACCCGGAGTCCAACTAAATCCTACCACTCCACTTCACACTACCACCCCTTCCAAATCCTATCCCCTTCCCTGTGAGACCTTCTTTTCCCTATTCCCGCCGTTAGAATCCTGTCAAGACCGAAAACTTCTGGCGGTGCTGTAAATGTTCCACCCGTAGCTCATAAAATGCCATTGAAAACGCTACACGAAAGGCTCCAAAACTATTTGCTAGTCGAAGCAGAATTTAGTATCTTTGCTACGTCTTCCCTATCGTGAACCTCAACAATAATGTTTGCAACCTTATTGTTTCTCGATCTCAAAGTTCTTACGCCTGTGATGACTTTAGGATCATTTGTTTGCAGTAGCTCTAAACATAGTTCTTTCGCTTTTTCCGCTGGGTTCGGACATTCACTGGATGGGAAGTGCACAATAATGTTTCTTTCTATTGCTTTTTTTTCAAATATGTATTCCACCTTTTTCTCCACAGAATTACATCGTTCTTCCATATGTTTTAATTGTGTTTGATGTGAAATATTAATTTTACATAGGGCTTGCACTTCGGTGTGGATGCTATCGATGTCGGATTTGGTTGGCAAGTTTTTCAGCTTATCATCTTACAATTCCGCCATTGAACTTATTATAATGCCTTTTAGATGCGGAATTCTCATACTTCCCACCTGGGCATTCTGATTAGGGTCATAAACAGATTCTAAACTTTGTCTCGGTCTTTTAGCAGCAAAATCCTTAGCCGCCATATTGTCAAAGTCTTTTCTGACCGGTGATCGTTGCAAGTTGCCGAGCATTTTTGGTTTGCCTATTTGTTCTAAGTATTCACTATAAACTCACCAAATTTTAATGTTGGGCTATTTTGCTTCGAATTTTTTATTAGTCACTGGTTTCCACTTGATTTTTATTCCAACATTAGTCTATTTTCAAAATAACGTAGGAGCTTCTTTAAAAAGCGGCTAAATGTCAGAACCCTCAACTGTCAATCAAATTATTTAATTAATTTGAGTCAAACATGATCACTTGAGAATAAATGCAAGCAGTGTAACTCTCAAGAAGCATGTAATGTAACAGATAAGATTGCTTCCACTAAGCAAAGTCCTCCTTCAAAGCGACAGAATCTGAGAAGCAATTCTAAAAAGGCGAACAGCGTTTCAGTCCCATTAGAACAAACTGATGTAGTTGATATGGTTGCAATTAGTTCACCATCAGTAAGTAACGATTTGGATGCTGTTCCCTTAGAATCTATTGCTCGAATGGAAGCAGTCCCCAAACCTAGATCCATTTTTGTTTCTCGGCTGAGACCTGAGCTCATACCGAATGATGTTTTGCATTATTTAGTTACAAAGAAACTTATTCCTAGTGAAAACTTTATTAAATGTTCTAAAATAAGTAAAACTGATAGTTTTGTTTCGTCTTTTAAATTACTTGTCCCACCCTTATTGTTTGACTCTCTTTGTGACAGTAATATTTGGCCAGCTGGTACTCTTGTCAAAGAATTCTCAGGCTACAACAAAAAGAATAAAAATTTATTAAAGAGTATTCCAAAAAACTAAAAAGATTTTCCCTCTTCTACCAAAATGTTAGAGGGCTTCGCAGTAAAACTGCAGATTTATATGTGAATTCTCTCGTTTTTTCACATGATGTGTTTGCTTTGACGGAAACGTGGCTTAACCCAAGCCATTTGAATACCGAAATCCTCAGCCAAGAATTTTCTGTCTACCGTAAAGATCGGCATATAGACAAACCAGAAGCTGTTGGAGGTGGTGTTCTTATTGCGGTCAGGAACGCGTTTATGTCATCTCGTATACACTTCCCGTTTGATTTATCTATTGATGTTGTTTGTGTGAAAGTTTGTACCTTGTCCAAAAATATTTTCATCATAAATGTTTATATTGTCCCTAAAAGCTTAGCACCAGTTTATGCTGAGCTATCTCTTATTTTGGATTATGTCTTCGAAATATCCGATCTTGAAAGCCAGATTCTATTACTGGGTGACTTTAATTTACCATACATTCAGTGGCTACCCTCTGATGATGGTTCCTTTCAAAAAGCTTCCCTGTCTTCACCACAACAGGAGCTTTCCAGTTTAGACAACATAATTTCCTCTGATTTACGTCAAGTAAGCTGTATTAGAAACTATCAGAGTCGTATGTTAGATTTAGTCTTTTCTTCGGACGCTATTAAGACTGTTGTAATGCCATCAAATTCAGGTATCACAAGAATAGATGACTTACACCCACCTTTAGATATCTTTATTGAACTTAGCAATGTGATTGACGAAATAAGTAGTCCATATGACTGTTCATATACCTTTGACTTTCGAAAAGCGAGCTTCGATTTGCTTTCGGATGAATTAAGCAGGGCTGCTACTGAAAAAATATCAACTCTAGCAAATCTTGACGAAGCAGTCAGCTGTTTCTACTCTATTTTAAAAGATTGCACGACTAAAACAATTCCGCTAAAATTGATTAAAAAAGAAAATTATTGCCAGCCGTGGTTTACCAAAGAACTGAAAGTTCTGCGGAATAAAAGAAACAAGGCCAGGAAAACTTATTTGACCACTCTTTCTCTAACTGACCACCAAGTGTTCATAAGTCTTTTTGATGTCTTCAGAACGCTTTCTCAAAATCTCAGCTATGTAACTCAAATGAGTTGCTCTCTTAAAAGTGACCCAAAAAACTTTTGGTCCTTTGTTAACTCCAAAAAGAAATCAGACGGCTATCCAGCAAATTTTATCTATAATAGCAATCTTTTGAAGGATACTCCTGACATATGCAATGCCTTTGCAAATCATTTTTGTGGCTCTTTTTGTAGTACATCTCTCAAAATTGATGAAAACTATTTTGAGTAGCTATTTAACTCACTGTTCCCAAGTAAGTTTTAATAGTATACCCATTCACAGTGATAGAATTATTCATTACCTTTCTTCTCTAAATGATGACGTTTCATCTGGTCCGGATATGATACCACCTATAGTTTTAAAAAAGTGTTCTTTACGCTTAGCTTCCCTCTCGAATACCTTTTCAAGCTTTCTTTAAAGTCCGGAAAATTTCCTAGTTTGTGGAAAATGTCTTTTATTACCCCTGTTTTCAAGAAGGGTGAAAAAATAGATATAAAAAACTACAGGCCAATTGCAAAGCTTTCATGCATTCCTAAGCTGTTTGAACAAGTAGTCTGCGAAAGTTTATCATTCTTTGCAAGGAATATAATCTGTAATCAACAACACGGATTTATGCAAAGAAGATCAACGGCTACTAATCTTCTCTCGTTTTACCATAAATGCTCTAATACACTCGAGAAAGGTTATGAGTTAGACTGCATTTATACTGATTTCTCTAAGGCCTTCGACCAACTTTCTTATAATATTATATTATATAAACTAAAAGCATTTGGGTTTCCACCAGTATTTATTGTTTGGATAAGTTCATACTTAAAAAATAGATCTTATCAAGTCAAATTTCGTAACGTCTTGTCAAATTCTTTCAATGGTCTGTCTGGTGTGCCACAAGGGAGTCATCTTGGTCCTTTGCTTTTCATTATTGCAATAAATGACGTCATTTCTTGTATATCGCCACATGAATGCAAGAACCAGCTAACTTAATTTTCGTAGTTTTGAGAAAACTGCAAAAAACTTATTTACCTGTTGGTCAGACTCCCTTTTTTACTTGAAAATTCTGATAAAACAACACAATTTTTTTTCTGCGGTTCTGGCTTTATTCAAGTGTTGAAATTTGAAGTCCCTAAACTTTTTTCTAAAATTGATTCTGAAAAAAAATTTTTTTTATAAAAAAACGAACAGTTAACCACTTCTTGCACTAACTATTTTCAATGTATACAATTTCGAAAGTTCATTTATCTACATTATCGTATTGGCTTAATTTTGTTTGTTTCCTTTATTATTTTCGTAAATAGTAGAAGATAGTTTAATTTTGATGTTCATTTGAATTATTTTGAACCAGAACCTAATCTAAAAAAAAAAAATTGTGAAATGGAAAATGTTTTGATTTATTCGAATTCAAAACTTACAGAACCATCATAATTTTTAAATTTATTGCTTTTATTCGTCTTCTTCAGCTTTACCATTCGGTAAATTGTTATAAAAGTCAAAATAGTCTAGACTCATTGCTGGAGGCTTCATTAAAAAAAGAGACATCAAGTCTTTGTATTTAGCACTTGTAATAGGGTGGCCTTCAGGGTAGGTTAGGTTAGGTAAAATGGGCTGACGGTTGATCTTATTACCATCACACTTAGATCAATGTAGATCCGTTGTGATACCCTGACGTATTGTAACGTCCCAGAAACCTATGATTTTATGTCTGTTCAGTGTTTAACCATTTTGTGTTCTTAGTGAAGTTTAACAGGCTGCTCTTTGGAGCGTCTGATAATTCTTCTAGTTCATTAAAGAAGTAATTTCCTAGAAATTTTTTCCTAGTATGACAGAGTGCTGGGCATTGACAAAGGAAGTGACTAGTGTCCTCATGTTCATCTTCGTCATTGCATCCTCTGCATAGGTCATCGGTGCAAAGACCCATTTTCTTTTTGTGATAACCAAGTAGGTTATGTCCAGTTATGATACTGATAAGCGTTCGCAATGAAATTCTATTCAATGATAGCAGCTTTTCAGATTCTTTCTTATCATATTTCGGCCATAGTTTCCTGGAAGTAACACAGGAATCTAGGCATTCCCATCTTTCATTGGATTTTCGCATTATTTTGTTACCAATGATCTGTTTCATTTCACAGGGTGGGATCCTGATTGATTCATCAATGAGAGAAGGGTCAAGTGCTGATCCTTTCCTCGCTAGTTCGTCCGCTTTTTCGTTTCCCGGTATACCACTATGACCGGGGACCCAGCAGAGTCTAACGTTATGCTGTGTGCCAAGAACCCTTAGCTCTTCGCGACAGCAAGAAACAAGCCTTGATTTGACAAGAGTGGCAGAAATCGCTTTTATTGCTGCTTGGCTATCAATGAAAAAAGTGATATCAGCATGTGATAGCGCCATCATGGACACCTGTTTTGCAGCGTTTGTAACTGCCAAGATCTCGGCTTGGAAGACGCTGCTGTGATTAGGAAGTCTGAATGAACTGGCAAGTTTTAGGCTTTCTGAAAAGAAACCTGCCCCTGTTCCAACTTCCATTTTTGAACCGTCGGTATAGATTGCTATAGACGTTTCGTAAGGTGTTTCATTCTCCCAATCTTGTCTATTGGGGAAGCTAGTTGTGAAGGATTTTTTAAAGTCCAAGTATGGAGTTATGTAATCCGTGCAGATATTGTTATCTGCGTATCTTGATAAAATCTGTGCGTGTCCTATTTGGCTGGTTTTCCAGACATTACATTGGTTTAGTCTAAGTGCACTATTTGCTGCCGCTTCTTGAACGTAGAGATCAAGAGGTGTGAGATTGAGTATTACTTCCAAACTCGCGGTCGGTGTAGTTCTCATTGCACCAGTTACGCAAATACAGGCAGATCTTTGAACTTTGGTTAGGGTTTTTAAATGCGTGGATTTTTCCAACGCCTTCCACCAGACCAAGTTGCCATAAGATAGGATAGGTCTAGCAATGGCAGTATACATCCACAGGATGATCTTGGGATTTGGTCCCCAGTTTTTGCCAAAAATCCTGTTGCACGAATATAGTGCTATCATAGATTTCTTATATCTTTCTTGTATATTGGGACTCCAATTTAGTTTTTTGTCTAAGATCACACCCTGGTATCTGGCTTGATCAGAGATTTTAAGAGGGGTCCCATTTAGTCTTGGTAACTCGAAAGTAGGTATTTTTCTTCTATTTGTAAAGAGTACCAGCTCTGTTTTGAGGGGGTTCACTGCAAGGCCGCACCTTTTTGTCCAAGCGCTTACCTTGGTTAGTGTGTAGTTCAATTGTGCGCTAATAGTGGAAGGGAATTTCCCCGTTGCCAGAAGAGCTAGATCATCGGCATAGGCGACCACTTTTACGCCATCATGTTTGAGAGCTACGAGGATCTCATTCATGACCAGGATCCAGAGCAGGGGTGAGAGGATACCTCCTTGTGGGGTTCCCCTTGACACACACTTTTTCAAGTTTGCACCTCCCAGTTCACTGTGGATCTGACGTTTTGTTAGCATATTCATGATCCAATTTGTTATTGTTTCTTCAACTTCTAGATCATTTAGGGCCTTCTTAATTGCACTGTTCTGTACATTGTTGAAAGCTCCTTCAATGTCCAGGAAAGCTGCCAGAGTGTATTCCTTATCTTGCAGCGTTTTTTCTATGGTTCTTACTACACAGTGAAGTGCTGTTTCCACACTTCTTCCTTTTGTGTAAGCATGTTGAAAGGTGGATATTACTTCCGGTTTCATAAAACTACGGATATGTAAATCAAGCAACCTTTCAAAAGTTTTCAGTATAAAGGAGGTCAGACTTATAGGTCTGAAGTCTTTTGCTTCTGTATGGCTGGGTTTGCCGGCTTTCGGTATGAAAACGACTTTAACTTCCCGCCATATTTTGGGAATGTAACCCCATATGAGGCTACTTTCAAAAATATTCTTGAGATGTGGGATGACTTTTTCTCTGCTTTTTTGAAGCATCATAGGAAAAATGCCATCGTGACCCGGAGATTTAAAAGGGGAGAAGGAGTTGATAGCCCATTCCAACTTCTCTTCTGTTACGATATCTGTCGGGATTTCATGTCTAGAGTAATTAGTGGTATCTACTTCACTGTTCTCTATAGGGTTGCATCCAGGGAAGTGCGAATCGAACAGATGTTCCAGACTCTCTACCGGGGATTCAGTCCAGTGGTTATCCGGTCTCTTCAGAGAACCAAGAGGTATGGTCTCCTTAGAGAGGATTTTCCGTAGTCTGGCCGATTTGTTCGTACACTCAATTTCGCTGCAGAAATTTCTCCATGAGCAGCGTTTTGCTCGTTGAGTTTCATTTTTGAATTTCCTTTGGCTGGATTTGTAATGTTCCCAGTCATTTTCGGAGCCGGTTCGTTTGGCAGCATTGAAAAGTCTTCTAGTTTCTTTCCTAATGCTGCTCAGCTCGTTGGTCCACCAAATTGGTTTTTTGTTCTTTTTTACCGTTGTGATCAGAGGACAGCTTTTATCCAGGGCATTTCTCAGAATCCCTGTGAGTTCTGCAGTCAACTTATCAAGGCTTTGCGGTTCAAGGTACCTATTTGTATTTAGGGAATCTATGTTATCGTCTACCTCCCTACTAAAGGTTGCCCAATCTGTTCGTCTATTATTACGAAAAGGTTTGATTGGGCGATCTGTAGTGGGAATGATAAAATTTATTATTTAGAGAGTTCTTCTAGTACTTTCCACTGCTCTACTGGACAAGTGTCCGAGTTATTAGTGAGGGTAATGTCAAGTACTTCTTTACGGTTTTTTGTAACAAAGGTAGGTGTGTTACCTCTGTTGATAACCAAAAGATTGTTTCTTAAAATAAATTCAAATAAGAGTTCCCCCCTAGAATTTGTGTCGGTGCTTCCCCATTGCACATGGTGTGCGTTGGCGTCACAGCCCATAATAATATCTAGTCTACTCTTACTTGTGTATTCTACCAGTTGGTAAGTAATATTCGCTGGTGGTCCTTCAATTCCATCATGTGGCATGTAGATGGAAGCTAAAATTAGAGGTGGGAGTCCCTCACGTTCCATCTTTACTGCGGTCTGGTCTATTGTGCTATAAGTAGTTAGAAGAAAAAGATTTAACTGTTTTCTAGCTACTATGCATGTTCTGAGGTTACTTTCTGGGCTGACAAAATTAGATTTGTACAGCGTAAGTTCTTTGGAGTGTAGGCCCTTAATTTTTCCTCTTGCGACCCAAGGTTCTTGTATAAGGGCTACATCAATTTGTCTACTCTCCATGAGGTAGACCAGGTTGGCGGAGGCGGCTTTACTATGTTGGAGATTTATTTGTATTAACTTCAATTCCATGACATAATTTGTTTTATATACAACGCCTTACTAACCTGTTTTTTGATTCTGGCTATCAGCCTGAGCTTGCATCGGGTTATGCCAACGCGAACTTTAAAGCTGACTCGTCTTAAAAGTGGTATGGAGTTGTGGTTCAATCTCACAATCACTTCAGTTCCTGTCTCCGTTTTCTCCACCTTCATGATCTTCCATTGATCACTCAGAAGTTCGGCATTTAGAGAAAGGATATACCTTTCCAGCCGATCGCGGGGAATAGCGGGGCCTCTGACCAATAGTTTTCCTATTGGTCGGTTAAGATCTTTAATCTCACTGGCAGTCACAAGCCGTAAATCGGCATTCTGCCAGGGAGCTGCCGTCTTCTTCACAAACTCCTGGAGCCATTGAAGGGTCCATTCATTTTCGCAGTTCATCATCTTGAAACCATGGACGGTAGTGAGGTCCCCGAAGAGTGGCGGTGGCCTACTCTTGACGATCGCCTCGTTTACCTCTTCCAGGATTCTTAGTTCAAGTAACTGCCATTCGTCTTCACTCAGTTTGCGGTCGGGTTTCCCAAAGTCGGCGATAGCGACTGGGTGGCCCTTTACAGCAGGGACTGAGGAGGTCTTCATCCTCTTAGGTATCCTGTTGGGTGAGGAGTTATTTGGGGAGGAGCTGGCATTTCTTGCTCTTTTTGAGCAGCTCGGCAAACCGGTGTCGACAAGGGGCAGGGAGGCCACCTCGCCAGTTCCGGTACTTGCTCCGCAGCCAGCTTGTTTTTTGTTTGTTGGGTCTTGTCCAGTTCGTTTTGTTATGTCTGTTGGTGTCACTGTCCGTAGTCTTTGTTCGGACCTGACCAGCGCCCTTTTGGCCTTTACCGTTAAGGATTCGGGGTCCTTTTTCGACAGGCGTCTGACGATCCTTTCCGCGTTGCGTCTTTGTCTCAGTAGTAGTTCGTTGTTACTGAGGACCCCAGCTCGTCGTCGTTGTCCGGCATTTCTGTCGATGACAGTTGCCAGACTGTCCGTTGTTTTGTTTAGTGCCGGGTTTTCGGGGTTGGATTCCTCAGTCACGTTCAGGTCTTGCGGAGGGCTGAGGCCTTCTACACTACCTTCACGCAACCGTTCTTCCTTCCCCTCAGCAAGGACTTCGTTTCCCATTTCTGGGTTAGGAGTTCCGCTGTGTTTCCGTACTCTAGGGTCTGTCTGTCTGTCCTTCGTGTTATGTCCTGTATTCGTTATAGTCTTTGCACCAGCCATCGATGGGGTTGGCCTTTTCTTCGGCTGAATTTTATCAGCGTATGGAGCAGGCGGACCCATCAAAGTCTTAGCACTCTCACCTAGAAGGGAGAGAGGGTTCGGTGCTGGATTAGCAGTAGGCCCATCCTTTCCCAAGCCCTCCCTATCCAAAAAGGCTCGTGTGTTGTGCGGTTCGTTTTGGTCGGTCTTGTCAGTTTTGTCGGTCTTACCTTGCAGGGGGCTTGGTGCTAGACTAGCAGTAGGCCCGTCTTTTCCCAAGTTCTCCCTGTCTAAAAAGGCTCGTGCGTTGTGGAGTCTTTTCCGGTCAGTGTCAGTCATATCGTTCCAGTCAACCTTCCCCAGGGTAACAAGTGTGGAGCTTTATATTCGCAATCAATTGACTTCTTGATGCCCTTTTCGAACAATCAACAGTTCTGAATATTTCAGTACCGAACGACTCCTTACATTCATATCTATATGGGCATTCTTTTTTGAACTTAAACCAACACATTTTCTGCATAAGCACATTTTCTTTGGATGTGTCGGCTTTCCTAAAAGTGAGGTATTCGTCAACAAAACCTTTCCAATTAATTATGTTTTCAGGGCATGTATCGTGGACGATATAGGGCTTATGTCCGTTTTTTCTTGACCCGCGAGCTATGGTTTTCCAGTCCCCAGGCCAAAAAGCCTTTCCGACACGCTTTAATTCTGTCCCAATCGCTGAGTGCATTGAATCACATTCCATTTCACTGTGCCCCGACACCATAAATTTTAAGTCTATAATTTTTAAATTACTGATTGCTTGCACTGCGTACATACACATAGCGAACACAAATTGGTTCAAATTTTGCCCACCACATCGATCGCTAAAGCACCTTACTTCCTCAACTTCTTCTGGAAGACTTTTGAAATACTGAAAGAGGAAACTTGCCACCTCGCAGCTTCCCCTACCACCTTGTCCTTCATGCCAGATATAGCAGTCTCCTTGCTTTGACGTCACGTCATAGATTGTAAAATTGTAGGTTGCTAATCTACGCTTATAAAAAAGTGCGTTGTTTGTCGGGTCACAAGGACAAAGCAGAACCTGCTGCAAATCAAAGTTGCAGCTGACAATCTTGTTTCCACTTTTTGCTGCTTCCTCTTTGTCTTTTTTCTTATCATTTCGCGCTTCCTCTTTTTTTCTTATATGGGCCTCATGCTCATTAATATCTATTTCAGACTTATTGGAGTTGCTCTCAAATGCAACACACAATCTACACTGATCTTTTTTTGGACTGTGAAATCCTAGATTGAAGTTGTCCTTAAAAATCTTTCTATACATTGAGAGTTTTGCGGCTGGGACGTTTTTTACTTCACAATGTTGCTGGTACATCCTGTACATTGTAGCAAGATTTAAAGAAGAGTCCAAATACTTTCGAGCAGTTCCTTCTCGGCAGTAATGAGATGGAACGCAAGGAAAGCTCTTGATATGCTCCTTAATTCCTTCGATCAATACCGGATCGAGACTAGCACTTCTTCCTTTTCCTCTTCCATCGGACGGTGCTAAATTTTCATTCGATCTCTTTTGCATAGCGTATTCAATTAACCCTTTTTTTATGCCTAATGTATTTAGAAACATTGTTTTACAAACCTTAATTTTGTTTTTGTTTACTGGAAGAAAGTACTTCACTGAAAATTGTCTTTTGGAAATGTTCACAGTGGTTGTTACTTTCTTTGTTAGTTGTTCAGTGTTTGAGTTGATGAAATCTCTCTGACGAGAGTAATCACCCAACTCGTAGTAGGCTTTGAAAATTGAACTCCGATCTTGTTCGGAAACTGCTGACGAGCACTTGAACCTGCAACACTGCAAGCCGGCTTCATGAAAGCAGCAGGTATAGTCCTACCGTTTGTAGAAACATAGTCTTTTCCTTCTAGTCTTCTTTGCTTCCGTATATTTCTTTGCCATTGGCCACTCTGCCTTTTCTTCCTCCGTGGCTTAGATGTTACTTGAGGGAACTCCTGCATGCCTGTTAACACGTTATCATCGTCCATGTCAGAAGATGAACTACTGTCCTTAGAATTTGGGCGATATTCAGATTCATCTGGTGAAAAATCATGCTCATCTGAATTAAGCTCAACCTCTTGTTCAGCAACATATTCAACTACCAAACCATCACCAGCAACATCCGAATGTACCATAATTGTTTCAAGGACGCTGTCCTGCTCATCTCTTTCATCAAGCGCGTTTGAAGTATTCGGCTCTGTAAAACAGGGCTATATTCTTAGCGGAACTCTAATATAATTCACTTGTACTTACTACCTATATCTTGATTCTTTTGTAATGCTAGTTTAACAAGCTTCTTTCCCCTTGAGATCATTTTAATCTACTTAAAACTTACAAATTGAAAAATAAAATTCTCACAACAGTTCTAAATCAAACGCAAGTAAAACAGAACGTTTAATGGATCAAACAGTAAAACAGAAAAAGAATTAAAAAGTAGGTCAACTAACGGAAAATGCAGCGAACACTTGATTTAGGCATTCATGTTGGAGTTCAAATATATGAGTTATCTGCTTATTGCACACCAGACCGATGCATAAAATCATGCAAAAAACAGCTATCTGAAGATATCTACTTCTTGCACTAAATTTTCATTGGCTGTTCTAGTTGTCTGTTTTTTTCACAACCCAATAGATGGCAGCAGGCCCGGAAAATGAAATAGCTGTTTATTGCAGTTTAAAAAAATCGATTCTACGAAGCAGAAGACCCAGATATCTCAAAAATGAAAAAAATCGAGTTAGCTGGTTTTTGCACTCAGGTGACGATATCATACAGCGACATTCTAATTTTTGCTGACGACATGAAGATTTTCAAATCGATAGAATATTCGTCAGATCGCAATTTATTACAAAAAGATATCGACAGTTTTGTTACGTGGTGTTCTAAAAACGGTCTTAGTTGGAACCCTTCCAAGTGTCAAAGTATGACGTTCTCACGCAAAAGGATTCCCACTATCGCAAATTATTCAATATCTCTGCAATCATTATCTCAAGTCTCGAATTTCCGCGACCTTGGTGTAATTTTTAGTACTAACCTTGAATTCAATGAACACATCAATTCCATAACAAGTAAAGCAAATTCTATGCTTGGGTTCATAAAGAGATGGGCAAAAGAATTTAACGACCCCTATGTTACGCTTTCCTTATACAACTGTCATGTTCGTCCCTATCTCGAGTATGCTTCTCAGGTTTGGTCACCTCTATATGAGGTTCATAAATCTCGTATTGAGGCAGTACAACACAGATTTATACGTTTTGCCCTGAAAGGTCTTCCCTGGGAAGATCCTTTTAATCTCCCCCCTTATGAAAATCGTATTCGTCTTTTGAATCTTCAACCACTCTCACAAAGACGGACTAACAATGATTTAGTATTTTTCCATCAACTTATAACAGGTTCGATTGATGCTCCCGACTTGCTCTCCCACATAGGATTCAACTATCGTGGAGGATCTCACCAACTACGTAATTTGGAGTTTTTGCATTGCTACCACCACAGAACTAACTATGGCATGCATGAGCCGATAGCTCGCATGAGTAGGTTATACAACTCTAACCCTTTTACTTTAGATTTCAATCTTAGTAAAAGTAGTTTAAAATTAAAACTCAAAACCAGTGCTCCACAAGCATGATTTTTGTTTTGTATTTAATTATTAGTTAACGGTAGATTATTTTAATTGTATTTTTATTCTTTTTTTTATATACTTTCAATAATGTTTATAGTTTGATTTTGTTTTATCGATATAGTAAAAGTTAATTATGTTAAATATTATGTCCTTGTTCGAATACGTTCTTTTGTGCTTGTGTTGGCGGTTTTTACTAACCACTAACACTTGCATTAATGATGAAGAGCGTAGATAAGTGCGTACATATGAGCTTGCTCTAAGCTCAGTACCGCTTAAGACTCTGAGATGCAAAAAAAAAAAAAAAAAGAGAAAATTGAATGCATCTGAAAGCTATTTCATACAAAGGGATAACAATTCAATTAATTCCGATAGCGGAAATATAACATCAAGTCTCTTTTCTCTCATCTGAATGCAAATTTCAACAAAGATGACATGATGAACTGGATGTACAAAGTGTGTACGAGTTGTACAATTCTCTTACTACTGCTTAATTCCTTAAGCTGATTAAATCATTAGTCGTGATGGTGATGATGGACTGTAAACAGTCCGAAATGCATACAGGTACGCGTTTTTAATTAAGTTTTTATTCATTTTCGTTTTGATATGTGTCGTCATCGTCGTGTGTCAAAGTGAATGTAATTTAAGTTACAATCAAAAACAATTTTAATTTGTGTAAAACAATAAGGTGTTCGTGCTCGTTCATTTTTCGTTTAATCTATACAGTTTTCAAGCGTTCAGTTTAATTTATTTTTTCGTTCAAATAAATTTTTTTTTGACCTAGTCTAATACATTTACAGGGTGCAGGGTGGAAGACTACGACGAGGTGAATATCGAGACTATGCGTCAAAATGAACTATAGCTTCAGGAAGAAATGAATGCTTTAACCAAAAAATACGAAGAGGCAGTATAGAAAGAGCGATCAGGATGTACAAAGTGTGTACGAGTTGTACAATTCTCTTACCACTGCTCAAGTCCTTAAGTTAATTAAATCATACAACTCAATAAATTTGTTGAGAAGTTGACCGAGAAACTAAACAAACGGAATAAGGCCCAAAATAACGAATTCACAATGGACCTAAGGTTTATCCATCCCGTTAATGTGGTCTACAACTATACTGTGATGTGAAACTGGAGGATATTGAAATTTTAAAACAACTGCATCTCAAAGATTTTCTCATAAAGATCTTCGATGCCGATATCAGCCACAATATTGGGTATAAATAGAGTAAAATGAAAAGAATAATCGTTTAACTTAAGATATATCACACTGTTAGCTTGTTGCCATTTTCGGATTTGAATTTATATTTCGTACATTGTTTATTGTTGCGTTCCTAAGAACCCAAATTCAAGAAGAGCACAACGATGATCCCAAGAACTTTATCCTAACAGACGACTTCTTTCTCAAAATTGTTTTTGGAAATACCTTTAAACTGGATCAGTAGTAACTGCAAGAACTTACGCAGGAGTTGCAACCATAAGAAGAGCTTCGGTCGATGAAAGAATACTCCATTATCGACTCCATCGACCCCTCCATTAGCATAAAACGCTTGGCTCTACAATTTAATGTTTCCAAACAAAGAGTTGCCAGCAGTTAACAAGAGATTGGATCACGAATTTCCATAACCTCCATACATGGGCTTCAAACAATCCACATTCAAGACGGCAAAGATTAAGTCATTATATGGGCAGGTGTAATTCGAAATAAGTTAATCGGGCCTTTCAAGTTACCATCCCGACTTAATTCTACTAATTATCTGGAGTTTTTACAAAATAATCTACCAGACCTATTGGAGGATGTTCCAATGCGTCAGCGAGTTTCATCATATTTCCAACAAGATGGTGCTTCCGCCCACTATAGTCGTGAAGTTAAGGATTGGCTGGATGAAAAATACGGTGGTAGATGGATAGGCAGAAATAGACCAATTCACTGTCCTGCACGATCTCCCGATCTCACTTTACTGGATTTTTTTTTGTATGGGGACGAATAAAAGAAATTGTTTACTCATCTGAAATAACAACCTTAACTGAAATAGAAAAACGTATTTCCGAAGGATCACTACAAGTAAGACAAGAGTTATCGAGAACAAACATCGACAATAAAATCCACTGTGAGGACTTGTTTGTATTGTGTAAAATACATAAAAGCCTACTAAAAGTACCCATATTATTGATTTATTCAAACAAACCTCAAGGAGTTATAAGCTTTTTTGTCTGGTGAGTGTTGTAAAAGTCTTGGTTATGTGTTAAGTTTTATAGAGTATTTCCCTTTTTTTAGTTGTATGAATGTAGTCTAAAATGTGTATAAATGTCTTAGGTCTACCCTCTAGCGTTCAGTGACGAGGTCAAAGAGTCGTGGCCACCCATCATTTTTTTTTTTTTGTACCACTGATTTTTAAAATACACCGAGATTACATCACAGAAAAAAAAAAAAAAAATAATAAAAAGCACGAACACACAAGGCAGCCATCAGCCCGGAAATTTTGCGGCGGCCCGTGGGAGTCCCGGGTGTCCAAGTAATTGTGTTAATTAGAAAAGTAGAGAAAAATTTTAAGAAAATTGGAAATATAAAACAAAGAGAGGGTAGACAACCGAACAAAGAAAAATTGGAAAAACAAAGTACACATAAAAAATTCAAACAAATAAAAAACAAGATTTGGAAATACATAGACGCATACATATACAACTAAGTGCAGCCGACCAGAAGGCTGGTACTTTCGCCGGTGGCCAAGGTGGCGGAGCACCCAAAGTGGCCGATATACATCTAAATTGCCGTTTGCCGTTTTAGTTTTAAGTGTATTTTTAGCGTGATTTTTTTTTCATTATTTTTGTTTATTTATTTTCCATATTTAATGTTTTTTTATATAATTAACTTTCAATTTTTATTCTTTTTTTGGACGTTTTTGTTTGGTGTGTGTGCTTTTTTTTAACCTTAAGAGATAAGGCGAGGCAGTTCCGAATCAGAATTTAATTTGCTGGAAGGCTGCATTGTTTTTTTTTTGGATGGATTACATTGCGACTACGTCGACTATAGGGAGCTCCTTCGAGTAAGCTCAAATTTAGTTTGGGATGCGAAAGATCCATTAGTAGCCAGTGCCCCTGTTCTGTAACTATCGCCTTGGCGATAAACGGTGGAAAATGGAACAAAATTCTATGAATTTAGTAGGATTTCGTTCCATTTTCCACCGTTTATCGCCTGCTTTTATCGATGCGATAGTTACAGAACAGGGGCACAGGGTAGATTGCATTTAAATTAAATCAATTGTGCGAAATAATATATGTATGCGCGTGATAAGACGCAAAATATAAGAGGCCAATAACAAAACAATTGCACCATTGACCGAGTGCAAGGGCGAAGTCAGGACCGCCGTGCCCTGAGGGGTCAAACGCCTGAAGGGCCCCAACATAAGATTTGTTCCAGTGTTGCTGATCGTTATATTATTAAGTGTTCTCGGCGTGATTTTTTTTGTTATTTATTTATTTATTTATTTATTTGCATTTTAATTTTTTTTTTACGTTCTTTTGTTTACTCTTACACATTTTATTAATATTTCATGTTTTTTTTTCCTTTTAAATCTTTGTTGTGGAGAGTTTCATTGTTTCCTTTTAAAAGTTTTAGTGAGTTGCGTGTGGAAAAGGGTGAGAGACTTTGCGCAGCTGAGTTTTCCCGTTTCACTGAAAACACACACAGGGCTGCTTAGTTTTTTTGTAGGTCGCTTTGAGACCATTTCCACTACAGGGAGCTCCTTATAGGCAGGAAGATTAAGTAGGGGTGAAATCAATCCCAGAGTAGCCAGTGGTATGAAGAATTCGGGTTGCAGGTCGAAGATACCTGAAAAAAAGAAAGAGGGTTAAATATAAAGCAACGAAAATACGTAAAGATACAAAAACACCAAGAAACATAAAAACAACATAAAAATCAAAATTTATAAAAATTCTTAAAAATACAAAAAAATATCTAAAAACATAAAAATACAAAAAAAAAACAATAAAACCATAAAAATATAAAAAAAACATAAAATTTAGAAAAAATTAAAAACAAAGTAGGATTAAGGATTAGTTTTAGGATTTTCGTTATTTATTAGTTTTTCTGTTAATTTATTATTTTATGGTTAGTGTTTAGCATTGTTTAGAGTTTTGATTCATTTTTTTTTTAATTTTAGATTCATTTTTGGTCAGTTCAATTGAGTTGTTTATTTTTCGTTTTGAGTTTAGGTTTTCATTTTCTGTTTGTTAGTTTTTTTTTTTAAATAAATATGTTCATCACGCCGATGGTTTGAAATAGAGGTTTTCCTTTTGGATCGACGATGATGATGGCGTGCAAAGCACGATTCTAGGGGGATGAAGAGGTTGGCGATGCTTCGTGGGTAATTGGTTTCTCCTGGCAGCAGTGGTCGTGATCGGGGAACTCGAAAATATGGCCGACCGAGTTACATGGTTGGGTTGGCTACAGGCCTCACTGCGACTTCACCATGCAGTGCCTGTAGTGTGGTAAGGTTTTTGTGGTGGTGGTTTATTGACACGATTTATGTTTTGTAATGTGGTTTCTGTCTGGCGAAGGGGTAAGATCCCCCCCTAATCCGGGGAGCTGAGCCGTGCCTCGCAAGCGTGCCAGGTCCCTCCGTCACGACACTTCCTTTTTTCAATTTCCATTTTCTCTTATTTTTCCTCTTCCCGCTTTCCTGCTTTTAGTTGTTTTACCTTTCCCATCCTAATGTCATCCTTCTGTCAAGTTTCCTTCCTTTTATATTCACTTTTCCTCATCCTTTACTTTCCTTTCCCATATTCCTTTCCTACCTTATCTTTTTGCCAATACCTATTCCAATCCTCTACCTATCTCAATCCCTTCCTTCATCCAACTACCTTTCCAAATCTTTCACCCCTACCGTATTACAAATGGCTAAACGTCGTGGTTCGAGGGTAGCTTCCCTAAACCTGAAAAAAGTTTAAGCAGAGGGCTTTTATTAGAAAGAGAACTTGAATGCATCAAACATAAAATACATATAAACTCAAAAACAAAATAGAAATACAAAACAAAAAAAAAAACTTATATATACCAAAAATAT
The DNA here is from genome assembly GCA_949752695.1 of Melanostoma scalare. Lineage (NCBI taxonomy): Eukaryota > Metazoa > Arthropoda > Insecta > Diptera > Syrphidae > Melanostoma > Melanostoma scalare. Next base: position 77,734,866 of record OX456985.1, on the reverse strand, counting down.
AATAAATATTAGGCTAGTTTAAGGTCAAAGTTTTTTTTTAAATTGTTAATTGTCTTATTTTGTTGATTTATTTCTTTGTGGTATAGTTTCATTCTAGTTTTTTTTATTGTTCAATTTTAAATTTTATTTTTAGTCTTTAAATTTCTTTTCTTGATTTTTTTGCGTTGCGATTGTGGTTAATTGTTTAGTGTTATATTTTTTTTTTGTTTAATGAATAAAAAGTGTTCATCACGCCAAATCGTTTTGAAAACAATGTTTGATTCAAACAAATGACGTTGTAAAAACCATTTTCAGGGGGTGTGGGCGGACGGTGATGTGGTGAGGTATGATGGTGATGCGGTCCTGACAGCTTGGACCTGCATAAGGGGAATCCATACGTTAAGGCCGATTGGATTCTAGGTTGAGGTTGAGAACAAGCCACCCTGCACAACCATCAGCAGAACCTAACGTGAGGTGGATTTTATGATATTTTGTGGTGGTGGTTTTAGATTGGGCACGATTTGTGTTTCGTTGTGAGGAGAGGTGCAGTTTAGGAGGCAAAGCTCACCCACATCCGGCGAGCTAAGCCGCGATACGCCCGCCAGCGTGCCTCTCTGTACATTCTTTCCCTTTCCATATTTCCTTGTTTTTTCAGTTACATAATTTAATAATAATTTAATTATAGATCGATCACAAAATTGAGCAAGAGAGAGGGGTAAAACATCGATTTCTGGTTTTTCTTTGCTTTTGGTTATTTTTAAGACGTACAAGCTAATCAAATCATTTTCTTTTTCTCAAAATGAATGACAATGGCACACAAAAACCAATCCTAATTCCTAGAGGATTGAAGAATTCTTATAGTTTTTTGGTACAATGTGCTGGTTTACTCTGCTTTGGTTGCTTTCTCCTGGTTAATATTTGACGAGATTAGGCTGCCAAATTGACTCTTCACGGTCCCGATAAATCTGTTATGGTACAGCCCGGGGTACATGCCCAGAAACAATGTGCTCATGTAGGCCAGAAGAAGGTTATCTACGATAGAACCAATCCAGGCCAAACTGAGAAGAACTTTGACTATAAGGAACATAGTAGATCTTTTTTCTTTGGTTGTGTACAAGAATGTGTACCAGAACCACAGTCTCATTTTTGATGTACATATTTCGAGGCAAACCTCTTCAAATTGATTTTCCTTTTGGCTGGTCCAACTATCGGCATTGGAAAAGATCCAATGCACTAGATGAATTATAAGCAAGACCAAGATCATCTGCGAAAGCTGTTATTTTACCAGAGAATGGTAGTTCGAACAGAGAGTTAATGAAGATGAGAAAAAGAATGGGACCAAGGACCGAGTCTTGTGGAACACCAATGTTTGAAATCCTCGATTCGCTGAAGTTTTCCTCAACTTTAACTTTTTGAGTTCTATTCTTGAGGTACGACTCAAACCAATTATAAGCGAAACCTCGAAAACCAGCCGATTGAAGTTTGTAGAGGAGCGTGCTATAATCTACAGTATCGAACGCTTTGCTTATGTCTACAAACAAATCAGCGCAATACATTTTACTATCGAGATCCTTATTAATGATAGAACAAAAATCTAAAAGGGCGTCTTCTGTAGATATCCCTTCTCTAAAGCCGAACTGTGATGAACTGAAGATACCACAATATCAGGTATGCCAATGAGATAACGCCGAAAATGACGCAAGGGTGGAATTTTTTTCCCACTTAAGGAATGAATTTGTTAGGACAATCAATTCACGCCATGCTTTCAGGTCGTGCTTCAATTTGTTGAAAGCTCGCTTCTGGTCCACTTGTGACATTTCGAAAGCAAAAACATTTATAGAGATAAGTTTGTTTTTAATATTCCGTAATAGCGGTTATTGCGTTGTAATTAGCTTTGTAACTTTAGTGCGTGTGCACTCCGCAATCGGCATCTGCAATTCTGCATTCCCCTCCTATCGTACATACCTACCTTCCTTATCCTTGTCTTCGTAAAGTTTTAGTTCCTTTCCTTTTTCTGATTCCTGCCATTTCCTAATTTTTTTCCTTTTTCGTTTTCTTCCTTGGTCTGTTCGATTTCTAAATCCGACTACCTAATCCCTACCTTACATTGATCCAATTCCAATTCCTCTTCCTTTCTCCCATTTTGTTTCGCATCAGCCTTCCAAAGAGGACGGAAACAGAGGCATTAGCAGTGCAACTAGCTAAGGAGCTTGGCTTCTTGCCAGAATGCAAGAGATGTCGCGTGCATCGCATTGAAATGCATATCTACCACCGGGATAACGCAATTGGTTTTTTAGAGTGTCAAAAAGGTTAATCCAAAGGTATAAGAAACGTATTTCACGTGCTTAAAACGCGTGGTTCGAGAATGTGCATATACCGGTGGAGCGGGTATTTTACTTGATGTACTGCTTCGCGTGAAAGTTTCCTATGCACTTATTCAGGTATATACATATATATATTATATGAATATATAGATAAATATTTAATAACTAACAATCAAACATTTTAAGAGGGAGGATCCCACCTCAGGGTCTGGCTGTATCTCGTCTAGGACAATAGCTGATTGGTTCAGCTTTTGTAGAGAGATTGTGGTAGACCAATACTTCGATACAATCGAGGAAGAGGGTAAAATAGGAGGTCCTGGTTGCGTCGTTCAAATTGACGAAAGTAAATTTGGACGGCGGGTTGACGGTCATTGGGTCCTGGGTATGATACTGGATGGATCTCAAGATCTGCGGTTAGAAGTTTGCCCAGACAATATTAGAAGTGCTGAGGTAATTATCTTTTAAAATAACAATGTTTTATTGTATTAATATCGTTTTTTTTTTAAGGTGCTGAATCAGGTGCACTGCTGATACCCATCATACAAAAGCATGATGCTTTGGGCACAACCATACCCACAGATTGTTGGAAGGCGTACGACTGTGTATCAGAGCATGGGTTCAATCACAAAATGGTGAATCACAGTGACCCAGACAATCCGTTTGTGGGAGAGGATGGCACTCATTATCATTATCATTAGAGTCCCAGTGGAGAGTGGTCAAACGACATTTTCATAACGACAACTACTCCAACGATTTCTCCAATTGGATTGTTGAGTATCAATGGAGGAGCAATGTACAAAAAAAAAAAAAACTGTAAGATCCATTTGCGCAGTTAATAAAAGCTGTAAACCTTGTGTATGGTGATTTTAACCAGTAAAAATATGCAATACTTTCAATTAACTCTTTTTATTTCGAACTTAAAATCTAAAATCTTTTTTATGAATTCTAACCACATTGTAAACACGAATGGTTTGGGTCGCCATTCGTAACAGAGCAGTTTAACATTCACATGTGCTGGTTGCTGGATGACGGGGCATATAGACATTCTTCACTTCTCACAATAGACAATATAGTCAATCGCTGCAGTGAACAAGCTCAAAAAATGAACGACATAACTACATACCTCACCACGATTGACTGTACCTTACTTCAGCTGTGGCTATAACTGCACTGAGTTAAGAATAAAATAAAATTAAATATTTTTTCTAGATATCTAGAAATTGATTTTATTTTATTTGAATTCAATTTAATTTTTCAAAAATTCTATTTTATTAGTTAAAGCAAATTGTGGAAATTAAACGAAGTAAATAACTTAGAGCTTTTTTTTCTTTCTAAAAATTTCTATGCATCTATTTTATCAGGCATAATATTCATTTAAATTTTTTGGTCGTTATAGTTGTAGTAATCTGTAAAATGTCAACCACAACCAGACTTCGGCGCAGGTGCATTTTGGACTGTGAGTACCTAAATGGCGTTAAAATTGAATTAAATTAACGGCCAAGATGTGGCTGGCTGGGTAATTCTGTTGCCCAAAATAATATATTTAACGCATCTTCTCAGACAGTCAGGGGGCCATCAAATACCTATAGTCGAATTCCTTCAACTCTATTCTAGCCCTTAACTGACGATAATTTTTCAGGGAGATGTCAGAGCTGTTTAACATTCACCTGTGCTGGATGCCGCGCCAGGGCATATAGACATTTCAGGAAACTGCAAACAGCTGAACTCGCCAGAAACGGAAAGTAGTTAGTTTTGGTATGTTCTGGGCCAGTGGCTCAGGTGGCTGTTCTGGGATGGTGGCTCAGGTGGCTGTTCTGGGATGGTGGCTCAGGTGGCTGTTCTGGAATGGTGGCTCAGGTGGCTGTTCTGGGATGGTGGCTCAGGTGGCTGTTCTGGCACAGGTGGCTCAGGTGGCTGTTCTGGATCAGTGGAGTACATAATATGAGAAGTGTCCTTTTACAATTGTTATGGTGTACAGGGTTGCATACCATGCTGATATTTGCAGCAGGTAATTTTTTTGTGGTATCTTTGGCGGGATGGTTTTTTGATGTTGGCGTTTAAAAATAAAAAAAATAGATTGATTTATTACGGTATGGAGTACATAATATGAGAAGTGTCCTTTTACAATTGTTTTTTTTTTTTTGTGTACCGGGAAAGGGGTTCGAAGTCGAGTCTCTCCCAACAATGACCAATTGTTTTATAAAAAATAAAAGAAGTAATAAATAAAACAATTTTTTTTCATTTCAATTACTTATATATTTTTCTTTATGTTTTGTGAATATTTCAGGAGGTACAGCAGTCATGAGGTACAGGGTTGCACACCATGTCGATATTTGCAGCAGGTATTTTTTTGTGGTATCTTTGGCGGGATAGTTTATAGATTGACTTATTACGGTATGGAGAAAAAACAATGGAGTACATATATGTGAAGTGTCCTTTTACAATTTATGTTTTTTGTGTACTAGGAGCGGGGGTTCGAATTTTCCACAGCTAGTTTTTTTGTTGTATCTTTTGCGGGATGGTTTTTTAATGTTTGCGTTTGGTAGATAATAAAAATAGATTATCATGATGGTACGAGGGAGAAACTAAATGCATTCATATAGTAAGATGTTGAAAGGATTCTTTGATGGTATAGATTATCATGGTGCGCGGCTTTGGAGCTGTACAGAAAAAAAATACCCAACATATACATAGAGCGTCTACTGTAGTTGATTAAAGAAATGCGTCACGGTTTATCAAATCATGTTTCAACATGTTTATTGAAACCTTTTCATGATAATGATTGCTTGTGTTGGGTATAGGGAGATGTATGTAGGTATGTTAATTTATAGATATGTACATACAATACAATTTCATGTTTCAACATGTTTATTGAAACCTTTTCATGATAATGATTGCTTGTGTTGGGCATAGGGAGATGTATGTGTGTAGGTAGGTATGTTTATTTATAGATATGTACATATGATGCAATTTATAGTAGGGTTTTTGATTTTTTGAGAAAAAAAAAGTATAAAAGGGGCATTTTGAAAACGTAATAGGACATTATGTTTTTGTGAATAAGACAGTCAATTTCGCTATTGTTGAATTTTTCTTTGAAAATCTGAGTTTTGTTAATTATTAAACAATCAAGTTCAAATTTGTATTTTCATACATATTTTTTTTTGTGTGTTTTCTTTGTGAATAATATTTAAATTTTTAAAAATCGAGAAGGTTCTGTCGAGGAAAGACATACTTGACAAGCACATCAGAAATAAACATTCAGCAGGAGCTGTTGTAATTAATGAAAGAAGCTTGAGAAAGAGGGAACATTCTCCTCAACCTTCAACATATAGAGCAATTTTGAACAAAAGGCCTAGAATAATAGCTAATGACTATTGTTATATCTGTGAAGAAGATGTTGTAGAATGGAGTGAACACAATAAAAAAGCTTCTCATATGACTCTAGTTGATCAACTGCATTCGGAAAATGGTGATGGAGGTTCTCATCAAGAAAATGATGATGGAGGTTCTCCTCAAACTTCATATTGCTACATCTGTGAGAAGGTTATCGAGCATGGAAAAATGATACATCATCAAAGAAAAGCTTCACATAGAGCACTTGCTATGCAGATTCTGACCGAGAATGTAAGTGTCATAAGTGGAGCTTTCAAAAACAGAATTAAGACCTATTGTATAAAGATTGCTGATGAATCAATTTTGGATGTCGATGTTTTGTTTGACCAAAATAAATGCCTCATAAAACAGTTGCTGGAAAACGAGATTGGTATTTTAGGTTCATTGAAGCTAAACATTGAACTATTCGGTGATTTTGTCAAGTCCAACAATAGTCCAGATGAATTGATTTCTGATGTGAAAAATATTCAAACGAAAATGTGTGTGGTGCTGAATGAAAATGATATAGATGAAAAGCTTCAACAATTTATTGATGAAATAAAAGTCAAATTAGAAGAATTTCAAGAAAAAGACAGCGCATGGGCTTTGTTATCATTTGTGCGAATTGAGATTAACATCAATAAATACCAACCTGTTGGAGGATCATCGTATTTTGAATTACCAGCTCAAATAAGAAACAAAAAAGCATGCATAAACGTTCAAAACAATGATGAGTACTGTTTCAAATGGTCTATAATAGCTGCTCTCGCAGTAAACATATCAAATCCTCAAAGGACTATTTCATACCCATGTAAAAAAAACATTGCTGACGAAACAATAGAATTATGTAACCAACTCATAAGCTTTAAAGAGTTCCCTCTGGCTATAAAAGATTTTAAAATATTTGAGGAGAACAATCCTGAGATAAGTGTGAATGTATTTGGTTATGAGATGAGTAAGAAAACTAAAGATGTACAAATAATCGGTCCATTCTATCATACACAAAAGGAAAACAGTAAGCATATAAATTTACTCTTTTGTGAGAATGAAGATGGTCGAACTCATTATGTTTTTATTAAAGACATGTCACGATTAATCAGATCACAATTAACAAAATGTATAAATAAAAAACATTTTTGTAATGGTTGTCTACAAGCTTTTGCTAATGAAGATTCATTAAAGAAACACAAAAGCGAATGTTGTAAGATTGTTACAATAATGCCAGAGGGAGATAAGACCTCATTAAAGTTTGAGAAACATGGAAAGAAGTTTTAAGTTCCATTTGTAGTTTACGCTGACTTTGAGTTTATTTTACAACCGATAAACCATCAACAGCCCAACCCGGATTTTTCTTCAACAACTGATGTACAACAGCATGTACCTTGCGCCTTTTCCTATTTTATTAAATTTACATTTGATGAAAAGTTTAACACACAAAAAACATTTGTTGGTAAGAATTTAAATATGAATATAATAATATTTCTCAATATACATATTTATAATTTTCCATTTTTTCTATTTTAGGTGAGAATTCGTCAGATAAATTTGTAGAAATGTTGGTGGAAGATTTGACGAATTTATACCAGCAAGTCATCAAGAATCCGAAACCGATGCCCATGTTGACCATAGCCGAGGATTTCAGACAGAGACATTCGCCATCATATCATATATGTAAGAATAGTTTTAAGAATTCAGATTTAAGGGTAAGGGATCATTGTCACTTCACCGGGTTGTATAGAGGACCCGCCCACCATCATTGTAATTTAAATTCTAAAATTCCAAAATTTTTCCCCGTCTTCTTTCATAATTTTTCGGGATATGATTGTCATCTCTTTGTAAAAAGTTTTTCTAAGATCAAAGGAGAAATTTCAATAATTCCATTGAACAAAGAAAATTATTTAAAAGAAAATAGCAAACAAGTGTTTGTTATTGTTTTTGTTTTGTCCTGGAGTTGTAATTGATTATAATTATTACAGAACATTTTAAAAGAAAAAAGAAAAATTTTTATTAAAAAATGTATGTTGAAGATCGAAAGATCACCTCAACTCCATGTTGCGTTTCGCCCAGGCACGGCAATTGGGCTCATCAGTTAGATGATTGCCGTACCCTTCTAAGACGCAAATTTAGTTCGGAATACACCGACACTTATAACTTTTTTAATAAAATTTTTTCTTTTTTCTTTTAAAATGTTCTGTAATAATTATAATCAATTACAACTCCAGGACAAAACAAAAACAATAACAAACACTTGTTTGCTATTTTCTTTTAAATAAATTTATACCATACCATGGAAACTTTTGTTTACTGTTCTAAGTTTATTAATAATGGCTTGTACATTTGCTTAGAAATTAAAATTCACTGCATGTGAGTGCAGTGAATTTTATAAGTGTCGGTGTATTCCGAACTAAATTTGCGTCTTAGAAGGGTACGGCAATCATCTAACTGATGAGCCCAATTGCCGTGCCTCGGCGAAACGCAACATGGAGTTGAGGTGATCTTTCGATCTTCAACATACATTTTTTAATAAAAATTTTTCTTTTTTCTTTTAAAATGTTCTGTAATAATTATAAAGAAAATTATATTTCTCTTTCTAAACGAATTTATTTAAATGCAAATCACAGTTTTGAGATATGATTTTTAGATTCAAATAGGTTTCTTCAGTCAAGCATCGCATCTTTAGCAAAAAATTTATCGCCTAATGATTTGAAAAATACTAAAAGTGTTTTCCAAGACAATGTGTCATTTAATTTAATGCAAAGAAAAGGTGTATTTCCTTATGATCATTTAGATTCTTGGGAACGATTTGAAGAAACCTCTTTACCCTCTAAATCAAAATTTTATAACAAAATGATTGATGAAGAATGTTTAGTTGAGGACTATAAACATGCTCTTAATGTATGGAATCACTTCAAGTGTAAAAAACTTGAAGATTATATGGTTATCTATCTTAAGAGTGATGTGCTTTTATTAGCAGATACTTTTGAAAGTTTTAGGAAACTTTGTATTTCAATTTACAAACTTGATCCTTGTCATTATTTTACAGCTCCTGGGTTATCATGGGACGCTATGCTCAAAACAACTAATATCAAGTTAGAGCTTATACATAACTGATGTCGATATGTAAAATTTTTTTAAAACTGGAATTAGGGGTGGTTTGTGTCAATGTAGTCACAGAAATGCTGTAGCTAATAATAAATACATGTCTAGCTATAATCCAAGCCTAGCATCGGAAAACTTAATGTATCTTGATGCTAATAATTTATACGGATGGGCTATGTCACAACACTTACCATATGGTAATTTTCAGTGGGATAATCCTCAGACTTATACAGCTGAATACATCTCCAACATTAAAGGTGATAATGTTGGATATGTATTGGAAGTAGATTTAGATTATCCATCGAGTCTTCATGACTCACATAACGATCTCAAATTTTGTCCTGAAAATATAACCACCCCAGGTTGTAAAATTCCTAAGTTAGTTGCGCACTTGAATTCAAGGAAAAATTTCAAAATTCATTAAAGAAATTTACAGCAATGTATTTCACAGGGATTAGTTTTAAAAAAAGTACATAGAGTCATGAAGTTTAGTCAGTCGAACTGGCTCCAAAAGTACATTTCTCTGAACACCGAAAAAAGAGAAGTTGCCAGGAATAAGTTTGAGAAAGACTTTTTCAAATTAATGAACAATAGCGTCTATGATAAAACCATGGAAAATGTTGAAAAGCGTAGAAATGTGAAGATTGTTTCGGAATGGAGTGCGCATAGAAACCAATTTTCAGCAAGAAAGCTGATTGCGCAATGCGGATCCCAATTTTCATTGTAGTAGCATATTCACACCGAATATGTGTGCTATTGAGATGAAGAAAGGAAGTGTTAAACTAGTTAACCAATTTATTTAGGTTTTGTCGTTTTAGAACTCTCAAAGTGGTTAATGTATGATTTTCATTATGATTACATGAAGCCAAAATTTAGCGATAAAATTCGTTTGAACTATATGGATACAGACTCTTTTATCTATTCCATATTTACAGACGACTTTTATGCTAAAATCTATGATGATGTTATTAATCCTGAGAGATCTAGGTTTGACACTTCTGAGTATCCGGTGAATAACATTCATAATTTCCCTTTAAATGATGGCAAGGTGATAGGACTTTTTAAAGATGAAAATAATTCGAGGATTATGACTGATTTCGTAGGACTAAGGGCTAAATTATATTGTTTTGGGATTGATACCGGTGAAGTGACAAAAAAAGCAAAAGGTATCAAAAAATATATTACAAATAATTTAGAATTAAGAGATTATAGAAATTCAACAAATTCGCGACGAAAAAGAAAAGGCAGGCCAAAACACTCCTGGTACAAGCAAATGCAAAAACAGCAGCATTTGGTTGGCCTCAGACATGGAACAATCCAAAACCGGGAGGCTTGCCGACGCTTTCTGAGGTCAACGCGGCGTATCCCACAGGCGGATCACTAGTGTGAAGCAGAAAAGTGGGAGAGTTGTGATCGCTTCAAGATCACTACTCGTAACGCCGGAAATGGAAAGAAGAAGAAGAAGAAGAAGTTTAATTAAGAAACGAGATGTTTATAGAAATATGTATATATTTAGAAGTAAGCAACATTTGATGTACACGCAAATGATAAATAAAAAAACCTTGAGTTGTAATAATACAAAAAGGTTTATATGTGAAGATGGTAAAAGCACCTATGCTTGGGGTCATAAAAATATACCACATATTTAAATGTAAAATTCATTTCAACTCAAGGTAATAAAAAAATATAACAATGAATTGGCATTTTTTTTCAAATCGCAATAAGAATACTATTTATATCTTCAAAAATAAAAATCTATGACAACGTTAAAGTAGCATAAAAAAAGGAGTCTCTACATTGTTTCTATCTCATATTAAAAAAAGAAAACAGATACCAAAGCATCCTTTTGAATTTCTTAGCGATTGATCCTCAACACACACACACACACATGGCAGAGATAAAAATATATCTCTTTGAATTGTTAAAGGATCTTTTTAAAGTATTTTTATCTGCCGATCCTATTAAATTCTTTTTTTTAAACATTAAGTCTATCACACATAGTAAAATCTTTTTCATGTATATTGGTGTGACTCTTTAAAGGATATTTTTCGTGGGCGTTATCTCATATTATTCTTTTATATTCTATTCAAACCAATAAGAACGAGATTTGATTTTTACAGTGTTTTTGTCAAAGTCTATTTTAGTAGTAGTAGTATTCAATTAATTTTTTTCTTGTATATAAAAGTTGATGAGATGAACATTATTAGAATTAGAAACAATTATACTCCCAAAAGTACATATCATGGACATTTTGAACGAGGAAACTCTAGAAGTATTTCTATTAGAAATGAAAGCCGAGGAGATGGAGGCCGAGAAGAGGAGGCCTATCCAAAGGGTTGTACCAACAAGTAGGATGCCATGGACCCCAATTAGAGATAGTGAAGGACCACCAGCACCACTACCAACCCCTTACCAACTACCACCAAGGACGATGTCAATAGGAGTAAAACCGGTTCAAAGAGTTGAACCAACGCGGAGAATTGCACGGATCCCCATACGAGATAAATCACTACCACCACTACCAATCCCAAGACCATTTGAAGTACCACGTACGATGTTGGAATTTGAAGAGATGGAGGAAGACGACGAAGACGATGAAGATGAACCACTACCTCCACTACCAAACCCGAGACCATTTGAAGTACCACGGCCGATATTGGAAATTTTACCAGAGGTGGAAAGTGAAGACGACGAAGATGATGAACTCGAGTTTATGGGCAAGGATGAGGATAAATTCCCAATGCCGATGTTGGAATTTGAAGAGATGGAGGAAGACGACGAAGACGATGAAGATGAACCACTACCAATCCCAAGACCATTTGAAGTACCACGGCCGATGTTGGAATTTGAAGAGATGGAGGAAGACGACGAAGACGATGAAGATGAACCACTTCCACCACTACCAATCCCGAGACCATTTGAAGTACCACGGCCGATGTTGGAATTTGAAGAGATGGAGGAAGACGACGAAGACGATGAAGATGAAGCACTACCACCACTACCAATCCCGAGACCATTTGAAGTACCACGGCCGATATTGGAAATTTTACCAGAGGTGGAAAGTGAAGACGACGAAGATGATGAACTCGAGTTTATGGGCAAGGATGAGGATAAATTCCCAATGCCGATGTTGGAATTTGAAGAGATGGAGGAAGACGACGAAGACGATGAAGATGAACCACTACCAATCCCGAGACCATTTGAAGTACCACGGCCGATGTTGGAATTTGAAGAGATGGAGGAAGACGACGAAGACGATGAAGATGAAGCACTACCACCACTACCAATCCCGAGACCATTTGAAGTACCACGGCCGATATTGGAAATTTTACCAGAGGTGGAAAGTGAAGACGACGAAGATGATGAACTCGAGTTTATGGGCCAGGATGAGGATAAATTCCCAATGCCGATGTTGGAATTTGAAGAGATGGAGGAAGACGACGAAGACGATGAAGATGAAGCACTACCACCACTACCAATCCCGAGACCATTTGAAGTACCAAGGCCGATGTTGGAAATTTACCAGAGGTGGAAAGTGAAGACGACGAAGATGATGAACTCGAGTTTATGGGCCAGGATGAGGATAAATTCCCAATGCCGATGTTGGAATTTGAAGAGATGGAGGAAGACGACGACGAAGACGATGAAGATGAAGCACTACCACCACTACCAATCCCGAGACCATTTGAGGTACCACGGCCGATGTTGGAATTTGAAGAGATGGAGGAAGACGACGAAGTACCACCAGCTCCAAGGTGGTATTATGTATTGTGAAAAAAAAAAAAAAAAAAAAAAAAAAAAATTTTATGTTAAAAAAATTTTATTTTATACGTTTATTAGATAATAAAAAATTATTGTATATTTAAAAAGAAAAAAAATCTTTTTTTTTTTTTTTTTTAAATTCTCTCTTGGTCGTTAATTTTTCTTATTTCTAATTTGACAGATCTTCCCATTGAACCTTTGTATATGATACAGTACGATGCTGTTTTCATATTTATGTTTTCTATTGCCTTGTCAGTTAATTTGTTGTAGCGGGCTGGAAGGAATACCTACGAAAGAAAAATAATATTAAAACATTGAAACAAAATAAAATGAAAAGAAAATGATAAATAAAAAAATTATTTACTTACATCGTTTGTACCTAGATCAATAACTAATTGCGTTCCAAATTTCGTTTGGATCCTTCTCATGCTTAGGATCGGATAGCAATGATTTTGCTCCAAGTTTTTTATATTAATCACAGTATTAAAACTGCTTTCAACTTAAATTTCTTGAATTTCTTTTTCAAATTCTTGAGACATGGTGTGATATTAATGACTTCTCAGATTAAAATAATAAAATTTCATCTCAAACAGTTGAATTTATACGGATCTTATTTTTTTTTTGTTCTCTCTTTTTTTATCTTCTTAGGGACAAGTTTGGTCATGTTTTTTTTCCTTCTTTCTTAGATTTACTTATATGTGTTTCTATTCCTAGAAAAACAGATTCTTGTTGTAACAGATGTTGTAACAGGTGTATCTCATAATTCATGTATGACAAGTTTGATCATGTTTTTTCCTTCTTTCTTAATTTTGTTTTTATGTGTTTCTATCTGAACTGCTTTTGAACTGGTCTGATCGGCTTTTCAACTGCTTTTGAACTGGTCTGATCGGCTTTTGAACTGCTTTTGAACTGGTCTGAACTGCTTTTGAACTGGTCTGAACTGCTTTTGAACTGGTCTGATCGGCTTTTGAACTGCTTTTGAACTGGTCTGATCGGCTTTTGAACTGCTTTTGAACTGGTCTGAACTGCCTTTGAACTGCTCTGAACTGGTCTGATCGGCTTTTGAACTGGTCTGAACTGCTTTTGAACTGGTCTGATCGGCTTTTCAACTGCTTTTGAACTGGTCTGATCGGCTTTTGAACTGCTTTTGAACTGGTGTGATCGGCTTTTGAACTGGTCTGATCTGCTCTGATCTAAGCCCTTAGTCCTACGAAATCAGTCATAATCCTCGAATTATAGTTTTTATTTGTGTCAGACATACACAAGAATTCCGAAACATTTAATATGAGACAACGCTAATTTTATAAATTCTTTCAAACAAGATTATATGAATCACACATTTACAATGATCATGTTAATTCTGATATGACATATCAAATGTTTCAAAAATTATGCAAGGAATGTTGGAAAACTAGATACGGATCCTGAAACTATAAAAAAGCTTATAACTACAACTGCGTACAGCATTCGTATTGCATTGTTCTATGAGAATGGTTCATAGTACACAGCGTTCATCTCACATCAGTACAAAGCAGTTCAAAAGCAGATCATCATAACCGTACAATTTAATTTCAAAAACTTTTTTCGAAGTTTATTCACAAACTGTTGTAAAAATAGTAAGTCAACATAATGATGCACTTGAATGAAGAAGTAACAAAAGAACTTATTAAAAAAACTGAGGCCATACGAACAAAATATAAAGCCCTAAGAAACGGAAAGGCCGCATTCGATTTGCAAATAGAAGAAGCTTTTAAACCGATTACTAAGCCGATTACCTTAAGGATCTAGTAGAGAAATCAAATATCAAAAATTCATTTGATGATCACTACAATAATTTCACGTCTCCACACAAAAAAATAAAGCAAAATTATGAAGAAGATGAATTTATCACCCCACACAATACCACTACCACATCAAACATCAGTGACAGGACCCCAAAAACCTCCATGGTAACACCTCAAAGTAAGAGGGATAGGAGCTCACGCCTGCATCATCGGCATATAGGTCGTGACTTTGAAGAAAAAATAGACCTAGGAACAATGGAAAAATCCCCCGGGATTATATTAATTTATATTTAAATAATTCAAGAACGCTTGATGATTTGTATGGAGTGCATTTGAATAACGGAATGTTACAAATTGGAGATAAAGAGTTAAAAATTAAGGGAAATGATATAGAAATAAATAATAAAATCTATAATGGTACACCTGGTTTATTTGAACTAGTATTCAAGAAAAAGCCAACCCATTTCAATGATGAAAATTTGATCAATTACAAAACTATATTATTAGCTACCAATGCCCATAAACGTAATCACAGTCCAAGAAGTACTTTAGTACTTTAGTATTAAACTGACAATAAAAGTAAAAGCAGACAATAATGTTTAATATAAATATCGCCTTTATTTTCGATGAGATCCTCGAGTTTATGAAAGCACATGAACATGAGCTGACGGAAGGACATCACGAGTATCTAACAGGATATTTATCCTTCTTAAAGATGCTCATAAACGTACCATCTACCATATCGAAATATGGATGTCATTTTGTTAATTGTCCATGGTCAAAGAATTTATACCAAGATGGACCTGATACTTATGCATGCTACTTGATTGAAAATAGAATTTTTAAAGTTAAGAAGTTAATGTTATTGTACGGAAGATTAAAATAAATAATTTAAACATAAAAGCATTTTTTAATCGTATTATTTCAAACCCAACCTTCCGTCAATTGCCAAAGCCTTTCTTTATTGAACATTAATTTATTTTTATTTTTGTATGAAGGTTAAATACTAGAATACTTTGTTGTTCTAATCATTCTTCTAAAGCAGGGTTTCCCAAACTAATTTGAGCAAAAGACCCCTTTTCCAAAATGAACTGATACCGTAGGCCCCCAAGGCCAAAATACTTTAAAAATCCTGTCTCAAGTTTTATACTTACTTTTATAGGTACCTAGTACGTAAGCAGCAGTAGTGCAGAAAGAAAATATTTTGAGATAACAATAAAACATGACGTTACGATGATAGCAGGTATGAAATTCAATAAATATGAAGTGTAATTCATAAATTATTAATGCAGGTTTTTAGAAATCGTGCTCTTAGTTGAGAACAAATAATTCAATTCAATTCAATTCAATTCAATTTTTCAATTCAAAGTTCATTTTATTTGCATGATTTGATAACATATTTAAAAAAGTTTACATTATGAATTTAGACAATGGCCAAAAGCCGTCTGCCAGATTGACATTTTTTTATTTGTTTTTCACTTAGTTTTGACATTTTTTTTTTTTTTTTTAAATAATAAAAATATTTTAAACATAAAAAAAAATAAAAATAAAAATATTTTAAAACGCTTCTTGAATGATTTTTTGCCGATAATTAAGGCATAATTTGCAGAATATAGTAAGCTTTTTCCAATCTATTCCATTCAGGATCTCGTACATTTGCATATCAGTTAATATATCTGTTCCCCATGTCGAACGTCTTATTTCTTTCAGCACAGGACATATGCATAGAAAGTGCCTTACATCTTCCCTCTCTCCCATATTACAAAGCGAGCATATAACCGGTAAATCTTCTCTATGTGGTATAAAATTCAGACTAAGAAGTTCTCCTCTTGCTTTAAAAATATATGATATTTCCTCTACTTTATGGTTACTATGGAAGTAATTGTTTTCCTTTAGATCGTATTCCAGCTGGTTGTAATAATTCCTGTAGATAGATGCTCTCGCAGATTCAAAAAATTGGTATCGAAATTTTTCATCTAATTTTTGTAGTAGTTGATATAATTGAAATTTTAAACTGGCTATATTTTGTAGCTATATTTCTAGATTATGATTGCAAAAAATAAATTCATGAATTGAAAACTTAATGCGATGAATGAATTTGGTGAATTTCTACCAATCTAGCTAGGTCTGGTTTAATATTGGTAAGTTGCAGCCTTTAAGTCTCCGCGTTCTTTGACTTTCAAACGGTTTCTTTTTTTCGTCAAAATTTTTGCAACCACACTGAAGCCTTTTTCAACTAGATATGATGATGGGAAAGCGATGAGATATTTTTCAGCAACGTTCCACAATGCAGTATATTGAGTTTCAATGATGCTTTGCAACCAGAACATCTGATAGTCTTCGTTGAACTTTAGCTTAAGCTCTTCGTCAGTTTGGATGGTGATCAACTCTTCTTGCATTATCACATTGGCTTCTTCCATGGTTGTTGTACTTTACGAATTTATTACTTACTCAGGAATTTGTAAGTTCAAAAGATCCTCAAACCATTTGGTAAAATCTTTGTGAAGCGCGTCCAAGTGAGCGACATATGATAAAATAACATCGTCTTGAAGAATTTCTGTTGATTTCAACAAATGCGGAAACTGAAAGTATTCTTTTCGGCTTAAATTTTGTTATAAAGAATATTTTCCCACAAACGCCGCTATAATTGATTTTGTTTTGATCAAGTTGAGATCGGTCATGATGTAATAAATATCAGTCATAGAATTTTTCAGATTTTCTTCCAAATTCGGGTCTTTTTCCAACACAGACCCAAAAATAGCTGAAAATCTTGCTAAGCAAGCACCTCTTGAAAGCCAGCAAACTTCAGTGTGCAAAAGTAACTTATTAAAGACTTCGTCGTAATCCTCACAAAGCTGAGCAAAGAACCGAAAGTTCAATGATTTGCTTCGAATCTTGTTGACAGCGTTTATATAACGTATTGTAGAGACTGGTGCAATCTAGGACTCAGTTTTTTGCTACTAAATGTTGTCTGTGAATCACCAGTACATCAGGCAATTGCCGCTTTAAGTGAGCTATAAAACCACGATGAAGACTAACCATATATGGTGCTCCAACAGTCGCAACAGAAATAATGTTTCTCCATGAAATGGCTTTGTCGGTAAGAAAAACGTTCCACTGCCAGAAAAATGGATTCTTCTCTGGTATCAGTTTCCAGATATATGGTAAAAAGCAGCTCTCGGTACATATTTTCATCTATGATACATCGAACGTATCCTAACTACAGAGTCTCATTGCCGGGTAATGTAGACTCGTCTAACTGAAGAGAGAATCTCTTGGTCTGCAATAAATTGCATAAAATGTTTTCCACGTCGCGACCCATCTCGTCTATTCGTCTCTGAACGGATATTCTTTTTATAATATCTTGAGCGGGCTTATCAATACATTATTGAGGACCTCTGCAATGGCTGCTAAAATAAGCTGCTCTCCAATTTTTAGAGGCTTTCCCGACTTCGCTATTAGCAGAGATATATTGTAGGACGCCCGCAAGCCATCAACGTTTTGCATAGGACCGTGATAAGTGGTCCTCCATTTTTGGAGGCTTCATGTCATCGTAACTAAATATTTTTTCACATAGGAGAAACATTGGCAAGTGTTTATTTGACGGAGATGAAATAAATCCGAACTTTAGGTAGTCCAAACTGTACTGTCTACATTGTTTTTTCGTGTCACGTGCGATCACACCGCCAATCTTAAGCAAAAAATGTTTAAAAATACTACTTATAATATCACAATTATACAATACTATGTAAATTTTTTTATACACATGTTTAAAATGTTTCTTTTAATTTTTAGAATGGCAAAAGTAACGCAACACTATCTTTGAAGATTTAAATAAGAAAATGTGTTAAGGGGGTCGATTGAAAAACTTGTCGACCCCCAAATTCAGATTTCGTTTTTGTCGGGGTCGATATCGACCACTTTGGGAATCACTGTTCTAAAGGATGATTAAAAGAAACGTTGCTGATGAACTGCATAAGCCGGCTCGGAGAAACTTAAAAAAAAAAAAGAAAAAGACGAGTCATTATCAAAGGGTTCGATGATTTATGGCAAGCGGATCTAGTTGAAATGGATACCTATACATCTGAAAATAAAAATTATCGATATCTTCTCATCGTAATTGATACATTTTCCAAGTTTGCATGGGCAGTTCCTATTAAAAACAAAACTGGGGCTTCTGTCGTTATAGCTATGGAAAATATACTAAACGAAGGTCGAGTTCCAAAGAACTTGCAAACAGATGATGGCAAAGAAGACTAGATTTAGTATAAGGTTAGGAGAAAAGTTTCAACAAAATATGGTGGAAAACTAAAAAGAAACTTCTGTGATGACAATAGCTGAAATCGGATGATTAAAAAGACAAAAAAAATTGTGTTAAGTGTTTTTATTTCGTTGAATTTTCTAAAAGGTTAATTTTAGAACCTCTTTTGGTACTTAACCCTCGTTTACAAACCGGCAAAAGTCGTGTCCACCCGAACTGGGGTCCAAATGGACCCCACGATTTTTTCTTCGAATTTTTTTTGATTTCTGACTTATATTGTTCAGTTATAGTTCTTCTGGCTATTGTATGAATTGTTTCTAAGTATTATATATAGCAGGGATAAAGAAATTTAAGCAGAGATGTCATTATGCAGGTATGTAGGAGGTCAGCAATAAGATTTTTCAATTTCAAAAACTATGAAAATTGCCTAATTTCGCAATTCTGGGATACCCGCTTATCCTTTTCAATATGTCTTTTTTACGTAATTACTGATTGTAAAATTCATCCACATCAATTGTTCCTGGCAGGTATGCCTATCTCAAAAAAAAAAATAGTCATTAGTTCAGTTTGGTCAGGTCATCAAATAATTTTATGACCTCAAAAAGGATTGAATTCGCCATAATTCTCTGTAAGCCTTCACCAAATTCAGCGGAACTATTTCTGGATTTTCCTCCATCCCTTTTTATATGTCAACAAGTAATTACAGCATGTATAAAAGGCTAACTGTTTCTAATTTGCTATTCAGTTATACCAAACTATTTGACCTGTGAATGTAAGATCTTGTTTTTTGGCATACATAAATATTGAAAAAAGCCAAAAAGTGCAAAAAGTAAGAAATAATTTGAGTGCTGAATTTAGATAATTATGCATATAGTGAACACGTCTAGTAAAAATTAATATGTTCTATTTGTTAGTGTCAAATTTGAACAGATTACTGAGACATTACAACAGAGGAAATGAAGAAGAAAGGGATATTGCGTTGCGAGCCATGTTAGATATGGATACTGACGAAGATGATGAAGCTGATCCATTCGATATTGGCTACGATGACCCAGATATCGATCCTGACTATATTCGAGAAAGTGAATTGGAAGAATCGGACTATGAAGATATCGACGAAGCCGAGGTTGAAGCCATTGGTGCACTAGAATTTGTGGAGCACGGCGAAATTGGAAATGATGACCAAGTCGAGCAAGAACCATCGACCGAAGAGTTTTTCCTAGCTCCAAGTGGGAGAAAGTGGCTAAAAGATACAGAAGTATCGACTTTGTCTCGCGTTCAAGGTTCTAATGTTTTCAGACCTCGAGGAGCTATTGGGCCTGTTCCTAATTAACGGCATGAATCTCTCAGCGAAATATTCAATCGAATTTTTAACAACCGCATCAAGCAAGAGATAATCAAATGGACAAACGAAAAGGCAAATTATTTCATTGAACAGTTTAACGTCAATCATAAGAAGCAACGTTTTTGGAAACCTTTGACGATGAGTGAACTGTTGACCTATTTTGGAATCCTTTTGTACATTGGAGCCTTAAAGGATGGTCATCGTCGTTTGCGAACTTTATGGGATCCCATCAAAGGACATCCAATCCTTCGAGCAGTGATGAGGCTATCACGTTTTGAGATGATCAATACATTCCTTCGTTTTGACGATTTAATTGGCCGCCGCGGACAAGCTTCAGCAAATCGAAACCTGCTCTCGCCAGTACAATTGATTTTGGATGAATTGAATCAGACCTTATCAGCAAACTACAATCCATCTGAAAATTTAACGATTGATGAGCAGTTGAAAGCATTCCGCGGCCGATATAAATTTCGGTCCAAATGGACTCCAGTTCGGGTGGACGGGTTCTTTTCACAAAAAAATCGCAGAAAAATCTGTAAACGTCTGATAATCGTTTCAACTTAAGAAATGAATAAAAAATTGAATTTTGTTCACTGAGTAAAAATCCCATTTAAAAAAAATGAAAAAAAAAAGTTGTGAGTGTTCAAACATGCTCTGGGGTCCAAATGGACCCCAGTTTGTAAATTAGGGTTAAGGTATATCATCAATAAATCCGAGCTCAATAGCTCGGATATTAAGCGCCTTGATGATATGTGCGATGGTCTGCGCACTCCCCAACGTTCCGGATCTTTTTCCACTTTCTACTTCGAAGCGTAAAGCTTCCTGTAGCTCCTTTAATTCCCAGCAAGCGGCCGAGAACTCCTCCATGTACTTTGTGAAAATACTGATGCTGTTCTTCATACTGCTGATGGGTCCAGCGTTGCCAGACTTTCGGCATGTCGATTCCCTTTTTTTTCATCCAAAAAAATTTTTTTTCCCTTTTTTGACTTCAGGTTTTCCCGTTTTTTTCCCCTTTTTTTTTGCTAACGAAATAAAGAAAAAACAAGGTTTTAAACTCAACAAAAAACTTTTATTCAACAAAAAAAAAAAATATTTTATCACGTCCATTCATTCTGTAGTCTTTAGCCTCACTAAGTTTGAATTTGAATAAGATTAGACTAAGATAATCTTTGTACATACTACTTGTATGTAATCGCAAACATTCCTTGTCAATTTCTAGTTCCACACAATTATGGTTTTCCATTAATAATTTGGTATGAAGAGTCCCGCACAGTGTTGGATTTTCAAGTTTGTTTCTTATTTTAGTTTTATTTAAATTAACTCTTGAAAAAGCTCTCTCAGCACTTGCTCCACTGTGTGGAAGACAAAAAATATAAGAAACAATTTTTTTAATGTTTAAGTATTTTTCTTTTTCATATTATAAGATATCATTCCAAAATTCTTGAATATTTTCAGAGGGAATGGCTGATATGTCAATGTTTCTTAGTGATCTATATTCCATGTCGAGGTCACTTTGTTCAGATTGAGTAAATAATTGAGGAAAGTGCCTGCAAAGCGAAATTAGCGAAGAAATACTCTTATTTTTTAAGGTCATTGGATTAATAAATTCGAGAAGCTTAAAGACTTGACCCTCCTGATTAAAATTGAATCGCTTAAAAATTTCTTCGCAAGCTGTAATCATAAAATCCCTGCATTTCTTTTTGAACAAGCACATATCTCACTGATTTCAGATCGTTTTGATATAAGCACATCGTTTAAGAAAGGGCCCAAGTAAAGTTCTTCAAGCGGTACAAAATGACTTTCATCCTTCAAATCAACTTCAAAAATACTAGATAGACTTTCAATATACTGCCTTGAAATAAAACAGTCTACAAGAGTTTGCGTAAAGTAGATGTATCCGTACGTCTTCAGATTGCATTTGCAAATTAAGTTTACTGAATAGTGCCAAAAAAATTCAGAAATTAGAGGTAAGGGATAAAAGTTGGTTTTTCTAAGAGGCGATATAATCTTCTCGCATTGTTTATTGTTAACAGTGTCTTCCAAAAACGTTCCAGTGAAATAGAGTAGCAATGCCTGAAACTGGTCCACAATTCTTTTTACTGCAGTGTGCAAAGACAACCAACGTGTCTGACTCGGATGCAACATTTTGTTGGGTTTGATGCTACAAAAATCTTGAAACTCTTTGAGCACTTGCTCGACATAAAATTTCAACATCGTCTGTAAGATTCTTGCAAGCACTACTAGCAACTAGGTGGAATGTGTGGGCAAATACATCTCATTGTAAATAAATGAGGAATTTTTTCTTTTAAAAGTTTCGAAACTGAGTTGTATTTTGTATGTCAGATCTTTCCAGAGTAAAAATTAAGTTCGAAGCGCTTGGTAAGACGAAGGGTTGTGTTCGTTAAGCACTTTTTATTGAATTTACTATCATGTTATAGCTCATGAATTGAATGAATTTTATTATAATGTGAAAAATTTGAAGGTGATTGTTTTTCCCGTTTTCTTGGTTGGTTTTCCCTTTTTCCCTTTAGGGTCGAAAATTCCCGGAAAACGGGAAAAATCCCTCAATCTGGCATCGCTGGATGGGTCTACTCTTACTGATATTGAAACCCTTAAAACATGAGGTATTAATATGAATCTTAAGCTTCCACCTATTCGAAAATTATATACACCAATGACGGTAGGTATATATGTCATGTCTCACTTCCCCCACTACTCTTGTAAAATGTGCCTAGACACAAATATCGAATGAGAGCCAATTGCAAGAAAAAAAAATCCATCCATCACCAACCGCCCGTGACATCTAATGCAAAAAAAAAAAAATCCTATTCGTTTGTTTCACTTCGTTTCTGGCTGTCATATCAATCCATCGATATTCACAACAAAATATGCCTTTGTCTTTATATTGGCATCATCATCTTTCCTTACAATGAGTGTTGCTTTATTTTACCTTCCTGTGCTACTCAGATACTCGATTTCAACATCCATCATGAATTTTATTGCTATGCGAACATGGGTGACATCTCACATCCTTACCCTTCGGTATAGAGTAAAACAACCACATGTACCAACCTGTACCTACCTTTCATGCTTAGCTGTAAACGACTTGCTCATGCACTATCTATGCGCTACACAGGGACAATAAAAATCAGCCATTTCCAAGCGCCAGCAAAATCTAAAACAAAAAACCATAAAAAATACTCAATAGAAACCACCTTTGCCTTTATTGTCTCTATTTTCTTTTCTCATATCGCAATCTCAGTCCTACCTATTCCTATATCTCAAAGTAAGTATCAACAAACTAACAAAGTCTCACACCCCCGTTCTAAGATCTATCAACAGATCGTGTCCATTGTTCGCACTACACACAACAATACTTTTCATTTTTTCTTTACTCTCATGCCATCGTTATTATCTTCAACCTATTAATTGTCCATGTGCCTCTAAACGCTATTATTTCCCTTCGTTCAGACCGTCGCGTCGGCACCCTTATAATAATTTCTTTCAAGAAAAATCCTAACATGGGTCATCATATCCTTACTCTATGGTATAAAGTAAAACAACTTCATAGCAAAGGCCTATCATGCTTAGGTGAAGAATGACCTGCTCATGCACTATCTGTACACATGATCTGCTCAACATTCAACATTGATCATGGATTTTATTGCTAAACGAACATGGGTCACTTCCTTAAAACGACTTGCTCATACACAATCTATGCCCAACCAAATATCGAACGTGATCAAATTCTCTAGCGTAGAGCCAAAACCATAAACAGTGTTAAAAGTGTGCGGAATAGGTGGAGTTATACTCTGTCCAACAAAGATTGTCAGTACAGGCCTTATGGGAGAGCTTTTTTCGAAACTGTGGTGCCTGTCAACGCTCTCAGGACACCACACAAGTAATAATGTACGTAGCGCCCACTGAAATAAAAACAACCCACTGACCTACCTATGAGTTTTTCATGTAGTTTTAATAAAAATTTTGCGATAGTCCCCATACAACTTGTCTGCCACACAGTCGATGGCAGAATGACTTGTGTTTGCTATTCAACCCTCGTTTATTTGCTGAGTGCAATGAGAATGCGTACATTCAGACGGCGTTGCCATGACCAAATTTGACCGAAATAATACAACTCTTCCTTCAGAGTTTGTTAAAGAACTTTGAAAAATAATGCTTTTCTGAAGCTCTTGAGATAAATTTAATATGTAAGTACTGCCATCATAACGTTTATAAATTCATTGGTTCTTTTCCTACATGATAGGAAAGATGCTTGGAAAATTGTATAGAATTGTTTCTCTATCTTTAAGCAATCATCTATTATTATTTTGGCGATAGGTTTGTATGGCTAGGTTAGTTATTAATTTTTTTGAGTCTGTATGTAAAAAGTAAAAACTTTTCCAATTAATGAAAAAAAGAAGAAGAAAACCAAATTTATTTATGTGTTATTTTCTTTGAGTAAAATTTTCGCAATGATTCCATTAATGAAAACTGAAAAGTCTTGTAAATCAATCAAATCGGTGGTTTGCAATTCTAGCTGCACTTTGAGTTTTATTTTCTACTTCTGAGAAAAGGAAAGAAAGAATGAAGCATTTTGACATCATAAAAAATGGTAATTAGGTACGCCACCAAATTATGAATCAGAAAAGCCCTTTCTTTTCTTTCATTCATTTATTGGCGGTTTTTTTGCGGTGGGCTGTGCAACATTTTACTACCTGTTAAATAGAATTTGGCCTGGATTTGAAAATCCTTTTTTGGGGTTTTTCCATCAAACGAACACTGACACCAACTATGCTATGGTTTAGTATAAATATTTTGATTATTGGTCAAAAAGACTACAGTTGTAATCCTTACGCTTTCTTTGTTTCGTGGAGACGGAAATACCTGCGACAAATAAAAAAATATAGAGAAGAAGAAAAGAAAATATATTTGACTGACGAAACTTGGATTAATGAAGGGCATACTCGTCAACATGTTTGGATTGACCCGAATATAAAAACACCACGCCAGGCATTTAATGAAGGCCTATCAACGGGATTAAAAGCACCATCGGGAAAAGGAAAAAGATTGATTATAAGCCACATTGGAAGTTCTACTGGCTTCCTCAGAGATGGGCTTTTAAGTTTTGTTTCAAATAAGAGCGGTGACTACCAGGAGGATATGAACTCAGAAGTCTACGAAAAATGGTTTAAGAGTATTTTGCCAGGATTGGAACCCAACTCCGTCATCGTATTGGACAATGCTTCATACCATTCCAGAAAACAAAATAAGGCGCCTTCAACCTCAACGAAAAAAGAAGACATAAGAAATTGGTTGAGAAGCAATGCCATAAGTTTCGAAGACGATATGGTGAAAGCAGAGTTGTTGGAAATCGTCAAACGAAGAAAATCCAATTATGAAAGGTATGTTGTGGACGAATTGGCTCAAGCCGCGGGACATAAAGTGCTTCGTTTACCGCCTTATCACTGTGAACTCAACCCAATAGAATTGGTTTGGGCTCAGGTGAAAGGATGTGTAGCAAGCCGAAACAAAACATTTAAAATGTCCGAAATCAAGGAGTTATTAACAATAGCACTTGAAAACGTTGACAACGTCAAGTGGGATAACTGTGTGCAACACGTTATAAATATTGTTGAGCCGAAAATGTGGGCGATGGATGTTTTCACCGAAGAAGCCACAGAAAGGCTAGTTATAAATCTGAACGAAGATAGTAGCACTAGCAACTACTCGTCAGATTGTAATTAAGATCTTTTTCTATATTGAATAGATGTAAGTATCCAATTATTTAAATTAAAATTATTTTATGATGTTTTTGTTATGAAATGTATATTTTTATATTGTTAAATAGATTATTTTTAAATAAATGAAGTTATATTTATTTTTTGTTATTTATGTTGTTTTTTTTTAAAAAAGGATTAGGCCTACTGGGAATACCTTTAAAAAAAAAACGCACCTATTATCTTACCTCATGGTGGTGTGGAAAAAATGATCAAATTTTTGTTTAAATCGTAATTGTGAAATTAAAAAGCAAAAGTGGTAGCGCTGGTACTTTTCTCTCTCATTTTGAAGCGATTTAGTATGATTTTTTATACATGGTATGGGAACGCTGAAAGAGCTTTCACGTGTGATAGACTTATGCAATATGTTGCAGCCAAAGTGAGATGCCAACGTCCTATCTTCCCTGTACTGACAATCTTTGTTGGACAGAGTATAGGTAGGTACAATGCATATTGCTCTTGGTGTAGGTATGTTATTATTATATCGCTGGCTGGTGTTTTATGGGCTTTGTGAATTTGCATCTGTTTAGTGACAGCATTATTTACTTGCCAACTGGGATTGCTATTGTTTTGAATAATTTTTGTTTCTTTTTTTTGGAAATGATTACCTATTCACCAGAAAATGAACTACAAAGAATCTACAAACAACAAACAGATGACGGCAAAGAATTTTATAATAAAATTTTTCAAAATCTCATGAAAACATATAAAATCGAACATTACTCTACATTCAGTTCACTTAAAGCATCCATTGTTGAACGTTTCAATCGCACCTTAAAAAACATGATGTGGAAAGAATTTAGCGCCAAAGGCTCATATCGTTGGATTGATATGATAAAATCACTGACTAAAACATATAATAATACGAGACATCGCACTATTAAAATGTGTCCATCTGAAGTTAATTCTAGAAATGAAAAACACATACTTTCGACAGCATATATCTAATCATATAAAAATTCATATTACACCTTAGCTTCATATTGGTAACTTTGTAAGAATAAGTAAATATAAACATGTTTTTGAGACAGGTTACACCCCCAATTGGACAACTGAAATCTTTAAAATAATAAAAGTTCAACACACAAATCCCGTAACATATTTGTTAGAGGACTATCAAGGACATCCCATCAAAGGAGGATTTTATGAACTTGAATTACAAAAAACAAAATTTCCAGATACTTACCTCATAGAAAAAGTACTTAAAACCAAAAAGGGACAAATATTTGTGAAATGGCTTGGTTTTCCATCTGACCACAATTCATGGACATCTATACCTCAAAACGAGTAACAAAAATTGCCTTTTTTTTTTTAAATACAGATGTTGTTTTATTAAAAATACTAGCTGAGCGGCCCGGCTTTGCTCGGGTCTGTACTTTTAAGGTTCCAGTTCTCGTTTTTCCTCTTCCGCGGGAATTTGGGGAAGAAATATAATCTGTCTTACTGTGGGACTAAGTGGTATCCTAATGCTGAATGAATTTTCGAAATCTGTCCAGTAACTTCTAAGTTTCCGTTCCCAACCCCGTTCCTGTGGGAATCTTCCGTTCCCATGGAAATATGTGAATGAAATGTAAGTCTATGTCACTGAGGGATAATGTAACATCCTAGAGTTGAAAGAATTTTTGAAATCGGTCAAGTTACTTTATGGTTCCCGTCCTCGTTCCCGTTTCTGTTCCCGTTGGATTATAGAGATGAAATACACGCCATGTTACTTAGGGATTATGTGGCATCCCAGTGCAGAAAGAATTTTTAAAATCTGTCCAGTAGCTTCTAAGTTTCCGTTCCCAACCCCGTTCCAGTGGGAATCTTCCGTTCCCATGGAAATATGAGAATGAAATGTAAGTCTATCTCACTGAGGCTGAGGCATAATGTAACAACTTAGAGTTGAAAGAATTTTTGAAATCGGTCAAGTAACTTTATGGCTCCCGTCCTCGTTCCCGTTTCTGTTCCCGTGGGATTATAGGGATTAAATACACGCCAAGTTACTGAGGGATTATGTGGCATTCCAGTGCAGAAAGAATTTTTGAAATCTGTCCAGTAGCTTCTAAGTTTCCGTTCCCAACCCCGTTCCTGTGGGAATCTTCCGTTCCCATGGAAATATGTGAATGAAATGTACGTCTATGTCACTGAGGGATAATGTAACGTTCCAGAGTTGAAAGAATTTTTGAAATCGGTCAAGTAACTTTATGGTTCCCGTCCTCGTTCCCGTTTCTGTTCCTGTGGGATTATAGGGATGAGATATAGTTTAAGTTACTGATGAAGGGCGATAATGTAGCACCTCTAGTGCTGAAATATTTTTTGAAGTAGTTTCTAATTTTCCGTTCCCAACCCCGTTCCTGTGGGAATATGGGGATCAAACATTGACAGGAACCATCTCTGAACTAAACTTTGTCTACCCTGAAAATTTCATAAAAATCCGTTGGGTGGCTTAGGAGTTTACCCCGGACATACATACATACATACATACATACATCCTACTTTATATATATAGATTCCCAAAACATAAAGAAAAATATATAGGTAATTGAAATGAAAAAAAATCGTTTTATTTATTACTTCTTTTATTTTTTATAAAACAATTGGTCATTGTTGGGAGAGACTCGACTTCGAACCCCTTTCCCGGTACACAAAAAAAAAAAAAAACAATTGTAAAAGGACACTTCTCATATTATGTACTCCATACCGTAATAAATCAATCTATTTTTATTATCTACCAAACGCCAACATCAAAAAACCATCCCGCCAAAGATACCACAAAAAAATTACCTGCTGCAAATATCAGCATGGTATGCAACCCTGTACACCATAACAATTGTAAAAGGACACTTCTCATATTATGTACTCCACTGATCCAGAACAGCCACCTGAGCCACCATCCCAGAACAGCCACCTGAGCCACAATCCCAGAACAGCCACCTGAGCCACCATCCCAGAACAGCCACCTGAGCCACCATCCCAGAACAGCCACCTGAGCCACAATCCCAGAACAGCCACCTGAGCCACCATCCCAGAACAGCCACCTGAGCCACCATCCCAGAACAGCCACCTGAGCCACCATCCCAGAACAGCCACCTGAGCCACCATCCCAGAACAGCCACCTGTGCCACCATCCCAGAACAACCACCTGAGCCACCATCCCAGAACAGCCACCTGAGCCACCATCCCAGAACAGCCACCTGAGCCACTGACCCAGAACATACCAAAACTAACTACTACGGAAAACTTGTTCTTTTCTCACAATAGACAATAGTCAATCACTGCAATAAACAAGCTCAAAAGATGGACGACATAACTACATCCCTCACCACGCACCTTACACTAATTGTGGTTGTGGCTGCACTGAATAAAATAAAATAAAATAGAATATTTTTTCTAGAGATCTAGAAATTGATTATATTTCATTTGAATTCAATTTATTTTTTCAAAAATTCTATTTTATTAGTCAGAGCAAATTGTGGAAATTAAAGGAAATTTAATATAATACAAAGCAGTTAGCAGTATGGACGATACACGGAAAATAGGACAAAAAGAAGTGTAAGTTTTAACTTTTTTATCGAAAAATAAACATAAAGGGTTTTCCAATAGGTATGATATGATTTTGCAGTGGCCTATCGGCCATTTGTAGTATGTCATGATCTGTCATTTGTTTTTTTATTGCATTCAAAAGTGTTTACAATTTCACCATTGAACCACCGTAAACGTCGTGAACTTTCTGATTTTGCCTTGGAACAACTTGAAATCGATAACGACTTTTTTAAGAAAATTATATTATCCGATGAGGCCTACTTTTATTTGACTGGTGCGGTAAATAAACAAAACTGGCGATGAAAATCCACAAAATATTCATAAAAACCATTACATTCACCTAAATTGAAAGTTTGGTGTGGTTTTAGGCTGGTGGAATCATCGGTCCGTACTTGTTCACTCACCAGCTCAAAACAATAACAAATAAAAAACAATAACAAATTTACATGAATTGAAATTTAATAAAAAACATACTTATGAGCTATACACATTGTTTTTACTTAGATACCTAATATACATGTACTTAAAAGCTAAAACCTGCAAAAGGGAAAATTGATTAACATATATTTATAAGATGTATACAAGATACTCACCAACCAGAACAAAATTCGGCGCCTGATGGCCAATATCCAGCGGGTCTTTGGTCTTGCCCACCGAAGCACCGCCATTAGAAAACATCTCAACTAGGCTCTGTAGGGAAAAAGAAAGCACTTTTAAAACATATTTAATATGTGTCAATAAACACACAACAAAGTCAACCAAATATATACTAAAATTACACACATTTAAGAACAAAAACTAAACATTTAATACACCACAGGTTATGTTTATAACCTGCAAGGGGACAACACATTGTGAATCGCACTTCACTACTCGAATTTTATAAACAATTGCATTTAAACAAATAGAATACAACGATTAAACACTCGCGATAATTATTTCTACACAATTTAGACAAAACAACACGAAATTAAAGAGAAAACACACACGAAATTAAAACAAACGTCACCAACATGTGTTAGTTGAAAGGTGTCAATTTGACGGCAAATTTCAACAACCCAAACGAATGGAAGCGTTTAGTAAATAAACCTTTTAACGCCGAGCGCGATTCCGACACAATTTTATTAAATTTATGTACAATTATCGAAAAAATTAATGTTTTAAATTTATTTAATATAGCCAACAGGTTAGAGGGAGACAAAAATGGCAACTTTATTCAAGATGGTGCATTATCAAAGCTGCGCGAAAAAAAAACAGACCAAGAGACAAGTGATGCCAAACAACAAATTGCGCCATGGAGAAAATCGTATTTATTCACAAATCAAATTTATGTGCATTAATTACACAGGTGGAATCTATGTATTTGCAACATTAATGATGAGTAGGCAGCATTGTCACTGCCCGAAAACGGTACAATCGACGCAAAAGACCGTATAAAAGGCCCAGGATTTTCAACAATCGCTCACTCTAGTCCCCAGGGCTGCCAGAAACACCGATTTATCGTAAATCTCCCGATTTTTAAAGCTAAAATCGATGCACCGATTTTTGAAACGAAAGCAGACTTTTCTCCCGATTTTCAATTGATGAAAAAAGGAACGGAGACCTAGGTATATTTCTTTCATATTCTGGCAGTGCCTTATTTGAAATTTTCCAAATACCAACATAAGAACGGTGTTCTCTTTTTTTTTTACAATAGAAAAAGCAGCCATTACAGGGGACAGAAAGTTAGTCCTGATACATACTACATACACCATACACACCTCGGTGTTTCTTTTTTCTGGAAAAACATTCAATAACTTTCATTTTTGTGTTTTTGTTTTGAAATCGTTGGGCGAAATCAAATTTTTTAAAAAGAATGGAAAAGTATTTGAAGAAAGTGTGTAAGTAAGCCTGACCACATTCATATTCATTATTGAGCATACTTTCGACAGTATCGGGTAGTTTTTCATGCAGAAAAAATTTTGAAGCATAAGCCGGTAACAGAGCTTCCCCCAGAACGTCTTGAGAAAAAACAATTTGCGGTGTTCACCATAGCTTCTTTTTTTGTTGACCGGTGTAAATTTTATGGGATTCACGACTTCCTTCCATTCCAACTAAATTATTGGCACGAGCACTCACAACCATTCCAAAGTTGATGCGATGAACGCGCCAGTTACCAACCCAATCAAGCTTTAGGCCAATTTATTAAAGTCTGCAGTTTGCGGGAGATCTTAAACATCATTGTTGGAAGGAACATAGAAGAACCAGTAGCTATAATTATCACACAAAGCGTCCCTATAAAACACATTTACTTTACTTCCAAGTTCCAACACTTTGTATCCTTTCTTTGAACCAAAAACACCGCAAATTGTTTTTTTCTCAAGACGTTCTGAAGGAAGCTCTGTTACCGACTTATGCTTCAAAATTTCTGCATGAAAAAATTACCCTATATTGTCGAAAGTATGCTCAATAATGTACAAAAGGTCCGAAAAAAATTACTCAATCCAAATTTAAGAAAAAAATTCGAAATCATATCAATTAATAACCTTTTTAAAAATCAATATTTGATCTTTTTTTATCTTTTTTTTGTTCACTTGGTTTTTTTTCTGTGTTAAACTTCAAAAAAAATCAATTTTTCGAAAACGGGCTACACACTAAACTTCATTAATCATGAGCGACCTAGAAAAATTGCTTATCAAACAAATTGTTTTGAAAGCAAAAATTGAAAAAAAAACCATTGAAAATGGCAAAAAAAACCGGGTTGGACAAAAGAACTGCTAGTTTCTATAAGCTTAGAATCATAGATATGCGCGATCTGTGGTACGAGTTTGTCAACCAGGATCGGAAAATTCATGAAACCATTCTTACCACAAAGGTGGAATCCGAAAACGCCTATATAACAAAACAACACTTTGATGAAGTGGAGGTCAAATATTATGAATATATGGCGGAACTTGAAGAATCATAGGCTGCAGTCGAACAGCGCCAGAGGCCAATCAAAATTCGACAAATAATGTAGAACCGCAGTTCAAGCAGACCCAGTTGCCAAAAATAACACTGCCCAAATTCGATGGAGATTATAATTCGTGGAGGTCATTCTCCGACTTATTTAAATCACTTATCCACGACGATCTACAAATACAGTCCGTACAAAAATTACATTATTTAAAGGGATGTTTAACTGGTGATGCTGAGAAGGTATTGAAACATACTCCCATCACAAACCAAGACTATGAACCAGCTTGGAAAAAACTAAAGGAGCGTTATGAAAATACGCGAACCTTGGTTAACTTTCATCTGAAAAACTTGGTCAACCAGTCAAAAATTATCCTTGAGACAGGAAAGAGCCTAAAGACGTTAACCGATACAACCGAAGAGTGCTTGCAGCAGCTCAAGGCATTGAAGGTAGACACCACTCAATGGGATGCTCTGCTAATATATTTGCTGGTTTAACGTATAACGTTACGTCTTTGGGAAGAGGAACTAGGAGATAACCAAGATCTCCCAAAATTCGAAAAAATTTTAAATTTTTTGAACAAAAGGATTCTCGTTCTAGAATCCATTGGAAGCACTGAAGGTGCAAAACCAACTACCTCCAATATTAAAAGGGAATACGTTGGAGGCCACGTAGGTGCAAAATCAACTCCCTCTAGTATTAAAAGGGAAGGTATTCAATCATATCATACCACCCTCAACAATCATTGCCCTGCTTGTAAGGCAAAACACTACGTTGGAAATTGTTTAACATATTTAAACATGGATGTACCAACGCGTCAAAAAACAATCAAAGCAACGAACAGATGTATGAACTGCTTCTCAAACAAACATCCACACACTAAGTGTCGGAATAAAAATCGCTGCAAGGAATGTCAACAGCCACATCATACTACACTTCACGTCAGTGAATCTTCATCAAAGGATTCAATATCAGGAGAGGTTCACAGTAAGGTGGAAAAGACGAGCAATTTCCTTGCAACCGATAGTTATTACGCTTTACTGCCAACAGCGTTGGCAGCAGCGTTAGACCGCAATGGTCACTCCGTGGTTTTGCGATGCCTCCTCGATACAGGATCTCAAACACCATTTATTACGGAGTCTGCCTGCCAAAGGCTACAAATAAGTGGAATGCCCACATCAATTGAAGTAGTTGGTTTGAGCAAAAATCAAACGGCAAACTGCAACCGACAAGTGCAAATAAAACTTCAACCAATCAAAACAAAGAAACCTACATTAGAGGTAAAAATGTTCGTGTTAAAAACGATCACCGACTTATTGCCGGTCAAGGAAACGTCGACACACGAGTGGAAACATCTCCAGGACCGTGAGCTGGCAGATCCAATAACCGCTACAAAAAGTAGATATCCTTCGGATCCTTTCACGTATCCCTACCTCTTCTTCGTTTTTGGGTGTGGCTGCATAGTTCTGGGACAGTTAGGGGCAACCAAGGTTCCATCAGCCTATGGTTTACTCACCCAGCATTCTGCAAAAACATCCCGCGTAGGGTGATGATGCAAAACTGGTCGAGGCTAGACCGACAAAGGGACAGGCGATCACGGTCTCACACAAGACAATGGAAATGTCCGGTGTGAACACACACGAGATGACACAACACCACCATCAATGGTAGATGATAAATGCCTACCCAATAATTAACGTCACTTTGACAAAACTAGTATGGCCTTCTGCCCAACCTAAATTTACTATTTACTTTCAACTAAAGTTAAATTAATATTGACATCAAGGAAGAATCACTTAGAGTCGTGTTTCCGATTTTATTCTCACTTTTCTAACAATCTGGACGAAGGTGTACGGAAAGCATGTCGTACTTTCAAACTTAGCTTCTTCTGTTCTTCGTTCTCCGAGAAAATAACTTCTTGTATTTTAGTTTGGGCCGGTTTGGGCTGGGGACTTTGCGGGAATTAAATAATTTTTCGGAGTAAGTCTTTCTTAAGGGGTCCACTAGGCTACTGGTGATCACATCACCTGAACGCAAAGGACCGCGGGTAGTTGATTCGTGACATCTCACTCGCACATCCTAGCCTAATGGCGGAATGCTGCAGTAAAAGTGAGACCGAACAACACCACGCTTAAAGGTCTGACGAGGATGGCTGCATGGCCGATGCCGGATGGAGGAGAAAAACCCGCCATGTTGAGGGTCTCTTGACTTTTAGCGTGGAAAGTGGAAAGACATAGGAGAAAGCATCTAAGGAATTATTGCGATTATTTTCTTGGAGATTCGAGATTTTTCCTTTGATTTGGAGTTTGGAGATATATTGCTAAATGCTAAGCCGATTTTGCGGAAAATTCCAGTTGGGAATTTTTAGGAAGAGAAAAACCGAGATTAGAACGGAGAGGATATTTACTTTCCCGATATTGCGCGACTCACGACCTTATTCTTCTTTTACTTTACTATTACTTTTTCTTATTTCGGAAACTTTCCTTAATTAATTCTTATTTGTGTTCAAACGACACACCAATCTGTTTTGCTATTTTAACTTTCTAACTCTCTAAATAAAATAAAATAAAAATAAATAGGGTGGCGCAACAGAGCGAGGAGCCCCTGGGCCTAGCGCATTTCTCACAACCATGCCTTGTGAGGGAATGGAAGGTTTAACTCTCTAAACCTTTCTTTATTTCGAGAATTGACCTCCTGTCAACCTCGAAAGAAATTCTGTACTTTTCTTTTATGTTGAAAAGATTCTGGTTTTTAATCCAGGTTTCGATCACGATTTTCCAGATACCTTATTAATACAATAAAATTATTTAAACTTCCCTTTGGAAATTCAAACACATCTTCTTTTTTTCCCTAACTTCATCAAGGTTTGGAAATTTTCCCCATCAAAAATTTTCTGGCACGCACAATTTCTAGGACACCCTGTCCTCTAAATTGATCACCTCTAAAAATTCACTATAATTCGATTAATCGTCCCTTTTATTAATTTACCTGACCTACCTTACACAATTATTAATTGAATCATCGAACACACCCAGCTGAGCTAGTCACGGTAGCAGCATACATCTGTTGCTGGATGCACCACTTTTTACTTGCGATTATAGGTTTTATAAGGCAAGTCTTGCAATCGTGCAGAAAAAAAATTTTGAGATAACAATCAAACATGACATTACGATGATAGAGAATACGAAAAAAGTGGGTCCTGCAACTCTGTCTGTCTGTCTGTCTGCCTGTGTGTCTGTCTGTCTGTGTGTCTGTCTGTCTGTCTGTCTGTCTGTCTGTATATGGATCTACAGCCTGAACCAATGAACCGATTTTCTTCAAAATTTGCAGTTAGGGTCTATGGAGCATCCTACAGAGGGGTTTTTGGAATTGGGTCTCTAGGTCTTGAAATAACGGTACCTGCCATACAACCGATATGATAATATTTATTTTTCTCGAAAACGGCTCCAACGATTTCGATAAAATTTTGTGTGAAGGATTAATTTAAGATTGTTTTTCTTATGATGTAAAAAAAAATTTTGGGAAAGGCCTAAAAACGGTACCTCCCATAGTACCGTTTTTTTTTAAAACCACTTTCTCGTTAATGGCTTACACGATCTTGACGAAATTTTGGATTTAAGAATTCGTAAGCTGTTAAAGAAAGACTGCATATCAATATTTAAAAAACTTAGTTTTGGAAATTTTTATAAATTTGTTTAAAAAATTTTGATTTTTGAAAGTAACTTCGAAACCATAACTTTTATTTTTTTCAAATTTTTTGTCAAAATAAGTCCTGTTAAGATCTAGAACTTTGCATACTCGACTTTTAAAAAACAGTTTTTAAAAAAAAGTGAAAAATAAAAAACCGTTTTTTGGGAAAACTGCTCAAACGATTTTGATTAATTTTTCATCATTCATGTGTATTAGTGATTGCAATAGAATGGCGTTTTTAGATTTTTGCTTGAAACCTTTGGAATATTTAATTTAATTTTTTCATTATTTTGCGTGATTTAATTCAATTTCCATAATTAATGTGTAGTTGGCAACCCTGTACCACAAAATATATTATGAAGAGCTAATACCAAAACCTTTAACTCAGCCTTTAGATTTTGATATCGTATTTAGAACACAATCGCAAGTTCGTGCGACCCAGTCGTGCCCATTTTTTTTCCTTGCCGGCATATCTCCTAATCTTTCTGACATTTGACATTCTTTTCGCACGCCGCATTTGACATTCTTTTCGCACTTTAGACTAATTTCATTTGTTTTGTTTGTACGCGGTATTCAAGTTTCGTATTCATCATAAATTTAGTTTGTTTAATAGAATGTAATATAATATAATTAATACCCTCAAAGAAGGAAGTGTCGGCGAAAAAAAAGGTGCAACAGGGATAGAACGTAGTTCTTAGAAAATTTAGTAGGTACATAGTTTATTATTTGCAGCTTTATCTGGTTTTTCTTAAAGTATAAATTAATCGATGTGTAGGGTTGAGGTCACTCTACTATTTACATACATAATCCCTGCTACTGCAATTTTAAATCCTGAAAAATCCGCTGATAATGATAAATATAATTAATAAATTAGTAAATAGTACCTTAACATCAGTAACTATTAATTAAGGACGTCAGAACCGAGTGCATTAGATACTGAACCTCAATAAAAATTTACTAAAAAAATTACTTTAATTTAGTGATGAATCATGAATCCATTCAAAAATATTAAAAATGTCAGTGAAAGTTTTTTTAATTCTGAAATGTTCAAATACTTTGTATTTTTATAGGAGCAAGAACAAGGCGCTGTAGATTCTACAGAGAACGTTTGCTGTATTTGCGAACTAGGTGAAAATATAAATGTTCCAAGTACCTCAACTCAAGTTCAGGAAAAATTGACTGAAGTGACTCGGGGACTGTCAACATTGAGAACAACAGCAATACATTTGAAAAATAATGAACTTCTTGATTTTCTTAATAGCGGAAAAAAAGTATTTGTTCATTCTAGTTGTCGAAAACGCTTTACAGAGTAAAGGAAAAAATAGTTTTATTAAAGTCTTTGATGATAGTCTAAAATTACATACATAAGCTGAAAATTTTATGGTTGAAGAGCAAAATGAAGAAGTGCTTTTTGATGGTGGTATTGATTGTATTCTAACAATGTATGGTGCTAAAACTGCCAAATGCTTGAATGAACTGCGATATAAATATTTCATGGCATTTGTTGCGGCAGCACTGAACTTATCTGATGTCAAACTATTTTTTCACTCATTTAAAACTCTCTTAAATTACACCTACACTCACATTCATATTGAAAATTATATAAGCTATAACAGAATTTATGTATTCAACGTTTCTCATTTCTCTCTATTTAAAGACCAGTTGTAATTAAATTTCTTTCACTTCTGTCACGATCACAGTCAAATACATTTGTCAATTTTTGCATTAAAACTTTATTCGTTTTCATTTTGAACAAAGGTGGTTCAAACCAGAACCTCCTCGAAACAGCATTAGCTTAAAAAAATAAAAGCCTACAACTTAATTCCTTACCTCCGACAGAAGACGCAGAAAGACAACATATTAAAAGAGTCTACTTACAAGTTCAGCCTGAAGAATGGGGTTGGCGAAAAGAGAATTATTTAAAACGAATCAAAATGACACAACCAGCAGCACCTGACAACGTTTTAAAATTAATATTGCGGTTCAGCATCAGCGTGTGGCTACAGAAAAAGTGGTCTTCATTGCTCACCAGCCAACCCACCACTTGAAGAAGATGAAGAAGTCGCTGAGACGCGAAATGAGAATGAAAATTAAATGTAATTTTCTTTGTGTATAAAATAATGAATTTTCTATGGTCAATAAAAAATTTATATTTTGGTCCACAAATAAATTCCATGTCATTACTACACAGAACAAACTTATGGGTAATTGTTTATAACAATCATTAATATATTTACAAGTTTGTAATGGATATTGTATAGCAGAAATTTTTTTTGTGCATAAATATCACAGATATTTGTTAAGGGGGAACGCTGGTCTAGAGCGTGAAAATTGAGCATAATTTATGAATTTTTTGTGACTCAAAAAAAAGATCAATCGAAAATCTGTGAAAGACTTTTGTTGAGAAAAGGCACTGCATTTATTATTATCCTAACTAATATTATAAATGTGAAAGTCACTCTGTCTGTCCGGCTTTCTATGTTACCGTCTCCCGCCCAAACCACTGAACCGATTTAAATAAAATTTGATACAGAGATAGTCTAAAACTTGAGGAAGGACATAGGCTATATATTTTATCCCTAAATTCCCACGGGAACGGGAACGTATACGGGAACTTAGAAACTACAACACTGATTTCAAATTTTTCCACCGATAGAATGTTTCACTACCCCAGATTAACATAAACTTTAATTCATCCACTTATTCCTACGGGAACGGGAGTCCTTACTTATATAATAAGTGTGAAAGTAGCTCTGTCTGTCCGTCGTTCTATGTTACCATCTCCTGACCAAACTAATAAGCCGATTTAAATGAAATTTTGTACAAGGATTGTTCATAACCTGAGAAAGGATATAGGCTTTATATTTTTCCCTATATTCCCACGGGAGCAGGAACGTATACGGGAACTTTTACACTACAGCACCGATTTCAAAAATTCTTCCACCGTTGGAATGCTCCATAATCCCGGAGTAACATTAACTTCAACTCATCCACATATTCCAACGAAAACGGTCACCATATTCCCACGGGAACGTGAGTCTTAACTAATATTGAAAATGCGAATGTAGCTATGCCGGTATGTTTTTCGTATGTCTCTCGTTCAAACTGCTAAACAGATTTTATTAAATTAACTACAGAGATGGTCTAGAACATGCGGAAGGATAAAGACTATATATTTATCCTTATATTCCCACGGGAAGGGAAATGGAAATTCAAAAACTATGGTCTCAAAAGTATTTTTAACATGGGGATGAATGTTTTTTTTGGAAATACCGCCATTTTTAAGGCTAGAAGTTTCAAAAAAATGTTTAATGCTCTTAACTAGATATAAATCCTAACTAATATTATAAATGTGAAAGTCACTCTGTCTGTCCGGCTTTCTATGTTACCGTCTCCCGCCCAAACCAATGAACCGATTTTAATAAAATTTGATACAGAGATAGTCTAAAACTTGAGGAAGGACATAGGCTATATATTTTATCCCTAAATTCCCACGGGAACGGGAACGTATACGGGAACTTAGAAACTACAACACTGATTTCAAATTTTTCCACCGATAGAATGTTTCACTATCCCAGAGTAACATTAACTTTAATTCATCCACTTATTCCTACGGGAACGGGAGTCCTTACTTATATAATAAGTGTGAAAGTAGC
Organism: Melanostoma scalare; assembly: GCA_949752695.1. Lineage (NCBI taxonomy): Eukaryota > Metazoa > Arthropoda > Insecta > Diptera > Syrphidae > Melanostoma > Melanostoma scalare. The sequence continues at coordinate 77,695,357 of OX456985.1, read as the reverse complement.
TCTGTCTGTCCGTCGTTTTATGTTACCATCTCTTGCCCAAACTACTAAACCGATTTAAATGAAATTTTGTACAATGATTGTTCTGAACTTAAGGACGGACATAGGCTTTATTTCATTCGAATATTCCCACGGGAACCGGTCCTCACTATTATTATAAATACAAAAATAGCTCTGTCTGTTCACCTGTCTATGTTACCATCTCCCGCTCAAACTAATGAACAGATTAAAATGAATTTTTGTGCAAAAATTGTTCAGAACCTGAGGAAGGACAAAGGCTATATATTTTTTCCCAATATTCCCACGGGAACGGGAACGTATAGGGGAACTTAGAAACTACAACACCGATTTGAAAATTTTTCCAACGTTAGAATGCTACACTATCCCTGAGTAACATAAACTTTAATTCATCTTCATATTCCTACGGGAACGGGAGTCCTTACTTATATAATAAGTGTGAAAGTCCGTCGTTCTATGTTACCATCTCCCGCCCAAACTACTTAACCGATTTAAATGAAATTTTGTACAAAGATTGTTCATAACCTGAGAAAGGATATAGGCTTTATATTTTTCCCTATATTCCCACGGGAGCAGGAACGTATACGGGAACTTTTACACTACAGCACCGATTTCAAAAATTCTTCCACCGTTGGAATGCTCCATAATCCCGGAGTAACATTAACTTCAACTCATCCACATATTCCCACGAAAACGGTCACCATATTCCCACGGGAACGTGAGTCTTAACTAATATTGAAAATGCGAATGTAGCTATGCCGGTATGTTTTTCGTATGTCTCTCGTTCAAACTGCTAAACAGATTTTATTAAATTAACTACAGAGATGGTCTAGAACATGCGGAAGGATAAAGACTATATATTTATCCTTATATTCCCACGGGAAGGGAAATGGAAATTCAAAAACTATGGTCTCAAAAGTATTTTTAACATGGGGATGAATGTTTTTTTTGGAAATACCGCCATTTTTAAGGCTAGAAGTTTCAAAAAAATGTTTAATGCTCTTAACTAGATATAAATCCTAACTAATATTATAAATGTGAAAGTCACTCTGTCTGTCCGACTTTCTATGTTACCGTGCCCCGCCCAAACTACTAAACTGATTGATATGAAATTTTGTACAGCAATAGTCTAGAACCTGAAGAAGGACATAGGCTATATATTTTATCCCTAAATTTCCACGGGAACGGGAACGTATACGGGAACCTAGATGCTACAGCACTGATTTCAATAATTCTTCTACCGTTTGAATGCTACACTATCGCTGAGTAACATAAACTGTAAGTCATCCCCATATTCCTACGGGAACGGTCACCATATTCCCACGGAAATGGGAGTCTTTACTAATATCATAAGTCTGAAATGAAATCTATCTTTCTATTTTTATTTGTTATCAAAAACCGCCCAAACTATTAAACCTATTTATATGAATTTTGGTACAGAGATATAGTCTTGAGCATGAAAATGGACATAGGCTATACATATATGTTATCCCTGTATTCCCACAAGAATGCAAACGTAAACGGAAACCTAGAAACTACTGAACTTATTTCAAGAATTATTTCCCCGTTAGAATGTTACACTATCTCAAAGTAACATTAACTTTAATTTATCCCCGTATTCCCATGGGAACGGAAGTACTTACTAACATTATAAATCCGAGATCAGCTCCGTCTGTCTGTTTTACTTTGTTACCATCTACCGGCCGAGCTATTGAACCTATTTGTATGAATTTTGGTGCAGAGATAGTCTTGAGCCAGAAGAAGGACATGGGCTGTGTTTGTTTTCCCAATATTCCTACGGAAACGGCAACGTAAACGGGAGCCTTGAAGCTACTGGACCGATTTCAAAAGATCTTTCACCTTAAGGTGATTTCTGTCAAATTGTCGGTTACACAGTTGACCTGAGAATGTCTATCTTGATCTTCAAATGAATATTGGCAATCGGTAATGACTGTGTGTATAGTCGACTTCGTGTATAGTCGACTAATGAGATAGTTAACCATATCAACTAATAAATTATGTGTATTGGGGATGTTGTCGAATGTCTATCAGTAGACAATATTATGGACACTGAGAAAGTCACACCATACCCTATAGAGTTTCTCAATTCCTTAAAATTATCAGCAGTGGCTGCAAGTTGGTTTTCCAGTGCCAATAATGAGTAATCTAGAACTGTACAGTGTACACAGCAACAAATTACACATCTGGGATGCGGCATTATAAAAGTTTTAATAATGACTGGAACAGCATAACTTGAAAACTATTGATTCACCGTATTTCTTAGATTCCCACTGATTATTTATTTCAGTTTAAAAGAGTGTATCAAACTCGCAAAATCTTTTTATTTGACAAAAGATGGAAAAAGTAAGAACGTCAAACGTCGTGTGCAAAAAAGTACTCAAATAAAATAATATAACAATAGTTTACTAAAACACATAAAAAATTTAATTGCTGCCGAAAGTCACTATTCCACGCGGACGAAGTCGCGGGCACAGCTAGTATTATATATTTTGATTTAATTTTGTTTAATTTAATTTTGAAACTGATTGACCAAACATTTTTGTATTTACCCTATGATTTGTTGGTCGCTTATCTCAATTCTAAGCATAATCAAATTCTATTGTTGCCGACACAGTTGCTGAAGCCGTTGGTTATTGCGAGACCAGTTTACTGCAATGTTAATGCAGATAAGCTTACCTTTGGTAACATAATGCATTGTAATCTGTATGGTCGATGGCTACTGATGAGAGATTTATTCTTCACTTCGTAGCAAACCATCAAACCAGTCAGTCGAACCAATAAATTAATAAATTGTCTTGTTAAGATTGATAAGTTCAGAATAAAGTTAAAATATTATAACGTTTTAAAAAATTGAGTTTTTTCTTATTTTCGAGTTTAATTCATTCTACAGGGTGTCCGGTAATTCGTGTATTATCCTTTGGGGTGTGATTCTTTGTCATATTCTAAGAAAAAAATTGTTATACAGCCAAGTCCGTTTCTCAACTTTGACATCACTTTTTGACAATTTATAAAAACGCTAACTTTGGTGTACCCTGACCTGTATTAAACTCGATATCTCTGTCAATACTGATGATAGAGACCTTATTTTAGACTTAATTTTTTGTTGAAATAACGACCTTTAAGACTGTATTTAAGTTGAGCTTCAATAGGTTTAGGGTTGCTAGATTTTCAATTTTAAATGGTGTTCAAATTTTCTTCCCGAAACAAAGTTTTGACCTTGAGGTCATTTTTTTTCAGAAAATGCCTGTTAAATATAGAGTTTCTTTATTTTTTACAGATGAATAAAACAATAATGAAAAAAAAAACTTAGTAATAAGTGCCCTCAAAAACTTATACATTTTATGATACTTAAAAAAATACCAAACTGGTAAAATTTAAAAAAAAAATAAAAAAAATTTTTAGCTTTAAGGTTTGTTTGAATAAAACAATAATATGGGCACTTTTAGTAGTTTTTTATGTTTTTTATACAAAAATAATTATAACAAGTGCTAAGAGTGCCCTCCTTCGTTCAATTGTTTGCAATATAATTTAATTTAAATGGACGATAAAATAAATAAAATTGCAAGTGGTGTTTTTAAGACAATTACTAAAGGAAAGGAAATATTCTCGAGTAAGGGCCCCCATAACAGCCGAGTTTGATGGAATTCAATGGGGGAATAACTTTATGGTATGGGCGAGCTGCTGTGATTGGCTTTGTTCCTTGTTGGTCAGTTTTACATATAATAAAAAATAAAAGGGAAAGGATTAAGGATTTTGTTTTTTGTTATATGTTTAGCGAAATGTGACGCCTACGCCTATGTTTTGTTTTAGTGTATGCAATTATGCATGCATTGTTTTGTTTTGTGATTGGTGTAGGATAGGAAAAGGAAAAGGAATGTAAATAGGAAATAATTTGCACGTATTTTGAAGATTTTGTTTTTAAATGTGTGGTGTAAAACAGAAAACACCATGTTATAGGTATATGCTTCTTCTTAGATTGGCGTCGTTTGAATTTTGAAACGCAAACATTTTCTGTTCTTTTTCTAAGTTCAAACGAGAAACACCTAACAGTCAAGACTCAAGAGTTAATCAGTGACGTGAAAGTGTTAAAGTTAAAAGTGATAAGTGATATCAGTGATAGTATAAAATGGCACCCACGTGAAAAAAATCAGTTTTTTGTGGAATTTTTTCATTGCCATAGATGAAAGCTTTGCCAAGTGCAATTTGTGTAAAACGATGTTGTCGTACAAGACAAGTATAAGTAATTTAAAGAGGCACATGAAGCACAAGCACCCTACCGTGTCCATAGTTGAAAGTGCTAATTTTAGTTTACAAGCGCCAGAACCACAGCACCATGAAAATGAGGTAAGTTATATCTCTATTCTATTTTGCTTTTTAGTTTTCACTATTTGATAGTTGCATAAATTTTTTTTAGGGGGGTGTAATGTTAATTTGGCCAAAAATCTCCAAATTTCCAAAAATCATGGAAATAGAAACAAAAAAGTGAAGATATACATATGAACAAAATTTTAAAATACACTTTTTTCCAATTTGCAACACGGGCTTTTAAAACTAAGTATGCAGTCTTATAGTGCAAACCTTCTTTTAATGAAAGCTTAAGTTAGAAGTGGAAGCCTCTTTTGCAAATTAGAAAAAATGGGTTTAAATATTTAATACATATTTGTTCGCTTTTTTGTTTCTTTTTCCATGATTTTTGTTTTTGATACTAACAAAATACGTTCTTATTATCTACGGACTCTGATCAATCGATGACATATTGCGACTTTGCGGAATTTAATGCGAAAATATTTTCATTGCACTTTTAATCGACCTCGAAATCACATTCCCCGTCGCCCCATTCCCCGGTTTTACACCCATAGACTCTCGAATACTCATAACCTCGTCAATTTTACTCCGATTGACTTGAAATTTTAACACAATATTCTTGTGATTAATGCAATCAACTAAGAAAAATTGAAAACAAAATTAAAATACCTTACCCTCCCTTAAAATTGTTGTCTTTTTTTTCTCGAAAATAGGATAGTACACATTCACAGATACACATAGTGTTTTCTTATTCAGCAAGGTCAAATTGGGAAAGCTTGGACATAGGTATATTCTGAGAATTTCGAGGAAAGTTATATAATAATACAATGATTGTTGCAAATGTAACTATAATTATAATTGTAGTTACTGTTATAATTATAATTATAACTGTAGTTATTATTATTGTTATTATTGTTATTAATATCATCATCATCTTTATTATTAAAACCATTGTCCAGTTTAACCTTACTGAATAAGGAGAAAAAGGTCTCCACAAAATTTAAAAAAATACTTTTTTACAGGATATTCAGCTACAGCCATCGACAAGTACCGTCTCATGTCCTGGTACTTCTGGCTCTGGGAGTTTCTTTACAAGAAATATTCGTCAGGAATCAGACTCTGGGTGATATTCAAGCCACAAGCTCGGCTCCACTCTCCCTAAATGCAGATCTTACAGTTCGTACTGCGTCTGTAAGCCAAGGCATTCGGCTACGCCAAAGCAATTTGTTGAGCTTTATCCGAAAGCGAGTCACCAACTGAAAAAAAGTGATTGACGCAAAATTGCTCCGGCTTTTCACAGACACATACCAGCCATTCCGCATTGTAGAAGAATCCGCATTCAGAGAGTTTGTTGCAGCCCTAGACCCAACATATGAGCTACCGAATAGGCACACAATCTCAAGAACGCTGATTCCTGCGCTTTATGAGCAGTGTGTGTCAGAAACACGTGATGCAATGAAAAGTTCACGGATGGTATGCATAACAACAGACTGCTAAACATCCATCAATATGGACAGCTATATGGCTGTTACAGTTCACTTTTTGGATGAGAACTTTAAGCCTACGTCTCTACTTTTAGAAGGTGCAAGTTTGCCTGTCCATCATACGGCTATAAACCTTGCCAAGGAGCTAGATAGGGTTCTGTCGGACTGGAAGCTCAAAAACAAAGTCATATTGGTGGTGTCCGATAATGCTGCAAATATCAAAGCAGCGATTTGCAGTGAATTGAAGCTAAAATATTTTGGACGTTTCGCGCATACCATCAATCTCATGGTGAACGATGGATTAAAGGAAGAGAAAATTGTGCGCACTCTCACCAAATTAAAAAATATTGTCGGTCATTTCAAGAGGAGCTACACCGCGACCCCAAAACTTCTGGCCTACCAGAAGGCAAACCAATCCCTTTGAAACTGTTACAGGACGTATCGACGCGTTGGAACTCAACATTTTATATGTTGGAAAGGTTCGTTGAGGTGAAGGATGCAGTTAAGTCAACTATGGCCTTAACTGACATGGAAGCTACCAGATATCTATTGGTTAAGGAGTGGATTGTAATTCGGGAACTCTGTGAAGTGCTAGACCTATGGAGACCGTTACCCTGATCAAATCTGGAGAGCAATACCTTACTGCTTCTCTGGTCATTCCGCTTTCCAACGGCCTACACAATGTGTATAAGGGTTACACTAGCAAACCCTATGCCCAATGTTTAAAAAATGTGGTTACCAGAATCAACGGATTTTTGGCTGAAAGGTTCCATTTTGTTTCATCATTGTGAGCGTGAGACTGTATACGGCTTGTTTTTCAGGGGATGATTCGAGCGCAAGTGATTGCACTCACGCAGTTCTCTGTTATTGTCCTCAAGATAAAAGAAATCTCTAATCTTTGGATTTATACTTGAGCTCCGGAAACTTGAGTTTCACTATTTTCATTTAAATACATTTCTATTCTTCCTAGAGTTCGACCTGAACACTTTTCCTTTTCCTTCCTATCTACATACAGAAACTAAAATTTTCAAACTTCTCCTAACATTTTTCTTCCGCCATCCTCGGTAATTTTAATTAAAATATTTACTTATTTCCTCTTTGGAATGTTATGACTTGTCCCCAAGAAATTATATTTTTCCTTTGTGCTAGCGGTAATGGCATTGCATTTTATGTAAATGCTCGCACGTACATAACACTTTTTTCCTTTTCTAGCGCTGGAACTTTCCTTTCTAATCCTTTAGAATATTCCTCAGTTCTTCCTAGAAATTTGGTTATGTTGTTATGTGATCGACGCGTCACTGTACTCGCCCTGGTCATCACATTTTTCCTAATAAATTGTTTTAAAATAAAATTTAATTCAAGCACTTTCTAGTGTGATTCTCTTGATATCTAAAGGGTAGGTAGTTCTTACGCACTTCCTAACCCTACAATCACATGCCACTAAATTAATGCACGTAATATTTTGTTTACTTAATTTCTTTTCTTTTTTCCATATTGAACAACATTTTGTTCACAGTGCAGCTCCGCAGAGTACATAAAAAATCTAAAAAAATCTGTCTATTGAGACGCGGTGGTTATAAACTAAAAGAAAACGCTGCGCAATTCAGCACGTCAGCGCATCAATATATAAATGAATACCAATATACATATAGACAACTAGCTAGCGAGATTTTAGTTGAGTTGTAAGGCACCGAATAGTTTGTTTATTTTATTAAATGAATATTTTTTTTCAAAATAGTTTTTGTTTGTGAGCTGCAAATATCCCTAAGTGCAGTTTTTCACCACTTACAAACAATCTGTCTACGTGATTTCATTTTTGTGCTCCTGCGTAAATTCGTTTGTAGAATTTCTTTCTTTAAGTACTTCCTAGCGCTGGCGCTGGTTCTATTATTGCTTACATTTTGCACTCCGATTTTTTTCGCTACTGACTCAAAGGACTATAATGTATATTACTTTCGATAATACAAAACACGGTACGAGTTTTATTGTGGGAAAAATATATATATAAAAAAATCACTTTCTTTTTTCCGGTTTAAACTTTAAACGCAAGAAATACATGACTTGCCTATCTGATGGACAGAACAAGACTAAAAAACTTAAACTACCCTTGTCTCTTATTCTAATGGATATAAATCAAAGAGAGACATAAATAACTACTCCATAGTCCATAGTTCTAGGACTCTTCAAAACACGAATGGTTTGGGTTGCCAATTGCCATTCTTAACAGAGCAGTTTAACATTCACCTGTGCTGGATGCATATAGACATTCCAGGAAACTGCAAAGCAGCTCAACTCGCCAGAAGCGGAACACTTCTTCCCTTCTCACAATAGACAATAGTCAATCGCTGCAATGAACAAGCTCAAAAGATGTACAACATAACTACATCCCGCACCACGCACCTTACACCAATGGTGGCTATGGCTGCACTGAATTTAGAATAAATTAAAATTGAATATTTTTTCCAGAGATCTAGAAATTTATTTTATTTTATTCGAATTCAATTTAATTTTTCAAAAATTCTATTTTATTAGTCAAAGCAAATTGTGGAAATTAAAGGAAATAAAAAACTCAGAGCTTTTTTTTAAATAATTTCTATGCATTTATTTTTTCAGGCATTTTAATTAATTTATATTTTTTGGTCGGTAGCTGTAGTAGTGTGTAAAATGTCAACCACAACCAGACTTCGGCGCAGGTGCATTTTAGGCTTTGAGTGAATGTCACATGAGTTAAATTTAGACACTAGCGTCTTGAATAAGATGTGATCAAATTTAAGTAAGTAAATGGGTTAAAATTTAACGTTTGCCAAGAAAGAGAGTGACGGAGCTGGGGATGATGCTCCAACAAAGGAGGATTAAATGAAAATTTTAAGATGTTTCAAGAATATGCAATATCGAAACATAGTTGCCATCCTCCGTTCCTCATCGAACCTCGAGATCATTGGGTGGAGTTTTGTTGAATTTTAAAAACACTTTACGATTTTTTATTTTCGGTCCAATAGAGTCTATTGTTAAAACAAACGTTGATATTTCAAAATAATTGATAGAATTAGCCAATTTGTTGCACCTTTTTCTTCACCGGCATTTCCTTCTTATATTGGGGGTATCAATTAAATTAGATTTTAATAATTAAACAAGCTAAATTTATGATGAATACGAAACTCGAAAACCGCGTACAAACAAAACAAATGAAATTAATCTAAAATTAATCACAGCTGACTGACTTGCGACAAAAATGTGAAATGAACACGAACGAATGACAGATGGAAGATCCGGCAAGAAAACAATGGTGCATCCAACAACAAAATGTATGCTGCCACCGCGACTAGCTCAGCTGGGTGTGTTCGATGATTTAATTAATAATTGTGTAAGGTAGGTCAGGTAAATTAACAAAAGGGACGATTAATCGAATTATAGTGTATTTATAGAGGTGATCAATTTAGAGAACAGGGTGTCCTAGAAATTGTGCGTGCCAGAAAATTTTTGATGGGGAAAATTTCCAAACCTTGACGAAGTTAGAGAAAAAAAAGAAGATGTGTTTGAATTTCCAAAGGGAAGTTTAAATAATTTTATTGTATTAATAAGGTATCTGGAAAACCGTGATCGAAACCTGGATTAAGAACCAGAATCTTTTCAACATAAAAGAAAAGTACAGAATTTCTTTCGAGGTTGACAGGAGGTTAATTCTCGAAATAAAGAAAGGTTTAGAGAGTTAAAAAGTTAAAATAGCAAAACAGATTGGTGTGTCGTTTGAACACAAAGAAGAATTATTTAAGGCAAGTTTCCGAAATAAGAAAAAGTAATAGTAATGTAAAAGAAGAATAGGGTCGCGAGTCCCGCAATCTCGGGAAAGAAAACGGTAGGACAACGAAGGCCTAGCGGATCTAAGTTTTTGCCCAAATAAGGCGACTCTAAAAATGTTCGGAAAACCCTTGAAACTGAAGGATTTTTCGAAACAAAAAAAAACTATGAAACAAAATATTTAGCTTCTCTCCTGATATGTCACTATCCTGACTATCCTGAACTCCGTAAAGAAATATCTTCTCCGTATACCCCCAAGTTTTTTTCCCAACTGGAATTTAACCTCTCCGTAAGTTTAGGTAATATCGCCAAACAGAAAATTCTCGTTTCTCAAACAAATATCGCTATAATTTTTCGGGAGCTTTCTTCTAGATCTTTCTTCTTTCCTAGCCAAAAGTCAAGAGACTCTTCCGTAAATTTCACACCCCACTTTCCCACACGTTCCACTCTTCTCTCATACCTTTCGTACATGCTATGATTCCCTACCATTCTATCCTAACTTTCCAATCTATTTTCCCTAACCATTCTATGTTCTCGCTCAGTTCTGTTATCTCTTGCCATTCTCTCTTCCCTCGCCATTCGTTCTCGCTCTAACTCTTTCCAACTCTCTAATCCTCAACTCACTCGCACTTTCAACACTTCTTTCCTCATTCATGCGCATCGCAGCCATTCTCTCAACAACCGCATTATTTTCACTGTTATTTTCACCCTTGCCTTTGAATTTTTTAAATTTGAACAACCAGCAACTTGCAATGGGCTTACGCTCACCGAACGGCCACCTGAAACTCCTGACCTTACATTCTTCTTTGGGGATACATCCTCCAAATCACTGTCCCCACTATCACCCAAAAGCACTCCTAATAAAAGCAACAATTCATTTTTCAACTCACTCTGTACCTCTTCATTATCATCATTCTCACACACTGCCCTGCCAATACGGCCTAACGCCTACTCAATCTTTGTTACTATCTTAACACATTCAAACGATTTCGGATCTTTTAGAGGATCCTTCAATAACACCTTAATCTCTTCGACTTTCATCTTCACAGCCTCACTGTCTTCCTCGAAACTAAATGGGTAACTCTTTGAGTTTTCGAACGAACCCCTTGAGGATCTGAAGGCTTTCCTCATCACCTCAACCGTACTAACTTTCAATCCCCGAATTTGCATCTCATACGCAAGTTCATCCTGAGCCAACCGACCAATATTCATCTTCACTCAATAATATATTTTTTCTCAATAGCAGAAAAAAAGAACACACCTTTTAATAATTACAACTCTTCAAGTAACGAAATCAGAATACTCAACTTAAAACAAACCGATATCCACTAAGAAATACCACCAAAACAATTAACTCTTCAATTCTTTAACAACCTATTCAAAAATCCAATAGCTCGATTGCAAAACAAAATTAAAAAAAAACTGGTTAAAACTTTTCCAAAAGAAAAACTTTACACCACAACTCACAATCTCTATTTCAAAATCCAATAAATAGCTCGATTGCCAAACAAAATTAAAAATTAAAAAAAACACCCTGTTCTTGAAAGGCACACAAAAGATATCAAAAACACTTTATCCTCAAAAAAAATTAACTTAATTATAGAAAAAAAAATATCAAATTACAAAACACCCTTTTCCAAAAACTTTTACAAAAAAAATTCACCACAACTCACAAACTCAAATTCAAACAATCTCTGACTTTTCAAATATAATATTCAGATGAACTGCACCACAAAATTATTTCAATCGAAAAACAATTCAAATTCACAAAAAAGTTTGAGAAACCCTGGGTTTCGCACACACAACAAGTTAGGTTCTAGTAATGTAATGCAACACTGTACATACAAGGTAAAAAAAAACAAAACCGAAGGCCAAGTAACCGGCAATATTAAAATCAAAGTCACTCTAATTCTATGTAAGTATGTTTGTAAATATGTATGCCCGAACGAATAAAGATTTGTAAAATCGTAGGTAAATTGATCTTAATAATCTACGTTTAATAAAAAACACCAGAAGGAATATCAAATGAAAATTATGTGTACCACAAATGTACTGGATACAAAAAAAACTAAACTCCGGTACGCTGTACACAATTGATGCACAACACAAGGTATGTTGTATATACATAATTATATATAAAAAGGGCAAATGAATATGGATTTAATTAAATAAATGATAAGTAATACAATAAGGATAAAATCAAAAGCAAAAGAAACCTTACTTGATGGTATACAAATACAACTGAATGTATGTATACTTTTGCCACACGCACTTTTCACAGAAAAAACACTTCAAAGGTTACAGCTTACAGCCAGATGATATGAATATGTTGTTCTTTGTTGAAACCTGTAGGAAAAGAAAAACGCACGAATGAATTGTTCACAAAACTAGTAAATCTCATACAAAATCACCACAAATCACAAGCCCGACACGTTGGGTGCCAATTTGTTAAGAATAATGTTTCTTCTTTGCCAACATTACCCTTATATGCGCCCACGCCCGCCCACGGAAGAGAAAAACGACAATTCCAAAGACTGTTGCTACGAGCTCCTCGAAGAAACTTATGAGCAGTGACCTAGACACGACGCGACGTGAAAATCGTTCTTGGCGATTTTAACGCAAAACTAGGGAAGGAGGACAACTTTGGAGATACAATCAGTAAACATAGCCTCCATGACAAAACCTCCGAAAACGGACTGAGGCTAATCGATTTTGCTGCGGGGCTAAATCTGGTTGTAGTAGTACACGCTTCCCGCATCTCAAAATTCATAAAGGTTAATGGCGATCCCCAGATCAATCAACCGTCAACCAAATTGACCATGTTGCGATCGACGCTAGGCACTCTTCCAGTGTGTTAGATGTCCGAACTTTTCTATGGGCCAACTTTGACTCGGACCACTACCTTGTTGAAGTCAAGGTACGAATGAGGATATCTTGTTCACGACCTGCACGAACTAACGCTGTGAAGAGAAATGACGTCGGAAAGCTACAATCCCAAGAGATTGTCAATGCCTTTTCCAATCGAGTGTCCCTTCAATTATCCTTCAATCCCATGCCGTCAGCATTAAGCATTGAAGACCAGTGGCAGTAATGCCAAGAAGCCATCAGAACCGCTGCCTCTGATGTTCTGGGCTTCAATCGACCCCCAAAACGAGACCCATGGTTCGTTGAAGAATGCAGGCAGGCAAATGCAGCCAAACAAAAAGCACGACAAATGCTGATTCAAAAACGAACAAGGGCTGCTTACGATCAGTATAATGAGATTTACAAGGAGAAAAGAAGGGAAGAACACCGAATTCTCAAAAAGAAAAAAAAGCAGCATGAGAAACGCTCGTTTGAGGAAATAGAGAGGTGCCATGACAGGAACGAGATTCGGAAGTTTTACCAAAAGGTAAAAAGATCTTGCCAGGGTGGCAAGCCCCGAACTCAAGCCTGTAAAGACCAGCAGGGAAACATAGTTGTAGAGTCACACTCGCTACTGAGGATCTGGAAAGATCACTTCTGCAGACTGCTTAACGGCGATGAGAACACAAATTCCGCTGTCAGGCAGATTGCCCCATTCAGCTTGAACGATGATCAAGAATGCCGTCCTCCCGACCTAAAAGAAGTTAAGCTTCCCATATGCAAAATCAAATCAAATAAGACTGGAGGTGCAGATGGCCTTGATGCCGAACTGTCTCGTACAGATGCTGGTTACTGTAATGTCTCTTGCGCTAGTGGTTGAAAGTGAGGCCGGTGCAGAGTCTCAGAATCTTCCTTTCGAAAATTAGCAGATCCTTCATCGCGGTCTTCGAGATGGCGAACCAAACTGGGCTTCCGTAGTTGATGACAGGTCTCAGCAGCTGCTTGTACATCAGTAATTTTGTTGGCTGACTTTGTCCTGTCCCTCTCCTCAGCAAAGGGTAGATACAGTCGGTGTTGCGAGCAGAACGGACGGTTCTGCAAAACTCCTTACCCATCCTATTCACATCCCGATTCCTTTTACCTACCCCATCTTACACCTGGATTGTCATCGATCGTGTCGAGCCAGCAGGTTGGCTGGAGACTCACACGCAACAGTGTGTATAAAGACAGAGGGAGTCTGTCTGAATTATCAAAAACACAAACCAACACTAACCATATCGCATTACATCACATACACAAACCACACGGAGAAACAATTATGAAATCTGAACTAAACGCACCATAACAACCATCGCATACACAAACCTATATTCATACACAAATAGTCATCACACATCATCAGACAATTCATCCAAAACAAATCATCCATCACACCCATACGACTACATACACACATATCAGTCACCATCCACATAAAACAACACTGATACATAAGTTGAGCACCACAAAATCATCAATGGCAAAGTACCCAACGAAAACACTTCTATAGCCAAGTGCCCAACTTTTAACTTTAACTTTAATTTTACTAATCGCCAATTAAATTTAATTGCAAGGAAACCACGTTATATGTCAGTCTTCCCCTGCTAAAAATCTGAACGAAAGTCCACCAGACTTAGAATGTAAAGATACGCGCTACCAATTTTTGCTTCTTCTCTTCAAAGCATTTTACTACGTCGTTTACTAGGGAATTGTTTGGAGTCCCGTTCTGCATATAACTTTTATGACCCATCGGTGGTCTGTCTTACCTTTTAGCTGCCTAGAATGGTGCATGTCATCGATTTATCGCTTTCGCTATAAAAAAAAGGGCACTGAACTCTTTCGAACCATAATTTCCCAAGATCGTAGAAATTAGGTGGCTAAGGGAATATTGAGAGACAGTAGGGTATTCCAAATAAAACGGTAGTCCTCTCACGCAAAACGCTGATTGGTGCTAAATATCCGTAATGGAACCCACTGTGGCTGAATGAAGGGCAAAAAAAATCGAGGAAAAATGATAAGAGAGTTGGGGAAGTCACTTCATTGTTGGCTATTGAACAAGAAGTTGTCGAAAAAGCGATAAAAAGATATATTTTTGCGAACGGCCATATTGTTTAAATTTTGTTTTTTCAAGTTTGAAATTACAAGTAGTGTAATTTCTTGATATACAGGGTGTCCCGTAATTCGTTTTACATACTTTGGGATATGATTCTTGGTCATATTCTAAGAAAAAAATTGTTCTATAGTAAAGTCCGTTTCTCAAGTTTGAAGTCATTTTTTTGGAGAAAAGGCCTGATAAACATAGAGTTTCTTTATTTTTTACAGATGAACAAAACAATAATAAAGAAAAAACTCAGCATTAAGTTAGCTCAAAAACCCATACATTTTATGATACTTGGAAAAATACAAAATGGGAAAAATTTAAAAAAAAATAAAAAAAAGTTTTTGCTTTGAGGTTTGTTTGAATAAAACAATAATATGATCACTTTTAGTAGTTTTTTTATGTATTTAATACAAATACAATTATAACAAGTGTTCAAAGCCCCATCCTTCGTTTTGAATCCATGCCAGAGCCCGTTTTTGGATTTCATTGTGGGTGTTTGCTGTCGATAACTCTTGTCTTACTTGTAGCAAGACTACAAGTAATCTTTGAAACTGTACTTAAATTTGACTTCTATAGGCGAAGGGTTGCCAGATTTTCAGTTAGTATAAAGTTCCTGGTATCCTTTGTTGTGCTTTTCTTCAATTTCCATTTAAAAACTCATATAAGAAAAAAAATGTCTGCGTATTCTTCTCTCGTAAATGAAAGCATTTCAAAAAACTCTCTGATCAAACTGCAATCGTGACTTAATTTGACAAACTAATGAACAAATTTGTTTTCTTATTCATTTATGCGACTTATTTACCTATTGAACATTCATACCCCAAATTTAAAGCAAACATCCACAATGAAATCCAAAAACGGGCTCTGGCATGGATTCAAAACGAAGGATGGGGCTTTGAGCACTTGTTATAATAGTATTTGTATTAAATACATAAAAAAACTACTAAAAGTGATCATATTATTGTTTTATTCAAACAAACCTCAAAGCAAAAACTTTTTTTTATTTTTTTTTAAATTTTTCCCATTTTGTATTTTTCAAAGTATCATAAAATGTATGGCTTTTTGAGTTAACTTAATGATAAGTTTTTTCTTCATTATTGTTTTGTTCATCTGTAAAAAATAAAGAAACTCTATGTTTATCAGGCCTTTTCTCCAAAAAAATGACCTCAGTCAAAACTTTGTTTTGGGAAGAAAATTTGAACACCACTTAAAATTGAAAATCTGGCAACCCTAAACCTATGGAAGCCTAATTTAAATACAGTCTTAAAGGTTGTTATTTCTACAAAAAATTGAGTCTAAGATTAGGTCTCTATCATCAGTTTTGACAGAGATATCGAATTTAACACAGGTCAGGGTACACCAAAGTTAGCCTTTTTTTAAATTGTCAAAAAGTGATGTCAAACTTGAGAAACGGACTTTACTGAAGAACAATTTTTTTCTTAGAATATGACCAAGAATCATATCCCAAAGTATGTAAAACGAATTACGGGACACCCTGTATTAGAATTTTCTTCAATTCCAATTGTTTTCGCGTGTGTATTAAAGGTTTTGCTGGCAGAACGGGCCGGACAACAGGATTCTTCACACAAAAGGATTTGTGGAATTGTGATAAAAAGGTGTCAGAGACGGACACAAGGGTAGGAGGGGGAGGAGTAAAAGAAAATATAAACAAATTAAAAGATAAGTAGTGAACAATTTTAACTAGTGTGAACGATTTTAACACTTTTTTTTGATGCGAGGCAAAAAGAGGGCTTTAAAGGATTAGGAAGAGTATAATTTGAGAAAGGAAACAGGAAATTGGATCGGAAGGAAATGAACATGGTAGGTAAGGCGGGATAGGAAATTTTGGATGAAGGAAACGGCAGGTAAGGATAGGAAATTGGCGGGATAAAAGAAACGGAACACAACTGCAATAAAACAAAACAGGAAAAGTAAGAGAAGGGAATTTTTCATTAGGAGATGGAAGAGTAGGAAAAGAGGATGTGGACGAAATGAAGGGCAAGGAAAGGGACAAAATACACGCCGGGAAGACTGGCATGCTGGCTAGCATGGCTTAACTCGCCGGATGTAGGGGAGGGGACTTGTCTTCCCGGTCGCACCTCTCCTCGACCAAAACAAAGTAAAACATGCCTTTCTGAAAACCACCACCGATGAAACTCCACACTCCAAGAGCTGCTGGTATTGGTGCAGCATGGCCTGTAACCCTCCCTGCCTGGAACTTCAGCGGCCTATGCTTAGGAATTCCCCAATAAACTTGTGAAACCGTCAACACCCTTACCACAGCATCCTTACCACTTTGCAACACACCCACGGTGATTAGATACTCTTCAGTGAGCATGATCACCCACAAAAAGAAAATAAATGAAAAGACCACGCACAAGTTTTCATAAGGGAATAGTGTGATTCACATTTATTATGATTTAAAAAAAAAATTATTAAAACTTTAACGACGAAAAATTACAAAAAACATAAAATAGTATTTAAACTTTCAAACTATAAAACAAAAGAATGCCAAAAAAAACACAATAAAAGATAAATAAATATCAATGAAGAAATAGTAAAAATCAAAACAATTAAGACTACCAAATAAAACAAAAAAGAAACGTAGGTGAATTATAATTCACAGTGAACCTTTTTATCACTCAATCAAAGCAAGGAAGAGAAAACACAAAATATACTCTTCATAAAAAAAAACTTGAAATAATTTAAGTGTTTCTGGGCAAAACGAGACTACACTAAACTGGATTTCTCAACGCCAGTGCTTATTGAAAGGATAAACTCGCACCTTCACTAACCTACTTTATTCATCTCCTAAAAAGAGCTCGGGGGGGGGGGAGGGGGTTTCTTTGCACCTCCGAATTTTCCACACAAATAAAACAGAACCAGTACACGAAATTTCAAAATCCCTTCGTGCGCCGCCTCGTATTGCAAAAGCAAACTTAAAAAAAACTTCAAACGGTAAAATAAAATCATACAAAAAAAAAATTAAATAAATAATTAATAATAAAAAAAAATATCACGCTATTAAATTTAAGCTAAATTCTGCATCCGCAACGATTCGCAGCAACTATTTTTAATGCGTGCGATTTCCCTTATATTGGGCCACCACTGTCTCTCGTCTCAAATTCTATTTTCTTTTATCAGCGTACTAATAATTTATTTTTCTTTCAACCGCGTATGAATTCAAATCCACCGCCTACCATCTTTCTAACACTTTTGTTCGCACCGAAAACTAATTTTAAAAACAGTTTAATTGACTTGAGAAGACCGGGTAATCCCACGGGCTTTTCCCTATTCTTCGTTTTCACCTTCGGTTTTCTTCTCTTGTTGTTGTTGTTTTTTTTCGATTTACGGTCAGTTTAAATCCGTTGACTTTTTTCAAAGTGCCGGTGCTGCTTCAGCCCGTTTGCTAACGTTGGACGGTCACGACTTTTTTGCCCTTGGTCTGGGTGACCGCCAGAAGGTAGTACTATAAAAAAAAACCTATCATTACAATATTGAATAATTTCCTACTTACTTACTTATGGTGGCGCTACAGTCCGGGTCGGATTAGGGACTCAACCAACATGCTTCTCCAGCCAGCTCGGTCCGTAGCTTATATACTTGCACTTCCTTATATACAGGGTGATTTGCATAAGGTGTAACAAAAAGATAGGGTGTGTAGGTTGGACTTCGACAAGCAAAATCGTATGGGAGAGGAGGGGGTCCATTTTCTCCCGTTTAGGCAGGAGGGGCAATTAAAGAAAAAAATCACTTAAAACGGATAAAAAATTATTTAAAAATAACGGTAATACCTACAGAGTCGTGCTATAGCATTTTGAAAAGCCAAAAACCTATATATTAATTTAAATTTTAAAATAAGTAGTTCAAATGAATAATTTTTGAAATATTAATTTTCAAAATCAAAATTTTGAAAAAAAAAAAAAAAAAAATTTTTTTTTTACCATTTTTTTCAAAATTTTAAGTAATTAAGTATTATTTATTTTCTGGCTTATTTTTAATGCACTTATTTATTTTTGATCAAACACAAAAAACCGTATGTCAAAATAACCTGTAGTTTTTGAGAAAACCAAAAATTACCAAAACTACTTTTTCTGAGAAAAACCATTTATTTTAGTTTTTACGTTATTGGATAATTAGGTGAACTTACGAAAGAAAGGATTAACTTTATCTTTTTCTTTTTTTTATTATTAGTCTTCAAAACATACAATAAAGTGACAAAGTACTCAATTAACCACATTTCACACATTTTTTCATTGAGAACACCTGCGTGAGAGCATTGGGTTGAAATTGACCTGCCAACTTGTTTTTATTGCGGTGGGGTCGGTTTGGCGAACGAGGTTTACCTGTTGAGTTCAAGAACAAAACGTCGCGTAATTTGAACACTAAAATAAAAATATGTCTTACCTAAGGACATATAAAATGCAAGAATGTTTTGTTGAACAAATTAGTTCTAATTTGAATGTCAAGTCATCAACATATCACGATGTCAAATTACTCTATTGCCGAATTAACTGATATGCATTACTGCTACGGTATGGCTCAAGGTCTAAGTCGAGAAGCGCAAAGACTCTACGCTGAATATTATCCCAATAGGAGGCATCCCAGTCATACGATATTTTCGAGAATTCATCAACGTCTTCGAGAACGTGGAGTACTGAGGCAACGAGGGCGAGACAGTGCATCTTCCGCAGACGTGCACACAGAGGAAAGAATTTTGGGATTGGTCCGACGAAATCCCTCCATTAGCACAAGGAGGATAGCTACTATGCTTCATTTGCCCCAAACTAGAGTATGGGGAGTGATTCATACCGACAAGTTGCACCCGTACCACACTACACCAGTTCAGGAGCTAACTGCCAACGACAATATATTAATAGCTGCATTTTGCCGAACATTTTTGCTAAGATATGAAACTGACCACTATTACTTTCGAAGGATATTCTGGACGGATGAAGCTCAATTTACCAGAGACGGAGTAACAAATTTCCACAATTTACATCACTGGAGAAGCAGCAATCCGCATAACAAGAAACAAACCAAATCTCAACACCGCTTTCGCTGTAATGTTTGGCTTGGTATTGTTGGACAAACAGTTATTGGATCCAGGTTCCTGAGTTCAGTTATAAATGGAAAATCCTATCTGCAGTTACTACGAGACCTTCTGCCCGATTTGATTGACAACGTTCCATTGGCCATAGCAGACAATTTAATATACCAGCAAGATGGAGCTCCAGCACACTACAGCCGCATTGTTAGGATTGGAAAAAGAGGTCCCACAGAATGGCCACCTAGATCACCAGATTTAACTCCGTTAGATTTTTATGCTTGGGGATTCATGAAGGGCTATGTTTACGAAAAGGAAAAAGAATCTTTTGCTGAACTGAAACAACGGATTGAAACGACTGCAGTCAAATAACAGGAAAATTTATCAGGTATAAATTTATGTGCAGAAATAAGAAGTCGCTATAGTCTTTACCATCTTCAAAATGGGGATCGTATTGAAAATTTTTTATAAGATGCTTTAGATAAAAGTATTATAATAAAAAGGTAGTAACTTACTATTTTTATCTGAATATGCAAGTATTTCAATTTGGATTGATTTCAAGACTAAGGCTTTCTTATTTCGCAATTGCATTTTTCTTCCACTGGCTAGGTAGCGTGTGATGTTGAATGATTAAAAAAAACAATCATAAGCTAATTATAACCCTAAGTTCTCACGCAGGTGTTCTCAATACAAAAAGTAAAGAGAAAATTCATCCTTTATTAATATAAGTCATCCTTATATAATAAATAAGAGCATTTAAAATAAGCCAGAAAAATACAACTTAATTACGTAAAATTTTGAAAAAAAATGGTTTGAAAAAAAAAATTATTATTTTTTTTTTTTAAATGTTGACAAAACAACTTATTTTATAATTAAAATTAATGTATAGGTTTTTGGCTTTCCAAAATGCTATAGCACGACTCTGTAGGTATTACCGTTATTTTTAAATAATTTTTTTCCATTTTAAGTGATTTTTTTTTTTAAATTGCCCCCCCCCCCCCCTCCCATACGAATTTTTGCTTGTCTAGGTCCAACCTACACACCCTATCTTTTTGTCACACCTTATGCAAATCACCCTGTATAAGTGTATAATCTACTTTGAGGATTCTCAATAAAGATTTTACCCTCCTAATCACCCTGTGGCATCTTATATTTCCACCTCCACACAGTGAAAGTGGAATGTGGAGAGTTGGATAGTCATATTTTTAGTGTCAACAATGCTCACAGACTATACGCCGCCGCCGGCGCTCTTCGCTCTCGTATCGTATTACGCATGCCCTTTTCCATTCATACTTTTGCCTTGTTTTTGGTTCTGTTTACTTTTCCTTACTATACTAGGAACCGCAACCAACGACAAACCACGTTCGCTTCACAGGTCGCAGCCATTTTTCCCTCCAGGTAAGTTTTTCATTCATTAAACATATTCATGTATTTTTATGCTTTTTTTCAGATTGAACTAAAAATTTTGCCACCCGAACGAGACGAAAATTCCAGCTTCATTCGTTAGTTAAGGACTCCGCAGTAGCAGTTATAGAAAGGCAAATACGACAGATGAATAGTGTTTATTGTAATAAATTTATATTTCATGCAGGTGAACGAACTACGAGTGTAACACTATCTGTAAAGTACATTACAATCTGGTTAGCTTTTGTGCCGCAAAATTCCCGACTTTATTGAGGGACTCGTGACATTTTGTCATTGCCATTCGGCATTTTCAAGGCCGTGCGATAATGGGTTTTCCTTCTGTCCAACTTTTCTTTTGGGCGAAAAAAATACTGTTTGCTTCTTCTTTTGCTTGTTTCTTTGACTTTCATCTATTTTTATAACTATCTATTTACGAAAAAATTTGGGTTTTTAATCCTAAATTCTTAAGGTTTTCCCAACCATAAATACACTTTTAAATACTTTCTAAACTGTCGTTGGTCTTTTCCACTTTATTCGCTCATTCTTAATTTTCAGCAAAGGTTTGAAAATTCCTATTCAACTAAAATTTTAACAAAAACTAACAAAAACTTTACTATCACACACCCACTTAATACTCCGATTAAAAATATGGGGAGAGTACGATAACTATGGCGACAAAAAATAATAACGGTTTCTGATAGAGGGGTTCAATACAAGCATTTTTTACTATGGGAGGGGGGGGTCTATCTCCCCCCGTTTAGGCGGTAGGGGCAATTTTATAAAAATTGACTTAAAATCTAAAAAAAAATATTGTAGAACAACGGGAAAACTTACAGATACAATTTATACCTTTTATGAAAGCCAGAAATTTGCACTTTATAATAAATTTTAAATGAAGTGGTTTCAATTTATAGTTTTTGAAATAACTGACTTCAAAATCAAAATTTACGAAAAAAAAATTTAAAAAACCACTTTGAGTACTATGTTTCTCGTGATTACAAATGTCAATAAAAAAAAATTTTGATGTAGTTAGTTGCTTCAATAAATTTTTTATCAAACGATATAAATTCCTTTTTTCTATGTCTTATAGTTTTTGAGATAATTGAAAAATAGTAAAACTATTGAAGTATGCATTATTTTCAAAAAATTATGGAAATACGTACGAATTTACGATAATGTTAGGAGATAGACTAATGAAAGTATTAAAATTCATAAAACAGGTACTTATGTGCAATAAATTTCCGTATGCAACAGCTTTTCGCATGGCCCGCTTCGCGGGGCTCATTTTTTTAACCCTTTTTCCGCAGGGTTAAGCTGCTCATGCTAAATATGAAAATAGCAATTAATTTCCGTATGCAACAGCTTTCCGCATGGCCCGCTTCGCGGGGCTCATTATTTTAACCCTTTTTCCGCAGGGTTAAGCTGCTCATGCTAAATATGAAAATAGCAATTAATTTCCGTATGCAACAGCTTTCCGCATGGCCCGCTTCGCGGGGCTCATTATTTTAACCCTTTTTCCGCAGGGTTAAGCTGCTCATGCTAAATATGAAAATAGCAATTAATTTCCGTATGCAACAGCTTTCCGCATGGCCCGCTTCGCGGGGCTCATTATTTTAACCCTTTTTCCGCAGGGTTAAGCTGCTCATGCTAAATATGAAAATAGCAATTAATTTCCGTATGCATGGCCATGCGGGAAGCTGTTGCATACGGAAATTAATTGCTATTTTCATATTTAGCATGAGCAGCTTAACCCTGCGGAAAAAGGGTTAAAATAATGAGCCCCGCGAAGCGGGCCATGCGGAAAGCTGTTGCATACGGAAATTAATTGCTATTTTCATATTTAGCATGAGCAGCTTAACCCTGCGGAAAAAGGGTTAAAATAATGAGCCCCGCGAAGCGGGCCATGCGGAAAGCTGTTGCATACGGAAATTAATTGCTATTTTCATATTTAGCATGAGCAGCTTAACCCTGCGGAAAAAGGGTTAAAAAAATGAGCCCCGCGAAGCGGGCCATGCGAAAAGCTGTTGCATACGGAAATTAATTGCACATAAGTACCTGTTTTATGAATTTTAATACTTTCATTAGTCTATCTCCTAACATTATCGTAAATTCGTACGTATTTCCATAATTTTTTGAAAATAATGCATACTTCAATAGTTTTACTATTTTTCAATTATCTCAAAAACTATAAGACATAGAAAAAAGGAATTTAAATCGTTTGATAAAAAATTTATTGAAGCAACTAACTACATCAAAATTTTTTTTATTGACATTTGTAATCACGAGAAACATAGTACTCAAAGTGGTTTTTTAAATTTTTTTTTCGTAAATTTTGATTTTGAAGTCAGTTATTTCAAAAACTATAAATTGAAACCACTTCATTTAAAATTTTTTATAAAGTGCAAATTTCTGGCTTTCATAAAAGGTATAAATTGTATCTGTAAGTTTTCCCGTTGTTCTACAATATTTTTTTTTAGATTTTAAGTCAATTTTTATAAAATTGCCCCTACCGCCTAAACGGGGGGAGATAGACCCCCCCCTCCCATAGTAAAAAATGCTTGTATTGAACCCCTCTATCAGAAACCGTTATTATTTTTTGTCGCCATAGTTATCGTACTCGTGCCAAAAATATTACTTACCTTCCTCAATTAATAATTATTTGGACGATAGACAATGAAGTAAAAGAAGTGGTGAACGAATTTAAGTATTTAGGTTATGTACTAGCTTCAAACTTAAATATTATATCACATTTAAAACAAAAATCTGCTAAAGCAAAAACAGCCATAAACACCATTTGATCAGAGTTTTTTTTGCAATAGTTATATTGATTCAGCAATCAAATTTCAAATCTTCAATGCAACGATTAACAGTTGTTTTAGTTATGGGAACGAAATATACGGTTACGAGCAAAATGAAGAAATAGAGGCGGTACAAAGAAATTTTTTCAAACGCATCTTCAAGTTGCCTATCAATACCCCATCGTACGCCATTCATGTGGAGTCAGGATTACCTCCCATGCTTCATTTATCTTTTTATATAATTCCAATGTATATTTCTTCTATAAAAAAATAAAGAACTTAATAATAATAATAATAATAATTAAACATTTCCATCGAACGCACCCCCAGCTCAGCGGCCGTGGACACAGCATAATTGTTGCTGGACGCGCTTTTCTTCTCTTCAATCAAACGCATCTTTTCATTAAACGTCATTCAATCGAAATTTTCCTTACGGTGCACACCGCTTATAACCTTTTTTTTATATTTTTTTGCAAGGAATCGGCAATTCCTTTTGTTCTAATAGTTCGCGGTTTACAAGTACGTTATCATCCTAAATTGTTTAATTCTAAAGTAGCTTATCATTTAATTAATAACGAATAACTCCTCTAAGCTCTAAGAGAAGGAAAAGTGCAACAATGTAATTAAAGATTAATCTTGTTTCCTGTAGTGGTTGGGTTGAATGTTAAACAAAAGTGGTTAACAAAATAAAAGGAAGACACTTAATAAAAAGTGGAAGACACCAGATAAGAAATAAAAGCTTTGTTAAACGGGTAAATGTTAAGAGTTGAGTAGTTTGTGATGTTGAATTATATTAAAAATTGTTGGTGGAAAATGTACATATTTTCCTTCGGCTTTTTTTGGTCACTTTAATTGTAGCAAAGAAACAAAAAAGATCTTTCGCTTTTTCCCGACGTTTCGGTTGTTGCTTTCTTCAGGAGAAATAATTAAACGAGATTTTTATAACATGTTAAATAAACAAAGAAAGTTTGACAAAAAATATTTTTTGAAGCTTTAATTACACTTCTCTGTGTGAAGATAGGTGTTGGTTTGTTTATATTGAAAATGTAAAGTAATTGTAAAATGATGTGAGGGGTAATAAGTGTTTAAATAGTTGCAGGAAAAGTGCATGTGCGGCTACCCATAGCGGAGAAATTACACTCAAGTGCTAAACGGAGCGAATAAGGAAGATGGTTACACCGGCCCACCATAAGTAAATTGGTTATAAAAATAAATCAAAAAGCACATAAGGGTAGTGTGAGGGTAAAATTTTGCACACGTAAAAAGCGGTTTAGTCTGCAACCGTGGATATTAAACACTACAAAAAAGGTAGAATTGAGGGAAGAAAATTACATACTTAAAAAAAACTTGAAGAAATGGAGAAGAAACACCAAATAACTATGCAATCTAAGGATAGCGAAATTTTTTTTTAAAAACGAAAACCAGAGTTTGAGTAGGTTCAAATATCTTTCAACTCGAAAGATTGCCAGCAAATATTCAAAATATAGTATTTAATGCTATTAGAAATTTTGATAGACAGCCTTAGGGATATAGATATAGCAAAGAAAAAGAAATTGTGGCACTTTCAATTCTTTTTATTTCTGCAGTAGCGAAAAGGTTTTTGAAGCCAGTAATTGGCCTTCCCTTCTTTGAAAAAATTTGCTTCAGGTTGGTCTAAGTTGCCTGGTAACCCTAGAGCCTAGATCCATGTACTTTAAAACTTGTTGGATTTCGCATATTAGGTGCCTGAGAAGATGAAGATTTTTCATACAATTTGTATGGAATATTTAAATTTAACGCAAGATTTTTGGTATAGAGATCAATTTTTTAAAATTATTATTCGCGTACTAGGCTCCAGAGCGTCCACGAGGATTAAATTGAAAATGAAAATATGAAATAAACTTATAACAATATAAAAATCAAAATAAATATTTTTAGTCCGTTATTATGACGCTAAACATTCTGATTTCAATTTGTAAATGAATAACTAGTATAGTCATAATGTAAGAAATATGTATAAACGCGATTTGGACATCAGCTACCCAATATTTTTTCAAATATTCTTCCATCTTCGCTGATGAAATGTCGCTAAAAATTCATTTCGATCTTAATATTAAAACTAATAAAAGTGTAGGATTAGAAGATTTTGGTGATTTTTTCACCTGGATTTCCTGCATAAAATGTACTAGTTATTCTGGCTCAAGGCATAATGAAGGCTCCTTTAGCCTATTTCTTTGTTAGGAGTTCCTGCCCACCCTCCATGATCAAGAGAGTAATTTTCAAAGCCAAAGAGAGAAGATATCGAATTTTTTTACACCACGGATCGCCAAAACGAGTTTCGACTAATTCCGAAACCAACAAACGCACAAATTAGGCCCAATAACCTTAAAAAAATGAAAGTTCGCCTTGCTGCCCAGGTTTGCAGCAATACAGTCAATTATGCACTCAACACTATCCTCCAAACACCTTATTAAACCGATACCATGAATAGTACTGCAAAACTACTTTTGTTTTTCGGAGCTCTTTTTGATCTCTTCAATTCGTCATCACAGTGGTGCTCAGGAAGAAAAGACAGCATTTACGTCCTAGAAACCTATGATTTTATGTCTGTTCGGTATTTAACCATTTTATGGCCTTGGTGAAGTTTAACAGGCTGCTTTTTGGAGCGTCTGATAATTCTTCTAGTTCATTTAAAAAGTAATTTCCTAGAAATTTTTTCCTAGTATGACAGAGTGCTGGGCATTGACAAAGGAAGTGACTTGTGTCTTCGTGTTCGTCTTCGTCATTGCATCCCCTGCATAGGTCATCGGTGCAAAGACCCATTTTCTTTTTGTGATAACCTAGTAGGTTATGTCCAGTTATGATACTGACAAGCATTCGCAGTGAAGGTCTATTCATTGATAGCAGCTTTCCAGATTCTTTCTTATCATATTTCGGCCATAGTTTCCTGGAAGTAACACAGGAGTCTAGGCATTCCCATCTTTCATTGGATTTTCGTGTTATTTTGTTACCAATGATCTGTTTCATTTCACAGGGTGGGTGTAATCCTGATCGATTTATCAATGAGAGAATGGTCAAGTGTTGATCCTTTTCTCGCTAGTTCGTCCGCTTTTTCGTTTCCCGGTATACCACTATGACCGGGAACCCAGCAGAGTCTAACGTTATGCTGCGTGCCAAGAACCCTTAGCTCTTCGCGACAGCAAGAAACAAGCTTTGATTTGACAAGAGTGGCAGAAATCGCTTTTATTGCTGCTTGGCTATCAATGAAAAATGTGATATCAGCATGTGATAGCGCCATCATGGACACCTGTTTTGCAGCGTTTGTAACTGCCAAGATCTCGGCTTGGAAGACGCTGCTGTGATTTGGAAGTCTGAATGAACTGGCAAGTTTTAGGCTTTCTGAGAAGAAACCTGCCCCTGTTCCAGCTTCCATTTTTGAACCGTCGGTATAGATTGATATAGACGTCTCGTTCAAGTAAGGTGTTTCATTCTCCCAATCCTGTCTATTGGGGAAGCTAGTTGTGAAGGATTTTTTAAAGTCCATGTATGGAGTTATGTAATCCGTGCAGATGTTGTTTTCTGCGTATCGCGATAGATCTGTGCGTGTCCTGTTTGGCTAGTTTTCCAGACATTACACTGGTTTAGTCTAAGTGCACTGTTTGCTGCCGCTTCTTGAACATAGAGATCAAGAGGTGTGAGATTGAGGATTACTTCCAAGCTCGCGGTTGATGTAGTTCTCATTGCACCAGTTACGCAAATACAGGCTGATCTTTGTACTTTGGTTAGGGTTTTTAAATGCGTGGATTTTTCCAGCGCCTTCCACCAGACCAAATTGCCATAAGAAAGGTCTTACAATGGCAGTATACATCCACAGGATGATTTTGGGATTTGGTCCCCATTTTTTGCCAAAAATCCTGTTACGCGAATATAGTGCTATCATAGATTTTTTGTATCTTTCTTGTATATTGGGACCCCAATTTAGCTTTTTGTCTAAGATCACTCCCAAGTATCTGGCTTGATCAGAGATCTTAAGGGGGGTCTTGTTTAGTCTTGGTAGCTCAAAAGTACACTGAAAAAAAAGGTACATAATAATGATGAAAAACGTCATCTATTTGAAGATGACAATATTGAAGAAAAATTCGTCAATTTTGATCCAGTGAACCTTTTCATGCATATGATGAAAAGCGTTTCTTCAATATGATGAAGCTTTTAAGCGATGAAACTCGTTCATCATACATCAACTTTGTTCATGAATGTGATGAAAAGTGATAACTTAAATTTCCCCTCCTTTTGTTCATCATATAGATGATTGCATTCATGAATATGATGAAAATTGAAGTAATATAATAAATTTTCAATTACAAATAATGATCAATGTGATGACTGTATTCATCACATTGATGATCGTGCACATCAATATGACAAAAATTTTCGATAAATTTAATGAATTAGTTCATCAACGTGATTCACATTTTCATCATATTGATGATCGTGTACATCAATATCATGAATATTTTTCATCAATATTATAAATATATTCATCGATATGACGAACATGCTTATCATATTGATGATCGTGTACATCAATATCATGAATATTTTTCATCAATACTATAAATATATTCATCGGTATGACGAACATGTTTATCATATTGATGATCGCATGCATCGATACCATGAATATTTATCATCAATGCAATGAATATATTCATCAATATGATGAACATGTTTATCATATTGATGATCGCATACATCGATACCATGAATATTTATCATCAATGCAATGAATATATTCATCAATATGATGAACATGTTTATCATATTGATGATCGCATACATCGATACCATGAATATTTATCATCAATGCAATGAATATATTCATCAATATGATGAACATGTTTATCATATTGATGATCGCATACATCGATACCATGAATATTATCATCAATGCAATGAATATATTCATCAATATGATGAACATGTTTATCATATTGATGATCGTATACATCAATACCATGAACGTTTTTCATCAATGCAATAAATATATTCATCAATACTATGAGCATGTTCATAATTTTGATGAAAACTATTCAGGATATTGATGTATAGGATCATCAATACAATGAACATTTTCATTAATATGAAGCATATATGTTCCTCATATTGATGATCTTCTACATCAATTCAGTGATTATATTCATCATTGTGATAATGGGTTTCATGAATGCAATGATTTTATTCATCTACCAGTGATTTTAATAATTACCAATATTTATGAGCAACGGGCAATCTAAAAGGAGGCGTGCTTCCTATATATGTGACAATTAAAAGATTTTGAAGCCCTTCATCACCAAGATAATTACTTTTCATAATGTTGAAGAATCCGATAATTAGTACGACGAACAGGAACGCACCAGGTTGGTGAACTGATGTTTCATTGCATTACTGAATTCCATTAAACATACCGATGAAAATAATCACCTAGAATAAGAAAAAGCACTACATATTAGTAAAAAATCACCAATATAATACTTATCCCAACATTTCCACATTAATACAGGAATCGATTCTGCACCTTAAGATGAAGCTCTTCAAAGTTGTCATTCCTCAATTTGAAAACCTGTTCCAGAAACTTTCCTTCTAAACTTTATAGAAAAATAAAAGAAAAAAGTAGATTTGAATTTAAAATGTTTACAAATACTTTATTGATCTTTAAGCGTTTCAATTATAGTACTTATTCGTGAGGTAATATCTTTTTTATTAGGTTCTATAGAATAAAAAAAGTATTGTATAAAATTCCAAAACTGCTCGCAAGCAGCTGAATATTGCAAATTAAAAACAAAAAAAAATTTTAGACAAATATCTACTGCACGCAGTAGTTTTTTAAATTTGAGTTTATATCCATCTAGATATACAAAATATTCCTCAGTCGTTTTTCGATAAAACAAGAATTAAGGGTTGAATATTGGTATTCTTCGTTTTTAAGAAGTCTAAGTGGTCTTCTATCTGCTGAACGCTCTCTCCCTCAAAAATGAAAGCCTGTTGGGAGTCTTTGATTGTGAATCGTTGAATCATCCTTTGCCGTGGTGATATTGAGGTTGATGGTGATTTCGTTACTACTGGCCTTGTTGGAAACAAATAGCTGTGCAAGCTTTTGAGCAGACAAAGTACCGCGTTTTCTATGAAGAAAAAAAAGTAAGCAGAAAGATAGGTATAGTTGAAAATTTGTTCAAAATGAATATAAAGTAATTTTTACCGTTGTTTGCATCCCGGT
This sequence comes from Melanostoma scalare, assembly GCA_949752695.1. NCBI lineage: Eukaryota > Metazoa > Arthropoda > Insecta > Diptera > Syrphidae > Melanostoma > Melanostoma scalare. The sequence continues at coordinate 77,665,248 of OX456985.1, read as the reverse complement.
CTTCTATTTGTGTTAGAATTTCTGCTACTTTCTTGTCTTTTACATTGCTGATGAGGAACTGTTTAATAAGCTTAAAATTAGTTTCCCAGTTATACTCACATATAGTTAAGCTTTGATAGGGTATAGGGTCTTGAAATCTCTGTCAATCTATTAAAACAAAGAGATTTACTTAAAAAATTAAAGTTACTTTAAGTTATTACTTACCAAACGATATCCATTTAAATTTTTGTATTGCGGCCATGTCTTGAAAATCTCTTCTTGTGATGAACATTTGCGTATTTGCAGAAGTCGGTACTCGGTGCAAGCATCCCAAGCACCATCAAACTCATCAGATGACAAGTTGTCCATATTTAAGCTTTTTACACAAGCTTCTGCATCTGACTCCGCAACTTAGGAAAACGATTTTTTTTATTTGGAGACGTCACAAAACATTGCAACCTTTACTCACTTAAGTTTTTTTTTGATTTTTTCGTTTCCTTCTCTGGTGATGTCTTTTGCAGTTTTAGAGACTTATAAAGCCTTTTCATGTTGTGCAGCTTAGTGTACAACTTGCCTCTTTTTTCAGTACGGTAGTACTCCAGCTTTTCGGTGGGAAAAAGTTCTAATATTTCCTCTTCCAATCTATAGCTAGTTTTTAAGCTTAAGGGAACACTGTTCTCATCAAAATATTCTGCAATAATACTAATGAGACGATGCTCTGTTTGAAATTTGTTATTTTTATTGTAATACTCGATAATGCTTTGTCCATGTTTTTTTACATTCAGTATTGTAGACAGATCAATGGATTTGCATTGTGTTGTTTCGGGTGACGACGTAGGTGATATACCTCTAGAAGAAAAGTTCGATGGTGATGGAGAGCTTGGAGTTCGACATCGTACTTCCGATGATGTTTACGGAAGCTCAGTGCCTGGTTGAAGAGGTATTCCAATTGAATCCCTCCACTTTTCTAACTTATACTCGAAGAGTATGCGTAAAATAGTGCTTAAAATTTGATAGCAAAGATCTTACTTGAGCCACTTTAATTATTTTTAAAATCTCGATTGTTACATTTTCACCTGAGGAAAAAAAGAAATTCTTAAAGTTATGTCCCTTCCTGTATGAAGTTATAAGTTCAGCTGTCAGTTGAATCACTAAAACGGTAGTTTTATTTCTTACTATAGATAGAATTACTCTTTTGAATATTTCATGTTTCGTTAAAAAAAAATTATAATTCTATAGTTGTTTTTTCATAGTTAGAAGATTACTTCTGAACTCACTAGCACACGCAAAATTTTCTTACTACTTATACTGCAAAAAACATGTATAATTGGAAGGAGTAATTCTCGAATCTGAGAGTACATTTTTCCAATTTCGCTATTAATCACATGCCTATGGTTCTTATAGAGCTGTTGCGCCAAAACTTTTATTTATTTATTTATCTTTTAGGCTTTTGAGCCTAGCTCAACTGACAGCGAAAATATTCACATTGTAACAATAAGCTAAGGTAAATTAAGCAATAAAATAATCATCTTACGATGCATGTAATTATACAGAGACATGCAACCCCAATCCTTCAAAAGTGCTTTTAATTCCTTATCGTCATCATTGTCCGTATTGTTGCTGGAATATTCCGTGAATGGTATTAAAGTGTAGAGGGAAGTCTGCTGCTGTTCTCTATCAGTACTGAGGATTGTTAGAGTTTCCTCAAGGAGCTTCGAATTTCCATCGTCCAGCGTTGCTGAGCTCTCAGGCAAATTTTCCATTTCTAAATATTAATTAGTATTATAATTTATCGAAAGTTTGTGTTTTAAGTTGCTGGAGATATTTTGTTTTTACTATTGATGAAAATATTCCTTAAGCTTAATCAGGTGCTTTCCTTTTGATGTTTTTGTCAAAGTAACAGGAGGTCCGATAATTTCATCAAATGCAAGGACTTTGAATTCACCAAACATATTTGTATCAACCTCAAAAGCTTTAAAGTGAGAATTGAAGTAAATGTTCAATAATTTTTGGCAAAAAAAAAAAAACATTAATATATTCCCTTCTGCCTTAGCTATAGTAGTCCTAATAATGTATATATTATAGTCATTCGAACATTTACCAACATAAAATCCAGCTTTATATTTTTTGCCAATATACCCTATTTCATCATAAAATTTTAATTTTTTGTCTTCTTTTAACTTCAGCTTATCTCGAACAATGGTAGCAAATCCAGTATCGCATAAATGTTTCTCCTCTATGTGAAATTCATTTATATTGCTGTTAGAATGAAGAATCAGATTTGCAAACTGGAATTGAAATTTTTTGGACAGAGTGAGACATATATTTTTTCTTGAAGTTATTCCATGTTCATACACCTTGAACGGCCTGTGCTTGGCTTCAAATTTAAAACACCAAAAATTTCGTGCCGGTCAAGAATTTCTTATTACAGTAGGGTAGTGTGTTAAAAAATGGAATTTTGGTTTCAAATTATCAGTGAATAATTTGACATATTGCTCATTATGATGTTTTATTTTTAATTTTAATGTTGAGATGAGTAACTCTGTAACTTCCAACGACAAAATAAGTTCCGTAATGTCAATTAGTTCAAGTAAAAAAAGCCAAACTTCATCTTCGGAAGGAATCAAATCACCGATCATGAGGGGTAAATACATAACAAAAGTAAGCATTTCACGCGCAGTCATTTTTAAGTGCTTATTTTTCAAATGGTTCATTGATAGCTCAGTTGAAAAATTCCCAATCTCCATTGGCCCATAGTCAAAAGTTTGCTTTCTTTTATTCAGCATTTCCAATGTCAAATAATTCATTTCCTGTGTCAGATATAACAATATGTGACAAAGATCATAATGGAATATACCTTCACATAAGTCATGCATTGCATCGACACAAAAGTTTTCCACAACATGGAAAGAAGGTATTTTGTTAAATGGGCTTTCTTTTGCGATACCGGTTTTTTTAAGATCATTTACAGATACATCATAACTGTAGTTCTCGACCGTTCGACTGTGCTCCTGTACTTCAACACCAAGCTTACTGCAATTTTCTCGGTCTACTTTACAAAATCTGCAGAAAGAAGTGCTCGAGAATGATTTTGAAAAGTCAAGAAGCGAGTTTACTCCCAAGTTATCTCCGAGAAAAAGACCCATTATAAAATGAACGCGATGCATTTCTCCCTTGCCAACTGATATGTCTACTCCAGTCTCTTCAAGATATATCAACTCCTCGATTAGATAATGCAAACAGTCCTCGTTTCCAATATTTTTCAAATCTTTGGATTTTATAACAGCTGCCAAGAAAATGCTCTCTAGCTTAGAACTACGCCTTGGAAAGCAGGGAAATGAGTAGTAAAAGTTGCAAACGGAATGAGTTGTGGCGTGTGCACCTAACGGATTATTAACAGCAAAATCATTAGCGTACAAAAAGTAGGGTATCAAAGTTTTTCCTGGATACATGTCACACTTCTTTTTCCAAACTGGCCCTTGAATAAAGTTCGTGTACTGTTTATTAGAGTATAAGGAGTTCAGATGTCTTAATACTTCCAATTGTATATTTTCTTGCTCGAAGATTTTTCGAAATTGTGACTTTAGTGGTAGGACGCTGCCCTTACAAATTTTTTCCGCATACACTAATTCGGACCGATCATAAATGGGCTGGATATCGCTTTTTATAGTAAACTCTCTAATTTCATCCATACATCCTTTCAATTTAAGTGTTTGACATAAATTATGGTCCGTACCACAATATTGAAATGGATCTCGGCAACTGAAAACCAGGCTCATCAAATCGGTTCGAGCCTTTATGTTATTATTAAGATGATCTTGTTCAAAAGTTTTGAACTGATCTAGCAAAGGATCTATCAAAAATGTCTTCACGTTTTTTTGATTGTCATACACATCTTTTCGGGAAAAATTATAATTGCCATGCAGGAGAGTTGAAAATTTTAATGCTTCATTAAAAAAATCAGGTAAGAATTTATTTGGATTAATGCATTCAGCTGTCATTTGTTGAGAACCATTAGTTTTACTGCCACTAACTTCAAAGCCACTATTTGATGATGCTGGCAAACTTACAGCTGCGGTATTTGAATTTGCATTTCCTTCTTAAATACATTTTAAGCTTGCGGTAGGACAATGTAATCGGAGAATATGCCGTTAGTAATTTGAAAGATTTGTGAAACACTGAGCGCAAGAATTGACATAGCAAATAAATGTGCTTTTATGTTCTAAATTATGTATCTTTCTAAAATGTTTGCCTAATGCAAAGACGCTGTCTAAATCCATCCTGCACAAAAAACACTGCATTTTAATTTTTGATCGACAACGATTTACAATCTTGAAATGTTTAGTATTCAGCAAAATATTTTCTTCTTTCTCATTTGAACTGTAAATTGAAAGAAATAAAAGCCACGTCAATTCTGCTGTTTAAATTTTGGGAAAAATACAAAAAATTCATTCATGAAATCGCAATCTGCGAATAAGCTAAAATGTTTTTTTTAAGATTTTCATTACATTGATGAAAATGAAGCAATAATTCTTCTATGTGAAGAATAATGATGAATAAATTCATCAATATGAAGAAAACTACGGATATATGCGTATGAGGCTAGACTGACGCCCAAAAGCAAAAGGACGCCTTCCTTGCATCTTTGTTCATCAATATGACGAACACAATAATCAGAATGAAGAAATTATGAAATCATAAATCACGTAATTCATCATATTGATGAAAACTATGAAAATTCACAAATATGAAGAAATTGTTCATCAACATGATGAAATTGTACCGTTATAGTGATGATAAAATGAACATTTCATTTGTTAAAAAAAGAACATTTTTTGGAAAGAAAATGCATAAGAAATAAGAAATAAATTTAATATTTGATTCCCAGATTCCCACCCACCGAAACAAGCAGATTATAGAATCTCCGTACTAAAACCCCAATGCAATGCAACAACTCAAGAAATGAAAAGTAACTCAAAATGCTTGCAAACCCCGTACAATTTAACTATATGATGGCAAAGTAAAAAAATTACAAAAACCCAAAGAATTAATAATAAAAACAAGGCATACCTTCCGCACTTCACAGCTTATTCAACACAACTTTAACAGTTTTATAAAATCTATACTCAGCTCACATAGGCAAAGTACCTACATGAGAACTTAATAATTTCACTTTCAAACATAAACTGAATATGAATGGCAATGAAATCGCAATCTGCGAATAAGCTAGAATGTTTTTTTTTAAGATTTTCATTACATTGATGAAAATGAAGCAACAATTCTTCTATGTGAAGAATAATGATGAATAAATTCATCAATATGAAGAAAGTTGAGCAAATTTGGGGGTATACGATACGACTAGACCGACGCGACGCCTTATATCCCGTTCGAAGACAAATACTACGTTTACACATTGAATATGAACTAGACGGGATCGTGTAAACCAATTCAATTCAATATGAAAAATTTTTTTGATAAAAATGAAAACTTAATATCAAATCAAGCCAAGCAGAGAAAAACTTAATATAATCTATAATGAAAGAAAGCATACCTTTATTAAAACAAAACGTTTTCACTTTTTTCAATCTATATTCAACTTCACACTCCGTAGCTATAGCTATTATTCTCTTATATCTTTCGCTTTTAAAAATCCAATGCAGACTGTACTCGTACTATGTTTTGCGTACTGAATTCAGTGAAAGCAAATCTAACTTTGTAATTTGTATACTGTTATACACACCAGAGTATAATAGTTTGGGTGACCAGATCTAATTTTTTTTTATGACACTCAATTGTTGTATTACGTTCGGGTTTTTTCTTTGGGTTACATGTTTTTTAATGAGTTTTTCAATGGTAGATATGATTTATATGATTTTGTCTTTAATCTGGTCTTCTAAGAAATACATAAACAACACAATTAGGAAAATACAGATATTTTTTTTCTACTTTTGAGATACTTATTTAATAGCAGCTGGTCATATTAAAATGGAATTAGGCATGCACAGAAATTTGTTTAAAATGAAATTCCCCAATTTTAATATTTGTAAAAGAAATAAATAATAATTATATATAATAAAACAAATATAGATACCAAGTGGAGTTGGCAGATATGAAGCTAACGACGCGACGGTCTAATATAACTAATAAAATTGTATTAAGATTTTAAGAGACAGGGGTTTCTTTCAACGAGTTAAGACGGTACGTTAACGATGAACTTACTCTTATTTTGAACTGCAAGCTTCGTGATAAGTACCTAGTGGACCAAAACAGAAACTGTATCATAATACCTATCAAGTTTAGAAATCATCTTATACTCACTTATTTTTTCACATTTTCACCCTCCGATGGCATCATCTACAATTAATTGAAACAATTATTTATGAAAAGGTACTGAAATGAATATTGGTAACAGTGAAATATTTATTTAAGATTTACCTACTTTGCAGAGCCGGACAAAAAATTATTTATTTCTTAAGCACTGTATTCAACTTTAACTTTAATATTTTGCACATACTTGTTAAGGCCAACCACATTTAACTCGTAAGAACCGTTCAAAAACAGCGACCTCTACATAGTAATAAAACGATTTTCGGCTATAATTTCAAATTTTACTGAGCCAGAACTTTCAAGTTTTGGTTATATATTTGCCAAAACTGTTTTTCTGCTAAATTGTAGTTATTTGTCCTAACATTATGGTATTTTTCGTTTTCCAATTTCTGGTTTTTGGAAATTTATTGATTTTCTGAACTTAGTGAACTTAAAGATGTTAAAAATATAGTTTAGTTAGCTTATCCAACCCTGATTGCAATTTCTTATATGTACATTGTTCATCATATTGACGAAATCGTTCTTCTATATGATGACCAGAGATAAGAAATTAATTAGATGGCAAACTTCACACACACATTGAAACTGCCTACAAGCTGATTTACCGAAAATCACCTCTACTACTTTGAGTACAGCTTCCAGTCCACACACAAAATCTGACTACTACCACTTTGAGTACAGCAAATCTCACTACTACCACTTTGAGTACAGCTTTCACGTATTCACAGACAGAGGATGAGATTACAAAAACAACAATGTAAACAAATGGTTGTTGCGGGGCAAGAGAAGTAAAGGATTGCCATCTAATTAATTTCTTATCTCTGATGATGACTAAGGAAATATATTCATCAGTATGAAGAAAATTGGGTAGACACAGCGTTGTCACTTCTTAGTCGAAAAAATTTGAGTTGATGAAAAATGTTTGCAGTATGTAAGCAAGTATTTATTTTTATGAAAGATATCATTAATGCTCAACCGAAAGAAATATTAAGAGTTCATATTATGAAAAGAGATGAACCTCCTCTCTGCAAAAAAAAATTGTGTCTTTCGTATGTATTTTTTAAGACACCACTAAAGCTATTTGCGAAAGAACGCAGGGCAGAGAATAGGTGTAACTAAGCTTCGTTTTTGATCTATTTAACATTTGAAGAACAAAAAGTAAGGCTTTCGATCTTATTTAGGACAGACATTTGAGATATTTGACTTTAAATGAAGCAAGAACAGATATTCTTTTCCAAACAAGATTTGAGTCAGTAACACTTTTCTAAAGTCTCTTTATCGAACCTATTCTGAATGAATACTACAAGCGAGTAGATTTTGGGGAAAAGGACTCCCAATCCAAAATCATTTGCTCGATATTATCAAAACAAGTCATTTTTGTTCGTAAATATAAATAAAAAGATTGATATAATTTTCAACAGTTAAAAACACTTGTTTTATTTCTTCAAATGCACATTTCAGAAGCAATGCTTCCATCGTCAGTGACATTTATAAATTAAATTCATAAATTTATAAAATAAATTAAATCTCACTGACGATGGAAGCATTGCTTCTGAAATGTGCATTTGAGGAAATAAAATAAGTGTTTTTAACTGTTGAAAATTATATTAATCTTTCTATTTATTAGATTAAAAAACACGTGGAATATCTCTACTACAGAACTCATTTGTAAATATGGTGAATTAGTTCTTCAATAAGATGATTGTTCATAAATATGATGAATCAATTCATCTATATGATGATCAAGCTGCATCCTAATGATAAAAACAAAAGTCTATTTTTTCATAAATATGATGAATTTTTCATGAATATGATGATACGAGTATAATCAATTCATTTGCTCGATATTATAAAAACAAGTCATTTTTGTTCGTAAATGTGATGAATTAGTTCTTCAGTAAGATGATTGCGCATATCTATTTAAATTTTCAATGCAGAAATTCCAAGTCTATTTTTTCATAAACATGATGATATATGGTAAACATCAATTCATCTATATGATTATCGATTGACATCCTCATTATAAAATCGAAAGCCTATTTTTTCACCAATGTGATGAATCAATTCATCTATATGATAACCGGTTCACATTTGCTGTGGTAAAACAAAAGCCTGTTTCTATCATTCGTTTGTTCATAAATATGATGAATTGGTTTAATCATTAAAATGATTGCATAAATCGACACACATTCTCCATGTTAAAAAACCTCACTTTTGTTCATCAATGTGATGAAATTGTTTCATCAATAAAATAATCACGCATATCTATTCAAATTCTCCATGATAGAACCGAAAGTCATCAATATGATGATTTAATTCATCTATATGACGATGATTTACATCATTTCACCTTCCCCTATCTCAAAATCGAAGTCCGTTTTTTGATGATTGTTTTCATCAGTATGATTAACTAATATTGTTCTTAAATATGATGAATATCTAAGTCATTTTAAAATTAATTTGTCATTTAGAAAAAAAAATCATCAATAGGATGAAAAACCATCAAAAAAAGTGTTTTCATCACCTGCATGAAAAGTTTTGATGAACTGATGAACTTAATTCATTCCAAATTACGATGAAATTCTCCAAAAAAAGTTGATGAATGCACTTTCATCTTATTGATGACTGACGAAACCGTCATCAAAAAGTTTTCATGAATTTTTGCATCATAGGGATGAAAAGTGCGTCATATAGATGATTTTCAGTTGATGAACGCCATTCTTCATATTGAAGATGATTATTTTTTTCAGTGAGGTATTTTTCTTCTATTTGTAAAGAGTACCAGCTCTGTTTTCAGGGGGTTAACTGCAAGGCCGCATCTTTTTGTCCAAGCGCTTACCTTGGTTAGTGTATAATTCAATTGTGCGCTAATAGTGGAAGGGAATTTCCCTGTTGCCAGAAGAGCTAAATCATCGGCATAGGCAACCACTTTCACGCCGTCATGCTTGAGAGCTACGAGGATCTCATTCGTGACCAGGATTCAGAGCAGGGGTGAGAGAATACCTCCTTGTGGGGTTCCTCGTGATACACACTTTTTCAAGCTTGCACCTCCCAGTTCGCTGTGGATCTGACGTTTTGTTAGCATGCACATGATCCAATTTGTGATTGTTTCTTCTACTTCTAGATCATTTAGGGCTTTCTCAATTGCACTATTTTGTACATTGTTGAAGTCTTTTTCAATGTCCAGGAAAGCTGCCAGTGTGTATTCTTTATCTAGCAGCGTTTTTTCTATGGTTCTTACTTCACAGTGAAGTGCTGTTTCCACACTTCGTCCTTTTGTGTAGGCATGTTGAAAGGTAGATATTACTTCCGGTTTCAGGAAGCTACGGATGTGTAAATCAAGTAGCCTTTCAAACGTTTTCAGTATAAAAGAGGTCAGACTTATAGGTCTGAAGTCTTTTGCTTTTATATGGCTAGGTTTGCCGGCTTTCGGTATGAAAACGACTTTAACTTCCCGCCATATTTTGGGAATGTAGCCCCATATGAGGCTATTTTCAAAAATGTTCTTTAGATGTGGGATGACTTTCCTGCTGCTTTTTTGCAGCATCATAGGGAAAATGCCATCGTGACCCGGAGATTTAAAAGGTGAAAAGGAGTTGATAGCCCATTCCAACTTCTCTTCCGTTACGATATCTGCCGGGATTTCGTGTCTAGAAAACCTAGTGTTTTCTATTTCACTGTTCTCTACAGGGCTGCATCCAGGGAAGTGCGAATCGAACAGATGTTCCAGACTCTCGACCGGGGATTCAGTCCAGTGGTTATCCGGTTTTCTCAGAGAACCAAGTGGTATGGTCTCTTTGGAGAGGATTTTCCGTAGTCTGGCCGATTTGTTCGTACACTCGATTTCACTGCAAAAATTTCTCCATGAGCAGCGTTTTGCTCGTTGAGTTTCATTTTTGAATTTCCTTTGGCTGGATTTGTAATGTTCCCAGTCAATTTCGGAGCCGGTCCTTTTGGCAGCATTGAAAAGTCTTCTAGTTTCTTTCCTAATGCTGCTCAGCTCGTTATACGTTATTCCACCAAATTGGTTTTTTGTTCTTTTTTACCGTTGTGATCAGAGGACAGCTTTTATCCAGGGCATTTCTCAGAATCCCTGTGAGTTCTGCAGTCAACTTATCAAGGCTTTGCGGTTCAAGGTTCCTATTTGTATTAAGAGAATCTATGTTATCGTCCACCTCCCTACTAAAGGTAGCCCAATCTGTACGTCTATTATTACGAAATGGTTTGATTGGGCGATCTGTAGTGGGAATGATAAAATTTATCAGACGATGGTCTGAGAAAGAGAGTTCTTCTAGTACTTTCCACTGCTCTACTCAGAGCCGGATTCACCATATAGGCGGACTAGGCGGCGCCTAGGGGCCCCCACAAAATATGGGGCTCCCACAGATTGAAATTTTTTTAGAAAAATTATTTAAAAATATAGAATACTCCAAACCAAAGTACAGTAACCCACGTAGTCCAGCTCGTGAGATTGTTTATAAATAAATTTTGCAAACCAGAGTGCCGTAACTCACGTAGACCAGCTCGCGAATATTTATTAATAATTATTAAAAACTTGAACTGTAAACTAGAGTGCAGTAAACCACGTAGCCCAGCGTGTAAATGTTTATAAATAAATAATCGGCAAACCAGAGTACAGAAACCCACGTAGCCAAGAGCTACTAAACTGATTTATCGACCGCCACGTTCTTAAAAACCAGGAAGGTTCAGAACCATACATTCTACCTCGTGAAGATAGGAAGGTGCTCCTACTACTGAAAGGCATCTATCACTCATATTCAACCATCGAAGTACAGGATGAGCTCCAAATAGAAGGTATTCCAGCGTCCAAAGTCAAGGTCTTCAGTTCAAGGAAAGCCAAGAACAAAACCTTCAACTCGTTTGTGGTTGAAGTAAACAAAACCTGTGTCGTAGCGGATGTATATACAAAAACAAGGATCCTCAGCCAAAAGGTACACTGGGAGCGGCTAAAAAACAACGACATCGTTCAGTGCAAAAACTGCCAGAGATTTGGTCATGTGGCCACCAACTGCGGCATGAACTACGTCTGCGTGAAATGCAACGAAAACAACAATCCCGGTGAGTGCAAACGCAAAGATAAGGACCAGAAAGTGCACTGTGCCAACTGCAAGGAGTTTGGTCACCCAGCAAACTACCTCGGATGCAAGGTCCTACTTGCACAGAAGGAAAACAAAAAGAAAGCTGAAGCCGAGAGGAAGCAACAACAGGAGTTCCGCACCCAGTCAATATGCAACCATACGAAGCCAACACTTAGCTTCGCAACCATGATCAAGCGAGGAGGCACGGAAAGCACACTCCCCAAAAAACAACAAGCTATAGGTGCAAAGACACAGCAACCAACGACGACTTGGAAACCATCACCAAAGGAGCAAAATACCCACAAAAAACCAAATTTAGACGAGGAAGTAAAGGAACACTTTGGAACTGATATGGAAACAGCCATCAAAAAAGCCCGCTTTGCCGTTCCATCCAACTACGCCTCACTAAGCAAGGAAAAGAAGTCCGCGGCTCTGGCCGCCTTTATCTTTGATTTATGCAGCGCATAAACCAGCTACTAAAAAGAACGTCATTTCACCTCTTCCTAAAAAAGCACTCACCGGACCTGGCTCTCATCAGCGAAACCAACGTTACAAAAAGGAACAGCATCGACTTCAATGGCTACAACACCTTCAGGACAGACAAGGTTCCAGGAAAAAGAGGCACCGCGCTTTTTGTAAAAAAGAACATAAAAGCCTCCCAAGTCATGGTTCCTGCTCTGAGAGCCTTCGAAGCTACAGCTGTAGCCATTGAAGTCGAAAATAGTGACTCATTGGTTGTCTTCAGTATCTACAACAACTGCAGCGCCAACAAAAACGATATTAATCACGATCTCTTTATTTTCAGCACCATCACCGCTCAACACACGTATGGACTCATAGGAAGAGACTTCAATGCCCGACACCCACTATGGTTCGACACTACCTCAACTGATGCTGGAAACACTTTGGTCAAATGGTTCGATGGAGACACCGGAAATCACTCATTCACTGTGGTATCCCAGCCGAAGCCAACCTTCCCCAGAACACCATCCTGGCTGGACTTCTTTTTGGTTACCTCCAACCTAGTAAGACATAGTTCCGGAACTACAGAACTTCACCTGCAGAGCATTGTCATCGGATGCAGACCACGAAGCGGTAGAACTTCGAATCAACCTTAACAGGCCGATCATCTCGATTAGTCCGGCGACAGGTGAGGAGTACATCAACTACAGCCGCTTTAATACTGAAGATTTCCAAAGAAGGATCGAGGAAACAATCACTTTTGCCGAAAGCAAACAGGAACCTCTCCAACGACGAAATCGATGAGGCTATAAATCAATGGAGGGCATAATAACAAACGTCTGAGATGAACAGAAGAGACCGAGAACATCCAGAGACAGATACCAGCACCTCCCAGAAGGAATTGTGCGGCTATACGACCACCGCCAAAGGCTGAGGAAGAAACTGCAAAGGATTCAGCAAAGAGATTGGAATACCGTGAGCAACACCTACCAAATGGTGAAGTGTGAGCTGCAATGCACCCACATCATGCTGAGGAACGCTCTTCAAAATCACAACAACAGCCAGTTCCAACAAAGGCTGCAGAACATCAAGCCTGGACCCGACGCATTCAAAGCCATCAACAACATCATCGGGAAGAAACCAAAGATGCCAGAAAAAATAAGCACCGGACAAGGAGAAGTCGAGACAACCCAAGAGAAAGCAGATGCGTTTGCCAATTTTTTCAAGGAAAACTTTGTACCAAAACCACCCAACGATCCAGGGCTTATCGAAGAAGTTGAGGCAACTCTAAGACAACTGCAGCAAACGGACACTCAAGTCATGTTATTCAACAACGATAACCTTGCAAATGACCCGGTAAAACTTCACAAATCCAGAAGAAGTAGTTGAAATGATTCGCGGTGGACGACCTAAAAAATCTTCCGGACCCGACATGATCTCCAACTACATCATAAGAAGGTTCCCCCAAGTCCTGATGCTATTCCTGGCAATCATATTCAACAACTGCATCAACAACTGCTATTTCCCTAAGAGATGGAAGAAAATGAAATGGTCATTTTCCCGTTCATATGAAAAATTTTCATCTTAAAGGGGCCCCCACGAAAATTCCGCCTATGGGCCCTAAAAAAGTAAATCCGGCACTGGCTCTACTGGACAAGTGTCCAAGTTATTAGTGAGGGTAATGTCAAGTACTTCTTTACCTTTACGGTTTTTTGTAACAAAGGTAGGTGTGTTACCTCTATTGATAACCAAAAGATTGTTTCTTAAAATAAATTCAAATAAGAGTTCCCCCCTAGAATTTGTGTCAGTGCTTCCCCATTGCACATGGTGTGCGTTGGCGTCGCAGCCCATAATAATATCTATTCTACTCTTACTTGTGTATTCTACCAGTTGGTAAGTGATATCCGCTGGTGGTCCTTCAATTCCATCATGTGGCATGTAGATGGAAGCCAAAATTAGTGATGGAAGTCCTACGCGTTCCATCTTTACTGTGGTCTGGTCTATTGTGCTATAAGTAGTTAGAAAAAAGAGATTTAACTGTTTTCTAGCTACTATGCATGTTCTATGGTTACTGTCTGGGCTGACAAAATTGGTTTTGTACAGCGTGAGTTCTTTCTTTCTTAATTTTTCCTCTTGCGACCCAAGGTTCTTGTATAAGGGCTACATCAATTTGTCTACTCTCCATGAGGTAGACCAGGTTGGCGGAGCGGCTTTACTGTGTTCGAGATTTATTTGTATTACCTTCAAATCCATGACATATTTTGTTTTACATACAACGCCTTACTAACCTGTTTTTTGCTTCTAGCTATCAGCTTGAGCTTGCATCGGGTAATGCCAACGCGAACTTTAAAGCTGACTCGTCTTAGAAGTGGTACGGAGTTGTGGTTCAACCTCACAATCACTTCAGTGCCTGTCTCCGTTTTCTCCACCTTCATGATCTTCCATTGGTCGCTCAGAAGTTCGGCATTTAATGAAAGGATGTACCTTTCCAGCCGATCGCGGGGAATAGCGGGGCCTCTGACCAACAGTTTACCTATTGGTCGGTTTAGATCTTTTATCTCACTGGCAGTCACAAGCCGTAAATCGGCATTCTGCCAGGGAGCTGCAGTCTTTTTCACAAATTCCTGGAGCCATTGAAGGGTCCATTCATTTTCGCAGTTCATCATCTTGAAACCATGCACGGTAGTGAGGTCCCCGAAGAGTGGCGGTTGCCTACTCTTAACGATCGACTCGTGTACCTCTTCCAGGATTCTTAGTTCAAGTAACTGCCATTCGTCTTCACTCAATTTGCGGTCAGGTTTCCCAAAGTCGGCGATAGCGACCTGGTGGCCCTTTCAATCACTTACTTACTCGCCACTTTCACCAAGACTGCTTGGAAAACTGTTTTGGACAAATAAGGTTGGCTGATGGAGGATCTAACAGCCGCCCCACTTGTTCGCAAGGCGGTTTCAAAAGTTTTAGGGCATTACATACCACAAAATTGTTAGGGACGGTAATTGGTAATTTTTTTTTTTTTTACAAACAGTGCTCTAGTGAAATAGCCAGTTGCATTCCTCACCTGAAACAATTTAGCCGCAACACTCGCCTTGCTAGGAATGCTCATCAGTTCTACCTTAAGCCCAACTTCGGACGTACAGTCAAGTATAGAGATTCTTATTTTAGTCGCACCACCCGAATGTGGAATGCTTTACCTGGCTCTGTGTTTGCCCTGCATTACGATTCACAAAGGTTCAAAAGCAATGTGCATCGGTGTCTCCATTTAATAGGAGACACCGATGCACATGTCCTATTTTCTTAAATGCTCGCACTGTGTTCTAAAATATTATAAGGGTATTCATAACCCCTTGATGTGTGCGCTAATTACGAAAAAAAAAAAAAATTGCATGATAGAAGATGAGAGCCAGTCAACAGAAGTCTTAACGGCTGAAAACAATCTATTATTTGACTTCACTTGGCTGCAATGTGAGCGCGATGTTCCCACTAGTAGCATTGCCGATATCGCCTTAACCAACGACATAAGCGAAGCTGATTTTATCAGTGAAAACAGTTTTACTAATGTATGTGGCTGGCTTTCCGAAAATGCTAAGAAAGCTTGCTCTAACATTTTTTTAAGTTCTAGATGGATTGCAAATTCGGTGATGCAGTTTCCGGTAAGTAAGTAATAACAACCAGAAAACGTATAGTATATTTTTGTAAGTCCATCCATATCACGTCATCCATCCACCAGTCCATCCCACAAATGTACCAAGAATTTCTAACCAAATTAGAAAGCGCAACATTTCATAGTCGTTTCTATACGGCAAGACTAAGAAAAATGAGCTAAACATTTTCTGTTCTGTTTGGTTATTGCATTTACCACAAAACTGTATCAATTCATATTGATTTAAAACAAAAATTAAAAGAATCCTCTACCAAGAGCTGTTTCAATGGCAATTAAATGAGATACAAAATAATATGCCTTCAAAAATATAGTCAGCAGAATTGGTCGTAGAGTGCACCACCGAAGACGAGATGGACCCAGCTCAACCGTGGAAAAGGCACGTCACCATGCCACGTAAGGTAACAGCTCCGCCACGTACCGTCATCCTGTTACCGGAGCTTCCCAAAACTCCAGGGCGTCCCAGCACAAACAACACTCTAGCACTTGAAGGAGGATGTGCCAAAGCTTACCGACCCCACCGCCAGTACCAGCCAGCCACCAAAGAGGAAACAGGGAGCCGCCACAGTCCCCAGGGAAGTCGGTACGTCCGTCAGTCGCAAGCCGACCACCATCCCAGTTAAGTCACGCAATAAGGGAACTAGCCGAAAGTCTATCACACCGCCAGCTAAAGGGAATGCCCCATCAGCTACCGCTGTAAAGCCCACGGACCAGGGTAACTTCCCTGCACCAGCCAGAAGGACCCATTTAACTTGCAACCCCGTGTTTGATCTACACAACCTAGTTCGGTCCAAATTAACTAAGACGAACACAGGATTGGCTGGACCGAGCTTCGCGGCCAATCTTCCCCAAAATGTCGGACCAGGCACCGAGAAGCCAATTGGTAACTGCAGTGCTTGAGTTACCGCCCGCCATTTTAAACTTGCCGACTGCAGAAGAAACTATAGCCGCCACACGAGGCGATTAGCACTCGACACGTGGCCCAAGACACAGGAGAAAGAAAAGACGGACCCGTTCTTAGGATTTGACATCCGTCAACATGACCAGTACCATCCAGCCAGACGCCGCCAGCGGTTGATTTTCAAACGGCGAGGCGGAACCATACTATGCCGGGTAATGAGGCGCGGGGAAGCTGTTCTCACCCACCTGCCGACGGGGCAGTCAAAGCGCATATCATTTGAGCCATAATATTATTTTTTTCTCTCTCTTGTTTTTTTTGCTGTTACTTATTATTATTTTGCCAAGAAGGCTCTTTTATTTTTGTTAAATTGTTTATGAAAAAAAATAACGAAATTAAAAAAATATGGATTTGAAACGACGGTTTTTGCATGGAAGGCATGAAGGTGTAGCAAGTGGCAGGGTTTTTCGTTGTTTTCACCAGGAACCCTAGGAACGGACGAGGAGGTCCTCGTCTCCGAAAAAGGGGGGATATGTAACGAGGCATTTCTCAATAACCTCATTACATGCTTTTCCGTTGTCGCCCCAAGGAACAGTCATCGCCATCTAGTGGAATGGTAAGAAGAAAAGCTTATCCATCTAAGACGACAACCTAGAAATTAATCGCTTAGCCGAGACATAGCACCTGGTGGTGGAAAGTATTCAGGTTGTACCATGGAGGTGAAAAGCTAACCTCACCACCATTGGTGGTGGATAATGGTTAGGTGGTAATACCACCAAACAACCAACTCCCCATGCACAAGCAGTATACAAAGTATAACCATCGGCAGAGCTCGATGGTGGGTTACAGTGATGGCATAGTGGTGGCATGTAGGCAAGCATATGAGTATGTCGTGTGTGATTGGGAAGATTATATGGGAGTAAGGTATTTCCCATTAAGTTATATGGGATTTGCGCACGGTACCACAATTAGCGTTGAGTATAAATTCGTCGGCACCGGTCATACGGTGAGCATCTCCCAAGGAAAAGGAAGAAGTTGTTTCTACCTACCGGGGTCTTCGGACGCTCGTGTTTCTACCTACCGGGGTCTTCGAACGCTCGTGTTTCTACCTACCGGGGTCTTCGGACACTCGTGTTTCTACCTACCGGGTTTTTCGGACGCTTGTATTTCTACCTACCGGGGTCTTCGGACGCTCGTGTTACTACCTACCGGGGTCTTCGGACACTCGAGTTTCTACCTACCGGGGTCTTCGGACGTTCGTGTTTCTACCTACCGGGGTCTTCGAACGCTCGTGTTTCTACCTACCGGGGTCTTCGGACGCTCGTGTTTCTACCTACCGGGGTCTTAGGACGCTCGTGTTTCTACCTACAGGGGTCTTCGGACGCTCGTGTTTCTACCTACCGGGGTCTTCGGACGCTGTGTTTTTACCTACCGAGGTCTTCGACTTACCTGCGGCTACCTATAGGGTGAATGCGCCGCAGTGGATTTTTTTTTTTTTTTTTTTATAATTAGCGCGCACATCAAGGGGTTATGACTACCCTTATAATGTTATATAACACAGTGCGAGCATTTAGGAAAGTAGGAGAGGGTTTAATAGGAGACACCGATGCACGTTGCTTTTGAATCTTTGTGAATCGTAATGCAGGGGAAACACAGAGCCAGGTAAAGCATTCCACATACGGGTGGTGACACTAAAATATGAATCTCTATACTTGACTGTACGCCCGAAGTTGGGCTCAAGGTAAAACTGATGAGCATTCCTAGCAAGTCGGGTGTTGCGGCTAAATTGTTTCAGGGGAGGAATGCAACTGGCTATTTCACTAGAGCACTGTTTGTAAAAAAAGCGATAAAAGAGAGAGAGACAGGTGACTTTTCGACGATGTTCAAGAGAATCAATCGATTCTACGATTGAACTATCACCTATCAATTTTAACGCTCTATTTTGTACCCTATCAAGCAGGTGCAAAGATGTTTGAGCAGCACCTGACCAGATATGGGAGTTATACTCCAGTTTTGGGCGGATGAAGGCCTTATAAATTGTAGCCAGATCAGAAGGGGTGAAGAACTTCCTGCATCGTCTCAAGAAACCTAAGCATTAAGCAGCGTTTTTGGCGACTTCAAATATGTGGTCATTCCAACGAAGATCATCGTTTACACACATACCAAGTACTGACAGCTTTTCGGTTTCTTCGATGCAGGTACCATTCATGGACAATGGCAATGGGGGAATGTTAAGCTTCAACGACAAGAGACAGCATTGAGTTTTCGAAGCATTGAATTCTACTCGGTTCATAAGACCCCATGCAACAATGCTGTCAAGGTCAGAATTCAATGAGCTTATCATACGCAACCGTTCCAATTCCACATCCGAAGAGCAGGGACGTGAATTTGGAAACGAGTATGAAAAGCTGAGGGTCGAGTCGTCAGCAAAACAGTTAAGAGGATTAGAAGTTTCAGACAAGAGATCATTAATGAAAATAAGGAAGAGAGTCGGAGACAAAACGGAGCCCTGGGGCACACCAGCATTTATGAAGTGGGTATCAGACTTGAAACCATCCAACACAACTTGTATTGAACGGTCGGAAAGGTAATTTCTAATCCAACGAAGAAGAGACTCATCGATACCAAAAGCACGCATTTTCGATAAAAGAGCCTGATGCCAAACTCTATCAAATGCTTTAGAAATATCAAGCGCAATAATCTTACTTTCTCCAAAACAATGTAAAGATTGGTTCCACTTTTCGGTGAGATAAGCCATCAAATCACCAGTGGACCGTTTGCTACGAAAGCCGTACTGACGGTCATTAAGAAGCTTTCGTTCTTCAAGATATTTCATAAGTTGACGGTTTATC
The DNA here is from genome assembly GCA_949752695.1 of Melanostoma scalare. Classification (NCBI taxonomy): domain Eukaryota; kingdom Metazoa; phylum Arthropoda; class Insecta; order Diptera; family Syrphidae; genus Melanostoma; species Melanostoma scalare. The sequence goes on along the minus strand of OX456985.1, from coordinate 77,645,973 downwards.
AACGTTTCCATGACCTTGGAAAGAAGGGACGTTAGTGCAATTGGACGGTAATTGGAAGGGGAGGAAGATTCGCCTTTTTTAGGGACCGGCTGGACAAATGCAGTTTTCCATCTGCTCGGAAAAATCCCAGCAGAATAGGAAAGATGGAAAAGTTTACGCAGTGGTTTTGCCAGCGTAGAAGAACACCTCTTCAGAATAACGGCGGGGATACCATCTGGACCAGCGGATTTATGTATGTTGAGATCTTTAAGGACTCTCGCAACCGAGCGAGTTCGAAAAAATATCTGCTTCATCAAAGAATTTGCAGACTCGAGCTCAGGTGGAGCCAATATGCTATCGGATTGTTCCGATAGAGGCATCAGACTACATTAGACTATACAATTGTTAATCCTTTCTCTCCCATAGTTACTACGAGCGTATTGCAAGCTTCCAGACTGAGAACATTAATCTGCCAGGGCCCTAGAAGTTCCGGCGATACAAACTAAGGAACGTTGCCCGAAAATCAGAAAGTGCCGCAGCAAACGATATACAAAAATACGTACTAATTTTGCCAATTATAATACTAAATAGAATAAGTTCTAATAAAAGAGAATTTCTTTGACCTTTGTGAAGTTTGGTGTTTTTCTTCACTAGACCTTGGCTAGCCGCGAGTATTATCTACCCCGGCTGGAAAATCAAAAACGCGTCACACTACATATAGAGAAATTGCTGTCAGTATACAAATGATGAAAAACAACGATAAATGTCTATGTTCAAGTGACAATATTTCGTTGAATTTGAATCATAGAAAGTTCTCTGATACGGCATTTTAAAGGAAATTGTATTTACTTTCTTTTTAATGAAGCATTGCCTATACCTATCTGCAACCAGAAGAAATGCCATTAAAAAACTGACAAAACTCAAAAACCGACAAAAATTTACTTTTTTTTGTCGGGAATTTTATTATTTTGGATATCCACTTATTCTAAGCAATACTAGCGAGCATCATTTCAGCGGAAAACTAGTGAAACATTTTTGACACTGCTAAATAATCACGCTAGCTAAATCACAGCAGATGTTGTTAGTGTTTTAGTTAAGAGTAAGATATTGGCTAGTGTAACCAAAAATAAGTGCAATCATTATTATCCAACTTTTGTATAGAGAATTAATGCAACTAGCAGTCCGTGTATCATAAGTTATCATTGTTATGAGTTTTTGTTATGAGTTAGGGTTACCACGGAGGCATTACTTTGATGCTGGAGAAGAGCGTAGGCATGCTTGCTCTTGGCTCGGCTCAGCTCGAAGGATGGGGTGGTTCTTGCGCCTTCTCCAGATATCTCCTACTCAATTAACAAATTTTATCATGCCTTTGAAAGGGGAAGAGGAAAGGATCATAGGATATGGGATGAATAACAAAGGAAGATTTAAGTGTGTACCTAGAAACCTATGCCACTGTCCAAGAGAAAGGGTGAAGTCGGAAGAAAAATTATGTTTCCTTTTAACTATGCACTAAAATAACTATTACTAATATATTCATTTACCTGCTTCCATTCCAGCAAATCTGATTGAATATATAAATGAAACTTATCCTATTACCCTAATAATCAACCTCGTTATGTATCCATATATGTATATATATAAATATATATGTTCATATACATGTAGGGTAGACGGGGGAGCATTTGCCAGGATTTAGGAAATTTGACCTTTCACCTAATTTCTACTGTGTTTTAATTTTTGTTAGTATCAAATATGTTCCTTATCTTTTTATCTTCAATTTAAAATATTTTTCATATTGGTGCTTTTGTAACTTCTATTTTTAATAATTAATTCAAGACATTAAAATGAGATATGGCAAAGTCTCCCTGGGTGGGAGGTTTTGCCATGAGGATAGGGGTGACTTTGCCGGGTACCTAAGTATCAGAAATAAACACAATTGAATAGATTTTAATAAATACACAGAAGAACGTAAGAAAACAATTTTATTAATTCAATACATAAAAATAACTTCTTGGGGTGCAATGGCAACTCAGCAAATGCACCCCATGAGGAGACTTTGCCACTGGCAAATGAACCCCACGAAGTTGCTTTGCCTCCCCACAAGAAAATGGCAAATGGCCCCCGCAAACTGTTTTTTCTTAAATTCACTTCTACTATTTTTTCCAATTAAAAGATAATGTAAAAAGCTCCATTTTACGAAAGTAAATGCATATTCTAATAATAATTGCAAGAAAAAGTATGAAGTAAATAAACACACTACGAATATGCGACTACTGATTACCTTATAATTTGTGGATCCAGAGTTAAAAAAAACAACACACACGTCCAACTTTGTTGGCGTCTACTTGAGAACTGTCAAACTTCGTGGGATATTTTTATTTGGTGATGTGCTATAAATATCGATTTTTCGATATTTTACATTTTGGTAGATCGACTAAAAAACTCGGTTGGCAAAGGTACCCCGGTGGCAAATGCTACCCCGTCTACCCTATACATGATTACGATTACACTAATATCTATAGATTTCATCATAGGTGCCAGTTATAGCAATCAGGAAAACGAATCAGGAAAATTTTTCAAAATTGATTATCACTATGTTTTTGTTACAATTGAATAAAAAATGTTATACCAATCAATAGTAAACAGCCCAGAGAATCTATTTTGCCAAGAAAATGTTCAATTGAACAAATACTTTGCCGTAAAATTTTATTTTTCTATTTTCCTGATGGAATTGGAACAGGAAAATAGAAAAATACAAATTAAACAGCAAATATTTGTTCTATTATATCTTTTTTGGGCACAAAAAATTTTTTGAGTGATTTGCCATCGATTGCTATAACATTTGTTACGCAATTGTAACGAGAACATAGTTATTATTCCATTTGAAAATTTTTCCTGATTCGTTTTCCTGATCGCTATAACTGGCCCCATATATTAATATATATAACTAACCTAAATCAGAACCTATTCTAAACTTCAACTCGCCGTCTCTCCTAGACAATGGTTCGCCAAATCTCTGAGAACTCTGACTGATGTTATTGCCAGTATTTAACAGCCCCTCCCTTGTATCCTAGATACAACCATTTGCTACCACCTATGCCAATGAATTTTGGTGGTAGCCCCTTTTCTTTACCTCCGGTCACATCCCTCCTCATTAGTGTTGCTACTGTCACATCCCTAGTCTTGTCAGTTAATATTGTCCTCTTAAGTCATTGTCTTACGTTAAGTCTCTCCCCATTGACGCCGGTCTAGTCGGGTCCCACACACCTTAATACGAATTTTAGCAACTCATAATAAAAAAAAAATTCACTTTCTCAATTCAATTTTAGTACAATGTTTTATTATTATTACTTCTATCAACTTTTAAGGTGACATCAAGAAAATTTTAGCGGTTGATACTGTTTAAAAGAGCGAGATAGTTTAGACCGATAAAAACTTATCCTGCTACGTTAAATTAAAAAAAATCCGTCAAAATTCATTATAGAGGGTATATGATACGGTCGTATGGCTTGTATATATATTATATAAATATAAATATAAAAAAATTTATCAAAACAAAATCACTCACCTTTTTTTTTTTGTGATCCCTCGGAGTCCTGCCGGCAGCACGTTCCAGTGTAGGATGGTCTTCCAAGTGGAAATTATGCACTCACTTGGGTTTTACTTTTTTTTTTTATTAAGGATTTATATGTATATCTATAATATACTACGAGCACTACACTACCCCCCGCACGGATATTTATGCACTTTCTGACACAATTTATCTCTTTCCTTTTTTTTTCTTTTATATTATAGTCACTTTTCAAAATTTTAGCCTATTCAAAGCAAACCAAGTTAATTCAAAAAAAAAAAATCTATCTTCAAATATTGTTGCACATCATGAGATTCAATGATGATCTACAGCCTCGTTGTTGCACCTCCACAAGAGCACCCAGCCACTAAGGTACTGACAACCTCCACTAAACGAACTCAGGGGTGAAGGTTAATCCGCCATTCTTCCTCTTCTTCAGATTCATATATTGTTTTGTTTTTATGTAAGTGCCTATCATCTATTTCACTTACATTCCTTTTTGACTTCCAGTCTCTTGAAGCTAAGTGAATTTCGGCTCTCCTACACTCTTCTCTAAGGTCTCGGATGCTGTTGATAGAGCATCCGAAAACCACCGAAGCCACTCTGTCCTTTATATTTTGTCGAACTATCGACACCAAATCTTTCTCATTGGGCTTGCTCTTCATTTGAAGGGTAAGTCCCCTTATTTCCTCATAAAATTCGTCAAAGCTCTCACTTGGCTGTTGACGTCTGTCCATGATTGATCTAAGGATCTCGTGGTCTGTTTTAATACCCTTGAGCTGCCTTAGGAGCTCCTCCTTTAGATCATAGTAGTTTAACATCTCGTCACCTTGATTTTCCTCTAAATACTGCCAATACCATTTTTCTGCAGCCCCGGTGACGAGATGATGAAAGTTGGCAAACACTTGATCATAACTGACCTCATTTTTCTTTTGCAACGTCTCTACTCGAAAAATGAAACTCTCCGCTGTCATCGATTTGGAGGTTCCATCATATTTTATTCCCCACTTATGGATTTCATTTTTCTTGCTACGTTCCCTACTGTCATGCCTACTGTTAAATTCGGAGGTAGGTCGCGTAATATGTATTTGAGAGTCTTCCCTCGATACTTCCCTTCTTGGTATATTCTCTTCTCTCCTTTCTCTACCTACTCGTGAAATTGAGGATCTTTCTACTACCGACAACCTGTCATTAAAATTCGACAGTTTACCTGTCACGACTTCAACCATGGCGTGTAGGGTTTTCATATTTTCCATCTGGGTGGAAATCAGGTTCATCGTCTTGAGTTGCATCTCTTTAATGGATTGGGATGCCATGGAATCCATGATTTCACTCAAGCTGTCCCGGGTTTGTTTAAAGGCATTATTTTGTTCATTACCTAGTTGTTCATTTATTCTAATTTGCCTTATCTCTCTTTGGATTCCTGTTATCTCTCTTCCTATATCGTCCCTACTTTCTATAATAGCATCTCTTTCTCCTGTTCTTTCCCCGCCTACAGCTTCTCCTGTTGACTCGTTTCGAGTCGAAAACCCTCTAAAAGTCTCCCCCAGACTACTTTCATTAGTTTCATTAAATGGGTTTTCTGTTGAATCGTTCGGTCTCCTAAATTGACCTTCAGATTCGTTTTGATTGGGTAGTTGAACATCATTCCCTTCTTCTCCCTGACCCTGAGCCCTTCTAGTGGCTCCTCGAGTGCTTGGGCCGACACCTGCTCTAGGTGGATTTGACAGGGTGCTCTTGGGGATTGCCCCAGTATCTCTGGCGTTATTTGACATAGTTTTTACTTCAGTAATTCAAAAAAACTTTATGTCAAATCGAATTCAAAAAAATATATTTCAAAAAAATTTAAAATGTGAATTCAATTCAAAAAGATTTTATGTAATAATAAGTATTGCTAAAGGAATTAAAAAAAAAAATAAAAATTGTTTTTAAAAATCAAAATAACTGATATTATTTCAGAATACGTTCTGAACTCAAATTTATTTCAGAATACGTTCTGAACTCAAATTCAAAAAAAAATTTAGGTTGTATATGTTTTTTCGTTTCATTAGGTGTGTGTAGCTCCGACTAGTTTTCTCCAGAACTGTACTAGGAGAGGAGTTATATACGTTTATTTGTTCTTTTGTCCTTGTCAACTGGTTTTGTCAGTAAAAGTCAGTAAGAGTTAGTAAGAAGTCAGTTCGTCTTGAATATGACCGGTGTTCCCCGCGAATTGGCGAGCGCTTCAATTTGGCCCTTGCTTCCTACCCCATTCTATTACCTAGTGTGTAACCTGATTAGAGTCTGGCAAGAAGCTCAAAACAAATTTCCACGCGAATAGGATTTACAAATCCCCCACTCAAAACTCACTCTGAGTCTGGCTATGCCTAACAAAAAGGACATCATTGAGTGGTGGACCTTTCAATCCTATTCAGCTCCCTGTGATGCGATAGACTTCGTTTCACCTCACGAAATCTCCTAGCTCTTGGCCTGAAGGATTGGATGGCTGTCTTACATCCATCGTCTACAAGAAGCATGTCCGGATTCCAGATTCACACTAAAGGGAATTGGAATTGAAATTGGAATTTTAAAGGAAAATTTTTTTGCAGATTATTGAAAATCAAAGGGGTTGATCTTGTTGACTTTAAAATCAACTCCTTGGAGTTCCAAAGAATCTCTTTGCCGCTCATAACGTTGGGCGCCATATGATTATAAGTACAATGCTTCAATCACAATGATCTATTACGCCAGTTCCACAAAGAAAAATCTCACTGAGCTCTCAATGTCACTGTGACGGAGCGCAAATAGTTTTGTGGAACATAATTCTCTGCTCAACTGTGTCCTTGTTTTTAAACTTTTACTCATCATCATCAGAATGTACAACGAAAATTCGCTGATGCTGGAAAAATAGCCGAGTCTATAGGAGAAAAAATTGAAGTTTCCAGGACTGTGCATCGTCAAAAAAACCGACAAAATAATTACCAAAGCAGCTCAGCAGAAGATTATTACCGTACATCAATATTCATACTTTTCCTGGATCACTTCATATCGTCCATATCTGACTGATTTGCGAAACACAAAGAAATTTTGTCAATAATCGGAAATACCATCCCCGAAAAATTGGTCAGAAAAGACGTTGAGAATATTGATGAAACCGTGGAAGTAATAATGAATCAATGGCCAACCGCAGCTGCTTCAACCGTAATAAATGAAGTGTTATTTTGGAGACAACGTTGGGTTGGGCCAGCAACTCAACCAAAGACATTTATTGAATCATTAAATTCTTACAATTAAATCTTTGTAACGATGAACTTTTTCCAAACATTTTCAAGTTTTTGAAAATAGGTGCAACATTGGCTGCGACCATTGCTAGCAGCGAGCGTAGTTTTTCCACGTTGAGGCGTCTAAAATATTGGATTAGGAATTCTACAGGCGAAGATAAGCTGAATGGGCTTACTCTTATGAGCATTAACAGGCACATTGACATTAAGGTGGAAGAATTTATCGAATGATTCGTGCAAAGCAGAGAAGAATTGATTTATAATTTCGTGTATTTTCATATGTTCTTATTTTCTGCACTTTATTATTGTATATCAATAAATTTTAAAAAACCTAATCAATACAATTGAAAAACGACTTTTACTTATGTACGTACAAATATTTACATGTAACCCCCCTCGAAAAATTTCCTAGCTACGCCACTGAGTAAGTGAATACCAATTATCCGCTGAAAATTTACCGGAAAATGAAGTAAAATGAAGACATTTTCATTGCGCTACTAAGAAAAAATGGGTCGCAGCAAATATATGGAGAGTAAATTTTATAAACAAAAATGAGCAATGGTTATCTTCATCTCTGCATGTCATCGGACAAACAGAAGTAATGTGTGATCACCCAACTACATCAAGGGCATTAAGAGGAAGGCAAGGGAAGTCAGTCAATGAGTGCGCAGTATTCACAAAAAAAACAAAAATCAGTCTATGCAACCGAAGAGATAAGTACTGCAAATCTTTCTGATGCATTAGTGATAAGATATAATAAAGACCATGAAAAAGCGAAGAGTGATGTGATGAAGGCAGTTTCTAATCCAAGTCCACTTCGAGTCAAAAAGAATCAAAGGAGCATTCCTACCATAAAATATACAAATGAGAAAACATTAGCAATGTCCATGGATTTGGGTCTATCAAAAGAAAAGTATAAAATACTGAGAACTTCGTTCAGCTGAAGTTCACTGCCATCCAACAACACGATTATCTACAACTACGAAAAAAGAAGCAGTTCACGGAAATATCAGCTGTTGTGAAACTTCAAGACATGATGGATCACACTGCCAGGCGGCTTTCAAAAAGCAAAAATTTTCAGCAAACAGAGGAACAAATAATTGCACTCCCAAGAAGTTTGACCATACAGAGTAAATGGGGCTGCGATGGATGGCCTGGACAAGGTGCGCAAAAGCAAAAAATTAATACATCAGATGGTGAAACACACGCAAACATGTTCATGGCATCAGTTGTTACACTTAGACTCCATAGTACATATTGCGAACATGTGCGGATCCTACGCCCTACGCCGATCATCAACTGATTTCTGCCGACCTATAATGTTCCAATATGCTAAAGAAACGAGTGAACTCATAAATACAACAGTCAACGATATAAAAAGCCAAATAGAAGATATTCAACCAATAATGTTTAAAGTCTATAAAAATATAAGTATATTGGTGAAACGTGATTTCTATGATATGAGTATGATTGATGGAAAAGTTTTAAACGAATTAACAGAAGCAAAGTCCACGCGGTCATGTCTTATATGTAAAAGGACCAAATTCAATAACCAGGATGATCTATAACACGACGAACATAATTACGAATATAGAATCAGGTGCTTGGAATTTATTTTGAAACTTGCTTATACACTTCGACAGGAGGGAGAGGAATTTGATGAATGTATTGGGATCAATGAGGAAGAAACGAGAAGAAAACAAGAGTTTCAAAGGCGTTTTCACAATGAGCTTGGACTTAATGTGGATAAACAAAAGCAAAGATTTGGAAATAGCAATGATGCAAACACTTCAAAGAGATTTTTTGGACGATCGAAGGCAGCTGCTCGAATAACTGGGGTTTATGAAGAGGTTATAAATAGGATCAAAAAAATACTTAATACTTAATAAATAATTGCAGGGAAGAAGTGTGTTCTTGAGCTTAGTTGAACTTCAAGAAAAACAGAAATAAAACGTATGAAAACTCTTAATTATTACGTTATAATATTTTACTTATTTAGGAACAATGGAATGCTTAGTTGAGCGTACAAGGTATAAACTATGAGTGCGAAAACATATAATTTTTCTTCGAAGAAAAACTCGTACTCCCTACTGTCTGTTTAGTGTACATAGCTTACAACTGATCTTATGTAAAGGGTCAACAACCTTTACTTGGAGAAATAATTGTTTCTTATTTAGTATTTAATCAATTATTTACAGTAAATTCAACAATGCCCCATGTAAGAGGCTTTAGTAAGAGTGAGAAGCACATAGCAGTTAAAAGTCATTTTGGTAACAAAATGCATTAGATTTAAATTTACCTATTTGCAATTAGGAAAGAGAGAGAAAAATATTCTTAGCAAGTGTTATGTTATTTCGTTCTGACATTTTCTTTTTTAGTATAGCGCGTCGGAATTTCGTTAGCAAATATTGAACTTTTTATTTATCATTTCTTTAATGTTTGTATAAAAAACATTGGATCAATTATCTTATTGCACTTAGTTGCATTCAATGCAACCGTTTGAAATAAACATATCAATGATTGATCCAGTGTGTAACAAACACTTGTTATCATAAAATTAATAAATAATTATAAATCGGTTCGTGTGTTTGCTGTGTTTGTGTTTTTTTGTTGTTTTGTGTTGTGCATATCAGTGTCTTGTTGGAGGCCAACAAAGTGAATACAGTTAAATTTGGAGAGTACACCAAAAAAACCGCAGAGTAAAAAAAAACGAATAAAGAAAAACTCTTCATAATATGTTGATTCATAGTCAAAATTAAATCGAATACCAATCTCTACCACTTGGAGAATTGTCAGAAGAAGCTCACGAGTCCAAAAATAAAGATTACAAGAAATACAGATATCTTGCAAATTTTCAAGAATTCTGCAGAATGAAGACTTATTTAACATGTTAGCAATCTCATTCCATCCTTTTATTTCTTCATTGAGGCAAGTTAACCAGAAATGATAAGTTTGTTACCCAATTTCTCGGTCTTAGATAATAGTTTACAAGAAATTTAATGTTTGTAGGTATGTAAATTTTTGGAGCTTCCTCCTAAGTGTTTGAGAAAGTGGCTCTGACGTTAAAAAACGTTAAAGTCCATAAACTTAAACCGTTGAAAAAAGGAACGGTGGTCATTAAGGGGCCTTCATCCAAGGAAAGGGATCAGATTGCGACAAATAAGAAGTTAGTTTGTCAGTCAGTTGAAGTAAGGAAAAGTTTAGGGCCAAAAGTTGTCGTATCGAAGTTAGAAAGAAAAATACATACTGAGGAATTTCTTGATGATTTGCACAGGTTCAATCTAAAGCAACTCACTATGGAATAGTTCCAAAGTGAGGTGAAAGTTGTAGGTTGTCCCTGGAAGTCAGACTCCAGCGGAACCATAAGTGTAGTGTTACACGGAAGTCACCTTGTCTCGAAACTTATGCTAAAGGCTAGGAGATGCTACACCAAGCATTTTTCTTTCGCAGTTTGGGAATTAACACCAGTGTCTTCGTGCTTTAGGTGCCTCGTGATAGGGTGAATAAACGTAGGGCTACGGAAGCAGTCTGCAAGAGTTGCGGACAGTCGGGTTACTGTCGACTGCCATGTTGGTCATTCCATGTTGACTGCAGACAGCCCATAATATAGTCGGGCTGTTGGGAGGGTAAATGCAAGACACTAAAATGGCGCATTATCATGCAACTCGAAGCGGAGAATGAGTTTATCAAAAGGCGAATTAGTTCGTTTTAAAGAAGAGAAAAGGCACAAAAGAGATGGACCTTCCCTGTTCCGATGCCTAAGAAAAGTTGTCAACCCAATGTTAAAGCTGTTCCACAAGTTGTGTCATTCCCGACACCCATTTGCTCAGATAATGCGCCAGGTTGCTGTCGCTCCACTACAGGAAGTGAAAGCTCCAAAACCAGTTCAGACTTGGTCCATGGTGATAAGAAGCAAGGATAAGGCTGAGTCCTCTACGGGCATCAAGGCCAAGGTAGTCGAGCAGGTGGCTCTATTGTTGGAAAACATTAAAGCCCATACGCTTAAACCTTCAAAAAAGGGAACCCTGGTCATTACGACACCTTCATCTGAAGAAAAAAATAAAATAGCATCAAACAAGAAATTTGGTGAGGTTGGTCTGTTTGTTGAGGTGAGGAAAAGTTTAGGGCCAAAAGTAGAAGTGTTAAGAGTAGAGAAAATAATACAAACTGAAGAGTTCCTTAGTGAGTTACACAAGATCAACCTCAAGGAACTTACTAAGAAGGATTTAAAAAATGATGTTAAGTTAGTAGGTGGTGTCTGGAAGTCAGACTCCAGTGGCACCATTAATGTTGTTATAGAGGAAGTGAACGTGTCACAAAAGTTCTCCTGGAAGCAAGAAGATGCTACATTACGCATTTCTCTTTTTCTGTTAAGGTACATTCACTAGTAAATTCATGCTTCAGATGCTTAGGAATCGGTCACAGGAAAACAGAATGTAGGGCAACGGAAGCAGTCTGCAGGAGATGCGGCCAGTCGGGTCACTCTATTAAGCATTGTGTCAACACAATTGAGTTTAAAAGTGATCCCGCTGGTCATTTCATGTTGACCGAAGACTGCCCGTATTATAGATTAGTTGTTGCGAGGGTAAACGACAAACATTGAAATGGCAGTACACCTAATACAATATAATTGTAATGGGGCGTACAGAGCAATGCTGGACTTGGGTCAGCTAATGTGCAGCACAGCATGTAGCGTAGCACTGTTGCAGGAACCTTATGTCGCTCATGATGGCGTAAGGGGGCTTTCAACACATATGCACTCATTTATAAACAGAAATGGCAACGCTGCTGTAATATTGAATGATGTTAGCACACGCCTACTTGATAGGGTACAAAGTAGAGCGTTAAAATCGATAGGTGATAGTTCATTGGTAGAATAGACTGATTCTCTTGAAGATCGTCGAAACGTTACCTGTCTTTCTCTCAGTGATCTAGTGAAATAGCCAGCTGCATTCCTCCCCTGAAACACTTTAGCCGCAACACCCGCCTCGCTAGGAATGCTCATCAGTTTTACTTTGAGCCCAACTTCGGACGTACAGTTAAACAAAAAATTCAAAAGCAACGCGCATCGGTGCCTCTTTTCAAATCCTCTCCTATTTTCCTAAATGCTCGCACTGTTTTCTATAACATTATAAGGGTAGTCATAACCCCTTGATTTGCGCGTTAATTATTAAAAAAAAAAATAATTTAAGAAGTGATTTCCAAACAATCCTCACTGCCAAAAACTTTTTAACGCTACCGCTTTAAATTTTTTTACAAAATGAATCTTTGAATTACGTTTCGCAATAAATTATACGAAACAAGTGTTGAATTCTCTTCAAAACACAAGAGAAACAGCGAAAATTTTTTCAGAGACGCATTTCAATCTGCATCACAGCTTGGTGAAGACTTATTTCTTGTTAACATAACTGCTCCGAAGATTACTTCGAAACAAACAACACGCTCCAATCCAAAAACACTATTTGCTGAAGAATATTTTAGACTTTCAATACCTATTTCCTGTCTGGATTCTCTTATACAAAGCCTTATGCCAGATTTATAGTCAATGAGGACGTTCTAACATCCTTTCAAGAGTGAATGAAGTGGAAAAGCTTACCATACACTTCTAAATATAACGCAGTATCTATGGCAGCGGTTAAGTCGTTGTACATACTCTGATGAGAAACAATTTCATCAACTAATTGGTCTACAGATGTTCTAACACTTCTTGTTATGTGTGACAAGACCCATTTCAGGAGTATAAACTACTTGCTCACAGTTTTTGCAACACTACCTGTTACGAAAGCAAGCGTTGAAAGAACTTCTTCAACTTTGAAAAGGATCAAAACAGTATCCGGAATCGTCATTGAAGGGCCACCCAAGACTTGCACTAGCGCACTTGCAAGAAGAAGTAATCGATATTATGGATAAATCAAAGACAAAGCGTTTATTGTTATAAAAAAATATTTATTATGTTATGGCTACGAGCCTGCCCACACCACAATTGACAACACCTTACACCAGTTGTGGCTGTGACTGCACTGAATTTAAAATGAAATAAAATTGAATATTTTTTCCAAAGATCAAGAAATTGATTTTATTTTATTTAAATTCAATTTAATTTTTGTAAAGTTCCATTTTATTTGTCAAAGGAAATTATGAAAATTAAAAATAAAGAACTCAGAGGTCAGAGCCTCTATTTTTTTTAAATAATTTCTATGCATTTATTTTTTCAGGCATTATTTTTAATTTATATTTTTTGGGCCGTAATTGTAGTGTGTAAAATATCAACCATAACCAGGTTTCGTTGCAGATGCATTTAAAAGTATTTTCAATAGAAACAATGCGGTAACTTAAGTATTATTATTACCGCATCAGTGGTCACACCAAAATGTAAATTTAGGCATGCATCCAGTATTGTTTATATTGTTTCATACCGTGTTTTTAAAGGCGCCCTTAAATGTTTTCTTATCATAGTTTCATAGCTTGTGAGCAGGCGGTGGCAGTGAACAGACGCACACTGGGGCCGCTTGTATGGAGAGCGTGCTCAAAATGCAAAATTGAGAATAACTGTTTCTTCCAAAGTAAATGTTTTGTTGCAAAGTCGACAAGATTGTCTATCAACTGGTAAAATTTTAAGATCAAAGAGATTGTAGGTTAAAAGAAAATCAGTGTTGAAAGTTGTGTTTTAGGCCAAAAAAATTTTTGTTGTATTTTAGAGGTCGATTTAAAATGCAATAAAAATCTTTTCGCGTTGAATTACACAAAGCTGCAATATGTCATCGATTGGTTAATTTCAGTAGATAATAAAAACGTATTTCATTAGCATCAAAAACAAAAATCATGGAAATAGTAACAAAAAAGCGAACAAATACGTATTAAATGTTCAAACACATTTTTTTCCAATTTGCAACACGGGCTTTTAAAACTAAGTATGCAGTCTTATAGTGCATACCTTCTTTTAGTAAAAACAGAAGTTAGAAGTGAAAGCCTCTGTTGCAATTTGGAAAAAAATGTGTTTATACATTTTTGTTCGCTTTTTTGTTTCTACTTCCATGGCTTTTGTTTTTGATGCTAACAAAATACGTTTTTATTATCTACTGACATTGACCAATCGATGACATATTGCAACTTTGCGTAATTCAACGCGAAAAGATTTTTATTGCATTTTAAATCGACACAACACAAATTCCTTTGGCCTAAAACACAACTTTCAACGCTGATTTTCTTTTAACCTACAATCTCTTTGACCTTCAAATTTTATCAGTTGATAGACAATCTTGTCGAATTTGCAAAAAAAATATTTGGATTGGAAAAAACAGTCATTCTCAATTTTGCATTTTGAGCACGCTCTCCATACAGTGGGCCCCAGTGTGAGACGTAAGTATATGCAGATAAGAAAAAAAAATACTGTAGGTCAAACATCAACAGAAATCAATTTTTGTTGAACGTTCATACATAAGTACATTCACATTTCACAGCCACAACACACAACTGTGAAAATACAGTTTTGTAAAAGGTCCACTAAAGCGTTCTGCGACTTCACGTTCACAGTTCACAGGTCACAGCTTTCTGTAGTCTATAAAGAGAAAAGAGCACTTAACTTTGCAAATCGTGAAGAACAGATAAGATAAAGAGAACGAAGCCAAACTAAACTGTGAAACTGTGAACGTGAAATTACAGAACGCTTTAGTGAGCCTTTTACAAAACTGTATTTTCACAGTTGTGTGTTGTGGCTGTGAAATGACTCCCAAAAACACAGTCACAAAACCATGTGAAATGTGAATGCATGAACGCTCAACAAAAATTGATTTCACATTCACACCAAACGCTGTGAACCAATAGAAAAAAAAACAGTTTTTTGTTGAATTTTTTCACTGCCATTTACGAAAACTTTGCCAAGTGTAATTTGTGTAAAACCAAGCTTTCGTACAAAACAAGTACGAGTAATTTAGTGAGGCGCATGGAGCACAAGCACCTGTTCTTAATAGAAAGTGTCCTTAAATGAAAGTGGTAATTTACAAGCGCCAGAACCACAGCAGCCTGAAAATGAGGTATGTAAGTTATGTTTCTATTCAATTATACTTTTTAGTATTCACTATTGGCCTATTTGGTAGTAGCAACTTGTTTTCGTTTTGAGTGATGACAACAAATAATTTTTTAAGGGGGGGATTAAGTTAATTCGGCCGAAAAAGGCATATTCCTAAGAATTTTTTGGGCGTAAGAAGACCGGAACAGTCCCTTTTATGAATGAATTTATTCGGGGTCGAAAAATATAATACCGCGCGGCGTATAAAACGCAGATTGAAAGGTCTAGTTAGTGCTACTGTAGTAAGCATCAAGTGCCCACAGTCGCCGTCGCGTCGCGTCGGTTTGACTGCAGAAAAGACAATTTCGGTGCGGGTGTCTTTGACAGTTAGTCGTTTTCGGTAAAATCTTTTGAAAAGTTGAATAACTCCCGATCCAGCAGAGATAGAGCGCTGGCGCGGACACTTAGGTACAGTCCTGGATTAACAGGTAGGCGAAAAATGAAAAAGACTTCTAAAATTTTCTTGCAAACATAATATTAATAATAAGAACTGAAAAAAAATTTTACTCAAATAAATAAAGCTCAATTGACCGCATTCAAAAGGCGACGACCGACGATCTAGACAAGGTTCCTAAAAGGGACATTTCGGACATATTTGATAAATTGTATGAGCGTGCAAAGAAGTGTATCGAAGTGAAATGAGAGGTTATTTGAATAATAAAAAAGAAACAATTACATAGTGTTAAGTGAATAAGAGAATAAAATATCGTTGTTATTATCACTTAAAAGTCCGCGTTTTTTTTCCTTAGCGTAGTGAGACCATCATTTTTTGGCAGTGATAGTTTCAGTGCAATAAACTAGTTAATACTCAAACTATCGTTAGCGTCTTAAGTTGTTATTATGTTTAAAAAATGTCTCGCTAGTAATTAAGTGGTGCTCAAAAAAACAGGTTGCCGAAAAAAAAACGATCACAAACAGAATAAGTGCGGTGCTAGAAAAAGTTAAAAAACTTGACAATTATTTTCATCGGAAAATTTACTAGTGAGGATGTATGATTTTGGTTTGAACATGGGCCATCTACATGTCAAAATTGGACTGGACTATACGAACCAAGGTATGCAAGCAAAAATATTGATCATAAATTCAAGAATATTGATCATTGTACAGACATTATATAATTTTTTTTTCCGCCTCCACCTATCGTTGGGGCGTATTAAAAAATAAAATATACAATGAGAAAACTTTGAAGACATTGTCAACTACACGCTGGGAAGCACATTCGAATGCGACGAATGCAACGAATGCAGTTTACGATTCATTTGATATCATATTAGAGGCTTTAGAAATCATTGCTGATGATGAATCACAAAATACTGACACTCGTTATGACATGTATCGCGAATAAAATGCAAAAATTCAAATTTGGTTTCATGTTGATTTTATGAAACTCTATTTTGACTGCTATGGTACCAGTGGCGTGATGGTTAGCATGTCCACCTGCCAGTGGCGAGGGGTGAATAATTCCAAAAGGTAACTCGAAGCAAACTTAGTCACCAACAAAAAAAAGTTTACTTAAAATTTTTTTTGTGCAATGTTTGTCTTCGCATCAAGCCAAAAAGTCAAGTATTTCAAACCAACTTTGCTATTAGGTAGAGCGTCATAACTTTTTTTTCATAAAACGAAGCTAATTAAAACTATTTGTTTCCTATATGTGAAATCTGAAATCAGTTAAGCAACAGTCAACAGATATTAAGGCCATAATAAAACCACTGAAACTTACTATCGGAAAAATTTTCAGACTTTTTGCACTTTTCAATTTTTAAAGCCTTGTAATATTTAAAAAAATCACGAAAAGCACTAAATCAATTTAAATAAGTATTGCACTGCGTTCTGCTAGTAAACTGCGTTTTTCAAATAAAGTACGGCTCATTGGGAACTGCATTCATATATACCAGTTGTGCCACTTTAGAAAAATTCCAATTATCTAATTGCATCTTCTGTTAAAAATATTCTTTATGCTATGATATCTAATATCCACGCATATTTGTTATCAAAGTGGCAACCTTTGACACATTAGTCCAGTGCAGAGACACATACAAATTCATGAAATAAGTCGGAGACCAGCGTGTTATTTTCTTGTTCTTCAAGCAGAGACCCACCTCAACCTGCAAACCTGCCATATACATTTTTGTTTATAAGCATGTGTCCATGGGAAGAAATACGAAGGAAAGCGTTTTTTTCTTTTATAAAACCAATTACCTCCTTTCCACTTAGAATCGGGTAATCGAATCGGATTATGATTCAGATTTCGATGCAGGTATCTACTTACCCACTGAATCGAGTAATCTAGGTATAAAACACACTCTTTTGAATCGATCCAGCTACAAGAGCTGTATCGGATCGGTAATCCTATTTCAATTCGATATAGGTATACACTGGCACTAATTCGAATTGAAGTGTGATTCAATTCTAAGTGGAAACGAGGTAATTATCATGCAAACACCGAAGTGTGCAGAAGCAATGCTGCTGCTGCAACCTGCAAATTAGTACTGGGCTACTGCGCCGGCGCTATATTCACGTGCTCAGAGCACAAAGAGATAACAAACAACAGATTTACCAAAAAATATGACGCTAGAATAGAACACCGGGTTATTTTCTTCCATAAAAAGCATGTATTGAACGAGAGGTGCCTAGCGCTAGGCTCTTCTCTGTTCAATACATGCTTTCTTATGGAAGAAAATAAGACGATGTTCTACCGTCATATTTTTTGGTAAAAGAAAAAAGAGGAGAGAACACAAATTTGTTCTATCCAGCAACAAGTTTTATAAGACGTAATATTTGGGGTTACCATGTATGTTGCTTAAGTTTTGTGTTTGTTTATGGAGTGAATTGAAGAGCCAACATGTGTGTAGAATAAAACGGAAAGCAGAGTGGTAGTTGTTAAAAAAATGTTGGCAGCGAGTTCATGTGTATGATTAAGTTTGATTCATGTTGTCAGAAGTCTAAGATGTTTCGGATGTGAATTTCAAAAGGTAAGTTGGAAATAATCGACTTATATGGACGCTTCGCCACTGCCACCTGCTAACCCAGAGGTTCGAGTTTCGGATCCCAGCAGGGGCAAAAATGTTTTTCCACGGGTATCGCCTTTCGCAAGGAATTGGAAAGTTCTCCGTTAGTAAATTCATTGCCATGAAAAGCGCTTTCTCAATTAACCGCTCGGAACCGGCAGAAAATTGTAGGTTCCCTCCATTCCCTCACCTAGCATGGTTGTGAGAAATGCGCTAGGCACAGGGACTCCTCGCTCTGTTGCAAACATACCAATTGCAGACTCAATAAACATATTAAAGGCCAACCTTGAAGCAAGTGCAACACTTGACACTTGACACAACAAATCAACGAACTTATAATAATATTAAAAATAGTACTGGAATAAAATTACTTCACATTCAATAATAAATATTATAAACAAGAAGAAGGCCTAGCAATGGGATCACCTCTAAGGGGCTTACTAGCAGACATTGACCTAAACCACTTCGAAAATAAATACATCCTATCAAACTCCAACCCGTACCAAAAGATTATTATCTCATACTATCGATATGTAGACGACACATTCATAATTTTTGACGTCACTCATAAACAAATTAGAACTATTTAAAACTTATCTTAACAACATTAATGACAAAATTAAATTCACCGCCGAAACGGAAACAAATAATGAAATAAATTTCCTAGACATCAACGTAAGGAAAGAAAACAACCGACTCAAATTCAAAATATATAGGAGACCAACAACTACCGACATCACCATACACCGAGAATCCCAAAAACATACTACCTCTGAAGTAATAAACCAACAATTCAAAAAATTAAAGTCAACGTATCATTCTAAAAACGACAACGACACAAAACTAAAAACGACATAAAAGCATCATCAGGTGTTAATAAAATAAAATGCAACGATTGTGACAAATACTACATAGGACAAACTGGACGAACATTCTATGAACGATTTAAGGAACATAAACCTAAAAACACAAAATCCAATTTTGCATTACATTTAATCGATAATAAACATAATTACACTAACTTTGATACCAATTTAATACCGATGCACTTTTGCAAGATAGGGATATTACTAGACGCCAAAGAAGAATTCGAAATATACAAAGCCAATGCAATAGAACAGGACAAAGTACTTAACGATAAATTAACGTTTAAAACAAATGTATTGTCTAACGCAGCATTAAAATTTTACCTCTTTTTAGAAAAAGACAAAACACACTTCAGTAAATAAATTCAATAACAATAACAAAAAAAGCAATAAACCACTACACCACCCATGACGACAACACTACAAAGCATAATGAGACAAATGCATCAACATTGGCATGTAAAAATAAACAAAAAAAAAAGCTCAGTCACCCAGCGCCCGAAGATGGAATAATATTTCCGAAACGCGTCGCCAAACAAAAATTATAAAATTTGCGTAACTAAGTGTTCAATGTTTTTGTTTTTATTAAAATAAACATATACATTTTTATAAATATATTTATATATTTCTTTTATTTCAAATGCACGCAATTTGGAGACCAAAACCAAATCATGACTCTTGACCTGTCTCACTTCTCATGGGCTCATCCTCTGTGCTTTCTCGACGGAAACGTTAACGCATCAGCTGATATGATCTCCAACGTCATTCTCAACGGCGCGGCATGAGAAACGTTGCTCCTTACAGAACATAAAATATCATCCTCAAAGGAAATTAATGGTTCGATTCGAGCTGCAAAGAGCCGATTAGGGATAGAGAAAGAAGTTTTCAAATTTATAAAGATAATCATACAGCAGAAAATCGAAAATGTTCAAACGGACTATAAATATCTGTAGTGCTCAAAAACAAAAGGCTAAGTTTTTGCATGACCAAAAAGTAAGGCAAAAAATACTATTATGTCCAAAAGGAAGCAAAAACTTTTAGTCTTTTGTGAAGAACATTAAGAACTCGACCACTTCATCGGTCCCAACGCTCGTCTTCACTGATTCTCCATATGTTAGCTCCATCGACAAAGCCAATTAGCTGGCAGCACAGTTTGCTGCCAACTCGACACTTCCTCATAGCATATTGGCTGCACCTGAGCTCGAGTCAGCACATTCTGTGATGAAGCAGATATTTTTTCGAACTCGCTCGGTTGCAAAAGTCCTCAAAGATCTTCATAAACATAAATCGGCTGGTCGAGATTGTATCCCCGCCATTTTTCTAAAGAGGTTTCTGCTCTTCGAATGTGGAACTGGAACCTTGACAGCATTGTTACATGGGGTCATAGAAACCGAGTAGAATTCAATGCTTCGAAAACTCAATGCTGTCTCTTGTCGTTGAAGCTTAACATTCCCCCATTGCCATTATCCACGAATGGTTCCTGCATCAAAGAAGCCGAAAAGGTGTCAGTACTTGGTATGTGTGTAAGCGAAGATCTTCTATGGAATGACCACATATTTGAAGTCGCCAAAAAGCTGATAAATGCTTAGGCTTCTTGAAACGATGCAGGAAGTTCTTCACCCCTTCTGACCTGGCTACAATTTATAAGGAGTTCATCCGCCCAAAACTGGAGTATAACTCCCATATCTGGTCAGGTGCTCCTGAAATATCGTTGCGCCTCCTTGATAGGGTACAAAATAGAGCGTTAAAATTGATAGGTAGAATCGATTTATTCTCTCTCTCTCTTTTATTGCTTTTTTTCACAAACAGTGCTTTTTTGATTGATTGATTGTTTATTTATTTAGCTTTTTAGCGGCTATTAATTTAACAATAATTTTACATTAGATTTAAATTAGATATTCACTTTTACATCGTATCTGATTTTCATTTTTAAATCGTATCAGATTTTTAATTACAATAAGTTTATCTTCTATATTTTACTTTTACAAATCTATTGTCAGCTTTTTAAACACATTTAAATTAGATTTAGTCTTTGCTTCATTGGGCATTTCATTATACATAAAGGATGAATTTTTTCTTTACTTTTTTTATTGAGAACACCTGCGTGAGAACTTAGGGTTATAATTAGCTTGTGATTGTTTTTTTAATCATGCAACATCACGCGCTACCTAGCCAGTGGAAGACAAATGCAATTGCGAAATAAGAAAGCCTTAATCTTGAAATCAATCCAAATTGAAATACTTGCATATTCAGATAAAAATACTAAGTTACTATTTATTATAATATTTTTATCTAAAGCTTCTTATAAAAAATTTTCAATATAATCCCCATTTTGAAGAAGGCAACGACTATAGCGCCTTCTTATTTCTGCACATAAATTTTTTACCTGATAAATTTTCCTGTAATTTGACTGCAGCCGTTTCAATCCGTTGTTTCAGTTCAGCCAAAGATTCTATTTCCTTTTCGTAAACATAGCCCTTCATGAATCCCTAAGCATAAAAATCTAACGGAGTTAAATCTGGTTATCTAGGTGGCCATTCTGTGGGGCCTCTTTTTCCAATCCAACGGTCACTAAAATGGTCATCAAGCCAGTTCCTTAGAATGCACATACATAGATGGATTATGGAACCAACGAGACTCCTGACAGGCAGAGATTTTATTCATTTTATGAAAGCAAGAATAAATGCCCTTCCTACAAGATCTAGAACTTCCAAGGGTCGCGTCGTCTCCAAATAGATCGACAGAGTAGGGCGGGATATCCAAGGCCAGAATCCTTGAATCATGTTGTGCAGAATTGCCAGAGATCACATAGCAACCCCCGTATGGATCGCCATAATTCGATCACCAAGTACATCACACGGAGGTCACGTACCAAAAGGCTATAGACGACAGTTGAGCCAATTATCCCAACTAGCCAAGGAGTCAGAAGGCCAGATTTAGTCGTAGTTAAAGACCGAACAGCGGTTATTATTGACGCGCAAGTTGTCACTGATGGATGTTCTGTTCACTGCTCTGAACACTGCTCATCTAGAGGGAAAAGTATAACAGGCATGAGATACGTGAAGAAATTAAAACGCGCCCCCACGTAGAAAACGTCTGTGTTACAATAGCTATTTTGAACTGAAGAGGTATATGGTCCAAAGATAGCGTAGAAGATCTCATAAAGTTAGGTATTTTAAGAAAGAGCGATAGCGGGCTACTATCCACTAGGGTATTAGTAAACGACCCGAAGTTCCCGGCAGTTTAGTGAGGTGACTTGGCAGCCTGATAAAGATCCAGGATGATATACCTTCCTTTAATCCTAATGACTACCCAATTTTTTTTTTTTTTTGGTCTCCCATGAAAATGCCTGCTGGCTCGAACAAAATTCGCAACGGCCACTTGATGGATCCCTGGAGGATCCCAACGTCGCGTCGTGCAAAAAAATAGTCAAATGCCTCGTCATCTAATTAGCGCATGAATGGATTAACGAGATTCCAAGTTCTTACTGTCCCTATCTACGCGTCTGGAAAAACGTGCTCACCAGGACGGACAAATTTAGAAGGGTTGACGGAGCTGAGCCAAATGGACAGGCCATAGGCCGAAAAGAGTTTTGAAAGAAGCCCGAAGAGCTACCAGGAAAGAAACTGAAGAGCGCGCGAAGAAAGCTGTTGAAAATAGAAGAAAAGAAGCCAAAGAAGGCAACAAAAGTGAAGAAAGAACCTGAGAACTGCGGAAAAAATGCAGAGGAAATGGAAGTGGATGAGCTTGTCCCAAGCAGGGCAGAGGAGAGCACTGAGAAAGTGAATGAAAAGCTGGTGGAAACTGTTGAAATGATTGAAATTGTGGAAGTGTCCCTGGAAAAGGCTCCCAGCATAAGGAAAGCAGAAGTTCCGGTAAGTAATATTGCGAAATATATTGAAAGTATGAACAATATTAAAAATAAAGTAGGAGAAACTGTTAGTTGTGGTGAGGTTGCTCCAATAATAGCGCGAAAGGTAGGTGATATCTCTTCTTCCTATGAGCGCATTATAGTGTAACTCATAGCGGAGAATGAGTTTGTAAAAAGGCGCATCAACTCCTTAGAAAAAATAGAAAAGGTAGAAAAGAGTAGGACCCTCCCTGTTCCAATGCCTCGCCGATGTTGTAACCCCGATGCTAAGTCTCCACCGCAAGTGGTTTCATTTCCGACACCTGCAGGCAAACATTCGTTTGCGCAGGTAATGCGCCAGGCCTCGATCCCTGCAGCTCCACTGCAGGAAGAAAGCACTCTAACTCCAAAGCCAGTTCAGACTTAGTCTATGGTGGTAAGGAGCAAAAATAAGGCTGAGTCCTCTACGGACATCAAGGCCAAAGTAGTTGAGCAGGTGGCTCCATTGTTAGCCAACATTAGAGTCCATACGCTAAAGCCTTCGAAAAAAAAAGAAGGAACCCTAGTCATTACGCCTTCATCTGAGGAAAGGGATAGAATTGCACCCAAAAAGAAATTTGGTGAGGTTGGTCTATCTGTTGAGGTAAAGGAAAGTTTAGGGCCAAGAGTTGTAGTATTAAAAGTAGAGAAGAGAATTCAAGCTGAAGAGTTCCTTAGTGATTTGCACAAGCTCAACCTTAAGGAACTTACTAAGGAAGAATTTAAAAATGAGGTTAAACTAGTAGGTGGTGCCTGGAATTCAGACTCCAGTGACACTATTAATGTAGTAATAGAGGGAAGTGAGCGTGTCGCAAAACTCCTTCTAGAAGCAAGAAGATGCTAATAAGCATTTTTCCTTTATCGTCAAGGAACAGTCACTAGTGAAGCCATGCTTCAGATGTTTAGGAATCGGTCAAATTCAAATTCAATGTAAAGCTACGGAAGCAGTCTGCAGGAGATGCGGCCAGTCGGGTAACTCTAGTCACGGTTGTGTCAACGCAATTCACTGCCGGGATTGTGATCTTAAGGGTGATCTCGCTGGTCATTGTTGACCAGTTGTTGACCGAAGACTGCCCGTATTATAGATTAGTTGTTGCGAGGGTAAACGCCAGACAATAAAATGGCAGTACACCTGATACAATATAATTGTAATGGGGCGTACAGAGCCATGCTGGACTTGGGTCAACTAATGTGCAATACGGCATGCAGCATAGCACTGTTACAGGAACCTTATGTCGCTCATGGTGCCGTAAGGGGACTGCCAACACATATGCGCTCATTCATAAACAGAAGTGGCAACGCTGCTGTAATATTGAATGATGTAAGCATGCTGGGCACAGTGGTTGACGAGAGTGAGCATGGTATCTGTGTTTGGGTAGAATCAGTAGTTGAGAAATTTTACGTAGCGAGTATTTATTGCAAACACGAGAACGACATCGTTCCGTATATAGAATATATGGATAGGGTGCTTGGTTTGGTTGAAGGCAATGCAGCTATTTTCGGCGTTGATGCAAATGCAGTCTCACCCCGTTGGCATAGTAAGATGCGAGGACAAACGTCTGAGTCTCGAAAACGCCATAGGGGTGAGCTGCTTTGTGACTGGTTGTCCGCAAAGAGACTGTATGTCATCAATCGTCCAAGCGACCTCTACACTTTTGATGGTACTATGGGTTGTAGTGATATCGATGTAACTTTTGTTAATGAAGTAGCTTATGAGCAACTAAATTTTTACTGGTTCATCAGAGAATTGGATGGCGTTAGTGATCACAGCGCCATTCAGATCGAGTTTGCACACGTATCCGACCTCCATGGTGTGCGTTGTGACTTTGGTGAGAAGCGATGGCAACTGAACAATGTCAATTGGGCATTGTACCAGCATCAGGAGCACATCAGAAGCAGGGTTACATCGATTCCACTCGAAGTCTTCGACCGAATGGGTGTAGATGGGATGGTCAGCTGCTTGACAGAATGGATCTGGGACGTCAACGACGGCCTACTTCGGAGACACCGAAACTTTAATCCAGGGGGAGTAAAGTGGTGGACACCAGAACTCAATGTTAAGCGCAGGCAGGTTAGAGGCCTTAGGCTTAGGGATTGGCTGACTTACACCAGGTGAAAACTGCCTACAGGCAGGAACTATCCGAATACAGGAAAATGCTGATCCAAGTAAAGGAACAAGATTGGAGGAACTTCTCAAGCCAACACAGAGAGGACCCCTGGGGTCAGCTCTATAGTGTATGCAGGGGAAGGAAATCCACAGATATAGGCAGCATTATGGGGGATGGGGGCATTCCTTGTTCATCATGCAGTGGATACTAATGAACTCTTTTTTCCCAGGTTTGAGCTCCTAGCTTAGAATTAGGAGAAATCGCTAGGGGGTTTGATGGACCGGGGTTTGATGGACTAACTGGCGAAATGGTTTAGAGCATTTGGTTGGTGGTCCCCGAATACCTGGCTTCTTTGTTTTCGGCATGTTTAAGGGAGAGCTACTTTCCAACGTAATGGAAATTGGCAAAGGTTATTGTACTCCTGAAGTCTCCTGATAAGCCATGGTCTAATCCAAGGTCTTATCGCGGCATCAGCCTCCTTTCGGTGCTGGGAAAAGTACTGGAAAGGATGATGGTGGAAAGACTCAGGCTGTGCATCCCTGCGCCATGTCCATTCCAATTTGGTTTCACTTCAGGGAGTAGTATTGTTGATGCCTGAATGCACGTTAAGAAGTGTGTTGCCGAGTCCAGGGAAAAGTTTGTATTAGGTATTTTTTGTAGATTTTAAGGGTGCCTTCGACTATTTAGACTGGGTTAGCATAATGTCGAGGATAGTTAGTTTAGGGTGTCTGGAAATTGGCCTTTGGGAGAGCTACTTCTCTGATAGAATAGCTGAGGTGAATGCAGTGATTGACAATGTGTCATTGAGTGTGGAGCGGGGTTGTCCATAGGGCTCTATCGGAGATCCATTCATATGGAATCTGATGATGCATCCGCTGCTAACAGCCCTTAGCTCAGAATGGACACTTGTTAAATGTAGTGCATTTGCTGACGATTTATTGATTTTGTTTGAATGTGGGGCTCGTGCCCATCTGGAGGCTAGGGGATCAACGATCATGGGTAGAGTGCAAGACTGGGGTTTGAGTGTAGGAGTAGAGCTGGCTGTGGAAAAGACGACGTCAATGCTGCTGAAAGGTAGATTGCGTAGTCGAGGTCCTGTGGTCAGAGCTGGTAGAATAAGCATAGCATATGAAAGGGAGGCCACATACTTAGGCGTTACAATTGGTGAGCGGATGAACTTCCTGCCGCACCTTGACAGAGTAAAGGCCAAAATAACAGCAGTCGTTCCAACGGTCAGACGTATTCTTACCAAAGAATGGGGTTTGACCAAGAGGGCGGTGAGCATTGTTTACAATGGGCTCTTTGTTGCATGTGCAACATTTGGTGCTCCTGTTTGGTATGACGTGGTGAAAAATTTACTCGGAAGAAGCAAGATTCTCTCCTGTCAGAGGACAATGCTCCATGGATCCTTGCCAGTGTGTCGTACCGTTTCTACGGAGGCGATGCAGTTATTGGCAGGTGCTCCACCACTTGACTTGGAGGTTATCCGCATTGGTATTACCTTCAAGTTGCGGAGGAACTGGAGTTTGTCTTCGACAGATTGGGATGACTGCTCGAACACTGCTGGTATGGGTCTTGAGGAAGTCAGGGTGCTTCTTAGAAGATCGGTGCTCACTAGGTGGCAATCAAGGTGGACTAATAGTGAGGTTGGTAGGGCTACTTTTTAGTTTCTTCCAAATGTAGAGCAAGCTGTAGGTCGTGAGAACATGGGGTTCTCACTCTTTATGGGGTTTCTATTAAGTGGCCATGGATCCTTAAATGCATTTTTACACGCAAGGAGACTGGCTGAAAGGGAAGACTGTGCATGTGGAGCTCCTCGTGAAGATTGGAGACACGTTCTAGTCGAATCCCCTCTCTACGCTGATATAAGGGATCTCCCCTCTATGGGCGTGGTGAGGTCAGGAGATGAGTGGATCTTCAACAGTGTTCTTTTTAGAAGGGAGACTGCTGATAGATTTGGTTCGTTCTCTAATCAGGTTTTCCAAAGACGGGGTAGGCAGTAATGCTCACCTTGCGGGTTTTTCAAGTTGTATAAAATGTGTTTTATTTATTTCAGGGCGTTTGCTGTCTAATGGGCTGCTAGCTACTACTTCAGCTGGTGAAAATTAGACAAGCAATAAGGCTGCCAGGCCTTGGACTGTAAGGAGTCCATCTGGAAGTAACCTTCACGGTTGCGAAAGCTCGACAGGAAGCTTCAATATCTGGTACCACAGGAGACAGAAGCCCCTGAGTAGCGTTGGCTTGATGACTTGTCATCGGTTAGCGTTTCTCAGACTGTCTGAGAGGTAGGCCCCCTAGTGGGAGTATCGTGGTGGCTGTGGTTGCCAAATTCATGGCTGCATATGGCGTTTAAGGATCCGTTTAACATCTAAGATCCTGAAAACGCAAGAGGTGTTAGATCGACCTCGCTCCTTAGCAAGGAGAATAGTTCATGCCTTAACATGACTATTAAAATGTACTGAAGTAGCCAAATGTGGCCTGTAAAGGTCGCATAGGCTCACTTTGGGGCTCTGGCTTATAGCTTCTCATAAGCCCCTTCCGTGGGAAGGGCCACCGTGAAGTTAATTCGTAATGGATGGTACTCACGTTAAACCTTGTCAATTTTCTTCTGTCCCTATCTACCCAGTTGCGATTGAGCTGTTGAAGAGTGCGGTCGTGTTTTGCTCCGAGCAAATAGTTATTAGCTGTGATATAAAGGGTCATTTTTTTGCCCTGGAAATTTTGAGTTAGTTAAAAACAAAGCACATAAGTTTATTGCTTTGCAATAAAACCGAAGGATAATTAGTGAAGATTTAAAGTTTTATTGCTCTGCACCAGCAAGGCAAATAAAATAAACCGAAGTGTAATTAGTGAGGATTTAAAGTTTTATTGCTTTGCACCAGCAAGGGCAATTAAAACTGAAAGTGCTGTGGAAATTCGCGAAGTGCTTAGAACCCTCGCTGGTTATTCCTGTGCCAGAGGAATTTTTGATAATAATTACAGAAGTGGAACATTAAAACAATAAATAGAGACAAGGGTGGAAACGCCGACTATTTTATTGTTTGCAATTAAGAATTTAATACCCTCGCTGGTAAATCCCAGTGCCGGTGGGATATTTGTTTTTAGTAATAAAAAAGAAGAAAAGTGAAAGAAGTAGTGGAAATGGAGAACCATGTGTCACTTTCGTCTGACGAGAATTTCGGCCCCAAAAAGCCAAAGAAGGCAGAGGGAAAGAGGGAGACTTTTTTCTCCGATACAAGTAGTGGAAGTAGTGGCGAATGCTCCGAGGACGAAGAACAACGCGCCTGGAAAAACGGAGTTATCAGGAGTGATAAGTACAGGAAGATTGACGGAGCTGAAAAAAATGGGCAGTCCATTGGACTTAAAAGAGTGCAAAAAGAAGCCCGAAGAATAACAAAGAAACAAACTGCCGAGTGCGCTAAGAAAGCTGATGAGAATAGAAGACAAGAAGCCATAGAAGGCAACAAAAAAGTGGAGGTCAAACTCAAGGACTGCATGAAAAACACAGAGGAAATGGTAGTGGATGAACTTGTCCCAAGCAGGGCAGAGGAGATCCCAGAGAAAGTAACTGAAGAGCTGGTGGAAACCGTTGAAATGGTTGAAATTGTGCCTCAGAAAAAGGTTCCCAGCATGAAGAAAGCAGGAGTTCCGGTGAGTAGTATTGCGAAACATATTGAAGAAATGAACAATATTAAGGTTAAACTAGGAGAAATTATTAGCTGTGGTGAGGTTGCTCCAGCAATAGCGGGGAAGGTAGTAGATATCTCTTCTTCCTATGAGCGCATTATAGTGCAACTCATAGCGGAGAATGAATTTGTTAAAGGGCGCATCAGTTGTTTAGAGAAAGTAGAAAAGGTAGGAAATAGTAGGACCCTCCCTGTTCCTATGCCTCGTAAGTGTTGTAACCCCGAGGCTAAGTCTCCACCGCAGGTTGTCTCATTCCCGACACCTGCAGGTAAACATTCGTTTGCGCAGGTAATGCGCCAGGCTTCGATCCCTGCAGCTCCACTGCAGGAAGTGAGGGCTCCAACCCCAAAACCAGTTCAGACTTGGTCTATGGTGGTAAGGAGCAAAAACAAGGCTGAGTCCTCTACGGATATAAAGACCAAAGTAGTTGAGCAGGTGGCTCCATCGCTTACCAACATAAGAGTGCATACACCAAAACCTTTGAAAAAAAGGAAGGAACCCTAGTCATTACGACGCCTTCATCTGAAGAAAGGGATAAAATAGCGTCGAACAAGAAATTTGGTGAGGTTGGTTTGTCTGTGGAGGTTAAGAAAAGTTTAGGACCAAGAGTTGTAATACAAAGAGTAGAAAATAGAATTAAAACTGAAGAGTTCCTAAGTGAGTTGCACCAGCTCAACCTTAAGGAACTAACTGAGGAGGATTTTAAAAATGAGGTTAAGATAGTAGGTGGTGCCTGGAACTCAGACTCCAGTGACACCATTAATGTCATAATAGAGGGTAGTGAACGTGTCGCAAGACTCCTCCTGGAAGCAAGAAGATGCTACATTAAGCATTTTTCTTTTTTCGTCAGGGAATATTCACGAATGCAGCCATGCCACAGGTGCTTAGGAATTGGTCATAGGACAAACCATTGTAAGGCTACGGAAGCAGTCTGCAGGAGATGTGGCCAGTCGGGTCACACTAGTTATAGTTGTGTTAACACAATTCACTGCCGGGATTGTGATTTTAAGGGTGATACCGCTGGTCATTTCATGTTGACCAAAGACTGCCCGTATTATAGATCAGTTGTTGCGAGGGTAAACGCCAGACACTAGAATGGCAGTACACCTGATACAATATAATTGTAATGGGGCGTACAGAGCCATGCTGGACTTGGGTCAACTAATGTGCAATACGGCATGCAGCATAGCACTGTTACTGGAACCTTATGTCGCTCATGGTGCCGTAAGGGGACTGCCAACACATATGCGCTCATTCATAAACAGAAGTGGCAACGCTGCTGTAATATTGAATGATGTAAGCATGCTGGGCACATTGGTTGACGAGAGTGAGCATGGTATATGTGTTAGGGTTGAGTCAGTAGCTGAAAAATTTTATGCAGTTAGTATTTATTGCAAACACGAGAACGACATCGTTCCGTATATAGATTATATGGATAGGGTGCTTGGTTTGGTTGAAGGCAATGCAGCTATTTTCGGCGTTGATGCAAATGCAATCTCTCCCCGTTGGTATAGTAAGATGAGAGGACAAACGTCTGAGTCTCGAAAACGCCATAGGGGTGAGCTGCTTTGTGACTGGTTGTCCGCAAAGAGACTGTATGTCATCAATCGTCCAAGCGACCTCTACTCTTTTGACGGTCCTGATGGTTGTAGTGACATCGATGTAACTTTTGTTAATGAGGTGGCTTATAACCAACTTAATTTTCACTGGTTCATCAGAGTATTCGATGGCGTTAGTGATCACAGCGCCATTCAGATCGAGTTTGCACACGCATCCGACCTCCAAGGTGTGCGTGGTGACACTGGTGAGAAGCGATGGCAACTGAACAATGTCAATTGGGCGTTGTATCAGGAGCACATCAGAAGCAGGGTTACATCGATGCCACTCGAAGTCTTCGACCGAATGGGTGTAGAGGGGTTGGTCAGCTGCTTAACAGAATGGATCTGGGACGTCAATGACGGCCTACTTCGGAGACACCGAAAGGCTAATCCACGAGGAGTGAAGTGGTGGACACCAGATCTTAATGTTAAGCGCAAGCAGGTTAGAGGCCTTAGACGTAGGTACCAAAAAGCTAGGTTGAGGGGATTGGCTGACTTGCATCAGGTGAAAGCTGCCTACAGGCAGGGACTAGCCGAATACAAGAAAATGCTGATCCAAGTAAAGGAACAGGATTGGAGGAACTTCTCAAGCCAGCACAGAGAGGACCCCTGGGGTCAGCTCTATCGTGTATGCAGGGGAAGGAAATCCACAGATATTGGTAGCATTATGGGGGATGAGGGCACTCCTTGTTCATCATGGAGTGAGAGTATGGGTATACTAATGAACTCTTTTTTCCCCAGGTCTGAGCAGACGGCAGCCCCGTCAGGCGGGCATGCCGTTGCTCCTAGCTTAGAATTAGGAGAAATCGATAGTGCTGTAGGTAGGCTAAAATCAAAGAAATCACCGGGGTTTGATGGACTAACTGGCGAAATGGTTAAAAACATTTGGTTGGTGGTCCCCGAATATCTGGCTTCTTTGTTTTCGGCATGTTTCAGGGAGAGCAACTTTCCGAAGGAATGGAAACTGGCAAAGGTAATTGTGCTCCTGAAGTCTCCTGATAAGCCAAGGTCTAATCCAAGGTCTTATCGCGGCATCAGCCTCCTTCCGGTGCTTGGTAAAGCACTGGAAGGAATCATGGTGGAAAGACTCAGGCTGTGCACCCCTGCGCCATGTCCATTCCAATTTGGATTCACTTCAGGGCGTAGTATTGTTGATGCTTGGATGCATGTTAAGAAGTGTGTTGCCGAGTCCAGGGAAAAGTTTGTATTAGGTATTTTTGTAGACTTTAAGGGTGCCTTCGACTATTTAGACTGGGCTAGCATAAAGTCGAGTTTAGTTAGTGTAGGGTGTCTGGAAGTTGGCCTTTGGGAGAGTTACTTCTCTGATAGAATTGCTAGGGTTAATGGAGTGGTAGACAATGTAACATTAAGTGTTGAGCGGGGTTGTCCATAGGGCTCTATCGGAGGTCCATTCATATGGAACCTGATGATGGATCCGCTGCTAACAGCCCTTAGCTCAGAATGGACACTTGTTAAATGCAGTGCATTTGCTGATGATTTATTGATCTTAGTTGAAGGTGGGTCTCGCGCCCAACTGGAGGCCAGGGGATCGATGATCATGGGTAGAGTGCAAGACTGGGGTTTTAGTGTAGGAGTAGAGCTGGCTGTGGAAAAGACGACGTCAATGCTGCTGAAAGGTAGATTGCGTAGTCGAGGTCCTGTGGTCAGAGCTGGTAGAATAAGCATAGCATATGTAAGGGAGGCCACATACTTAGGCGTTACAATTGGTGAGCGGATGAATTTCCTGCCGCACCTTGACAGAGTAAAGGCCAAAATAACAACAGTCGTTACAACGGTCGGACGTATTCTTACCAAAGAATGGGGTTTGACCAAGAGGGCGGTGAGCATTGTTTACAATGGGCTCTTTGTTGCATGTGCAAATGCTCCTGTTTGGTATGACGTTGTGAAAAATTTACTCGGAAGAAGCAAGATTCTCTCCTGTCAGAGGACAATGCTCCATGGATCCTTGCCAGTGTGTCGTACCGTTTCTACGGAGGCGATGCAGTTATTGGCAGGTGCTCCACCACTTGACTTGAAGGTTATCCGCATGGGTATTACCTTCAAGTTGCGGAGGAACTGGAGTTTGTCTTCGACAGATTTTGATGACTGCTCGAACACTGCTGGTCTGAGTCTTGGGGAAATCAGGGTGCTTCTTAGAAGATCAGTGCTCACTAGGTGGCAATCAAGATGGACAAATAGTGAGGTTGATAGGGCTACTTTTGAGTTTCTTCCAAATGTAGAGCAAGCTGTTGGTCGTGAGAACATGGGGTTCTCACTCTTTATGGGTTTTTTATTAAGTGGTCATGGATCCTTAAATGCATTTGCAAGGACGACTGGTTGAAAGGGAAGACTGTGCATGTGGAGCTCCTCGTGAAGATTGGAGACACATTCTAGTCGAATGCCCTCTCTACGCTGATGTAAGGGATCACCCTTCTATCGGCGCGGTAAGGTCAGGAGATGAGTGGATCTTCAACAGTGTTCTTTTTAGAAGGGACATACTGATAGATTCGGTTCGTTCTCTAATCAGGTTTTCCAAAGACGGGGTCAGCAGTAATGCTCACTTCGCGGGTTTTCAAGTAGTGTTATTTATTGTGCTTTCAATTTTTTTAAGGGTGTTTGCTGTCTAATGGGCTGCTAGCTACTACTTCAGCTGATGGTCTGATTTGACGAGCAATGAAGTTGCGGGGCCTCGGACTGTAAGGAGTCCATTTGGAAGTTAACTTCACTGTTGTGAAAGCTCGACTGGAAGCTGCAAGTACCACGGGAGACTGGAGCCCCTAGCTTGATGAGTTGTCATCGGTTGGCATTGCCCAGCCTTTCTGAGAGGTAGGCCCCCTAGTGGGAGTATCGTCGGCTGGGCTGGGCTCTGCCGAATTCGCGGCCGCATATGGTGTTTAAGGATCGGTTTAAAATCTTACACCTTCAAAAAACACAAGAGCTGCTATATCGATCTCGCTCCTTAGCAAGGATTATAGTTCATACCTTAACATGACTATAAAAATGTACTTAAGGAGCCGAGTGTTGCCTGTAAAGACAATTGGAAAATTATCCGATGTAGGTATTTTAATTAAACTAAATTACATAACTAACCATTTATTCTAATAGAGAATATTCTTTGCTTAACTTTGCAAAAACCTATTTCAGTGACCCGCTTTTGCCTGAATTCGATTTCATAGCGGAATGAACACTTGCAAAGTTTTTCCAAATTGTGTTTCTGGTGACACTTAGCCTGCTTGTACAATGTACATTCAAATATTTGTATGCAGCGCATGATATATCAGATAACACTCAACACGCCCATAAAAATAGAAGGGGGATCGACTTATATTTTATAGAGAGGACAATCGACTAGGACGTGTCTCCAGTCCTCACGAGGACAATTCTCCACATCAGCCATTCTCCTTACGGGGGGGCCTAAGAGAAGCTATAGGCCAGAGCCGTCCGTCGTCGGCAGAAAGTTTATGATGAGTATACTCGTATGCCACCCATAACCCTATAATTTAAAGCAAAAATTACTCAAATGATAATGATCAAAAAACTAGTGCGTTAACTGCCATATCTTCTCCTTAACTTTACCACTCTCGCATCACTTTTCTTCTACTTGATTTTTTTTTTTTACTTAATTTTTTATCTTGATATTGAAACTGTGAATTTGCTAGGCAGATAGTCATTCGACGGGTGTCGATTCCGTTAGTAAGCTAAAGCAAGAATCTGGCTGGGCAAAACACCTCTAGTAATTGGTTTTGGTTTCCTGATTGGAATCTCCACCTGTTGTTTCGACTTAGCGTCTGTGTTTGGTACTTTACTTATCTGTTTTTGATGAACTCGCTAGGCAGGGATCTCAGACAGCTTTCTCAGGACCTGAACCGTCGCTAGGTCTGCCAGCGTCCTCAGTGAGGGCTTCAATCAACGATTGGATCTGTGAAGAACACAACCGTAGATGGCATGCCTCCATTGGATGCAGACAAACCAAGCGTATGCTCCCCAACGTTAGTAAGAAGACTGCAACATTTTTGCTAGCTCGTAGCAGAAAAGACTGTAGGAAGCTTATTGGCGTTGCCAGCGGGCACTTCTCTTTTGCCAAGCATTTAAACGTGTTAGGTTTAAGTGATACCACACTCTGTGAATCTTGTGGAGAAGATGAGGACACCGCAGAGCACTTCCTCTATGAATGTCCTGCTTTTTCTCGCATGAGGTTACAGATACTCGGCGCAGACATGGTGAGAGCTGGTAACTTAGGCTCCTTACCATGGCAGCGTCTTTTGGCTTTTCTCCGAACATCTGGAAAGCTATAACAAATAGAAGGTTGCTATCTGGTAGTACAATGGACCGGTATTTAGGTCTGAGTGCTCCAGCTGGTATTTTAAAAACCTCCAACAAAAAAAAAAAAAGAAATCTGTTTTTGTGATTCGTAATATCGGATGAATATTGGAGTTTAGCAGCTTAAGAGGGTTGCAAACAAATGACCTGAATAATCCTTTTCGAAATTCAACGGTAAGAGAAACTTTGTTCCTTACAGAATAAAATATATCATCTTCGTAGAAATTCGTGGTCCAATTCAAGCTCTAAAAAGACAATTAGGGATAGGAAAAGAAGTTCTCGACAGCGAAATTTTTTAGAAACGGAATAAAAACATCTTTAATGCTCATATATGTAGAAGAGGCCAAGTTTTTGCATTACCCAAAAATTAAGGCAAAAAATGGCTGAAGTTTCCTTCTCCTGTTAGGGCTTGAAATTTTTCTTAACACGTATGAAGGTATCTCAATAGATTAAATTTCAAATATTACATTTGAGTTAGCACCCTGAATCTTTTAATAAACTAGCGGAGGAGCTTGGTTTGTTGCCAAAAACCAAAAGATGTCGCCTACATCGGCAAGAAATGCACCTTTATACCAGAGAAAGTGCGATTGGGTACTTTGAGTGCACAAAAGGTGTATGCAGGGGTAAACAACGAATTTCACGTGCCAAAGGTACATGGTTCGAAGATACTCATATGCCAGTGTCTAGAGTGTTTTATTTGATGTACGGGTTTGAGAAAAAGTTTTCGTATGAATTTCTTATGGTATATATATAATATATATATATATATATTTATTAACAGTTTAATATTATTTAATAACAATTAACTATTTTAAGACACAGGATTACACTTCTGACCAAACTTGTTTATCGTCACGAACAATAGCTGATCGGTTCAGCTATTGCCGAGAAATAGTGTTGGACCACTATTTTGATACACAAGAGGAGGAGAGGAAGATAGGAGGGCCTGGATGCGTCGTTCAAATTGACGAGAGTAAGTTTGGACCGCGCAAGTTTAACAAGGGTCGGCGGGTTGAGGGACGTTTTGTCCTGGGGATGATTCAAGATGGGTTACAAGATCTGAGTCTGGAAGTTTGCCCAGACAGCAGTAGGAGTGCTGAGGTAATTATTTTTTAAAATAACATTTTTTTATTTTAGGTACTAATATCGTTTTAATTTAAGGTCTTAATTCCTCTTATTCAAAAACATGTTGAAATAGGATCAACAATCCATACCGATTTCTGGGGAGCTTATGACTGTTTACCCGAGCATGGGTATATTCACAAAATGGTGAATCATAGCGACCCAGATAATCCGTTTGTAGGCGAGAATGGGACCCACACCCAAAGAATTGAGTCCCAGTGGAGGGTTGTAAAAAGGCACTTTTACAATGACAAATATTCAAATAACTTCCCAAACTGAATTGTTCAGTACCAGTGGAGGAGAAATATTAAAAAAAGACATAAAGATCCATTTGCAGAGCTTGTGAGAGCAATAAATCTGGTGTATGGTCAATTTAATAATAAAAAAGTGCAATAACTTTAATTCACTCTTTTTATTTGGAATTAAATCTCTAATACAGATCATTTAACAATTTTTCATGAATTTCTAACCAAAAAACTAATAATAGCTTAAAATAATAGCGTGCGAATTTTTGACTTTGAAGTGTTACGAAAAAATAAAAAATCCTCTTTTTACTACCTAGAGAAACATCTCCTTTAGCGAATGCATTTTGAATTTTTCGTGTCAAATGATTTTGTTGCGAGTTATGATGCACACGGAAAACCGACGGTTTTTCGGGCGCCTTCGGAGTTTAATTTTTACTGGCTCAATTTTGAATATTTTGCATTGCAAATTAAGAAGAATTCTGTTCGAAGTACATCATGACTATCAAGGAAACAAATTGCAAAAAAAAAAAAAAACGAAGTGTTACGAATTAACAAGTAACGTGTTATGCTACTTTTTTCATCTTGTTATCGAGAGAAAAAAATATATGAAGCTCGCAGTACCAAGAATATGGAGGGAGCCCACTAATCTTATCAATGATTTCGACTTGTACACCATTCAAAATAAAATACTGAATACTGAATACTGAATACTGACTTTTGTGGAGTTGATCCACGCAAGCGTTCGGCTGGTAGAAATGCCAAAAAGATTCAGAACCTAGGTCTACCATCATCAACTCCTCCAGTAGACCATACTGAACAATAAACGATCAGTAGGTGGTACCCGTTACGCCTTAAAAGATCTTCAAAATATGTCTTTTTTCGAACGAATTAACTTTAGCTTCTAATAAAAAAGCTTAAAAGCTAACATAAAACCAACATCCTAATGAATTCTGTCAAAGAAAACAAATATTCTTGGGGATCTTTAAATAGTCTGCAAACATTTTTAAAAAAGAAGCCATTTAACGATGATAAAAATAAATGGGTAATAAAAGAAGCAATTGGAGTGAAAAAATTAGTCAATCGCTGCTGCACAATTAACAAACTCCAAAGTGGTACATCCCGCAATTGACAACACCTTACATCAGTTGTGGTTGTGACTGCACTGAATTAAGAATAAAATAAAATTGAATATTTTTTCCAGAGGCCAAGAAATTAATTTTATTTTATTTAAATTCAATTTAATTTTTGAAAAGTTCCATTTTATTAGTCAAATAAAATTGTGAATAATAAAAAAATTAAAGAACTCAGAGGTCAGAGCTTCTATTTTTTTTTTTTTTTAAATAATTTCTATGCATTAATTTTTTCAGGCATTATTTTAAATTTATATTTTTTTGATCGGTAGTTGTAGTAGTGTGTAAAATATCAACCATAATCAGACTTCGTTGCAGATGCATTTTAAAGTGTGTTCAGAAGAAGCATAAGGTTATTTTTTTATAAATAACGCGCACATCAAGGGGTTATGAATATCCTTATAATGTTATAGAACACAGTGCGAGCATTTAGGAAAATAGGAGAGGATTTAATAGGAGACACCGATGCACATTGCTTTTGAACACTTGTGAATCATAATGCAGGGGAAATACAGAGCCAGGTAAAGCATTCCACATACGGGTGGAGCGACTAAAATAAGAATCTCTATACTTGACTGTACACACGAAGTTGGGCTGTAGCTGTAGGTAAAAGCACTGTTTGTGAAAAAAGCGATAAAAGAGAGTGAGACAGGTGACGTTCCGTCGATGTTCAAGAGAATCAATCGATTCTATGATTGAACTATCACCTATCAATTTAACGCTCTATTTTGTACCCTATAAAGTAGGTGCAAAGATGTTAGAGGAGCACCTGACTAGATATGGGAGTTATACTCTAGTTTTGGGCGGATGAAGGCCTTGTAGCCAGATCAGAAAGGGTGAGGAACATCCTGCATCGTCTCAAGAAGCCTTAGCAGCGTTTTTGGCGACCTCAAATATGTGGTCATTCCAACGAAGATTATCGTTTACACACATACCAAGTACTGACAGCTTTTCGGTTTCTTGGATGCAGGTACCATTCATGGGTAATGGCAATGGGGGATTGTTAAGTTTCAACGACTACTCGGTTTTTATAACCCCATGTAACAATGCTGTCAAGGTCAGAATTCAATGAGCTTATCATACACAACCGTTCCATTTCCACATCCGAAGAGCAGGGACGTGAATTTGGAAACGAATATGAGAAGCTGAGGGTTTAG
Organism: Melanostoma scalare; assembly: GCA_949752695.1. Taxonomy (NCBI): domain Eukaryota; kingdom Metazoa; phylum Arthropoda; class Insecta; order Diptera; family Syrphidae; genus Melanostoma; species Melanostoma scalare. Next base: position 77,607,965 of record OX456985.1, on the reverse strand, counting down.
TCGTCAGCAAAACAATTAAGAGAATTAGAAGTTTCAGAAAGGAGATCATTTATGAAAATGAGGAAGAGAGTCAAAGTCAAAACGGAGCCCTGGAGCACACCTGCATTTGTGAAATGGGTATCAGGCGAGAGGGTAGTTTCTAATCCAACGAAGAAGAGACTCATCGACATCAAAAGCACGCATTTTCGATAAAAGAGCCTGATGCCAAACTCTATCAAATGCTTTAGAAATATCAAGAGCAATAATCTTACTTTCTCCAAAACAATGTAAAGATTGGTTCTACTCTTCGGTGAGATAAGCCATCAAATCACCAGTGGACCGTTTGCTACGAAAGCCGTACTGACGGTCATTAAGAAGCTTTCGTTCTTCAAGATATTTCATAAGTTCAATCATATCAACGCTTCCATGACTTTGGAAAGAAGGGACGTACATGAGTGCAATTGGACAGTATTTGGAAGGGGAGGAAGATTCGACTTTTTTAGGGACCTGCTGGACAAAAGCAGTTTTCCATCTGCTCGGGAAAAGCTCAGCAGAATTGGAAAGATGGAAAAGTTTACGCAGTGGTTTTGCCAGCGTAGAAGAACACCTCTTCAGAATAACGGTGGGGATACCATCTGGAGTCTGGACCAGCGGATATATGTATATTGAGATCTTTGAAGACTCTCGCAACCGAGCGAGTTCGAAAAAATATCTGCTTCATCAGAGAATTTGCAGACTCAAGCTCAGGTGGAGCCAATATGCTATAAGGAAGTGCCGAGTTGGCAGCAAATTGAGCTGCCAGCAAATTGGCTTTGTCGATGGAGCTGACATAAGAAGAGTCATTGAAGACGAGCGTTCGGAACGATGACGTGGTCTTCACAAAAGACCAAAAGTTTTTACTTCCTTCTGGACACAACAGTATTTTTAGCTTTACTTTTTGGTCATGTAAGAACTAAGCCTTTTTTAGCATTACTGATATTTCTGGCCCGTTTGAACAAATTTCGATTTTCTACTGAAGGGTTGCCTCTGTAACTATCTACTTTCTCGATTCCTAATCGCTTCCTTGCAGCTTAAATCGAACCACGAATTATCTTTGGGGATGATGCTTTTTGTTCTGTGAGGAACAAAATTTCTCATGCCGTTGCGAATTACGTTAGATATCATATCAGCTGATGCATCAACGTTTCCGTCAAGAAAACACATTGACCAATTTAAATTTCGAAAGAAATTATTCAGGCTGTCCCAATTGGCTTTCTCGTATTGCCTCACAGTTCTTTTGGGGACTTTATCTTTATTTACCGTGACGGAAGACGAAAAATCTACCGATAAGACACAATGGTCCGATTTGCCTAAAGGAGATGATACCACAACCCTAAATTTTTCGGCATGAGAAGTGAGAAATAGGTCAAGAGTGTTGGCCGCATGGCCTTCAATATCTGGAACCCGAGTGGGCTCATCAACAAGTTGAGTTAATTCGTTAAACTCAGCGAAGATCTCAATACACTTTCCTTCGGGTGTTGTCTGGCCAGAATGTCGAAGCCAACCAGAATTGTGTACATTGAAATCGGCCACAATTGCGATTTCAGTGTGAGGATAAAGGGAGACAATTCTTATTATGGAGTCAGATAGCGCATCAAACTCGTTAGAGGTTGAGTTCTAAATTGGGGTTTCTGTAAATAAAACAATAGTGAATAATTTGCTTACGGACAGTGACTTTTAACCACATGAAATTAAAGTTCGTATTAGAATAGAGTTCGTATTGTGGTAGAAAAGCAATATCATTTCGAACATATACATCGAGACTAAGCTTTATCCAGACAGGTTGAACTCTGAGGGATCAGAATCAACACCCACCTGTGTTTTACTCAGCGCCAAAACAGCTGGTCTGCATTTTGCAGTGTGAGCGTAAGAAATTCGATCGCAACCCACTAATGTTGCTAAAATCGACTCTAAACTAACCCGACATTACAATACACAGAAACACACAAAACAAAGTATCAAACGCAGACTCTTAAGCTAAGTCCAATTAACACGTGAAGATCCTATGTATTAGAAAACCAAAAACAAGTTACTAGTGGAGTTATGCCCAGCCAGCAACTTGATTCTAGTTAACCAACGGAAAAAACACCGTTTATTGACTATCCGCCTAGCGAATCCACAGCCTTATTGCCTGCACACACCACTTCGATATGATAAGAAATCGAATACAAAAAAATGTGCGCAGCCACTGAGACTATGAGACTGGCGTGGGGGAGGAAAGGAAAGTAAAGCACTAAGTGTTTGGTCCATTTATTATTTTTTTATTTTAAATTAATTCATTGAAGTGATTTTATTAATATACAGTGCGGGGCGGCACGAAAATTTTTAGTTTTTGATTTGAAGGGTTTGGGTGTTGAATTTTTTTTTCTATTTTTTTAAGGAAGAAGGCACATATTAAAGTTGTAGGAAAAAAAGCACGGATTTTTGTAGCGGACACTAGTGCGGTGCGTGTTGTCACAACTGATGGCAGATCCCAGATCGGCACTGATTTGATAGCAGATCGGACCTGATTTATTAACCATTTCCGGCGCAGGGGCCGAATTACCGCATTAAAATCCGTTCTTTATAACAGAACATCAGTCCGCTGATCACAACTTCAATTCGTTCAAATACTGATGAAAGAATATCAAATTGTGATACTATAGTGCTCTGTAACATGAGAAGTAGTGCCAAAAACACATAATTCAATCACGTATTACTCGATTACGTGTGCGGTAATTGGACCCCAGGCATTGGAATATAGCAAAATGTCGCCGGAATAGTCTTAATAAACTTTGATATACACTGCTAAGATGAGGCACAAATTTTGCAATCAATTTTCGCTTTTTATACCTGGTGGAAGTTTTGTACTCGGAACCGTTTACTTCCTGTTAAAAGGTACGCATTTCCCAAAGTTAAAGGACAAAAGGGAATCGATCGATGGAATTACTATGATCAAATAATGAGCTATGTACTTTAAATAAGTATAAAAAAGTGCGTCACTAAGATGAGGCCACATACAAAATTTTAGAAAAAACAAAATAAGGATTGAAATGTTTGCATTTTATGGTTTTATAATATTTAGTAAAATCGTTTATTTACATTAATAATCAATATGTTCCCCATTTTCAGAAATAACCTCTATTTGACGGTTTGGAATAGAATCATACAGTTTTTTAAGTAATCATACGAAGTTTGGGCGCATGCATTACGAATACCATCGATTAAGGTGTCCTTGTCTTCAAATTGTCTGCCGTCTTCATTAGCCTTGCGAGATAGCCATGAACAAATGTTTCCAATTATGTTTTAGTTTGCTGAAATTGCAGCCATGACAAAAGTTCCACTTCTTCTGATTGAATCCAGCTTCTAACAGACGTGTAAGTGTGGATGGGGCATTGTCTTGTTGAAATATCCAAGCAAGAGGTCCAAAAATGTTTTTCATTTTTGGAAATGACCGTTCCAGAAAACATTTGTTGTTATTTCCGTTCATTGTTGTAGACAAAAACTCCAAGTTGATTATGCCATAGTAGGTAATAGCTCCCCACACCATTACACGTGATCTACGGCTGTGATGTCTTGTCAAAATAAGCACATCTTTTCTAAGATCATGGAATTAAAAGTTGTACCCATGTTATGGTTATACTTTTTTTCGTCCGAAAAGACAACGAGTTTCCATTCACTGCTCGAAACAACATGCTCTCTTGCGAAATTCATCCGATGCTTCTTGCGCTTTCGAATCATCCCCCGAAAAACAAGTCGTACACAGTCTCACGCTCAGCCGCGTTTTATTATTGATCTGATCCGGATCAGATCATGGGTTTATTAGCGTTACAACAACAAAGCGAAATCCTGCTTTTTAGTTGGATCTATTTTTGTGATCTAAAAATTAGTTCTTCTATTTCACACAAGAGGAGACTTTCCATTGAAACGTTGGTATCATTTCCAATATTTCCAATAACATCAGTATTGCCACATGAACATTTTTATCTGTGTGATATGAAATATATTTTAGATAGATACCGAGAAACTTCACATTTATTCATTTTTGTATAATACATGACATAATGAAAAAGTTTTACAAAGCAAAACATATATTCGTGAAATTACTAAGAATTGGTGCAAAAAAATATATATTTGACATGGTGCATGAGTATCATTTTTCCCTAAAAAAAGAACAAAAAATTAACAATTGAAAAAAAAAGTTCGTAGGGCAACTCTGCAACTCTTTTGAAATGTCAGTTGAAAGAGAGAGTCTCTCACAGCTTCCAACTGGAAATGTGATGATCTAAAGCTGTTTCATTATCAAGATCTGATCCGGATTGGATCATTGTGATAATAAAACGCGGCTATTATCACAATGATCCAATCCGGATCGGATCTTGATATTAAAACAGCTTTAGATCATCGTATTTTTTATTATTTCCAGTTGGAAGCTGTGAGTAACTCGCTCTTTCAACTGACATTTCAAAAAAGTTGCAGAGTTGCCTTACGAAATTTTTTTTTAATGGTTTATATTCATTTTTGAAAAATGATACTCATGCACTTTGTCAAATATACATTTTTTTGCACTAATTCTTATTAATTTCACGAATATATGTTTTGTTTTGTAAAACTTTTTCATTATGTCATGTATTATACAAAAATGAATAAATGTGAAGTTTCTCGGTATCTATCTAAAATATATTTCATATCACACAGATAAAAATGTTCATGTGGCAATACTGATGTTATTGGAAATATTGGAAATGATACCAACGCAATACTTTTAAAATAATATGTGATATGTACAATATGTATGAACGTGTGAAAATACTGTTAATAGATTCAAGTAAGTGTAGAAAGTCAGCTAGTTATAAATTGCAGATTATTGATAGTAATTAAAATATCTTAAGGAACATAGGAAAGTAAGTAATATGTATATAATTCATATTAGCAAGTCTATTTCGGTTTCTTTAAAAACAGAATTAAAAAAAATTACTAGTGTCCGACCGAAGGTCGATTTGTAGCCGAAGCCGAAGCCGAAGCCGATTATTCGGCTTCACATTAACCTTCGGCCGAAGCCGAAGCTTCAATAACTTGAAGAATTTTTGTTCCAGATTGACTAAAAATGAAAAAAATTATGATTTTTTTCTAGAATAAGTTCGTTAGTTGAAGCCCTGAGGTCACTCTGTGGTCGCCACAAACCGTTTTTTGAAAAATCTAAGTTTGCCCTGAATGTCAAACTGAGTGTTTTTTGAGCCTTGGGGTTGACCTGGGTTTGGTACAAAAAGATTCGCCCTTGGTTTCTTCTGGGGCGAGTTGAGGGCTGTTAAATGGCATGTATTTTTATTCAAATGACAGGGATTTGTGGTGATTTTGTGGTTTAGTGTTTTTTGAGGACTCATAGAGTTCTCAAGGAAACCTGGGTCAACTCTGGGTAAAGCTCAAAACGAATCTAATGTGTGCATGCAGTACGTAACCAAATTAACGGGATAAATTAAATTAACGTTTCAGAAATAATAACAATTTGAACTAGTATTAATATTTTATTGAAATTAAGGAAAAGAACAACAAATAACTCAACACTGTTCTACGTTCTACGAAAAACTGAATTTTTTTTCAGCCCCTACCACAACGCACAACAGCCAAAAACTAAACCTTCGGCTTCGGCCAAAACCTCGGCATATTTTGGCCGAAGCCGAAGGTTTAGCCGATTCTAGATTTTTTAGCCGAATGCGGCCGAAGCCGAAGCCGAAGCCGAAGCTTCGGTCGGACACTAAAAATTACATTGTCAATTGTTTTTGAAGCCAAGCAATTTCTCTTTTCCAATATGATGTTCCCAGCTAATCTAATTCTAATGAAAAAACCCTCTCCGAAGCAGCACTAATTGCAGGAATGGACAGTATTTTTTGTGCTTATTTTGAAAGCTTTGGATACTCTGCAGCATGGTTATTCCACCATTGAATTCCATCAAACTGCTGTTATGGGGGCCCTTAGTCGAGAATATTTCTCCACTTCTTCGTGTACACTTTCTGGTAAGAATTGGTCAAAATTCGATTCATACCAAGATTCTGGGAAGAAGAAATCAAGATTTTTGGATGAGTGGACTGTAGAGGCTCCATTGTTAGGTGTTGCACTGGAACATGATGGTTGATTGAAGACTTCAAGTGAATTGCTTTTTACATCATTTGTTGTTTCACTTCGAGTTATTTCGCTTATGCAAAATTGCTTCATCTTCAGAAATGACACTATTTTCTTGAGCATTTGTCAGTTGATACAAAAAAAAAACAATCTTTGCAGTCTTCCGAAATCCATTGGGAACACGCATCCAACATAGATACCTCTCTTTTTCTCAGATCCCAGTTGTTTTAAGGGAACGTCTTTATTTCTGTCACTATAACACTAAATTGGATGTTTGTTTCCCATTAAATTTGAATATTTTTCGGCAAGAATGGCAGAAAACGATATCCTTAATCATAACACCATCTTGATCTAAGACTTCTGAAAATGTGTCTCAAATCTTGCTCCTTCCTTTTCTTTTAGTTATTGTCTTAAAAACACCACTTGCAATTTTACTTATTGTATTGTCCATTTAAACTTTTGTCTTCTTATTTTAAATTACTTTATCGTAAAAAACAAATTTGAATTCCTAATGCACTATAAGGGAAAGTGTTGCAGAAACTTTAATAAGAGGTCGATTGCGAATGACATACCTGGTTCCAAAAGATATGATAATTTTTAAATGTACCGGAAACGCATGAAAGGGTTCACACAAATACTTTATTACCTGTTTTCTACATTATCAGCGGGTTTTTCAGGATTTAGAATTGCAGCAGCAGGGATTATGTAGTGCAAAAACTTTAATAGCAGGTCGATTGCGAATGACATACCTGGTTCCAAAAAGATGTGACAATTTTTACATGTACCGGAAACGCATGAAAGGGTTGACACAAATACTTTATTACCTGTTTTCTACATTATCAGCGGGTTTTTCAGGATTTAGAATTGCAGCAGCAGGGATTATGTAGTGCAAAACTTTAATAGCAGGTCGATTGCGAATGACATACCTGGTTCCAAAAAGATGTGACAATTTTTACATGTAGCGGAAACGCATGAAAGGGTTGACACAAATACTTTATTACCTGTTTTCTACATTATCAGCGGGGTTTTCAGGATTTAAAATTGCAGCAGCAGGGATTATGTAGTGCAAAAACTTTAAAAGCAGGTCGATTGCGAATGACATACCTGGTTCCAAAAAGATATGACAATTTTTACATGTACCGGAAACGCATGAAAAGGTTGACAACCTGTTTTCTACATTATCAGCGGGTTTTTCAGGATTTAAAATTGCAGCAGCAGGGATTATGTAGTGCAAAAACTTTAAAAGCAGGTCGATTGCGAATGACATACCTGGTTCCAAAAAGATATGACAATTTTTACATGTACCGGAAACGCATGAAAAGGTTGACACAAATACTTTATTACCTGTTTTCTACATTATCAGCGGGTTTTTCAGGATTTAAAATTGCAGCAGCAGGGATTATGTAGTGCAAAAACTTTAAAAGCAGGTCGATTGCGAATGACATACCTGGTTCCAAAAAGAAATGACAATTTTTACATGTACCGGAAACGCATGAAAGGGTTGACACAAATACTTTATTACCAGCTTTCAACATTATAAGCGGGTTTTTCAGGATTTAAAATTGCAGCAGCAGGGATTATGCATGTAAATAGAGTGACCTCAACCCTACACATTAATTAATTTATACTTTGGTTAAGAAAAACCAGATTAAGGGGTAAATAGTTAACTATGTACCAACAAAATTTTCTAAGAACTATAAGTTCTATCACAAATAAACATTTTATTTCAAAAAACTTTGCGATTTAGATTTCAACAGCCACACATCTAGCATCTACTGAAAACATACATAATACACATTTCCCACACACACTACGTCCTACTAAAAGGGAATTTATATTAAAAAAAAATTATACTCTTCTTTCAGATATTTAACAGATGTGTTCTTCACTGAACAGTATTCGTTCTGTGAAGTATTCGTTCCCTTATGAAATGTTCGTTGCACTGTAGATGATTCGTTGCCTTAGACACTATTCGCCCAAGTTCATACGCATACACATAATTGTCATAACATGCCATTGTTTCAGTTACATAAGTGAATGAGAATGAGAACCGGTCTTGTTGACTAAAAGAGAGTGCAGTGTGTGTATTGCTTTGGATTAAGATGAATGGTGTCTGAATGGTGTGGAAGGCAATGAATAAGTGAATGCATTCACAAAACGAGACATTCACTGCAGCTCACTGGTACTGGCCTCAGAACAGGTTTCTTTTTTAGATTTCTTCTCTGGATAGTATCCCTTTTTTTTGTATTATCCTTCGAGCCGTTGTTATGCTGGCTGATACTCCGCTTTTTACCCTTATTTTAGTCGCTGTTAGAGTGGAAAATTTAAATTCATTTTAAACATTTACACGCTTTCTGCGGATTATGATCCCCTTGGCCAAAAATATTTTAATCTAGTCCACAAACAGTCTTTGAAATTTGAAACCAGTGCTGATCTATTATCGAACGCGCAAACACGCGCCGCGCTAGTTACCGCAAAATTAAAATCTGTGCTGCCCCTTCCTCCATACAAAAAATACAAAATAAGAAAAAATAAAATAAAAAATAATAAGAAAAAAAAAGAAAACAATCAAATCAATAACAATCAAATATAAATCTATTAATTTTTTCATTCCGTGCCGCCGCAAGAAAAAAAAAAAAAAGAATTCTCGTGCAAAAACAATTCAGTGCGCTGTGCCACTCGCATAGTCTTGTTGGCTGCACACATTTCTTCTAATCGATATTTCCTTATCGCATCGAAGCAGTGTGTGCAGGCAATGAGGCTGTGGGTTTGCTAGGCGGATAGTTTGATCAACGGTGTTGATCCCGTTGGTGAATCAAATCAAGTTGCTGGCTGGGCATAACACCGCTAGTAATTTGGTTTGGTTTCCTATCGAGATATGCACTTGTTGATTATACTTAGATAGCGTCTGCGTTCGATATTTTGTTTTGTGTGTTTTTGTGAATTGTAATGTCGGGTAAATTTCGGGTCGATTTTAGCAACATTAGGGGGTTGCGATCGAATTTCTTTGCTGTGTACGCCCACACTGCAAAATGCAGGCCAGCTGTTTTGGCACTGAGTGAAACACAGGTGGGTGTTGATTCTGATCCCTCAGAGTTCAACCTGCCTGGATATAGCTTAGTGCCATTATTCTTTTCTTCCCATGGCCTCGCCGTATATGTTCGGAATGATATTGCTTACCAACTTCTACCACAATACGGCCTCTGTTCTAATACGAACTTTAATTTCATGTGGTTAAAATTCACTGTCCGTAAGCATATCATTCATTATTGTTTTATGTACAGAAGCCCCAATTTAGATAGCAATTCAACCTCTAACGAGTTTGATGCGCTATCTGACTCCATAGTAAGAATTGTTTCCCTTTATCCTCACACTGAAATCGCAATTGCGGGCGATTTCAATGTACACAATTCAGGTTGGCTTCGACATTCTGGCCAGACAACACCCGAAGGAAAATGTGTTGAGATCTTCGCCGAGTTTAACGAATTAACACAACTTGTTGATGAGCCCACTCGGGTTCCAGATATTGAAGGCCATGCGGCCAACACTCTTGACCTATTTCTAACTTCTCATCCCGAAAAATATAGGGTTATAGTATCATCTCCTTTAGGCAAATCGGACCATTGTGTCATATCGGTAGATTTTTCGTCTTCCGTCACGGTAAAAAAAGATAAAGTCCCCAAAAGAACTGTGTGGCAATACGAGAAAGCCAATTGGGACGGCCTGAATAATTTCTTTCGAAATTTTAATTGGTCATTGTGCTTTCTCGACGGAAACGTTGATGCATCAGCTGATATGATATCTAACGTTATTCTCAACGGCATGAGAAATTTTGTTCCTAACAGAACAAAAAGTATCATCCCCAAAGAGAATTCGTGGTTTGATTCAAGCTGTAAAGAGGCGATTAGGGATCGAGAAAGTAGTTTTCGCAAATTTAAAGATAACCCTACTGTAGAAAACCGAAATTTGTTCAAACGGGCCAGAAATAGCTGTAATGCTCAGATACAAAGGGCTAAGTTTTTACATGACCAAAAAGTAAGGCAAAAAATACTATTGTGTCCAAAAGGAAGTAAAAACTTCTGGTCTTTTGTGAAGAACATTAAGAACTCGACCACGTCATCGGTCCCAACGCTCGTCTTCAATGACTCTCCGTATGTCAGTTCCATCGACAAAGCCAATTTGCTAGCAGCTCAATTTGCTGCCAACTCGACACTTCCTCATAGCATAGTGGCTCCGCCTGAGCTCGAGTCTGCAAATTCTCTGATGAAGCAGATATTTTTTCGAACTCGCTCGGTTGCGAGAGTCCTCAAAGATCTCAACATACATAAATCCGCTGGTCCAGATGGTATCCCCGCCGTTATTCTGAAGAGGTGTTCTTCTACGCTGGCAAAACCATTGCGTAAACTTTTCTATCTTTCCTATTCTGCTGGGATTTTTCCGAGCAGATGGAAAACTGCATTTGTCCAGCCGGTCCCTAAAAAAGGCGAATCTTCCTCCCCTTCCAATTACCGTCCAATTGCACTTACGTCCCTTCTTTCCAAGGTCATGGAAACGTTGATAAACCGTCAACTTATGAAATATCTTGAAGAACGAAAGCTTCTTAATGACCGTCAGTACGGCTTTCGTAGCAAACGGTCCACTGGTGATTTGATGGCTTATCTCACCGAAAAGTGGAACCAATCTTTACATTGTTTTGGAGAAAGTAAGATTATTGCGCTTGATATTTCTAAAGCATTTGATAGAGTTTGGCATCAGGCTCTTTTATCGAAAATGCGTGCTTTTGGTATCGATGAGTCTCTTCTTCGTTGGATTAGAAACTACCTTTCCGACCGTTCAATACAAGTTGTGTTGGATGGCTTCAAGTCTGATACCCACTTCATAAATGCTGGTGTGCCCCAGGGCTCCGTTTTGTCTCCGACTCTCTTCCTCATTTTCATTAATGATCTCTTGTCTGAAGCTTCTAATCCACTTAACTATTTTGCTGACGACTCGACCCTCAGCTTTTCATACTCGTTTCCAAATTCACGTCCCTGCTCTTCGGATGTGGAACTGGAACGGTTGCGTATGATAAGCTCATTGAATTCTGACCTTGACAGCATTGTTGCATGGGGTATTATGAACCGAGTAGAATTCAATGCTTCGAAAACTCAATGCTGCCTCTTGTCGATGAAGCTTAACATTCCCCCATTGCCATTATCCGTGAATGGTACCTGCATCGAAGAAACCGAAAAGCTGTCAGTACTTGGTATGTGTGTAAACGATGATCTTCGTTGGAATGACCACATATTTGAAGTCGCCAAAAACGCTGCTAAATGCTTAGGTTTCTTAAGACGATGCAGGAAGTTCTTCACCCCTTCTGATCTGGCTATAATTTATAAGGCCTTCATCCGCCCAAAACTGGAGTATAACTCCCATATCTGGTCAGGTGCTGCTCAAACATCTTTGCACCTGCTTGATAGGGTACAAAACAGAGCGTTAAAATTGATAGGTGATAGTTCAATCGTAGAATCGATTGATTCTCTTGAACATCGTCGAAACGTCACCTGTCTCACTCTCTTTTATCGCTTTTTTCACAAACAGTGCTCTAATGAAATAGCCAGTTGCATTCCTCCCCTGAAACAATTTAGCCGCAACACCCGCCTCGCTAGGAATGTTCATCAGTTTTACCTTGAGCCCAACTTCGGACGTACAGTCAAGTATAGAGATTCGTATTTCAGTCGCACCACCCGAATGTGGAATGCTTTACCTGGCTCTGTATTTCCCCCTCATTACGATTCACAAAGGTTCAAAAGCAACGTGCATCGGTGTCTCCTTTCAAATCCTCTCCTATTTTCCTAAATGCTCGCACTGTGTTCTATAACATTATAAGGGCAGTCATAACCCCTTGATGTGCGCGTTAATTATAAAAAAAAAAAAAAACCACTCAAGACAACTCGGTTTTTTTGAAAGATGAAATTTTTATTTTGGAGATTCACATAACTTTATTTTACAATAACGTAGCTATGAAATATTTCAACTGTCATTGCGGGTAATTGCCTCATTTCATGAATGGTGTAGAGCAGTGATTCCCAAAGAGTCGGTATAGACCACTTTTTTTTTTTGCGCGTTAATTATAAAAAAAAAAAAAAAACAAAAGTGGTCTATACCGACTCTTTGGGAATCACTGCTCTACACCATTCATGAAATGAGGCAATTACCCGCCGCAATGACAGTTGAAATATTTCATAGCTACGTTATTGTAAAATAAAGTTATGTGAATCTCCAAAATAAAAATTTCATCTTTCAAAAAAACCGAGTTGTCTTGAGTGGTTTTTTTTTTTTTTTATAATTAACGCGCACATCAAGGGGTTATGACTGCCCTTATAATGTTATAGAACACAGTGCGAGCATTTAGGAAAATAGGAGAGGATTTGAAAGGAGACACTGATGCACGTTGCTTTTGAACCTTTGTGAATCGTAATGAGGGGGAAATACAGAGCCAGGTAAAGCATTCCACATTCGGGTGGTGGGACTGAAATACGAATCTCTATACTTGACTGTACGTCCGAAGTTGGGCTCAAGGTAAAACTGATTGAACATTCCTAGCGAGGCGGGTGTTGCGGCTAAATTGTTTCAGGGGAGGAATGCAACTGGCTATTTCATTAGAGCACTGTTTGTGAAAAAAGCGTTAAAAGAGAGTGAGACAGGTGACGTTTCGACGATGTTCAAGAGAATCAATCGATTCTACGATTGAACTATCACCTATCAATTTTAACGCTCTGTTTTGTACCCTATCAAGCAGGTGCAAAGATGTTTGAGCAGCACCTGACCAGATATGGGAGTTATACCCCAGTTTTGGGCGGATGAAGGCCTTATAAATTATAGCCAGATCAGAAGGGGTGAAGAACTTCCTGCATCGTCTTAAGAAACCTAAGCATTTAGCAGCGTTTTTGGCGACTTCAAATATGTGGTCATTCCAACGAAGATCATCGTTTACACACATACCAAGTACTGACAGCTTTTCGGTTTCTTCGATGCAGGTACCATTCATGGATAATGGCAATGGGGGAATGTTAAGCTTCATCGACAAGAGGCAGCATTGAGTTTTCGAAGCATTGAATTCTACTCGGTTCATAATACCCCATGCAACAATGCTGTCAAGGTCAGAATTCAATGAGCTTATCATACGCAACCGTTCCAGTTCCACATCCGAAGAGCAGGGACGTGAATTTGGAAACGAGTATGAAAAGCTGAGGGTCGAGTCGTCAGCAAAACAGTAAGTGGATTAGAAGTTTCAGACAAGAGATCATTAATGAAAATGAGGAAGAGAGTCGGAGACAAAACGGAGCCCTGGGGCACACCAGCATTTATGAAGTGGGTATCAGACTTGAAGCCATCCAACACAACTTGTATTGAACGGTCGGAAAGGTAGTTTCTAATCCAACGAAGAAGAGACTCATCGATACCAAAAGCACGCATTTTCGATAAAAGAGCCTGATGCCAAACTCTATCAAATGCTTTAGAAATATCAAGCGCAATAATCTTACTTTCTCCAAAACAATGTAAAGATTGGTTCCACTTTTCGGTGAGATAAGCCATCAAATCACCAGTGGACCGTTTGCTACGAAAGCCGTACTGACGGTCATTAAGAAGCTTTCGTTCTTCAAGATATTTCATAAGTTGACGGTTTATCAACGTTTCCATGACCTTGGAAAGAAGGGACGTAAGTGCAATTGGACGGTAATTGGAAGGGGAGGAAGATTCGCCTTTTTTAGGGACCGGCTGGACAAATGCAGTTTTCCATCTGCTCGGAAAAATCCCAGCAGAATAGGAAAGATAGAAAAGTTTACGCAATGGTTTTGCCAGCGTAGAAGAACACCTCTTCAGAATAACGGCGGGGATACCATCTGGACCAGCGGATTTATGTATGTTGAGATCTTTGAGGACTCTCGCAACCGAGCGAGTTCGAAAAAATATCTGCTTCATCAGAGAATTTGCAGACTCGAGCTCAGGCGGAGCCACTATGCTATGAGGAAGTGTCGAGTTGGCAGCAAATTGAGCTGCTAGCAAATTGGCTTTGTCGATGGAACTGACATACGGAGAGTCATTGAAGACGAGCGTTGGGACCGATGACGTGGTCGAGTTCTTAATGTTCTTCACAAAAGACCAGAAGTTTTTACTTCCTTTTGGACACAATAGTATTTTTTGCCTTACTTTTTGGTCATGTAAAAACTTAGCCCTTTGTATCTGAGCATTACAGCTATTTCTGGCCCGTTTGAACAAATTTCGGTTTTCTACAGTAGGGTTATCTTTAAATTTGCGAAAACTACTTTCTCGATCCCTAATCGCCTCTTTACAGCTTGAATCAAACCACGAATTCTCTTTGGGGATGATACTTTTTGTTCTGTTAGGAACAAAATTTCTCATGCCGTTGAGAATAACGTTAGATATCATATCAGCTGATGCATCAACGTTTCCGTCGAGAAAGCACAATGACCAATTAAAATTTCGAAAGAAATTATTCAGGCCGTCCCAATTGGCTTTCTCGTATTGCCACACAGTTCTTTTGGGGACTTTATCTTTTTTTACCGTGACGGAAGACGAAAAATCTACCGATATGACACAATGGTCCGATTTGCCTAAAGGAGATGATACTTTAACCCTATATGTTTAATAATAGCGGACTGTAGATCTAAGTTTCAAGTAAGAATATATTTAAATATATACCAAGCGCAAGCACTTCGAAAATAAAATAGACACATTTTGTTCTATGCGGACAGCATGTCCTATTTATTTGAAAGACTATTATGCTCTGCCAGTATTACATCGCAGATCGGTAGACGATCTTCTCATCCCTGTTGGAAGATACAACAGCCCAGTAGGCATACGCAGACATGTGTGCGTATGGCTCCTCCTTCTTGGAATATTGAACATCCTGCCCACTTTAAACCTGGTGGTTTAACTATTTATTGGCGCTCCTTCTGAAACAGCATGGTTGAACTCAACCCTGGAGCAAAAACCCTTCCTGTGGGGATAGCGTTGGTAGCGTTAGAGATGATCGTACGCCTCAGATGCGCACTATTCGATGGACTGTTTTCCAAGTTTAATTATTTCCTATTTTATAAAGCAAACAAAGTGTTCATATTAAATTATTATTAATTTTTTTTTTTTTTTTTAAATAATGAAATAATAAAAGAATAGAATAGAAATAAATCGATACAACCATATTACGTATCTGCAGGCGTCTCTTGACGTCGGTTACCACATTAGCGACAACGTTCTGTTCTTCACCTTCAACCAGTGTACAATCATTGGTGCATTTGCGGTTGGCACACATTTTCGTTGAATGCCAACCTCCACATTATTAGACATAGTTTTGTGACCGGTCGGTCATACATCCGGCCGTTACAACGAATGCGAGCGCTCCGTACTCGTCCGTTTTTGTCGGGATACACCTTTGTAATGCGTGCCCGTTTCCAAATGCGCTTGGGCTGTTTCTATTTCGTACGCAGTTTTACCTCACTCAAATAGTCTTGGGACCATCTGCTCCAAACATTTTGTTCCAATTGATGAATTTTGTACCAACTATCTAGGCGATGGGATGCTACCTCCTTGACATCTGGACCCAGAGGACGAATTATTTGGCAGCCAGCAATAAAATGGCCTGGTGTAAGGGCTGTGAGGTCATTTAAAGCACATAGAGGTCGGGAATTGAGGCAAGCCTCAATGCGAACGAAGGCAGTGTAGAGGTCTTCAAACGTAAGGCTGCGAGTATACCAATTTCTCTATCTAGGT
Organism: Melanostoma scalare; assembly: GCA_949752695.1. Lineage (NCBI taxonomy): Eukaryota > Metazoa > Arthropoda > Insecta > Diptera > Syrphidae > Melanostoma > Melanostoma scalare. The sequence goes on along the minus strand of OX456985.1, from coordinate 77,592,074 downwards.
GGTACTTTGCGCGTATCACACTCGCTTCCCACAGCCCATCGTGATGTGCTGCCAGAGGAGTATTAAAATGCCACGTAATTTTACGCTTAGCCACTTCATCCTGAAGTTCCTTCTCATTTAACCGATCTTCTTGTCGTGCAACTAAACGGTCTAATGCTGCTAGAAATGCCTTCGCGCTGAGGTCGCTGACTAACTCCAATTGAACAGCTTCAATGGGAAAAATCAATGAAGAGGCATAGGTAGGCATTCGATGTCACTGGAACATCCCGTCCTGAATATGCCCGAGATCTACACGGACCGGCAAAGTCCAATGTATGCGAATATGCGTTTGGCGAATGCGTTTTATTGCGCATCGACCACCTGTCGCAGAATAAACGTACGAACCGCTGGACGTAAGGTGTTTATCCTGCCCACTTTGACTTAGTAGAGTCAAGACCATGACGAGGATAGTGAAAGTGTTCTTTTAAACATCTGCTTCTGATTGTTGAGCACGCGGAAGTTTCCGATTGTTCCATTTTGGCCATTTGTCCTCGGAAGAATTTCTCGTTTGGGCAACTGCTTCGTTTAAAAATATTGGCCTTGCGACCAACTGCTAAGTACATATGTTGTCTCTTGCGGACAACTGCTTCGTATAGAATTATTGCTTCGTATAGAATTATTGGCTTTTGCAACCAACTGCTATGCATATATGTTGCCTCTTGCGGACAACTGCTTCGTATAGAATTATTGGCTTTTGCGACCAACTGCTTTGCACATATGTTGTCTCTTGTGGACAACTGCTTCGTATAGAATTGTTGCTTCGTATAGAATTATTGCTTCGTATAGAATTGTTGCTTCGTATAGAATTTTTTTTTTTTTTTTTTTTGCTTCGTATAGAATTTTTGCTTCGTATAGAATTTTTTTTTTTGCTTCGTATAGAATTTTTTTTTTTTTTTTTTTGCTTCGTATAGAATTTTTGCTTCGTATAGAATTTTTGCTTCGTATAGAATTTTTTTTTTTTTTTTTGCTTCGTATAGAATTTTTTTTTTTTTTTTTTTTTTTTGCTTCGTATAGAATTTTTGCTTCGTATAGAATTTTTGCTTCGTATAGAATTTTTGCTTCGTATAGAATTTTTTTTTTTTTTTTTGCTTCATATAGAATTATTGCTTCGTATAGAATTTTTGCTTCGTATAGAATTATTGCTTCGTATAGAATTTTTGCTTCGTATAGAACTATTGCTTCGTATAGAATTTTTGCTTCGTATAGAATTATTGCTTCGTATAGAATTTTTGCTTCGTATAGAACTATTGCTTCGTATAGAATTTTTGCTTCGTATAGAATTTTTGCTTCGTATAGAATTTTTGCTTCGTATAGAATTTTTGCTTCGTATAGAATTTTTGCTTCGTATAGAATTTTTGCTTCGTATAGAATTTTTGCTTCGTATAGAATTTTTGCTTCGTATAGAATTTTTGCTTCGTATAGAATTTTTGCTTCGTATAGAATTTTTTTTTTTTTTTTTTTGCTTCGTATAGAATTTTTTTTTTTTTTTTTTTTGCTTCGTATAGAATTTTTGCTTCGTATAGAATTTTTGCTTCGTATAGAATTTTTGCTTCGTATAGAATTTTTTTTTTTTTTTTTTTGCTTCATATAGAATTATTGCTTCGTATAGAATTTTTGCTTCGTATAGAATTATTGCTTCGTATAGAATTTTTGCTTCGTATAGAACTATTGCTTCGTATAGAATTTTTGCTTCGTATAGAATTTTTGCTTCGTATAGAATTTTTGCTTCGTATAGAATTTTTGCTTCGTATAGAATTTTTGCTTCGTATAGAATTTTTTTTTTGCTTCATATAGAATTATTGCTTCGTATAGAATTATTGCTTCGTATAGAATTTTTGCTTCGTATAGAATTTTTTTTTTTTTTTTTTGCTTCGTATAGAATTTTTTTTTTTTTTTTTTTGCTTCGTATAGAATTTTTGCTTAGTATAGAAATTTTTTTTTTTTTTTTTTTTTTGCTTCGTATAGAATTTTTTTTTTTTTTTTTTTTTTTGCTTCGTATAGAATTTTTGCTTCGTATAGAATTTTTGCTTCGTATAGAATTTTTGCTTCGTATAGAATTTTTTTTTTTTTTTTTTTTTGCTTCATATAGAATTATTGCTTCGTATAGAATTTTTGCTTCGTATAGAATTATTGCTTCGTATAGAATTTTTGCTTCGTATAGAATTATTGCTTCGTATAGAATTTTTGCTTCGTATAGAACTATTGCTTCGTATAGAATTTTTGCTTCGTATAGAATTTTTGCTTCGTATAGAATTTTTGCTTCGTATAGAATTTTTGCTTCGTATAGAATTTTTGCTTCGTATAGAATTTTTTTTTTTTTTTTTTTTTGCTTCATATAGAATTATTGCTTCGTATAGAATTTTTGCTTCGTATAGAATTTTTGCTTCGTATAGAATTTGAATTGCAAGTTGTATGACTTGCACTTTCATTTGACTGAAAAATCACTACCGCCCTATTATCCTAGCTTAACAAACAAAATATAATAGACCTTAACAGCAGTCCAAAACTGCTGTGATGACTATCGACTGAACACCAGCTGCATGACAAATAAAAACAAAAGGATCTACATCGAGACACAAAACTAAAAAAAAAAAAGAGTTTAAGGACAAAGAATCCCAAAATTTACCTGCCGCCGTGGTTTATGACTGTGCATAAGTTAACAATAACATGGATAAAAAAAGGGTTCAATTCCTCTCATAACAAATACCGCAACGGTAGTCTAAAATGGATCGAACAACCATCCAACGCGGATAAAAAAAAAAAAAATCAACATCTTTACACTAACAATATGAAAAGATCGACCTCATAAAAGAAAAACAAAGAAAATATAATAGATCCTAACGGCAGTCCAAAACTGCAGTGATGACTCTATCGGTCGACCACCAGCTGCATGAAAAATAAAAACATCGATACCTATGCAAAACTAGAACAAAAGAGCTTAGGGACAAAGAATCCCAAAATATGCAAACAGCCTTAGGATCTACGATACTATGCTGCTGCACATCGAACCGACATAGAGGTACCTATACCATATATCCTAAGCAAACAAAACTTGGTAGAATCGTCACTCCGAAATATATTAATGAATGACAGAGCAAGAACTACCTACTTATGCATTTTCTTCGGATGAGCACGTGCAAGGAAAGACAAAGCATGTTGCGCAGATCTCATATTGTAAAAACAATCGTTATTTGTGTTTGAACCTGAGCTAGACCTACCTACCTAAGAACGACAAAATAAACAAAAACTATTTCGCAGGGTAATAAAATCTAACAGTATTCCTAAACCCTAATTAGATCTAGGTATACCCATACCCATTATACCTACTATAAGTAAACAAACGCTTAGCAAAATCTTCAGTTAAAACAAAAGAAAGATAATAAGCCAAGGGTAGTTTCCTATGCCTTTGGTTGGATAAACAAGCTGTACTGTACATGTTGCTCAAATATACATACCTATATATCATAAATTCTATATACATATTTACACGCCGGAGCAGGCTATCACTCAAAAACAACCTTTGTTTTTGTTCATAGTGAAAATACATATACCACTGCACTAATATAGCAGCACATTGTGCAAAGGATATGAAGAGCCGAGATGAAAGCCACGCCCATGCTTACATTCGTTCAAGAAGTGTGAGATGAAAGAATACAAAGCAAACGTTATGCAACATCAACTGACAAGATCCCTACCATCATACGCATTTTCCTTACTTGCAGAAATTCAAATCTCGTACATCTTCCCAAAAGTGAAAAACTACGAGTGCTCTAAACAGTGCACAACCACATAGCTACATACGTATCTAGTATTGTAATAAGTATCGTTAAATCGGCATAATACAAAGAGAACATACACATACATGATACATATAAAGAAAGCTATTTTCTAATATAAGCCAAATGATATTGACTTTGGCACTGGTATTATTCATTGATAGCATAATCATTTTTTTTTTTTTAAAGTTATTTAAAGGTAGGTAGGTACTGACCCATGTGTATCACTTGTATGAATTTAAAAGACCACAGGTTGGTTTTGCAATGGAATTGTTGCTTTTTGTATGCTTTTTTTTTTTTTTTTTTGCTTACCAGTACGCAGTACCAGTAAGCTCACTAATTCACTATATGTAATTTGCTTGTTATTATAATTGTTTTATTTTTTACTTATTTTCTTTTTCACTTTCACGTAGTAAATCACTATGTTATGTATACCTCCCTAGTTTGCTTTTTATTGCTATTGTTTTGTTTTATATTTATTTTCTTTATCACTTTCACGTAGGTATACAGTTTTCAAAGGGGTAGCCCAATGTTCGGCTCTGAAGGACCTTGTTTAATAATAGCGGACTGTAGATCTAAGTTTCAAGTAAGAATATATTTAAATATATACCAAGCGCAAGCACTTCGAAAATAAAATAGACACATTTTGTTCTATGCGGACAGCATGTCCTATTTATTTGAAAGACTATTATGCTCTGCCAGTATTACATCGCAGATCGGTAGACGATCTTCTCATCCCTGTTGGAAGATACAACAGCCCAGTAGGCATACGCAGACATGTGTGCGTATGGCTCCTCCTTCTTGGAATATTGAACACTATATTTTTCGGGATGAGAAGTTAGAAATAGGTCAAGAGTGTTGGCCGCATGGCCTTCAATATCTGGAACCCGAGTGGGCTCATCAACAAGTTGTGTTAATTCGTTAAACTCGGCGAAGATCTCAACACATTTTCCTTCGGGTGTTGTCTGGCCAGAATGTCGAAGCCAACCTGAATTGTGTACATTGAAATCGCCCGCAATTGCGATTTCAGTGTGAGGATAAAGGGAAACAATTCTTACTATGGAGTCAGATAGCGCATCAAACTCGTTAGAGGTTGAATTGCTATCTAAATTGGGGCTTCTGTACATAAAACAATAATGAATGATATGCTTACGGACAGTGAATTTTAACCACATGAAATTAAAGTTCGTATTAGAACAGAGGCCGTATTGTGGTAGAAGTTGGTAGGCAATATCATTCCGAACATATACGGCGAGGCCATGGGAAGAAAAGAATAATGGCACTAAGCTATATCCAGGCAGGTTGAACTCTGAGGGATCAGAATCAACACCCACCTGTGTTTCACTCAGTGCCAAAACAGCTGGCCTGCATTTTGCAGTGTGGGCGTACACAGCAAAGAAATTCGATCGCAACCCCCTAATGTTGCTAAAATCGACCCGAAATTTACCCGACATTACAATTCACAAAAACACACAAAACAAAATATCGAACGCAGACGCTATCTAAGTATAATCAACAAGTGCATATCTCGATAGGAAACCAAACCAAATTACTAGCGGTGTTATGCCCAGCCAGCAACTTGATTTGATTCACCAACGGGATCAACACCGTTGATCAAACTATCCGCCTAGCAAACCCACAGCCTCATTGCCTGCACACACTGCTTCGATGCGATAAGGAAATATCGATTAGAAGAAATGTGTGCAGCCAACAAGACTATGCGAGTGGTGTGGGGGAGGAGAAGATAAGAAGGTGGGCACTAGTGTTTGGTCTATTGCAGTTTCTTTTTTTTTTTTTTTGATTAATTTTCACAGCACAGGCACAGCGCACTGAATTGTTTTTGCACGAGAATTCTTTTTTTTTTTTCTTGCGGCGGCACGGAATGAAAAAATTAATAGATTTATATTTGATTGTTATTGATTTGATTGTTTTCTTTTTTTTTCTTATTATTTTTTATTTTATTTTTTCTTATTTTGTATTTTTTGTATGGAGGAAGGGGCAGCACAGATTTTAATTTTGCGGTAACTAGCGCGGCGCGTGTTTGCGCGTTCGATAATAGATCAGCACTGGTTTCAAATTTCAAAGACTGTTTGTGGACTAGATTAAAATATTTTTGGCCAAGGGGATCATAATCCGCAGAAAGCGTGTAAATGTTTAAAATGAATTTAAATTTTCCACTCTAACAGCGACTAAAATAAGGGTAAAAAGCGGAGTATCAGCCAGCATAACAACGGCTCGAAGGATAATACAAAAAAAAGGGATACTATCCAGAGAAGAAATCTAAAAAAGAAACCTGTTCTGAGGCCAGTACCAGTGAGCTGCAGTGAATGTCTCGTTTTGTGAATGCATTCACTTATTCATTGCCTTCCACACCATTCAGACACCATTCATCTTAATCCAAAGCAATACACACACTGCACTCTCTTTTAGTCAACAAGACCGGTTCTCATTCTCATTCACTTATGTAACTGAAACAATGGCATGTTATGACAATTATGTGTATGCGTATGAACTTGGGCGAATAGTGTCTAAGGCAACGAATCATCTACAGTGCAACGAACATTTCATAAGGGAACGAATACTTCACAGAACGAATACTGTTCAGTGAAGAACACATCTGTTAAATATCTGAAAGAAGAGTATAATTTTTTTTTAATATAAATTCCCTTTTAGTAGGACGTAGTGTGTGTGGGAAATGTGTATTATGTATGTTTTCAGTAGATGCTAGATGTGTGGCTGTTGAAATCTAAATCGCAAAGTTTTTTGAAATAAAATGTTTATTTGTGATAGAACTTATAGTTCTTAGAAAATTTTGTTGGTACATAGTTAACTATTTACCCCTTAATCTGGTTTTTCTTAACCAAAGTATAAATTAATTAATGTGTAGGGTTGAGGTCACTCTATTTACATGCATAATCCCTGCTGCTGCAATTTTAAATCCTGAAAAACCCGCTTATAATGTTGAAAGCTGGTAATAAAGTATTTGTGTCAACCCTTTCATGCGTTTCCGGTACATGTAAAAATTGTCATATCTTTTTGGAACCAGGTATGTCATTCGCAATCGACCTGCTTTTAAAGTTTTTGCACTACATAATCCCTGCTGCTGCAATTTTAAATCCTGAAAAACCCGCTGATAATATAGAAAACAGGTAATAAAGTATTTGTGTCAACCTTTTTATGCGTTTCCGGTACATGTAAAAATTGTCATATCTTTTTGGAACCAGGTATGTCATTCGCAATCGACCTGCTTTTAAAGTTTTTGCACTACATAATCCCTGCTGCTGCAATTTTAAATCCTGAAAAACCCGCTGATAATGTAGAAAACAGGTAATAAAGTATTTGTGTCAACCCTTTCATGCGTTTCCGGTACATGTAAAAATTGTGATATCTTTTTGGAACGAGGTATGTCATTCGTAATCGACCTGCTATTAAAGTTTTTGCACTACATAATCCCTGCTGCTGCAATTCTAAATCCTGAAAACCCCGCTGATAATGTAGAAAACAGGTAATAAAGTATGTTCATACGACTCCAGTGTGAACAGTGCCTAACTCAAAAATATAGGCAACTGATAGTTCGCCCTCTAAAATAATTTAATCCATGTAAAATTCTACTACATTTTGCCTGAAAAGGGTTTCGTCGCATAGCGACGGCACGGCATTTTCTTTTCAACCACCATCCAAGCAACACATATCTTTAATAAATTTCATTTTTCTTGGGCCTTCCGCCATCTTACTTGGTTGAGTTTTATATAAAATTAAATTTTCTTCAAAATTATAAACTTTGCCCTTCTGGCCTCGATATCTTTCAAAACTTAAACATTGTAACGATACCAAAACAAAAGTAAAAAATAAATCCTACGTGCGCTCAATAAGAAAAGAAGAAGTGAATTTTTTTTCTGGAAGAAAAGCTCAACTGTGTGGAATAAGAAGTGTATTTTTTCTGGAAGAAAAGGCTCATCAGTGTGGTCGTTATCATCATTTGCCAGCCAGTGTGGTCCACAGCTTCAAAGTATTTGTGTCAACCCTTTCATGCGTTTCCGGTACATTTAAAAATTATCATATCTTTTGGAACCAGGTATGTCATTCGCAATCGACCTCCTATTAAAGTTTTTGCAACACTTTCCCTTATAGTGCATTAGGAATTCAAATTTGTTTTTTACGATAAAGTAATTTAAAATAAGAAGACAAAAGTTTAAATGGACAATACAATAAGTAAAATTGCAAGTGGTGTTTTTAAGACAATAACTAAAAGAAAAGGAAGGAGCAAGATTTGAGACACATTTTCAGAAGTCTTAGATCAAGATGGTGTTATGATTAAGGATATCGTTTTCTGCCATTCTTGCCGAAAAATATTCAAATTTAATGGGAAACAAACATCCAATTTAGTGTTATAGTGACAGAAATAAAGACGTTCCCTTAAAACAACTGGGATCTGAGAAAAAAGAGAGTAGGTATCTATGTTGGATGCGTGTTCCCAATGGATTTCGGAAGACTGCAAAGATTGTTTTTTTTTTGTATCAACTGACAAATGCTCAAGAAAATAGTGTCATTTCTGAAGATGAAGCAATTTTGCATAAGCGAAATAACTCGAAGTGAAACAACAAATGATGTAAAAAGCAATTCACTTGAAGTCTTCAATCAACCATCATGTTCCAGTGCAACACCTAACAATGGAGCCTCTACAGTCCACTCATCCAAAAATCTTGATTTCTTCTTCCCAGAATCTTGGTATGAATCGAATTTTGACCAATTCTTACCAGAAAGTGTACACGAAGAAGTGGAGAAATATTCTCGACTAAGGGCCCCCATAACAGCAGTTTGATGGAATTCAATGGTGGAATAACCATGCTGCAGAGTATCCAAAGCTTTCAAAATAAGCACAAAAAATACTGTCCATTCCTGCAATTAGTGCTGCTTCGGAGAGGGTTTTTTCATTAGAATTAGATTAGCTGGGAACATCATATTGGAAAAGAGAAATTGCTTGGCTTCAAAAACAATTGACAATGTAATTTTTAGTGTCCGACCGAAGCTTCGGCTTCGGCTTCGGCTTCGGCCGCATTCGGCTAAAAAATCTAGAATCGGCTAAACCTTCGGCTTCGGCCAAAATATGCCGAGGTTTTGGCCGAAGCCGAAGGTTTAGTTTTTGGCTGTTGTGCGTTGTGGTAGGGGCTGAAAAAAAATTCAGTTTTTCGTAGAACGTAGAACAGTGTTGAGTTATTTGTTGTTCTTTTCCTTAATTTCAATAAAATATTAATACTAGTTCAAATTGTTATTATTTCTGAAACGTTAATTTAATTTATCCCGTTAATTTGGTTACGTACTGCATGCACACATTAGATTCGTTTTGAGCTTTACCCAGAGTTGACCCAGGTTTCCTTGAGAACTCTATGAGTCCTCAAAAAACACTAAACCACAAAATCACCACAAATCCCTGTCATTTGAATAAAAATACATGCCATTTAACAGCCCTCAACTCGCCCCAGAAGAAACCAAGGGCGAATCTTTTTGTACCAAACCCAGGTCAACCCCAAGGCTCAAAAAACACTCAGTTTGACATTCAGGGCAAACTTAGATTTTTCAAAAAACGGTTTGTGGCGACCACAGAGTGACCTCAGGGCTTCAACTAACGAACTTATTCTAGAAAAAAATCATAATTTTTTTCATTTTTAGTCAATCTGGAACAAAAATTCTTCAAGTTATTGAAGCTTCGGCTTCGGCCGAAGGTTAATGTGAAGCCGAATAATCGGCTTCGGCTTCGGCTTCGGCTACAAATCGACCTTCGGTCGGACACTAGTAATTTTTTTTAATTCTGTTTTTAAAGAAACCGAAATAGACTTGCTAATATGAATTATATACATATTACTTACTTTCCTATGTTCCTTAAGATATTTTAATTACTATCAATAATCTGCAATTTGTAACTAGCTGACTTTCTACACTTACTTGAATCTATTAACAGTATTTTCACACGTTCATACATATTGTACATATCACATATTATTTTAAAAGTATTGCGTTGGTATCATTTCCAATATTTCCAATAACATCAGTATTGCCACATGAACATTTTTATCTGTGTGATATGAAATATATTTTAGATAGATACCGAGAAACTTCACATTTATTCATTTTTGTATAATACATGACATAATGAAAAAGTTTTACAAAACAAAACATATATTCGTGAAATTAATAAGAATTAGTGCAAAAAAATGTATATTTGACAAAGTGCATGAGTATCATTTTTCAAAAATGAATATAAACCATTAAAAAAAAATTTCGTAAGGCAACTCTGCAACTTTTTTGAAATGTCAGTTGAAAGAGCGAGTTACTCACAGCTTCCAACTGGAAATAATAAAAAATACGATGATCTAAAGCTGTTTTAATATCAAGATCCGATCCGGATTGGATCATTGTGATAATAGCCGCGTTTTATTATCACAATGATCCAATCCGGATCAGATCTTGATAATGAAACAGCTTTAGATCATCACATTTCCAGTTGGAAGCTGTGAGAGACTCTCTCTTTCAACTGACATTTCAAAAGAGTTGCAGAGTTGCCCTACGAACTTTTTTTTTCAATTGTTAATTTTTTGTTCTTTTTTTAGGGAAAAATGATACTCATGCACCATGTCAAATATATATTTTTTTGCACCAATTCTTAGTAATTTCACGAATATATGTTTTGCTTTGTAAAACTTTTTCATTATGTCATGTATTATACAAAAATGAATAAATGTGAAGTTTCTCGGTATCTATCTAAAATATATTTCATATCACACAGATAAAAATGTTCATGTGGCAATACTGATGTTATTGGAAATATTGGAAATGATACCAACGTTTCAATGGAAAGTCTCCTCTTGTGTGAAATAGAAGAACTAATTTTTAGATCACAAAAATAGATCCAACTAAAAAGCAGGATTTCGCTTTGTTGTTGTAACGCTAATAAACCCATGATCTGATCCGGATCAGATCAATAATAAAACGCGGCTGAGCGTGAGACTGTGTACGACTTGTTTTTCGGGGGATGATTCGAAAGCGCAAGAAGCATCGGATGAATTTCGCAAGAGAGCATGTTGTTTCGAGCAGTGAATGGAAACTCGTTGTCTTTTCGGACGAAAAAAAGTATAACCATAACATGGGTACAACTTTTAATTCCATGATCTTAGAAAAGATGTGCTTATTTTGACAAGACATCACAGCCGTAGATCACGTGTAATGGTGTGGGGAGCTATTACCTACTATGGCATAATCAACTTGGAGTTTTTGTCTACAACAATGAACGGAAATAACAACAAATGTTTTCTGGAACGGTCATTTCCAAAAATGAAAAACATTTTTGGACCTCTTGCTTGGATATTTCAACAAGACAATGCCCCATCCACACTTACACGTCTGTTAGAAGCTGGATTCAATCAGAAGAAGTGGAACTTTTGTCATGGCTGCAATTTCAGCAAACTAAAACATAATTGGAAACATTTGTTCATGGCTATCTCGCAAGGCTAATGAAGACGGCAGACAATTTGAAGACAAGGACACCTTAATCGATGGTATTCGTAATGCATGCGCCCAAACTTCGTATGATTACTTAAAAAACTGTATGATTCTATTCCAAACCGTCAAATAGAGGTTATTTCTGAAAATGGGGAACATATTGATTATTAATGTAAATAAACGATTTTACTAAATATTATAAAACCATAAAATGCAAACATTTCAATCCTTATTTTGTTTTTTCTAAAATTTTGTATGTGGCCTCATCTTAGTGACGCACTTTTTTATACTTATTTAAAGTACATAGCTCATTATTTGATCATAGTAATTCCATCGATCGATTCCCTTTTGTCCTTTAACTTTGGGAAATGCGTACCTTTTAACAGGAAGTAAACGGTTCCGAGTACAAAACTTCCACCAGGTATAAAAAGCGAAAATTGATTGCAAAATTTGTGCCTCATCTTAGCAGTGTATATCAAAGTTTATTAAGACTATTCCGGCGACATTTTGCTATATTCCAATGCCTGGGGTCCAATTACCGCACACGTAATCGAGTAATACGTGATTGAATTATGTGTTTTTGGCACTACTTCTCATGTTACAGAGCACTATAGTATCACAATTTGATATTCTTTCATCAGTATTTGAACGAATTGAAGTTGTGATCAGCGGACTGATGTTCTGTTATAAAGAACGGATTTTAATGCGGTAATTCGGCCCCTGCGCCGGAAATGGTTAATAAATCAGGTCCGATCTGCTATCAAATCAGTGCCGATCTGGGATCTGCCATCAGTTGTGACAACACGCACCGCACTAGTGTCCGCTACAAAAATCCGTGCTTTTTTTCCTACAACTTTAATATGTGCCTTCTTCCTTAAAAAAATAGAAAAAAAAATTCAACACCCAAACCCTTCAAATCAAAAACTAAAAATTTTCGTGCCGCCCCGCACTGTATATTAATAAAATCACTTCAATGAATTAATTTAAAATAAAAAAATAATAAATGGACCAAACACTTAGTGCTTTACTTTCCTTTCCTCCCCCACGCCAGTCTCATAGTCTCAGTGGCTGCGCACATTTTTTTGTATTCGATTTCTTATCATATCGAAGTGGTGTGTGCAGGCAATAAGGCTGTGGGTTCGCTAGGCGGATAGTCAATAAACGGTGTTTTTTCCGTTGGTTAACTAGAATCAAGTTGCTGGCTGGGCATAACTCCACTAGTAACTTGTTTTTGGTTTTCTAATACATAGGATCTTCACGTGTTAATTGGACTTAGCTTAAGAGTCTGCGTTTGATACTTTGTTTTGTGTGTTTCTGTGTATTGTAATGTCGGGTTAGTTTAGAGTCGATTTTAGCAACATTAGTGGGTTGCGATCGAATTTCTTACGCTCACACTGCAAAATGCAGACCAGCTGTTTTGGCGCAGAGTAAAACACAGGTGGGTGTTGATTCTGATCCCTCAGAGTTCAACCTGTCTGGATAAAGCTTAGTCTCGATGTATATGTTCGAAATGATATTGCTTTTCTACCACAATACGAACTCTATTCTAATACGAACTTTAATTTCATGTGGTTAAAAGTCACTGTCCGTAAGCAAATTATTCACTATTGTTTTATTTACAGAAACCCCAATTTAGAACTCAACCTCTAACGAGTTTGATGCGCTATCTGACTCCATAATAAGAATTGTCTCCCTTTATCCTCACACTGAAATCGCAATTGTGGCCGATTTCAATGTACACAATTCTGGTTGGCTTCGACATTCTGGCCAGACAACACCCGAAGGAAAGTGTATTGAGATCTTCGCTGAGTTTAACGAATTAACTCAACTTGTTGATGAGCCCACTCGGGTTCCAGATATTGAAGGCCATGCGGCCAACACTCTTGACCTATTTCTCACTTCTCATGCCGAAAAATTTAGGGTTGTGGTATCATCTCCTTTAGGCAAATCGGACCATTGTGTCTTATCGGTAGATTTTTCGTCTTCCGTCACGGTAAATAAAGATAAAGTCCCCAAAAGAACTGTGAGGCAATACGAGAAAGCCAATTGGGACAGCCTGAATAATTTCTTTCGAAATTTAAATTGGTCAATGTGTTTTCTTGACGGAAACGTTGATGCATCAGCTGATATGATATCTAACGTAATTCGCAACGGCATGAGAAATTTTGTTCCTCACAGAACAAAAAGCATCATCCCCAAAGATAATTCGTGGTTCGATTTAAGCTGCAAGGAAGCGATTAGGAATCGAGAAAGTAGATAGTTACAGAGGCAACCCTTCAGTAGAAAATCGAAATTTGTTCAAACGGGCCAGAAATATCAGTAATGCTAAAAAAGGCTTAGTTCTTACATGACCAAAAAGTAAAGCTAAAAATACTGTTGTGTCCAGAAGGAAGTAAAAACTTTTGGTCTTTTGTGAAGACCACGTCATCGTTCCGAACGCTCGTCTTCAATGACTCTTCTTATGTCAGCTCCATCGACAAAGCCAATTTGCTGGCAGCTCAATTTGCTGCCAACTCGGCACTTCCTTATAGCATATTGGCTCCACCTGAGCTTGAGTCTGCAAATTCTCTGATGAAGCAGATATTTTTTCGAACTCGCTCGGTTGCGAGAGTCTTCAAAGATCTCAATATACATATATCCGCTGGTCCAGACTCCAGATGGTATCCCCACCGTTATTCTGAAGAGGTGTTCTTCTACGCTGGCAAAACCACTGCGTAAACTTTTCCATCTTTCCAATTCTGCTGAGCTTTTCCCGAGCAGATGGAAAACTGCATTTGTCCAGCCGGTCCCTAAAAAAGGCGAATCTTCCTCCCCTTCCAATTACCGTCCAATTGCACTTACGTCCCTTCTTTCCAAGGTCATGGAAACGTTGATAAACCGTCAACTTATGAAATATCTTGAAGAACGAAAGCTTCTTAATGACCGTCAGTACGGCTTTCGTAGCAAACGGTCCACTGGTGATTTGATGGCTTATCTCACCGAAAAGTAGAACCAATCTTTACATTGTTTTGGAGAAAGTAAGATTATTGCTCTTGATATTTCTAAAGCATTTGATAGAGTTTGGCATCAGGCTCTTTTATCGAAAATGCGTGCTTTTGATGTCGATGAGTCTCTTCTTCGTTGGATTAGAAACTACCCTCTCGCCTGATACCCATTTCACAAATGCAGGTGTGCTCCAGGGCTCCGTTTTGACTTTGACTCTCTTCCTCATTTTCATAAATGATCTCCTTTCTGAAACTTCTAATTCTCTTAATTGTTTTGCTGACGACTAAACCCTCAGCTTCTCATATTCGTTTCCAAATTCACGTCCCTGCTCTTCGGATGTGGAAATGGAACGGTTGTGTATGATAAGCTCATTGAATTCTGACCTTGACAGCATTGTTACATGGGGTTATAAAAACCGAGTAGTCGTTGAAACTTAACAATCCCCCATTGCCATTACCCATGAATGGTACCTGCATCCAAGAAACCGAAAAGCTGTCAGTACTTGGTATGTGTGTAAACGATAATCTTCGTTGGAATGACCACATATTTGAGGTCGCCAAAAACGCTGCTAAGTGCTAAGGCTTCTTGAGACGATGCAGGATGTTCCTCACCCTTTCTGATCTGGCTACAAGGCCTTCATCCGCCCAAAACTAGAGTATAACTCCCATATCTAGTCAGGTGCTCCTCTAACATCTTTGCACCTACTTTATAGGGTACAAAATAGAGCGTTAAATTGATAGGTGATAGTTCAATCATAGAATCGATTGATTCTCTTGAACATCGACGGAACGTCACCTGTCTCACTCTCTTTTATCGCTTTTTTCACAAACAGTGCTTTTACCTACAGCTACAGCCCAACTTCGTGTGTACAGTCAAGTATAGAGATTCTTATTTTAGTCGCTCCACCCGTATGTGGAATGCTTTACCTGGCTCTGTATTTCCCCTGCATTATGATTCACAAGTGTTCAAAAGCAATGTGCATCGGTGTCTCCTATTAAATCCTCTCCTATTTTCCTAAATGCTCGCACTGTGTTCTATAACATTATAAGGATATTCATAACCCCTTGATGTGCGCGTTATTTATAAAAAAATAACCTTATGCTTCTTCTGAACACACTTTAAAATGCATCTGCAACGAAGTCTGATTATGGTTGATATTTTACACACTACTACAACTACCGATCAAAAAAATATAAATTTAAAATAATGCCTGAAAAAATTAATGCATAGAAATTATTTAAAAAAAAAAAAAAATAGAAGCTCTGACCTCTGAGTTCTTTAATTTTTTTATTATTCACAATTTTATTTGACTAATAAAATGGAACTTTTCAAAAATTAAATTGAATTTAAATAAAATAAAATTAATTTCTTGGCCTCTGGAAAAAATATTCAATTTTATTTTATTCTTAATTCAGTGCAGTCACAACCACAACTGATGTAAGGTGTTGTCAATTGCGGGATGTACCACTTTGGAGTTTGTTAATTGTGCAGCAGCGATTGACTAATTTTTTCACTCCTATTGCTTCTTTTATTACCCATTTATTTTTATCATCGTTAAATGGCTTCTTTTTTAAAAATGTTTGCAGACTATTTAAAGATCCCCAAGAATATTTGTTTTCTTTGACAGAATTCATTAGGATGTTGGTTTTATGTTAGCTTTTAAGCTTTTTTATTAGAAGCTAAAGTTAATTCGTTCGAAAAAAGACATATTTCGAAGATCTTTTAAGGCGTAACGGGTACCACCTACTGATCGTTTATTGTTCAGTATGGTCTACTGGAGCAGTTGATGATGGTAGACCTAGGTTCTGAATCTTTTTGGCATTTCTACCAGCCGAACGCTTGCGTGGATCAACTCCACAAAAGTCAGTATTCAGTATTTTATTTTGAATGGTGTACAAGTCGAAATCATTGATAAGATTAGTGGGCTCCCTCCATATTCTTGGTACTGCGAGCTTCATATATTTTTTTCTCTCGATAACAAGATGAAAAAAGTAGCATAACACGTTACTTGTTAATTCGTAACACTTCGTTATTTTTTTTTTTGCAATTTGTTTCCTTGATAGTCATGATGTACTTCGAACAGAATTCTTCTTAATTTGCAATGCAAAATATTCAAAATTGAGCCAGTAAAAATTAAACTCCGAAGGCGCCCGAAAAACCGTCGGTTTTCCGTGTGCATCATAACTCGCAACAAAATCATTTGACACGAAAAATTCAAAATGCATTCGCTAAAGGAGATGTTTCTCTAGGTAGTAAAAAGAGGATTTTTTATTTTTTCGTAACACTTTAAAGTCAAAAATTCGCACGCTATTATTTTAAGCTATTATTAGTTTTGTGGTTAGAAATTCATGAAAAATTGTTAAATGATCTGTATTAGAGATTTAATTCCAAATAAAAAGAGTGAATTAAAGTTATTGCACTTTTTTATTATTAAATTGACCATACACCAGATTTATTGCTCTCACAAGCTCTGCAAATGGATCTTTATGTCTTTTTTTAATATTTCTCCTCCACTGGTACTGAACAATTCAGTTTGGGAAGTTATTTGAATATTTGTCATTGTAAAAGTGCCTTTTTACAACCCTCCACTGGGACTCAATTCTTTGGGTGTGGGTCCCATTCTCGCCTACAAACGGATTATCTGGGTCGCTATGATTCACCATTTTGTGAATATACCCATGCTCGGGTAAACAGTCATAAGCTCCCCAGAAATCGGTATGGATTGTTGATCCTATTTCAACATGTTTTTGAATAAGAGGAATTAAGACCTTAAATTAAAACGATATTAGTACCTAAAATAAAAAAATGTTATTTTAAAAAATAATTACCTCAGCACTCCTACTGCTGTCTGGGCAAACTTCCAGACTCAGATCTTGTTACCCATCTTGAATCATCCCCAGGACAAAACGTCCCTCAACCCGCCGACCCTTGTTAAACTTGCGCGGTCCAAACTTACTCTCGTCAATTTGAACGACGCATCCAGGCCCTCCTATCTTCCTCTCCTCCTCTTGTGTATCAAAATAGTGGTCCAACACTATTTCTCGGCAATAGCTGAACCGATCAGCTATTGTTCGTGACGATAAACAAGTTTGGTCAGAAGTGTAATCCTGTGTCTTAAAATAGTTAATTGTTATTAAATAATATTAAACTGTTAATAAATATATATATATATATATTATATATATACCATAAGAAATTCATACGAAAACTTTTTCTCAAACCCGTACATCAAATAAAACACTCTAGACACTGGCATATGAGTATCTTCGAACCACGTACCTTTGGCACGTGAAATTCGTTGTTTACCCCTGCATACACCTTTTGTGCACTCAAAGTACCCAATCGCACTTTCTCTGGTATAAAGGTGCATTTCTTGCCGATGTAGGCGACATCTTTTGGTTTTTGGCAACAAACCAAGCTCCTCCGCTAGTTTATTAAAAGATTCAGGGTGCTAACTCAAATGTAATATTTGAAATTTAATCTATTGAGATACCTTCATACGTGTTAAGAAAAATTTCAAGCCCTAACAGGAGAAGGAAACTTCAGCCATTTTTTGCCTTAATTTTTGGGTAATGCAAAAACTTGGCCTCTTCTACATATATGAGCATTAAAGATGTTTTTATTCCGTTTCCAAAAAATTTCGCTGTCGAGAACTTCTTTTCCTATCCCTAATTGTCTTTTTAGAGCTTGAATTGGACCACGAATTTCTACGAAGATGATATATTTTATTCTGTAAGGAACAAAGTTTCTCTTACCGTTGAATTTCGAAAAGGATTATTCAGGTCATTTGTTTGCAACCCTCTTAAGCTGCTAAACTCCGATATTCATCCGATATTAGGAATCACAAAAACAGATTTTTTTTTTTTTTTTTGTTGGAGGTTTTTAAAATACCAGCTGGAGCACTCAGACCTAAATACCGGTCCATTGTACTACCAGATAGCAACCTTCTATTTGTTATAGCTTTCCAGATGTTCGGAGAAAAGCCAAAAGACGCTGCCATGGTAAGGAGCCTAAGTTACCAGCTCTCACAATGTCTGCGCCGAGTATCTGTAACCTCATGCGAGAAAAAGCAGGACATTCACAGAGGAAGTGCTCTGCGGTGTCCTCATCTTCTCCACAAGATTCACAGAGTGTGGTATCACTTAAACCTAACACGTTTAAATGCTTGGCAAAAGAGAAGTGCCTGCTGGCAACGCCAATAAGCTTCCTACAGTCTTTTCTGCTACGAGCTAGCAAAAATGTTGCAGTCTTCTTACTAACGTTGGGGAGCATACGCTTGGTTTGTCTGCATCCAATGGAGGCATGCCATCTACGGTTGTGTTCTTCACAGATCCAATCGTTGATTGAAGCCCTCACTGAGGACGCTGGCAGACCTAGCGACGGTTCAGGTCTTGAGAAAGCTGTCTGAGATCCCTGCCTAGCGAGTTCATCAAAAACAGATAAGTAAAGCACCAAACACAGACGCTAAGTCGAAACAACAGGTGGAGATTCCAATCAGGAAACCAAAACCAATTACTAGAGGTGTTTTGCCCAGCCAGATTCTTGCTTTAGCTTACTAACGGAATCGACACCCGTCGAATGACTATCTGCCTAGCAAATTCACAGTTTCAATATCAAGATAAAAAATTAAGTAAAAAAAAAAAAATCAAGTAGAAGAAAAGTGATGCGAGAATGGTAAAGTTAAGGAGAAGATATGGCAGTTAACGCACTAGTTGTTTGATCATTATCATTTGAGTAATTTTTGCTTTAAATTATAGGGTTATGGGTGGCATACGAGTATACTCATCATAAACTTTCTGCCGACGACGGACGGCTCTGGCCTATAGCTTCTCTTAGGCCCCCCCGTAAGGAGAATGGCTGATGTGGAGAATTGTCCTCGTGAGGACTGGAGACACGTCCTAGTCGATTGTCCTCTCTATAAAATATAAGTCGATCCCCCTTCTATTTTTATGGGCGTGTTGAGTGTTATCTGATATATCATGCGCTGCATACAAATATTTGAATGTACATTGTACAAGCAGGCTAAGTGTCACCAGAAACACAATTTGGAAAAACTTTGCAAGTGTTCATTCCGCTATGAAATCGAATTCAGGCAAAAGCGGGTCACTGAAATAGGTTTTTGCAAAGTTAAGCAAAGAATATTCTCTATTAGAATAAATGGTTAGTTATGTAATTTAGTTTAATTAAAATACCTACATCGGATAATTTTCCAATTGTCTTTACAGGCAACACTCGGCTCCTTAAGTACATTTTTATAGTCATGTTAAGGTATGAACTATAATCCTTGCTAAGGAGCGAGATCGATATAGCAGCTCTTGTGTTTTTTGAAGGTGTAAGATTTTAAACCGATCCTTAAACACCATATGCGGCCGCGAATTCGGCAGAGCCCAGCCCAGCCGACGATACTCCCACTAGGGGGCCTACCTCTCAGACAGGCTGAGCAATGCCAACCGATGACAACTCATCAAGCTAGGGGCTCCAGTCTCCCGTGGTACTTGCAGCTTCCAGTCGAGCTTTCACAACAGTGAAGTTAACTTCCAAATGGACTCCTTACAGTCCGAGGCCCCGCAACTTCATTGCTCGTCAAATCAGACCATCAGCTGAAGTAGTAGCTAGCAGCCCATTAGACAGCAAACACCCTTAAAAAAATTGAAAGCACAATAAATAACACTACTTGAAAACCCGCGAAGTGAGCATTACTGCTGACCCCGTCTTTGGAAAACCTGATTAGAGAACGAACCGAATCTATCAGTATGTCCCTTCTAAAAAGAACACTGTTGAAGATCCACTCATCTCCTGACCTTACCGCGCCGATAGAAGGGTGATCCCTTACATCAGCGTAGAGAGGGCATTCGACTAGAATGTGTCTCCAATCTTCACGAGGAGCTCCACATGCACAGTCTTCCCTTTCAACCAGTCGTCCTTGCAAATGCATTTAAGGATCCATTACCACTTAATAAAAAACCCATAAAGAGTGAGAACCCCATGTTCTCACGACCAACAGCTTGCTCTACATTTGGAAGAAACTCAAAAGTAGCCCTATCAACCTCACTATTTGTCCATCTTGATTGCCACCTAGTGAGCACTGATCTTCTAAGAAGCACCCTGATTTCCCCAAGACTCAGACCAGCAGTGTTCGAGCAGTCATCAAAATCTGTCGAAGACAAACTCCAGTTCCTCCGCAACTTGAAGGTAATACCCATGCAGATAACCTTCAAGTCAAGTGGTGGAGCACCTGCCAATAACTGCATCGCCTCCGTAGAAACGGTACGACGCACTGGCAACGATCCATGGAGCATTGTCCTCTGACAGGAGAGAATCTTGCTTCTTCCGAGTAAATTTTTCACAACGTCATACCAAACAGGAGCATTTGCACATGCAACAAAGAGCCCATTGTAAACAATGCTCACCGCCCTCTTGGTCAAACCCCATTCTTTGGTAAGAATACGTCCGACCGTTGTAACGACTGTTGTTATTTTGGCCTTTACTCTGTCAAGGTGCGGCAGGAAATTCATCCGCTCACCAATTGTAACGCCTAAGTATGTGGCCTCCCTTACATATGCTATGCTTATTCTACCAGCTCTGACCACAGGACCTCGACTACGCAATCTACCTTTCAGCAGCATTGACGTCGTCTTTTCCACAGCCAGCTCTACTCCTACACTAAAACCCCAGTCTTGCACTCTACCCATGATCATCGATCCCCTGGCCTCCAGTTGGGCGCGAGACCCACCTTCAACTAAGATCAATAAATCATCAGCAAATGCACTGCATTTAACAAGTGTCCATTCTGAGCTAAGGGCTGTTAGCAGCGGATCCATCATCAGGTTCCATATGAATGGACCTCCGATAGAGCCCTATGGACAACCCCGCTCAACACTTAATGTTACATTGTCTACCACTCCATTAACCCTAGCAATTCTATCAGAGAAGTAACTCTCCCAAAGGCCAACTTCCAGACACCCTATACTAACTAAACTCGACTTTATGCTAGCCCAGTCTAAATAGTCGAAGGCACCCTTAAAGTCTACAAAAATACCTAATACAAACTTTTCCCTGGACTCGGCAACACACTTCTTAACATGCATCCAAGCATCAACAATACTACGCCCTGAAGTGAATCCAAATTGGAATGGACACATATCTATATGTTATATAAATATAAACATTCCGCCATCGAACGTTTTGTTGAAGAATTGAAAAAACTGTGTGAGATCGTGAAGATAGAGTTTGGGCGGTTCTTCGACGCTCTTTTCCCTTCTCAAACAGTTTGTTTACGTCATCTTTGCTATGAACAGGGATCTCTTGAAGTCCTTGAATGATAACTGAACCCTTTTTGGTGCTATCGTCAAAGATTTTTATTTTGGTCGATTCCTCATAAGCCAAAAGGTCACATATGTAGTTCTTCGTTGTACAACTCCAGGTATGAGATTCGCATGGAAAACTCGAGTTACATCATACGCAGTTCATCAAAAAGATGACTGAGCGCACGGGGAATTATGCCGATGTGCGATGTCAGAAATATCGTCCAAAGAAGACTTCAGTGCTGCGCACTCTGTTCCAACCATCATTTTTTTATATGTTGATTGTTTCTTCTATTGGTATGTTGGTGTACATGTACATGTTTGTAATATCAAATGATATTAGCTTTTGGTTTTTATTTATGTTTATGTTTTCTAGTTTTTTGACTAACTCTATCACTCTTTTTAATGCTGTTGTTGTTTTGTAATTGTGTAAGATTTTATTATCTTTTGTATTGTTTTTGCAACTTTATTAGTTGGGGTTGTGGTGTAATTTAGTAATGGTCTTATAGGTGTTCCTGGCTTATGTATTTTGAATAAGCCGGTTAATTGAGGAGCAATTGGGGGTATTTGTTTGATAAAGTTTTTGTTGCTGTTGATGAATAAGTGTTTGCATTCATTTATAGCTTTGTTTATTTCTTTGCTGTATGTTGGTGTCGGATCTGTATTAAGAAGTGTTATGTCTTATGTTATTATTGCAGAAAAATTTGTTGGTTTTATCTATATATTCCTGTTCGTCCATTATGACGATTGTATTTCCTTTGTCTGCTTTGAAGATTATTGCTTTGTGGTCGTTTATTTTTTGAGCTATGTTTTTTAAGTTTATTTGGTCTTCTTTGTATTTTTTGTGTAATTTATTGGATATTTTGTCAGGTTTTTGAAGTTTTTGTTTCATTTTGAATTTCCAGTGACGGTATGGTATATGTTGAAGCTTCTGCATTTATCACTTCTTGGTTCATGTAGGTTTTATTAATTTTAGGAATATTGTATTTAAGTCCTTTGTTTAACCCAAAAATAATAGCAACTAAAAACATTCAGGCGAAAGAAGATAGCATTAGAAATAATAACAACAATATCAAAAAACAGCTTACACCAATAACTCAACGATAGAACACAACAACAACATAAGGCATGAAGAAGAAGAACAAACAACGTCAACAGTACACCAAGTTTGCGCCCGAAGATGGATTAAGTACGAAACGCGTCGCCATAATCAAAACCTATTATAATTTGTGAAAATTATTATCCAAATTTATGTATGTTGTATATCTTTAATCCAAAAAGTTTTTCGAAATTCGTTTATAAAAAAATTTTTATATTAAAATTATAAAACACAAATCGTAGACAAAAAAAAAACTTTAGTTTCAAAAAAAAAAATAGTTTCAATGACTTCCCAAGATCGAATTCCGTGCTCTCTAGCGTTGAGTGAATATTCTGATTTGGTTTAACTTTTGTTGGAACAACAGCTGTTTTTTGAGCACTTGTACTAACACTGCCTGCAAATAAAGACTGCTTCAAAAACTTAAAAAAAAAAAAGAAAAAGATTGAACTATGTGTGCTTTCATTGACCATATGGTTTCTTTATTATTTACCGAATCGCTTAATCTATTTGGCCTTAATATCGAACTATATTCAAACGACGTATATTTCATCGAATGATTTCAATTCATTTGTTAAAACCTGATCAAATTATGTTTGCATAGCGTATACTTTCGCTAAACAATTTCAATTTGATCTTCAGTATAAATGGCTAAGCTATAAGTAAATGTTAATTTTATAAACTTATAATCAAATTATATTCGCATTAAGTGTTTACAAGAGTCGTGTATGTGATTAAAGTCTTACCTGAGAGAGAAGTTTCTTCTAAATTTAAATCCGGAGTATCATCCACGCCGACGTTCCCATTCTCGGAAAGAGCACCCTCATTGTGGCCAAGAATATACGACCTGAGCCTGTACTTGAATTCTTGGCGATCAGGGTGGTCGTGAAGTCCACCTTTAGCCCTTATAACGCCGAAGAAGTTTTCAAGGACGTCTTGGTTTAGGCGGTAAGTCATAATGAACTTAACTCCAAACTGTTCAAGCACATCTTTGTGCAATAGTTTGAGGGCCGTGTTGGATTGCACAATACCTTAAAAATGAATATATACATGAAATCAAATAATTGCGTTCAACCGGATATATCAATTCTTACCTTTTTGAAATGGTAGTAAGGAGTTTTTTCCTACAACCCGCACATTGACGATCATTTCCGTCATATCGTCCAGTATTTTATTCTGCGATCCCAAGTGTAGTCCGTATGCATGGACTCTTTCTCGGGAATCGCTATAAGGTGATCTGACGTTCATTACGTCGAACCAATCATTCGGCTGCAAAACAATTTAGTAAGAATGTTTATGTAAAGTGTATCATACTTAATGTTTAAGTTCGTTTTGTTAAATTACTTACGTATTTGAACAATTTATAGGATTCTTCCCAAGTTTCATCAACGATATACCCAAGATCAACAGCTCGGGATAAGGCTCAGGCCACAGTATGGGAAAATAATTTTGTTGCAAGTTTTACTTTTTGCCTTTCGGCTTGAACAACATTTAAAGTTTTTGATGATATCTTATGGGTTATGCTCAACTCTCCCGAAGTTAATGAAAGGAGCTTAAGAAGTATATCTTTTTTTACTTCCATTCCGTTCATGACGAATCCATGATCAATAAAATGATTACGTATCAATTTTATTAAGTGAGGAATGTCGGCAAACACATAAATTTTGGTTTCTTTAAATAAAAACCTGTTAAGAAAATAAGATAATTGGTGAAGATTGTTTTTTTATAACTTACTTACCGTGGTTTTTCCATGGTGACATTGAGCTCAGTATAGAGTCCTCTGTCATTCTACAATCAAACTCATAGAAGATTGGTTGCTTCCATTTTCCTACTAAACCTGTTGTCAGGATAATATGTCAGTAATCTTAATTAAATTTGAATTTGATACTCAGATACCTCTTAGCATCCCAACTAGCACATAAAATGCTGGTTTAAGGGTTGTGTCCGTCGATCGGTCATAGCAGTATGCTTCCTTCACCTTCATTTCATCGAAGCTTAGAACGCAGAGCTTTTGGTTTTGTGTTAGCTCCTGAGCTGCCTTCATGATTTTTGTTATTGGCATCATTATACCTGGTGTTATATCCAGCTTCTGAGCCCAAGTTTGAAGGGTTCTGATTGCTGGAAGAGGAAAGTTCTTCCTTCTTAGCAACTTATAAGCTCGAGAGCTCGATGAATAGAGCGTTATAGATCGAGCTATATCCTCTTCCGACCATTTTGACCGTTTCAACCATAGTTGAAGTTTTTTTATTTGGCCAGGAGTGAAAATTGTCAGAAGCTGTTTCTCTAAGTTGGATTTTTGGAACTCGGCCTTGGTCAATTTTGCTTCCAATGTTTTTATAATTTTGTCGCTAATCAACAACTTTTTTTTAAGGGCTTCATTTTCCTCCCTCTAAGTCTTTCTAAGAAATATACATTAAAAAATTTAATATTTTGTAAAAAGCCTGAACTACTATGAGGACGGTACATTTTTATAATTTATTCATTATGTATTAACAATGTACTTACACTTGTTCAGAAAACTCGTCTGTTTGCTCATGTTGCATTGTAGGCTGAGGTAGTGGAATGTTTTCCTCGAAGCCATCATCGGCATTTTCCATTGCGATCTCATTTTCAGTCTCGAACTCTTTGGAAACTTCGAGCAATTCTTTCAGAATTTCTTTTTTATTTTGTAAGTCCATTCGCTTTGAACGCTCTGTCGAATGTACAACGCTCTGTACAGAGTCTATGGAAGGTTTATTTAAGTAAACAGTAGGAACTGCATCAGATTTCAGAATATGAAACCTTGTAAACCCTATTAATAGATAATTCTTCTTAAATTTTGTTGTGAATTTCTATCGCTTAGCTTACCCATTTCAAATTGTATATTATTTATGAAGTCTGTGATGCATCTTTTGTTTCCAGCTGGGGTATAACTCAGCGGGTCCAAGGTGGTCCCCAAGGAAGCGATATCAAGACTTGGGTTGCGTATAGTCCAACTTCTTAACGAATAGCAAGATACTCAACCGATGTAATTGAGCTTCGATAGCTCCTGGAAATCAGGCCTCGGAGTGGACTGGTGGCGTTCGGCTTCTGGATGACGTCAGGTAGGCGGTGGACAGTAGTTGGATAGCGGCACGGTACACTCTGGTAAAACTAACCTACTCGGTCAATGCCAGTATGATGGTTTAATGTCAACTGCCCATGCAAGCACGTCTGGAATGACACTAAACAATCTACGTTCGGCAGGCTGTCCAAATAATTGCTTGGCCCATACAAGACGTCCCGCACAATTATTTGCCCGACTGCTACCTAGGCTCTACTTCCCTAAACAAAATTGCTTTGGCAGACTGTCCAAATAATTGCTTGGCCCATACGAAACGTCCCGCACAATTATCCGCCCGGTGGCTACCTCCACAATTTTTCTAACTCAATTAATTACCTGCCGCTACCTCTGGTTTTGCTGCCTCTGGTTCGTTCTTCCAATACACTATTGGTTTTCACTTGACTATACTTTAACTGGAACACACTGTACGGAGAACTGAACTCACTGGTATCGGAACTACACACCGATATCGGAACTTGATTTTTTGGTGCTGCGATCACCTCCCCTTATAGCACCTTTGGCCACAAGAAAATGTGAACTCTATAAAATGATCGTCACTGGTTTCTGAAAATACATAAGTTATGAAAACGGGCGGTCCCTCTGCCATGCCATTGACATTATGAGAACCACAAGAAACAATTAATTTTATACAACCCATGATATGCCATGCAGTCATTGCATAGTCTCAGCGCACATTTGACTAAACGAAATTCAACCTTGACTGCTGCTGTGGTACGTAGCCAGCTTGTGTGTGCAAACAACCAAGTAATTTGCCTTTGGTTCTTTGGTGAGTGCTGATTGGCTGACGTGTTTCGTTTGATAATTCGTAGGGGAGTCTGGGGGTATGTGCGGCCACTTGATTCGGAGTTGTAAAAATATGGTGCGGGAAAGTTGGTTGGTCGGTGTCGGTGAAAAGTTGTAACGCTTCGTTACAAGTCTTCCCTCACAAAATGCAAACTGCAGATCCTAGCAGTTAGGATATTGATTATATCTTTTCTTTTGCAGAACAAGGTAAACTGCTTCGAAAGATTTAAATTTCCCTTCGGAAATTTGTGAAAACTTGTATCGCATTTTTTTTTTTCGCATGTCGTTATTACATCCAAATACTGAACAGCAACCCATTTTTGTTATTCACACTTTTTAATAATAATTTCACAACGCCAAACTGAAACTCCGAATCACAGAAACAGAGTGAAATTTCCGCCAAAAATACTTACCTATCTCATTTTTGTGTGTATGTGACGTCACCATATTTTGACAACCAATACCCCACATGCGCAATGCCATATCTCTATTAGTTGTGTCATGATCGCTTAGAGTGGGTTCGTGAAGTGATAAAATGAAAAAACTGTGTGAAAACTGAAATGATATATTTTTTTCACTTCACAGCTTCACAGATCGGGAATTGACCCCCTGATTAAACGATTGACAAGAAAATTTAATCTAGCCAGTGCAGCATCCACCCATTGGCTCACGTATGTAAAAAAAAAAAAACCACAAAGGTAAACAAACGAGCGAATGCATACGAATATGTGTGTACGTACTTACCTACTGCTTGTGCAAATTGGGCAGCGGAGTCTCTGAAGACAATTTATGAATGCGGCAACATAATTTTAATTACCTTGAAAAAAACGGAAGATAACTGCCCGAAAAAGCATATCAAAGGATGGGAATCGGCAGTTGGACTTCACTTCAAGTTCCTGAATAGTCAAAGCAACATATTAAGTGAAATCAACCATAAAAAAATAATAAAAAGTATATAGGTATGTATATAAATATAACATAATAATATATAAAGAGCGGTTAAAGAGCAACACCAAAAAAAGAAGGGGTAAATCAATTTGAAATCTGTCGTTTCGGTCGAATATAATTTGATAACCTGTAGAATTGTTAGTGTTTGTCCATAGTCTGTCGTACTATCAAATTGAAATCGTTCAGCGACAGGCGTTCACACATGTAGGTGTCGATTATGCAGGGCCAGTACAACTAAAAATATCAAATCACCGAAAAGCTAAACTGTATATAGGATATTTATGTATATTTGTCTGTCTGGCAACTAAAGCCATACATATAGAAGCTGTATTAGATCTAACAGCGATGGCATTTCTAGCCGCATTAAAAAGAATTGTGTCACGACGAGGCTTATGCTCGAACAGCCGAAAATACCCGGCGTTGCCCGGGTTCATTTTTGCCAAGGCTTCTTACCTACAAATCTGGAAGTATCCAATGAAGAAAAATCCAATTAAAATTTTTTTTTTATCTTTACTTGTTATTAACTTCAGTTTCGTGTACAATTGTCTTATTGCAATAACATCAAAATGAATTTAAAGATTTCCAGGAAGCGTCTGAAGGAAACCCAATGGAAGAAATAATAAGCAACAAATTAAAGCACGAATCGAATTATAGGGTTAAAAATTCTTTGAGCGAATCCGAATCCGATTCGTACCTTAATTTGTTGCTTGTTTCTTGGCTTTGGCTTTTCTGCAAGTACTTCCTGGGAATCTTCAAATTCATTTTCGTCGAAATTTAGAGACGAACATGTTGACATTTCCATAAGATCTTCTTTTGGATATTTAGATTTTTGTTGTTCCTTTACTTGCTGTTGTTGCCGCGGTGATCGTTCTGGCTGCTGTTGTTGCCGCGGTGGTCATTCTGGCTGTTGTTGTTGCCGCGGTGATCGTTCTGGCTGCTGTTGTTGCCGCGGTGGTTGTTCTGGCTGCTGCTGTTGTTTTTTTTTTGAAAAAAATCTGTTGAGCCTGATTCCCGTTCTTAAAAAAAAAAAAATTGTGTTTAAGCGTTTTCAGCTAAGTCTAGGATTAAAAACATCTTTTAACTACATAAAATTCAAAAAACTAACCTGCTGCCGCCATCGCTTTTTTGAGACCAATGAAAGAATTCTTATAAAATTCTATTCGGGCGATGTTTTTTTGAAACTCGTTCATGTTTGACTGCTCAAGCTCAAAAATAAGCTTCATCATATTACGTTTTAAGTCGTATGGTTCCATTTTTACCTGGGAAGATAACATTAGTTACACATAATTTATAATATTGAAGATAACATGTAGCTTATAACATACACATTTAATGGTGCCGTGACATTGTGCCAAGCGACACTATGCCAAATGCAGAAATTTGGCACAATGACGCTTTGGTGAAGCGACATTGGGCCGAACATTAGCGTTTGGTACAGTGTCGCTTTTGTAAAACGTCATAAGGCCAATTTGGTACCCTCACGCTTTTATAACGAAACAAATGAAAATACACTTGCTCAGATTTGAGAGTCATAAGAACTATACAAATGGATAAGTCTATGAAAATACAGATCTCTTGTTAATAAAATAGTAAATAACTGACTAATCATAAACTAAAGACTTGATTAAGAAATTAAAAAATCATTTGAAACAATCGAATGTAAAGGTTTTGAGCATAAGATAAAGTAATAGTAAGAAATTCGCCTGTGTGTGTAAAAGATGTGTTCTTACTTAGATCAATTTTAAGATATTAGTGATGAACTCAAAAAAAATTCCGGAGGCGGCGCGCCGGCTTAAGTACAGGAAAGGAAGCCAAAAGCGAAGCGGAAAAAATTTGGAAAGGGGAGTATGGGTTTTGTGTTCTGAAAATTAAAAATTCGCGTGAATTGGCTCAAAATTTTTTCAGCTTCGCTTTTGGCTTTATCTCCGGTACAAAATACAATGGCACACGCAATTTTTGGAAGAAATGGTCAAAGGAGTACCTGAACCGTTTGCAACAGCGTCCTAAGTGGCTTACAAAGGAACCCAATCTAAAGGTTGACGACATAGTTCTCATAAGAGATGACAACACCCCACCCACAATGTGGCCATTAGGGATTATTGAAAAAAACGTAAACCAACACGAAAAAAAATCAGTAATGCCACAGAAAACTGGAAACTTCCACTGGCTAGGAGATTCAAAGTGGGGCAAAGCTATAGAACTGGTGGAATCGATGTGTTCTAACGTTGTTTGGGAAATTTAAGCAGCCTAGTACCATCAGGAAACATTCTTCATTTAATCTGACCTGCTGCACAAAACTAAAAAAAAAAATAAATGGTTTTGTTTCGAGTTTAATTTTTTTAAATTTGTTCATAATTAGGTATGAACACTTACTCATTGTGCTGCAATTCTGATATATGTATTACTTTTATCTCTAAGGCATCATCTTTTGATTTTTGCGTTAAACACTTCATCATCGTCACTCTCTGAATCAAAAAATATCATTTCTAAATGGAATTCAACTTATCTCGATCGAACTTTATTTTGAAGATAATCAATTTGACATTTAACTTTGTAGTTCACAATGGCATTTTTAAGTTGATATCAAAATGAAACTCATTTCAAAATACGTGCTGTCAAAAATATTTTGTTTTAAGTTGGCCGATGATCGACAGTCCTCGATTGTATCAAGTTACGTGCTGGCACCCCAGTATTGCCTTGTGTGATCTGACGATAATTACGAACTTTTAGTCAATTACATTGCTTCGTAAGTCCTTTATTTACTTGAAATATTTTATTGAAACATATTGGTGTTAATAGGATAGGTCAAAATATTAGGTTTTTTGGATTTTTCTCGAAAACGGTAAGTTTTTCCGAAAAGTACCTTGAAGCAAAGTTGTAGATCTTTGAGTTTTCTATAAGAATGGTGCAAATGATTTTTTCTCTAAGACCCACTATTTCCCAGATATTGCGCTTGTAAGAATCACGTTCTACATACTATGCACACATATGCCACGTATATACATATACATGTTAGAGTGTTGGTTGTCGCTTGTCGGCATTTTATGTTGTTTTGCTATTTTGCTACATATGAAAGAAAGGGATAAGTGTATTCTTCATTTTTCAAAGTGGCGTACGTGACGTAGCGTACGTGACTATATTTGATGGCGAATTGACATCAAAAGGCGAATCTGTGAGTGCTGAAAAAGGTACAGAAGGATCTTGACAGCCGTGGAGTGAAGTGCCGCACAGAATCGTAAAAATTATTTAACTTGTTTGTACTATTTTATCAGAAGTGGGATACAAAGTGCCCTGTTTATCCTGGTGTTGTTGAAAGTAAAAAATATAAAAACAAAAAGAAAATATTACCCCTGTCCCCTGTCTGGTGAAAAACAAAAACAAAAACAAAAACAGAGCAAAGAAAAGAAGAATTAGTTTGTTGGAAGTGTTGTTGGAATCAAAAAAAAAAAAAAAAGTAATAATATTAACAAAAGAAAATATTATCCCTGTCTGGTGAAAAACAAAAACAGAGCAAAGCAAAATAGAATTGCAACCCAAGCTCAATAATCAGCTCAAAGTCTCCTTTTGTATTTGATTTGGTGAGTTCGTTCCTTTATATTATTATTCCTTTTCTGCTGCTTTTGATGTAAAGATGCCGGGTGGAAGGGAAAAGAAAGTAGAACAGAGTAGGGAGCCAGAGCAGCTCGTGATAACGGTTGACGCAATCAACCAAATTCTCAAAAGTTTAAAGTACTTACGGAGAATGGGTTTTCTTTAAATATAAAAAAATGCAAGTTTTTACAAACAAAGTTAGAATACTTAGGGCGAGAAGTTTCTTTCGATGGTATACGACCCGGTAAATCAAAAATCGCTTCTCTCCAAAATTCCTCTAGTCCATCGAATGTAAAAGAAGTAAGGCAGTTCATGGGGTTAGTAAACTATTTTAGAAAATTCATACCGGAACTTGCAGCAAAAACCAAATGCATCACTTCACTGACTAAACTTAATACAAAAATCGAATGGACCATGGAATGTGAAGAAGCTAGAAATTATGTTATTAATCAGCTGACAAAAAGGCCATTGCTAGTAGTTTTTAACCCAGATCTGCCAACTGAGCTGCATACCGATGCAAGCTCCATCGGCTATGGGGCTATCTTGTTCCAACAAATAAATGGTACTCTGCATGTAGTCGCATATTATAGTCAGACCACCAGGCCCTACGAATCCAAGTACCACAGCTATGAGCTGGAGACACTCGCTGTAGTAAACGCCATAAAGCAGTTTCGAACGTATTTGTTAGGCATACAGTTCACACTTGTCACCGACTGCAATGCTCTCAAAGCTACAAAAGACAAAAAAGACTTATTACCACGAGTAGCCAGGTGGTGGATATATATTCAGGACTTCAATTTTACCATCATTTACAGAAAAGGAAATTGTATGCAGCACGCTGACTACCTAAGTAGGAACCCTCCCGTTAAAAATTTTTTCCATCTCAACAGCCTCGCTGGAAACTGGCTGGAAATTGGGCAGTCTCTTGACCCTGAAGTTATGGAGATCATTGACAAACTGAACGAAAAAGATGAACAAACATTGGCAAATTACATTTTTAAAAACAATTTATTGTATCGCAAGACTAGCGAAGGTGAAAAGCTGTATGTTCCTCAAAAATTACGACTGGCTCTTATGAGACGCTTTCATGAAGACAACTGTCACATAGGATGGGATAAAACTCTGTCTAAGCTACGTGCAGAATTCTGGATGCCCAAAATGTCCAGAAACGTTAGAAAATTTGTTGAGGCTTGTTTAATCTGTTTAGTTGCCAAGAGACCCTCGGGAAAAAAGCAATGTGAACTTCATCCTATCGAGAAGAAACCAATTTTTTTCCATACCATTCACGCCAACTGTATGGGACCGTTCCACGAAGGGAAGAAAGATGAAAGCAAATATCTTCTAATCATTGTAGATGCATTTACCAAGTTTGTGATTTTGATGCCCTGTAAGACACTGAAAGCAGCCGAGACAGTGACACATTTAAACAACTTTATAATGCTTTTTGGTACACCATCTAGAATCATAAGTGATAAAGGAACAAATTTTACAAGTCACGAGTTTCAAAGCGTTTGTAAGTTGTATGGTATAGAACACCACACCATCGCACCTGGAGTAAGTCGCGCCAATGGTCAGGTGGAAAAATATGTGGATACCGTAGCCAACTTGATGAGAACGAATTTAGATCTTAACATGGACTGGACCAGTTTCGTTGGTCGTGTACAGTTAGCTTTGAATACCACTAAAAACAAGACAACTGGATTGTCACCATTAAAGATACTCACGGGCGTTGAAGGCAGAACCCCAGAAATTAGTGCTTTACTGAAACCACTTAACATTGAGCCGCTTTATGAAGATGTCGAACAAGTCCGTGCTCTGGCAGATGAACGTATCAAACAAAACGCGTTTATAATGAAAAGAAGGTTTGACAAGGGAAAATGCACTCCAACTCGGTTGGAGATCGGGTCTAAGGTTGTTTACAAAAGTCCCCAAATTCATAAATCTAAGTTAGAGGCCCTCTTTCGTGGATCATACGAGGTCATAGGAATATTAAAACACGATCGATATAAACTTAAACGAAAGGGAGGTAGAGCAGTTATAGTTGCAGCTAGAGAACAAATTCAAGTATGGTCAAGTTTACAAATACCTCTGAACTATATGGTCCTGGATTAAATCTTTAAAGGAGAACAAGTGCGATATGGTTGTTGATACTTCATAAATCTTAAAGCTTTGTTTTGATGAGTCAAAATTAATTAGGTCTGTGTTTACAGGTCCTAATGGTTGCCAAGAAATTTTGCAAATGTAAAGGAAGAACATTGAAAGAAGGAAGACGAGTAATAAGTATTCGCAGTTGTTTTTGTTTTCTTTTATAATTAAACTGACTATGTTAACTTGATACTCAATTAATGAATAAATTGTTATAGTTAAAGTGGATGTCATGTTTTACTTCATCGAGAGCGATGAATGAGCAGGACGGCCGTGTTAGAGTGTTGGTTGTCGCTTGTCGGCATTTTATGTTGTTTTGCTATTTTGATACATATGAAAGAAAGGGATAAGTGTATTCTTCATTTTTCAAAGTGGCGTACGTGACGTAGCGTACGTGACTATATTTTATGGCGAATTGACATCAAAAGGCGAATCTGTGAGTGCTGAAAAAGGTACAGAACTATCTTGACAGCCGTGGAGTGAAGTGCCGCACAGAATCGTAAAAATTATTTAACTTGTTTGTAATTTAATTTGTTTCTATTTTATACATATTTAGGGACTCAAGCAAACAAAAATGCCTACTCGTGTCTCCTGTCTCCTGCATCAAAAAGACAACGTGAGGAAGAACAGGCCAGTACTTCAAAAGTAAGTTCACCTCATACTAGAGCACGAATAATTGAATCCAGCTTTTGTTTGAAAAAAACACTGCTTATTTTGTAGCGATGAAGCGGATGTAGAAGAAGAAAAGAAGAAAGCGAAGAATTATCGCCGAAAAATTTAAAAAGTCTCTACACTCACATTCAAAGATTCAATTTTAAAATAAGCTAAAGATCGTTTTGATGATGTGTCAAAAGCTGTCTTTGTGCGTATTAATTATCAGTATGATTTAGTTGCTGCTGACTCTAAATACCATGACTGTTACGAATGGCAACTTAAACCATTCGTGCTCTGAAGAGTCCTAGAACTATGCAGTTGTTATTTATGTCTCTCTTTGAATTATATCCTTTAGAATAAGAGACAAGGGTAGTTTTTCATTTAGTCTTGTTCTGTTCAGCAGACAGGCAAGTCTTATATTCCTTTCTGTAAAACCGGAGATAATAAATTGTGTGTTTTTTTATATATTTTTTCACAAAACCAAAATTCGTACCGTGTTTTGTTTTTAATGAGAGGATAATATACAATGACAGTTGTTACAAATCCTTCCTGAGACCTAATACTGGCCGTCCTCAAAGTGAGGCTATAAACTCTGCAATGCAGGAAATTTTCAATTTAATTGAAAGTAGCGATGACAACCTGTTTTCGTCAGATGAACTGAAGAATGTTTGCCGCAATGTGGTAGTAGAATTATTATTTCTGCTTCTACATACATCCGCTTCATCGCCTCAAAATAAGCAGTGTTTTTTTTAAACAAAAGCTGGATTCACTTATTTGCGCTCTAGTATGAGGTTGACCAGGGAAATTTCTACGTTGCTCATTTTCAGAGGACTACAAAACAAATTCGAAAGCTTGTAACGAAATAGACCTTTGCCCCCCTCTTACCTAGTAGACCACCGTTACAACCCCATGGCTACAGGCGCATGAGGCTGATCCGGGCAGCAGGAAAGAGAGAGGTGTACAGGCTACGACCCCCTTGGCATGCTTGTTTATGTTGGCTTACCTCGTCGGAGGGGTGAGCTCTTGGAGCTGCAGCACTGGACGGTCGTTATACGAATTTCATGCCGATACCATTCGTTGAAGAGGGACTCGATTACCAATTTATTTGTTGAGGGGTGATTCTAATATGGGAGAGGGTGCAGATGTTGTTGGCCCTCGGAAGATTTTCCCACCCTTGTATCCGGATGGATACCACCAATGGCTACCATTACCTCCCAAAATATGTGGTAGCCCGTAATCCAAAAAAATTACCTACCGTCCCTGTCCTTCAACCACCAGCTTACCTCATCCTAAGTCATTATTTTTTTTTATCATATTTGCCCCTAATCCAAAAAAATTACCTACCGCCCATGTCCTTCAACCACCAGCTTACCTCGTCCTAAGTCATTAGTTTTTTATCATATTTTTCTTTATCTTTTAATTTATTGCAGATGACAACCCCTTTTTTTATTTCTAGGTAAGTAATATTCAGGTTCCTTACGAAATTACATATTTAATAAATTCTTTTATTTCTAGCAGATGGTATCTCTCTTCAAAAATTGTAAGTAAAATTAATACATTTAATAAATTCTTTTTATTTCTGGCAAATGGCAACTCCTTTTTCAACAAAAAAAAATAAAAGGTAGTTTATTATTCAGTTTTCTTTAAGACATAATGCATTAGATAAATTCTTTTTATTTATAACCGATGGCAGCTCTTTTCCCCACCAAAACGAAAAAAATTCACCCGACTATGTAATACAAATAATTTAAAGATGAATGTAATATAACAAAACTTACTCAGCTTTTTTTCTTTTTCTCGACCAACGTAGTGCACCACCTTGGATTCCTTAACTCCGCTGCTATAATAAAATTCTGGAAAAAAAATGATTTTGTTTTGTTTTGGAGGGGGGTTACCGCACATAAAATTTACAAATTTCTCTTCTTTAATTTTTGTTTTTTTTTTTTCTCTTTTTAGATTTCCAAACAATTTGCCACTTCAGATTGTTACCTAATCTGCTATTTATTATTTGTTTTTTTCTTTTTACAATTTTTGTCACACAAAACGTAACGCGGGACTAGGGATTATGAATAATGAGGCAGGGCAGCACTGTATTAACACGCGTTTAAGGTAGCGGAGGGGAGGGGATTCAGGGCACAAGGGACACTCAAAGGGCAATCAGCGGTCCGGAACAGGGTCGTCGCCCAGGATTCAGATTCCTCACTTATCCTCACTTCTGATCATAAATGCGATTCTCGTCATCATCATCGCCGCACCGGTCACAATATTTTCTTCCTTTTTTGTTTGTTTTTCTCCTTATGTAAGCTACTACCGCACCTTCACTTTCTCGGACAAGTTCTACTCTTTAGTTTTTATTTTTTCTTTTTTTCTTTTCACGTAAAAATATCACTCGTCCTTTCTAATTTTCTTCACACTTCCTTTATAATTATTCTTTCCACTTCATTTATAATTTTCGTTCCACGTTTCGTTTGGTTTGTGTATTTCCTTACACTTGATAGATACATGTATTTTCGATTTTGTTTTTTTTTTGCGCAATGATCTTTCTTTAGTTTTATTGGTTCGTTTTCTTTTTATTGTTCATTTGCACGTACGTACTTATTAAGTTGCCATTTAAGTTACTAACTCCACAAACGAAAGAAAAAATTCGAACCTGGTGCTACTGCACTTGTACTTTTTTTTCGAAGTCTCCGTGGCAGGTAATATATATGTATGTATGTAGGTACATATGTATATGTTTTAAATTTCCTTATCCAAGGAAGACAGCTTTCGCGGCAAGGTATCAAAACATAAAGATCGATTAACCTTTGGTGAGTGCTAAGCTTAACTTGTCATGTACCAACCCGACCGTTGTACAGTTGGGTTAGTACATGACAAGATCACACCACCAGGTTAGCGGACACTCTTGGGCTTATTTTCATCTGTACTTTGCAAAGTTGTTAGTTTACGACTAGCGGGTGGAGATAAGCTCGCCTGTTGTTGGTAGGTACATATGTAGGTTAGGTACATACATATTAGATATTTTTAGATACATATTACGCATTATTTGCAATAATGCGACTTGAATTGTGAAAAGGCAAGTAGGGTGGGTCAAGTAAATTATGTGAGAAGTATTATGTGTTATTAGTTATTTGTGGTAAGTACCTATTATCTTACTTTACTAGCTTCAATGGTAAGTATTATGTGTATTTTATTATGAGTAAAAGGTAAGTACATATATTATGAATTAGTTTTATTATAAACAAAAGGTATGTATTATGTTCGTTTTGATATTATTTTGGGTAAGTATTATGAGTGTTAATGTGTCAATATTTCAGGAATTACTATAGTAGGTATTTTATTTATTGGTAGGGTTATTATAAAAGGTACCTAACTATTATTAAAATTTGTGGTACTATCGCAAGGAAGGTATTATCAGAGTAGATTTTATTATATATTCGATGTTTTATTATGTGGTTATATTATGTCTATTATTTATGTGTGTATTGTATTATGCCGTTCCCCACAAGCTATCTTTAATTTCCTTTTTAAGTTATTAGGTTAGGTTGGTGGGATTTATTTTGTTAGAAATTCATTTCGAATGAGGTTCACGATCGGGCGTAACGTTTCATGTAAACAAAACATTTCGTGGAAAACAAAAGTCCTTCGGAGATTGCCGAAAGGATTTTAAGTCATTATCATTTTTACTATTATTATTATTATATGCTCCATCAGATGCTCGTAAACCTTTTATTAATTTATCCAAAAGATCTGAAATTAAGAAATCATTGAGCAGTGATTTCACGAGGAAAAGAAAAAACAACAACAAAAAACTTACATCGATAATTAGAAGTCCTAGTCTTAGTCCTAGCGTCTATACTAGAGTACTTTACGTTGTATATCGTTTTGACGAAAAAAGTGCCATTCTTTTTAATTGGACAGTTATTGTATGTCATAATATTCATACCATAGTATGTCTTCAGTAGATGAGGCATAAGATGAATCGAGGTCAGTGTATTAGGCTTAGTCTCCTCAGATTTGTTGCAAGAAGAAACACCGGTAATAGGAAAAGGAAACGGGGAAAAGGATAAGGAAACCCACAGGAACGGAAACGACGGAATGGAACTGGGAGCTGTGAGAAACAGGATGATCTGCATCGAGAAGAAATGGTACGCTCGCGAGGCTCGGCTAAACTCGCCGGATGTGGGGGGGATCTTACCTCTCCATGCAGAAGACGCCTACAACAAATTACATATATCGTGCCAAGACAAAACATACATTTTCTTTCCCACCACCTGAGTTCAACTCACCACACGCTTGGGCTGCAGATGTAGCGCAGCATGGCCTGGTTCGCCCTCCCTACCTTGGAATTCGGTGGCCAGTGTTTCGAACTCCTCCTTCTCCGTTGGATCCTGGAAAAAAACTTCAACCCCCTTCACTGAAGTGCATCTTCAGTCCGCCATCTTCCACCCCCTCAAAATCTCCTTAGCAATCCATGAACCTCTTTTTTTGGGCTACGCAAAAAAA
The DNA here is from genome assembly GCA_949752695.1 of Melanostoma scalare. Lineage (NCBI taxonomy): Eukaryota > Metazoa > Arthropoda > Insecta > Diptera > Syrphidae > Melanostoma > Melanostoma scalare. The sequence continues at coordinate 77,553,650 of OX456985.1, read as the reverse complement.
AATCAATGTTGGTTTTCTTTCACAGGTCGTGATTTACGATGACTTTTCTTTATTCAATCATATTTTAAATTAATTTAATCCAGATGGCAAGACAAATGGGTCGCCGGGCTTAAAGTACGACAAAAAAAAACTAACCTACACTTAAACAATTAAACTTACTAACCCTTACGTAAATCCTTAAGGTTTAACAAATGACACAAAAAAAATTAAAGAAAATAATCAAAAAAACGAGATTAACCTAAACGATAACTTGCTTTGATTAATGCTTCCTTAACGAACTTAATTAACCTATAGCAGCAACCCTGGAAGTAGACAAGACGTATGCTTACTCAAATTTTTTTAATATTCAGGCTTCTCTTTACTTTGGTTTTTTTTTTTTTCTTATGTTTTTTTTTATTATATTAATGTATCAATAGGGGTGGTTTTGAGGCCTTAACTCCCTTCGGCCCACTCCCTTTACTGCCCTCTAACTCTGCCCCTTTCTGGGCTTACTGGCTAAAGCACTATTGACCTACCTATAAAGAGCTCTTTGTAGGAGTACGTAGCGTATGGCGTGGTATAAATCTCCTCACGCACCAAAACAAAGACACAAAAAAAACAATAGATGGCAGTAAGGGAACCGGTTCTACGAAGATATACCTCTTATTTAACTTCCACTATTCCGAAATACCAATTTTTCAAGGAAAAATTCAAGCGAACTTACGCCCTGCCAGACTTATACTACAAAAAACTGAATAATAAAGATACAAAAAAGGTAATTTGAATTACAAAAAAAAAAAAACAAAAAAAAAAGAGTATCACGCCTGGCTTAAGCGATTAATGGCTGAACGGCTTTTGTAATCAGCTCCCAAAAAAAAAAAAAACTCGGCGGTTCAGACCTCTGGTCTGGCCTGTAACCGCCGCCTTGTTTAGCCTTCGCTTCCGGCTCCTCTTTAGTTTTTATTAGTGGCTGTGGCGCTAAATACGTAATGAAAAAACAATACGACTTACATTACATATGTGAGGTTTGATGGGGTGTCGGTTACCACTCACCACCTTCTCATCTATCCTAGAGAAACTTATCGGCTACCAAGTCTTCCTCAAAAAAGTAGCGCCTCACTAACACTGAAATAATTTGCACCCTTAAACACCTTTATTATTTATTTTCTATTAAGAAAACCTACACCTTTTTTTCTTTTTCCAACTAAAACACTTCTACCCCTTTTTTTTCTTTTTTCTGTCTTTTCGGTTTTCCTTTTTTTTTCTTATTCTTTCACATGATTTTACCCGACGTTATGTTAGCCGCACTTTACGTGTTATGATTCGCGCTGCGATTTAAACGTAAACATTCAAATATTTACAATAACGCTCGGCGCGATCACTTCCGAGTTATATGTATACTTGATTTTTTTTTTTTTTTTTTTTCTATACGTTTTTATGGTGACGTTACTTATCTTCAGCGAGGTTAAATGTTCGATTTTTTACTGTCGACTCTTCGTCACTGATGATGAGGATTATTTAACGATCCCCCTCGATCAGCTGGTACTCATCACCTCCGTCCAATCTATTTTCCCGCTAATCGATGGGCCCACTCGATCCCCGTTGGAGTTCAATCCACTTGGTCACGCAATTTTGCCGTATTCCTCCTTATCCGTTTTTCCCTTATTTTCTCTCTTCCCATTAGCTATCCCTCTTCCAGTTCCCCGACCGCTTCACTTGCTATTTCCCCCGTCTCTACCTTACCCCTTAATGGCCTAGCACCCTTGTCCCAAATTTCAAAAACCTACCCTACCGACCACCTGGTTATTCATCTGTCAAATAGATGATCAGTAGCTAATGTTTTCTTGAGGTTTTTTTCTTTTTTTCAGATCACCACCGGTTCGTGTCTCTACTTTTCAAATTTTCATTTGGGGTAACGTGGTGCTATGCAACAGCCGTAACAGATTCTTCAACTTTTTTACTTTCTATTTATAGTTACAAAAGTGGAACATTCTTCAGGCAGTAGATCCACTTCATTTCCGGTTCTTCTTTAAATCTTTATTAAGTCTTTCGAAATATTTGCATAGCCGTCCTCCATTAAAACCATGTTCTTCTGTCAATTCTGCGTGTTCCTTTTTCACTGAACTCTAAAAGAAATTTTTCAAAAAGACAATTAATTTTTGTGAACTTTCATAATTATGTATTTATTTTTTTCTGTCTTAGGCCTTTTTAAATAACAACTGGAGAACTGAGACCTAAATACTGGGGCCAAATTACAGCACACGTGATCGAGTAATACGTCAATGAATTATGTGTTTTTGGCATTACTTCTCACTTTATCGAGCACTTAGTACCACAATTTGACATTCTTTCATCAGTATTTGAACGAATTGGTGTCGATAAATGAACAGCAGACTGATGTTGTGTACTATGGAGCGAGTTTCAAAGAAAAATAGTACTCACTCACTCGATCACTGATGCAGTATTTCGGCCAGAGAGACTTCCAGATAGCAAATCTCATTTTGTTATAGCTTCCGAAATGATCATAGAAAAGACATAGGATGCTGCCATGATAAGGAGCCTATGTTCCCAACTCTAACTATGTCTTCGTCGAGCAAAACCTAATTCGAAAAAAATACGGACATTCAAAACCCAAGTGCTCCGGGGTGTTATCATCTTTATATTAGGACTCATTGAATATGGCATGACCAGAGAGAAATACCCTGTAGCAACGCTAACAAATTATCTTTAGTTTTTTTTTTTTTTTGCGGGATAGCTACATGTTGCAATTTTTATCTAGCCCGTGAAAAGAGGTTCCAGGTTGTGGTCTGCATTTCTCAATAAAAATCGAAGTAGTTAAAGTGTTGAGTGAGGATTCAAGCACAGCTCTACTCTTGCCACAGAAACAAATGCTTCTTCCCATGAAGCCATTAGCTAAAACGGCTGCAACGATTTCAATGAAATTTTGTATGTAAAGAGTTTCGAGGACGAAAAATCAATCTAGCTTTGTTTCATTTTCAGAAAATTATGTTTTAACCGTTTTTCAAGCAATGCAAATATCGATACGATTCTTCATTACATCTTTGGGTAGTAGTAACACTATTGACAACTAGGGCCTTTAGGTTTGAAGCTTGACAGTAGATGGCGTTGTCTTAAATCTTTTCTTAGAATCTTTACGTGCTGGTTAGCATGTCTGCTGTTGACCCAGAGGTTCGTGGTTCGAATCCCAACAGTGGCAAAAATGTTTTCCACGGGTATTACCTTTCGCGAGGAATTGGTAAGTCCTCCGTTAGTTAATTCATTGCCATGAAAAGCGCTTTCTCGATTAGCCGTGTGGAAACGGCTGAAAATTGTAAGTCCCCTCCAAGGCATGGTTGTGAGAAATGTGCTAGGCTATAAGGCTCCTCGCTTTGTTGAGCCACCCTGTTTATGTATTTATTTTATTTATTATTTATATTTATTTCTGAGCAGAGTGAATATAACATCTGTCCAGCCCGTCCCTAAAAAAACCAATCTTTTTCCCCTTTTTCAATTGCACCTACTGCCTTGAATCTATATTGAAAACTTTCAACTTCAACTTTTCATAATTGCTTTCAACTTCGTGTCGCTGTTCTTCAGATGTAGTGGCGTATAAATAGCTCATTTAATTCTACTCTCGACAGCGTTGTTACATGGAGTAACAAGAACCAACTAGAATTAAAAAAACAAGGCTCTCTTTTGTTCCTAAAGCATTTTGGTAACCGTGACGTGATGGTAAGCATGTCTGCTGTTTTATTATTAAAGTTAACTTTAATAGTTAAATTATTTTCCTGCCGCGTCGCGCTACATAAATTTATTCAGTGAATTTATCCTATTCAGTGCCGTGTGTCATTCAATCAAATAAAAAAAAAAATAGACCTAACACAGTGCGTCCCCTTTAACCATCTCCTCCCCCACACCACTCGCATAGTTTCGTTGGCTGCACACATTTCTTCGATTTGATAATTTCTTATCTTATCTAGGTGGTGTGTGCAGGCAATGAAGCTGTGGGTTTGCTGGCGGGGCATAACACCGCTAGTAATTTGCTTTGGTTTTCCAATAGATCTACACTTGTTGATTACACTTAGATAGCGTCTGCGATTGATATTTTGTTTTGTGTGTTTTTGTGAATTGTAATGTCGGGTAAGTTTGGGGTCGATTTTAGCAACATTAGGGGGTTGCGATCGAATTTCTTTGCTGTGTACGCTCACACTGCAAAATACAGGCCAGCTGTTTTGGCACTGAGTGAAACACAGGTTGGTGTTGTTTCTGATCCTTCAGAGTTCAACCTGCCTGGATATAGCTTAGTGCCATTATTCTTTTCCTCCCATGGCCTCGCCGAATATGTTAGGAATGATATTGCTTACCAGCTTCTACCACAATATGGCCTCTGTTCTAATACGAACTTTAATTTCATGTGGTTAAAATTCACCGTCCGTAAGCAAATCATTCATTATTGTTTCATTTATAGAAGCCCCAATTTAGATAGCAATTCAACCTCTAACGAGTTTGATGCGCTATCTGAGTCCATAATAAGAATTGTCTCCCTTTATCCTCACACTGAAATCGCAATTGCGGGTGATTTCAATGTACACAATTCTGGTTGGCTTCGACATTCTGGCCAGACAACACCCGAAGGAAAATATGTTGAGATCTTCGCTGAGTTTAACGAATTAACTCAACTTGTAGATGAGCCCACTCGGGTTCCAGATATTGAAGGCCATGCGGCCAACACTCTTGATCTATTTCTCACTTCTCATCCCGAAAAATACAGGGTTGTAGTATCATCTCCTTTAGGCAAATCGGACCATTGTGTCATATCGGTAGATTTTTCGTTATCCGTCACGGTAATAAAAGAGAAAGTCCCCAAAAGAACTGTATGACAATACGAGAAAGCCAATTGGGACGGCCTGAATAATTTCTTTCGAAATTTCAATTGGTCATTGTGCTTTCTCGACGGTAACGTTGATGCATCAGCTGATATGATATCTAACGTAATTCTCAACGGCATGAGAAATTTTGTTCCTCACAGATTAAAAAGTATTATCCCCAAAGAGAATTCGTGGTTTGATTCAAGCTGTAAAGAGGCGATTAGGGATCGAGAAAGTAGTTTTCGAAAATTTAGACAACCCGACTGTAGAAAACCGAAATTTGTTCAAAAGGGCTAGAAATATCTGTAATGCTCAAATACAAAGGACTAAGTTTTTACATGACCAAAAAGTAAGGCAAAAAATACTATTGTGTCCAAAAGGAAGTAAAAACTTTTGGTCTTTTGTGAAGAACATTAAGAACTCGACTACGTCATCGGTCCCAACGCTCGTCTTCAATGACTCTCCATATGTTAGCTCCATCGATCAATTTGCTGGCAGCCCAGTTTGCTGCCAAACCGACACTTCCTCATAGCATATTGGCTCCACCTGAGCTCGAGTCTGCAAATTCTTTGATGAAGCAGATATTTTTTCGAACTCGCTCGGTTGCGAGAGTCCTCAAAGATCTCAACATACATAAATCCGCTGGTCCAGATGGTATCCCCGCCGTTATTCTGAAGAGGTGTTCTTCTACGCTGGCAAAACCACTGCGTAGACTTTTCCATCTTTCCTATTCTGCTGGGATTTTTCCGAGCAGATGGAAAACTGCATTTGTCCAGCCGGTCCCTAAAAAAGGCGAATCTTCCTCCCCTTCCAATTACCGTCCAATTGCACTAACGTCCCTTCTTTCCAAGGTCATGGAAACGTTGATAAACCGTCAACTTATGAAATATCTTGAAGAACGAAAGCTTCTTAATGACCGTCAGTACGGCTTTCGTAGCAAACGGTCCACTGGTGATTTGATGGCTTATCTCACCGAAAAGTGGAACCAATCTTTACATTGTTTTGGAGAAAGTAAGATTATTGCGCTTGATATTTCTAAAGCATTTGATTGAGTTTGGCATCAGGCTCTTTTATCGAAAATGCGTGCTTTTGGTATCGATGAGTCTCTTCTTCGTTGGATTAGAAATTACCTTTCCGACCGTTCAATACAAGTTGTGTTGGATGGCTTCAAGTCTGATACCCACTTAATAAATGCTGGTGTGCCCCAGGGCTCCGTTTTGTCTCCGACTCTCTTCCTCATTTTCATTAATGATCTCTTGTCTGAAACTTCTAATCCGCTTAACTGTTTTGCTGACGACTCGACCCTCAGCTTTTCATATTCGTTTCCAAATTCACGTCCCTGCTCTTCGGATGTGGAACTGGAACGGTTGCGTATGATAAGTTCATTGAATTCTGACCTTGACAGCATTGTTGCATGGGGTCTTATGAACCGAGTAGAATTCAATGCTTCGAAAACTCAATGCTGTCTCTTGTCGTTGAAGCTTAACATTCCCCCATTGCCATTATCCATGAATGGTACCTGCATCGAAGAAACCGAAAAGCTGTCAGTACTTGATATGTGTGTAAACGATGATCTTCGTTGGAATGACCACATATTTGAAGTCGCCAAAAACGCTGCTAAATGCTTAGGCTTATTGAGACGATGCAGGAAATTTTTCAACCCTTCTGATCTGGCTACAATTTATAAGGCCTTCATCCGCCCAAAACTGGAGTATAACTCTCATATCTGGTCAGGTGCTTCTCAAACATCTTTGCGCCTACTTGATAGGGTACAAAATAGAGCGTTAAGATTGATAGGTGATAGTTCAATCGTAGAATCGATTGATTCTCTTGAACATCGTCGAAACGTTGCCTGTCTCACTCTCTTTTATCGCTTTTTCTACAAACAGTGCTCTTGTGAAATCGCCAGTTGCATTCCTCCCCTGAAACAATTTAGCCGCAACACTCGCCTCGCTAGGAATGCTCATCAGTTCTACCTTGAGCCCAACTTCGGGCGTACAGTCAAGTATAGAGATTCGTATTTCAGCCGCACCACCCGAATGTGGAATGCTTTACCTGACTCTGTATTTCCCCTGCATTACGATTCACAAAGATTCAAAAGCAATGTGCATCGGTGTCTCCTATTAAATCCTCTCCTATTTTCCTAAATGCTCGCACTGTGTTCTACACCATTATAAGGGTATTCATAACCCCTTGATGTGCGCGCAAATTATAAAAAAAAAAAAAAATTCCCTCACAACGCATGGTTGTGAGATATGCGCTAGGCTCTGGGGCTCCACGCTCTGTTGCGCCACCCTATTTATTTTATTTATTTTGCCATTATTCATTGGAAAGATCACATATTTGAAGTCACCAAAAACTTCAATACAATTCCCACATCTTGCCTGGTGCTAATCAAAAAATCTGCTCCTACTTGATAGGCTACAAAACAGAGTGTTAATACAAATAGGTGATATTTCAATTGTAGGATCGATTGATTATCTTGAACATCGTTGAAACGTTTCTGGTCTCATTCTCTGTTATCGGGTTTTTTTTAAACAGTACTCCAACAAAATAGCCAGTTGAATTCCTCCCCTGAAACACCAGACTCACTACGAATGCTCAACGGTTTTACCTTGACTCCAACTTCTAACGTATGGTCAAATATGGAGATTCATATTTTAGTCACACTACACGAATGTGGAATGCCTAGCCAAATTCTATTTCCACCTGCATTGTTACTCAAAAAATTAAAAAGCATTACCACTTACAAAACACTCACTTAATACAAATAAATACAGGGTGTCCCGTAATTCGTTTTACATACTTTGGGATATGATTCTTGGTCATATTCTAAGAAAAGAATTGTTTTACAATAAAGTCCGTTTCTTAAGTTTGACATCACTTTTTGACAATTTAAAAAAAGACTAACTTTGGTGTACCCTGACCTGTGTTAAATTCGATATCTCTGTCAATACTGATGATAGAGACCTAATCTTAGACTTAATTTCTTGTAGAAATAACAACCTTTAAGATTGTATTTAAGTTGAGCTTCTTAAAAAGTTAAGTTAAGTTAAGTTCCTTCTTAAAAAAAACCTAGTGAGAACAGTTTAGGACACAGCCACGCCAAACGAAGACCATTTTCAACAGCTTATTATAATTTTGATCAATGTTATTGTTAAAACGCCCATAAAATACGCAAAACGCTTACCTTAGATAAAGACCGCTATCCATTAAAACCTAGACAAAAAAACATTAAGAAAGATTCTTATTCAAAAACTTTGTATAAAAACTTTATTAAAAATAATTTCATAGTAAATAGATTTATAAAGTATAAATGTTTGTATATGTACTTACTACTTATATTTAAATTTTTTATTTTAAAATGAAACTTATAATAAATTACAAAAAATATTAATGGTTTAGAACATTTCATGTTAGGGCCTCTACAATGTGGGTTTCAATACAAATTTACTCATGTACTTAGGCTAATAACATTGAAGTAGAGTTTCAAGAACTCAATTTGGTTGAAAAAATTGTGATAATTACTTAAATATTAAAAAAAATAATAACTGAACGATAACCTTTATTCACAAATATTTATTTTGCGGTCTAATAAATAACTTTTTTTATGTAATATGATTTATGAGTAGAAATATAAAATAAAATCATAAACAAGTGAAGTTTTTTCAGAGCATTAGTACAAATACATTCAATATTGACGTAGAGAACCATAAAAACTATAGTTTTACTAAAAAATATTTTTTTACATCAAATTCAAAACGAGGCTGAATCAAGCTCCATTAAAATTGCAAGTTATGATATTCAGTATTCAGTCTTGTACAACATATTATTTTTTGAAATAAAATAATTAAATTTTCGAGAACATAGTGCTAAAAATAAAAATTGTAACATTTCAAACAACATTAAGGACAAAATAATCCATGTCTCAAAAAAATGTTTTACGAGCTTGTCCCGTCGAAATACTAAAAAGACTTGGTAGTGTTTAAATTACTCATTTAAATAACAGTATTTGTGTGGTGTGCTTTAATGTTTGTCTGAATTCTTTATTTTTGAATTTAGCTCAAATAACGTACACATTCCCTGAGAATCTTAAAACTCTCCGAAAAACAGAGAACGAAAGTTTTCTGGTTTTACAATTAATAATTTTGTAAGGCATAATTTTTTTTTGCTCTGCGGTTTCTCAAGGCATCTATTAAATCGAACTGTGTATTCAATTCGTATTTTGATAAAAAAAAAGTCTTCAATTCTCCAGGATTAGATGGAATCTTAGAAAAAATTGGACAGTCATACAGTTTTAGAAAACTCCAGATAAGGTTTTTAAGGGATGGTGATGAACCGAAATGAAACTTGAGTTATCAGCTTAAGTGAACTCACTCTCTTCGAACCTTTCATGCGTTCAGCGAAAACTGAAAAAAACCGGATAAAATGGCACAGCTAAAGAGAACGCCAACAGAGCTGAGGACTCACGAAGTACAAGCAAATAAGAGCCCTAAGACTGTCGATCCTTGCTACCAGGCAGAGATTAGAAATTAATTAGATGGCAAACTTCACACACACATTGAAACTGCCTACAAGCTGATTTCACCTCTACTACATTGAGTACAATTTCCACCATTGACCTTACACAAAATCTCACTACTACCACTTTGAGTACAGCTTCCACCACTAAGGCCACGTCTGGCTGACTTTTTGGATTTTGAAAGCGTTTTGTAATCTTTAAAACTTTTTGTGAAAAGTTTTGTTTTCATTTTCGCATTCCACTTTTTCAATATTCTTTTCGTTTAATATGTCAGATCAACAAATGTTCGTTTGATAATAGTAGATTTAGTAAGAATAGGGGTGTCAAAAAACCAGCTTATCAACGTAGTACACCCTATAAAATCAAAAACATTTATTCCACTCATCGCCATCGGTCTGACTACTGCCTAACCGAACAAACCATTTTTCTAATTGAACGAACTTCGTTAAATAAAGATAGATAGATATATCTTTGGGTTTTTTTTTTATATACATCTATCTTTCATTTTTTGGCGCCGAGACATAACAAGATATAACAAGAAAAAGATAGAACGGCATTTGATTGAATAAAATTGGAAATAAAAAGTATAAAAGAAAAAGACTGTAATTTTAAACCATCCTTTATTGTAAAAACGCTTTTTGTATAAAATAAGAAAGTTATTTACTTAAATAAAAGCGAAGTTTGTTAAAGATCGGTTTTTTATCTTCTTATCTTAAGAAAGAAACTAAGGGTCACAGAAAGTAGTGACATTTTTTAAAATTACACTGAATTGAATATCACTGAAATCAATATGCTGGTGACATGATCTCCAGAAAAACGCAGGCGGTCAGCAGAATGAACCAGCAACCCAGCAGGCGCAACCGCAACCGCAGCGAAGACGAGCCACATGTAAAGTGGGCGCAGGGACATAACTCCTCGGGTCATAAGTCCATTATGGACTTGTATCCCACTTCAGTGGGACATAAGTCCAAAACTGGATAAAAAGTAGATTATGGACTTATATCCCACCAATATGGGACATAAGTCCACATTTTTTTTTATTTTAGGTGAGACATAAGTTCACAATTTGCATAGAATCTCAATTTTTCGATAAATAATAGTAAATAAAAAGCCTTATGAAATACAACTAGAAAACCAAAGGTTGTTAGAATACCGCCGCTCTTCAAGTTTATAAGCCAAAAACTATTTAAAAATTTTAGCATTTTAAAAAAAATATTATAAGATTGAATTGATATGTAAAAAGGTAACTTTTTATATAAAATTTCTTTATTTTATTAAAACTTATTTAACCCCCTGAAAAATCAAATTTTCGTTCAGTAAAATTTCTAAAAAAAAAACTCCTTGCATGGTATTCCTGATATTGCATTATTATAATTGATAACAATGAATTGGGTAATTTTGCAACAAAGTTATTTATTGTTTTTCTCTTGAAGTGAAACAAAATCATTCTGCTTTCTTTTGTTTTCCTTAAACAGAAAAACATTGAATAAAATTAGAAAAAAACAATAGAAAGCGGAATAAGATTTTGTTTCTGAGAACTAAGAAAAATAAAAGTTAAAATTCGCAAAGTAGAGATATGGTTTTCCGGAATTTGAAGATAATACATATTTTATTTTTAGAAGTTAGTAGAGTTCCTTTGTTTAAAAAAGAAATTTAAAAAATTTTAATTTTTGAGAATTTGAGAAATTAAAATTAAAAAATCGCGCGATTATCTTCAAATTCCGGAAAACCATATCTCTACTTTGCGAATTTTAACTTTTATTTTTCTTAGTTCTCAGAAACAAAATCTTATTCCGCTTTCTATTGTTTTTTTCTAATTTTATTCAATGTTTTTCTGTTTGAGGAAAACAAAAGAAAGCAGAATGATTTTGTTTCACTTTTTTCTTTTTCCTTTCCCTGTTACATTTTAATTTTTCTTCAGTTTTTAGCTTATAAATTCGAAGAGCGAGCGGCGGTATTCTAACAACCTTTGGTTTTCTAACTATAAGACATTACGCTGACTTCTTGACATAATGGTAGCCCTGCCTAGTAACTAGCAAAGAAAAAGCCCGTTAAACACGTTTTTAATGTAGTCCAAATATCTTTTGATTGCCAATTTTTTGGAAAAGGTTCATCTCGCCAAAGGTTTTGTATTTCCCTCAAACACAACATGTAAAATGGGACATAAGTCCAAACATTTCTTTTATGGACTTATGCCCCACCGCGGTGGGACATAGATCCATAATCCAGTTTTGGACTAATGTCCCACTAAAGTGGGACACAAGTCCATAATGGACTTATGTCCCGTGGAGTTATGTCCCTGCGCCAAACAAAGGACTTAAATACAATATTCCTAAAATTAATAGAACCCACATGAACCAAGAAGTGATAAATGTAGAAGCTGCAATAAATACCATACCGTCACTGGAAATTCAAAACGAAACAAAAAATTCAAAAAACTGACAAAATATCCAATAAATTACACAAAAAATACAAAGAAGACCAAATAAACTTAAAAAACATAGCTCAAAAAATAAACGACCACAAAGCAATAATCTTCAAAGCAGACAAAGGAAATACAATCGTCATAATGGACGAACAGGAATATATAGATAAAACCAACAAATTTTTCTGCAATAATAACATAAGACATAACACTTCTTAATACAGATCCGACACCAACATACAGCAAAGAAATAAACAAAGCTATAAATGAATGCAAACACTTATTCATCAACAGCAACAAAAACTTTATCAAACAAACACACCCAACTGTTCCTCAATTAACCGGCTTATCCAAAATACATAAGCCAGGAACACCTACAGGAACAGAGTGCGCAGCACTGAAGTCTTCTTGGGACGATATTTCCGACATCGATCGGCATAATTCCCCGTGCGATCAGTCATCTTTTTGATGAACTGCTGATGTAACTCGAGTTTTCCATGCGCATCTCATACCAGGGCCCTATTGCACCAGTTTACAAATTGCAATCACAAATTTGTATTTGTAATCCACAATCACAATTTTTGTATCTGAATTTCCGTTGCACGAACTACAAATAAGTGAATTGACAAATTTGTGATGAGAATTACAAATTGTACAGTTCACCTACAATTTTCTGTTGCACCATTTATGCTCGGCGCTTGTAATCTACAAATTTAATTCACAATTTTGTTGAACATTGACGTGAACACAACTGTTAGCAAACCTGACAACGCACTATGGGTCTGGCCTAAAGAAAAGCTGCGAGAAGTCATTTTTTCAAACCGAGACATATTTCTTTGAAAATAACTGTTTTGATTAGTTGAAAAAATTCCTCACATGATTTAAATAACGTTTTCTCAGTCAGTAGCTCCATCACTGTACCAATCGACATCAAAGCTGACAGTTCAGTTAAAATTGTTTTGAAAATGTTGAAAAAATTATGTGTTGGTCAAAATTTTACATATAGTTTGTTGAATTAGGTTATATTCTTTATAATGGTACTAGTTTCAGCTAGACTGTAAAAAAAAAATTGGCTGAAAAATAAGAAATAAGTAAGTGTTTCTGATAAGAATACTAAAAAATTTGTAAAATAGCAGTACTTTTTGATAAGGAGAACATTCTAAAAAAATTTAAATTGTATATCATAGTTGAATCTATTATTTACCGGAAACAAAAGTAAAAATTAAGGAATGTAAAGAAAGTAAATAAATTTTTTTTAAAATACTATATCAGAGAACTTTCTACGTTTGAAATTCACCGAAATATTACCACTTGATCATAGAATAATAGTGCCCATTTGAGAACTAAGTCTTAGAAGCCCAAATAAGAACTTCAAAATGAGTATAGAATATTTTGGGCGAAAAATATCAAAGCAAGACACATTAATGGATATAATTAACCAAATTTTAATATCTTCAGATCCATTTAAAACCAATCAAAGAATAAAAAATCCTTAAAAAAAAAACCTTTTGATTCTGAAGCAATTAAAATGTTTTTAAAGACCGGCTACATTATCCAAGCACAGACTGAAATGATTGATTATTTTTCGAACTCAAAATAGTCATAATTACACAAATAATTTGTTAACAATATTTAAAAAAAACTAAACGATAGATCTTTTTGATTATAAATCTAAATTCACAAAGTATTTTTGTTTGTTTGTTTTAGTTTCTTAGACTTCAAATCCTATTGGGACTCATCAAATAGAGATTTCTCTGCAGGGCTGATTTGCAGCTCTGTAAACAACATAATGGAAATGGCTGTTTTAGAAAACTTATCAAATGCTAATAGCAATGTACGCAATATATCATAAGAAAATGTTTTAGAAAGAATAAAAAAACTAATATGGGTGCTTTATTACTGCTACTTTGCTCTCATTTTCATTTAAAAATGTAAGCAAATCACTACTTCTAGTATGAACCTATATGAAGAACTTCTCCAAACCACTTGTCGCTATGGATGAATCCCAATGTGCATTATGCATTCAATGTCTTCAATACCTAATATACGTAAACAGCTTTCTACATTCGATCAATCCATTAAAAAACTTTTTTATATTCGGCCATCTTTTTTATTTGGGCCATGTTTTCTATCTTCGGCCATCTTTTTTATCTCGGTCATCTTTTTTGTCTTCGGCCATCTTTTTTTTCTTCGGCCATCTTTTTTATCTCGACCATCTTTTTTATCCTCGGCCATCTTTTTGAATTCTACGTCAAATTGCAGAACAAAGGTAGACGAGATAGACGTGATAAGCTAGCGTCAACTTAAAATTAAAGTAAAAACTCATTTAAAACTAAATATTAGAAAAAAAGATAAGAAAATCTAAACGTAAGTGAAAGAATTAATGAATTTGTAAATAAACTTAATTATTTATAGAAAATTAATTAATTATAGGAAACAAAATTCAATTGAAGATTAAAAAAAACTGTTTTAATTGGTCTTTCGCTGTGACTCGTTGGGAACAATTTAACACCAACTATGAATAACCACAACAAAAAATTTTTGGCTTCTCTAATTAGAGACAGGAAAGCCACATTGTTTGGCAAATTTTCAGATCACCTTACCCACGAGATGAAAATTAATGAGTGGAAGATAATCCAAGGTATTTTAATTTCTCAAGGAATAGTCAGCAAGGATAAAGACTGGAAATATTTACGAAATGTATTATGGCAAAATTTGAAGCGCGCAACTATGGTAGGATTGTTTGTTCTTAAAAAATATTGCACTCAATTTAACTCATATATTGTTACAGGTTAAGGTTGACAATGCCAAAAAAACCGGTTCAGCGGGAGGTTTAACCTGCAAATTGAGTGACCTTGATGACATTATAATAGATATAATCAGTAAAGAGTCACCAATTTTGCAGGGAATAGAAGATGAAAGTCGGTGTCCCCCATCTTGTTCTTCTAACAATGTAGAAGTAGATGAAGGGAGTACATCGGCTATTCAATTTATTGAGATGGAAAGAGAAGATAATATCAGAATTAACAAACGAGAAAAAGAGTAAGTGCTTTTAAAATTTTCGTAACGAAGCGGAGTCAGCGTGAGGATTATAATGCTATGAATGTTCTTTTTACATAGAAAAACAAAAGCTGACAGAAAGAGGCAGCATAATTCGTTGGACACAGAGATTATTTTGTTGAAGAAAAAAAGATTGCAATTGGAAATTTACAACTTGGAGCTTGATGCAAGAAAAAAAGAAAAGGAGCTTGGTCTACCAGTGAGCTCATTAACAAGTGGGGTTGAAAGAGATGCATCATCGCCACAAGTGACGAGGGTATTAGATTTTTCAGAGTTCTGAGAAAAGTGCCTAAAATAAGAACACACCTTTTTTAATTTAATTAATTTTTTTTATTACCTGACTTCTTTGTTTTTTCAATGAATTCAATAAAAAAATGTTTTTGATTATAATAACCATTATTCTACTGAAAAATAATTTAACGCATATTGTAGATTAGCTTGTCCTGGATTTTCGTCGTTTTCTTCAAGTTGATTATTGTTAATGTTTTCGACATCTTCATATTGTGGTACTTCAAAGCTTCCATCATCTAAGTTTCTGGAGATGTTGGTTAAAGCAATACAACTTTTAATAACATTTACTGCTCTTCGTGGTTGTAATCTCAAGTGCTTTAAACATGGGAATTTTTCTTTCAAGATCCCAATCGAATTTTCGATTATTCTTCGAGTGGATTTATGTGCTCGATTATAACGTTCAATTACAGGGGAATTGTCTCGTAAAATGGGTGTTAGCAACCAATCTTTGCATGGGTATCCGGTATCCCCCAGTAAAACAGCATTAGGAAAAGGCCTAGAACCATTTTCAAATCGGCTAAAAAGTGGACTTCTTCGCAAAACCCTCGAATCGTGCACACTCCCGGGCCAGTTAACATAGCCATAATAAAACGTATAATCAGGTCCACATACCAACATACAATTTATTGAGTGCTTGCCATGTCTGTCCACAAAAGCCGCTTCAAAGTTGTGTGGCCCATCAATGTTAATTAAGGTTCCATCAATGCATCCGCAAATACATGGCATGCCTAAACAATTTTGACTGCAGAGATATTGAGAACAAAAAGTAGTTAACTTACCTGCAAAAGCGTAAAATTTCCGAGACATTTCTTCAAGCTGATTCGGCCATTTGACAACATCCTCATATAATAGGTCAACGATAGCTTTGCATACACGTTGGACACATCTACATACTGTAGATTTATCAATACCGTGCATATCCCCAACTCCATGATATTGGCCTCCATTTCCCAGCCAATGTAATGTTGTAAGCAGCTGCTGTCTTGGCGTTAATGCGCAGTTTTTTTCTGTTTTATGTTGTATTCTGTGTCCAATAATATTTATGATTTCTTCTGCTTTAGAAAAACTTAATCGAAATCTTTCATTAAAATTAAAATGGCTGTCTATATTATAGTTTTCACGCGGACGGTAAACTTTTCTTCGTACGAAAACATCCGCTTCAGAGTTACTGCTGTCACTACTGCTGTGCCTTCGACGCAAAGACATTTTAAATTACTATTAAAAACAAATTTGTAGACAAATTTACACACAGTCTTTCACCTGTAGCATTCTTTCACAAACTGAAACAAATTTGTGATTCTCTTTCATATGGTGCAACAGAAACTTACAATATAGTAGGATTTTCAACATTTTTTTGATTGTAATCTACAACTAAAAATTTATTGTCGTGCAACAGAAAATGCTACTTTTTAACAAATTTATATTTTGTAATCCACAACTACAATTTTGTAACAACAAAATTCTTAGGAAACACAAAATATATTTTTTTTACAAATTTGTGATAAAAACGTGTGTAATTTACAATTTTGTAAGGTGGTGCAATAGGCCACTGGAGTTGTACAACGAAGAACTACATATTTGACCTTTTGGCTTCTGAGGAATCGACCAAAATAAAAATCTTTGACGATAGCACCAAAAAGGGTTCTGTTATCATTCAAGGACTTGAAGAGATCCGTGTTCATAGCAAAGATTTAAGTAGGAAACTGAATGCTCTACAATAAAGCTCTAAATAGTTTTTGACTGTTGACTTTTTTTATGACTTATATATACATATATATTGGGAACTGACAGTATCTCTTAGTATTTTTAGTATCTATTTTATTTCGATAAGGCCATACAGCATACACATTAAGATAAAATATCTTATAAACTAGTGTTAACCTATTAAATTATAACAATGAGAGCAATTGGATGAGAAAAATAAAGAAGATTGAAATGAAGTGATATGAAAAGTAAAAAAGTAAGAAGAAAAGAAAAATAAAAAATAAAAATAAAGGAAGAGAAAAAAAAATGTATAGATAGATAGATAGATAGATAGATAAATTTTTTATTTATAAATTTCAGTAATGTAGCACAGGTCTTAGACAACATTTTTGTATAACTATTATATCTAGAAATTTAAATGACATTCGATTTTCGTATTATGAGATAGTAATAAAAAAAGTATTGAATGCCACACTATAGATTATATAATTCTAATATAAGTATTTTAAATTGGGTGGGGTGACCCAGAAATATAATTCAGAAGTTCGTAAAAATTAACATTAACATTTTGAAAACATCTTAAAGCAAAAGATTAATTTTTAAAATTCAGAAATTCGTAAAAATTTACATTAACATTTTGAAAACATCTTAAAGCGAAAGATAAATTTTTTATAAAGTAAACAATTTTGAAGCCAGAAAGCCAGAAAACAACCGTTCAATAGAGACGAAATTGAAATTGAAAAGCCAATTTTTAACCAACTTAAGAAACATTCCAGGTATAGTGATCATCTTCAAGGATAAAGGAAGTTTATTAAATAGACGATGTGAAGAAACATTGTAAAAGTTACGATGAGTAGAAGTATGGAAGATTGGAATAGATACAGAGTAAGAAAAGTTTCCACGCAAATTATAATTTGAAATCAAGCGAAAGTTGCGATTTCCAGACTTCATAAAAAAGTTTTTGAGCACTTTAAAACAATATAAATGACGAACAGGAAGAATTTTTAAGTCACGAAACAATGAGTAACTAGGATGTCTGCCACGTTTGCCACATATTTTCCGTATAATATTTTTCTGTAGAACTAACAACGGTTGCATTTTGTTCTTATACTTGCCTCCCCAGCAAGTAATGCCATATTGTAATTTTGAATGAAAGATCCCGTAATAAATAGCTTTAAGTAACGTAGAAGAACAAACATTACTTAGGAAATAAAAATGTCTCTGTGTGCAACGTAAATATTTTCTTAAAGTTTCTATATGAGACCCAAAATTCATTCTTGAGTCTATAGTAAGACCTAGGTACTTAAATTCTTTAACTTTCTCGATTAAGAAACATTTATCATCACAGATTTCATCACAATCAAATGTGTTAGATGATGTAACTGATGAGCAAAAACATGTATACAATTTGAACCTTTCGCATTTAGGACTATGGAAATGAATATTGACATCCAGATCCAGTCTAGGGGACAAACTAAAATACATTACTTTAGTCTTTGGGCTCATAACTAAGTTATGAACTAAGAACCAGATCCGCAAAAGATTAAGATCCCAATTTATGTTAGCGATCAAATCAAGACGACTATCTGAACCATATGAGAAACCTACGTCATCAGCGAAAGCAGTAGGTGTACCTTTGAAATTAAGTTCAAACAAGGAATTTATATAAATGAGAAACAGAATTGGACCAAGCACAGAGCCTTGAGGTACCCCTAAGTTTAGTATCATTTTATCACTCCTGATTTCATCCAATTTTACTTTTTGAGACCTGTTTGACAAAAAGGATCTAAACCATTCCAGCATAAAACCACGGAACCCTGCCTTTTCAAGTTTTTTCAGAAGGATGATATGGTTAACCATGTCAAATGTTTTAGTAATGTCAATGAACAATCCAGCAGTACACTTTTTATTATCAAGGTTAAACATTACTTCACCACAAAACTTTAAAAGTGCATCTTCAGTAGATTTACCACTTTGGAAACCAAACTGAGAGGGGTGAAAAAATTCATTTCTCATTAGATAACCCAATACTCTATTTTTAACAAGCTTTTCGAAAATCTTGCTTATTACAGGAAGAAGGGAGATTGGTCTGTAATTGGAGATTTCTGTAGTTGAACCTTTTTTGAATAAAGGAACAACATCCGCGCATTTCAAGACTTCAGGAAATACTCCTTCAAAGACGCAACGATTAAAAGTATATGACGTTATGTCAACCAAAAAGCAAATCGCGCGATTTTTTAATTTTAATTTCTCAAATTCTCAAAAATTAAAATTTTTTAAATTTCTTTTTTAAACAAAGGAACTCTACTAACTTCTAAAAATAAAATATGTATTATCTTCAAATTCCGGAAAACCATATCTCTACTTTGCGAATTTTAACTTTTATTTTTCTTAGTTCTCAGAAACAAAATCTTATTCCGCTTTCTATTGTTTTTTTCCAATTTTATTCAATGTTTTTCTGTTTGAGGAAAACAAAAGAAAGCAGAATGATTTTGTTTCACTTTTTTCTTTTTCCTTTCCCTGTTACATTTTAATTTTTCTTCAGTTTGTAGCTTATAAATTCGAAGAGCGAGCGGCGGTATTCTAACAACCTTTGGTTTTCTAACTATAAGACATTACGCTGACTTATTGACATAATGGTAGCCCTGCCTAGTAACTAGCAAAGAAAAAGCCCGTTAAACACGAAAAGGTTCATCTCGCCAAAGGTTTTGTATTTCCCTCAAACACAACATGTAAAATGGGACATAAGTCCAAACATTTCTTTTATGGACTTATGCCCCACCGCGGTGGGACATAGATCCATAACCCAGTTTTGGACTAATGTCCCACTAAAGTGGGACACAAGTCCATAATGGACTTATGTCCCGTGGAGTTATGTCCCTGCGCCCTTTTTTACTATTTTTGGAGGCATCGTCCAGCAGTGAAGAAAGCTCTATGTCAAAGTCAGCTGTTTTGTTGAAAAAAAACTTTCGGGTATGTTCGGGGAGTATGTAAAAAGATATTAAAAACCAATCTTTGATGAGATTTTCCATTGGCAAACAGAATCAATTTATTTTTTAACCAAACCTGTGGTAAAGCATATTTACACTATTGACCAGTCTTTTCGATAGGTTAAGAAGGAAAATAAGTTGTTTCTATTTACAAAACCGTGAAATTGAACTATAATACTACCGCACAAATAAACACAACCCAAATTAAATTAAGTTGAAACACGTACTGCTAGTCCCAAACCTGAATTTCTATCGAAGAATGTTTAATTTTTATACATATATCTTTCCCTTTTGATCTTTGCAAATACCACATTTTTTTTGAACACGTCCTTTTGAAAAAGCTTTGATGAACTGAAATCAATGGTGGTGCCATCTTATTTTCAAAGCTGGAAACAGTTACGTCTGAGACGTCACCCAAAACCAAAAACAAGTTACCCCACATACTCCCCTTCGCCTAACGGCATCTCCTATATGAACCGGCTTCCCACGCCAGTTTTGCTGAACATACAAAACGTGTCGAGAACACCTTTATTTTGCTGTTCATCCTAACGCACAACAAGGTATTCGTATTTCACTAACGATAACGAAATATGAATACTTTGTCAACAAGTGCTTTCCTTTCCCTTTCCAAAATACACTAAAACAGAGGTAACTTCAGAGATTAGGAAAATTGTAAAATTAAGTTCTAATTTACCAACCCAACTGAAAGGTGCAGCCTCGCTTAGGACAGTGGCCTTTCTTTTGGAAATAATTGTAATACGGTTAAAACAATAAGTAAATAAATACAAATAAAGAAAACAAGAAAAACAAACAGTTATGTTGTTTTTTTTAAAAACGCTCGGAACTCACAACACGTAATTAAAATATCAATCCACAGCAATGCCATCCCTGTTTTCACTGTGGAAAATTACGACAGTAAAATGATTTGTTGTTGTTCCCCAAGGGAAATTTTTACTGTACCATATACTAGCATAAAAAAAACACGCCTATTATGTGTAGGTTTAAGTAGTAGTCAGGCTGATGAGTTGGATAGGTGGGTTTGCGATGATTGCAAGGAAGGGGATATCAAAAGGGTAGAAATTCTCTGCAGGAAGAAGTTCAAAGAAGAACGGTGATCCAGTCAGCGATTGAAAAGTTCAACAATGCCAAAGAAAAGTACATCTCTCTAACTGGGAATTTTGTCGATCAAAATGGAGATCCATTGCCAACTCCAAGGTTAGAGCAGGCACGCGAAACGATTGCTGAAGATGATAACGAGTCAGAGGGACGGTCAACAACTTCGAAATCAACATTTATGTATGTCCACAGCTACGAGAGTCAAGATGCGATTGCGGGAGAAGCAAGGTAAAGTATTGAAGGAACAGCGTCTAAACCTTCAACTAGAGCACGATGTCCTTAAACAACAGCAAGATCTAATCGACCAAGCATCTGTCTGCGATCTCGTCTCTGAAGACGATGAAAATGACCAGGTAGATGACATTACAGACCGCGTTAATAACATCAAACTGAATCCTCAAGCGCGTGAATTCAATCTCATCGACAAAATACCTAACCAGTTCAATCTGAGGACATATGAACCAACTATCAGCGGTGAATATAAACCAGAAAATTTAATGCGCCTGCAACAATCACTCATAGGCAGAGCTAGAAACGAGGTGGCAAGCCAACTATGCGAACCATCATGCATACCAGACATCATGGAATGTCTTATGCTTGCATTTGGTCAGCCAACAGTAATTCTTAACGCTCAGATTGATAGGATGAGTAAATTTCCACCTGTGAGAGCAGACAAGCTAGAATCTAAAATTCAATTTTCAACAGCAGTCACTAACATGAATGAAATTATGAAGGCATCGTCATTAGAAATTCAGTATGATAATCCTCTATTGTTAAAAGAACTGTTAAAGAAATTGAATAATGATATGAAAATGAAATGGGCTTCATATGCTTACGAAAATAACGTCTCAGGGGTTTTAGCATTCGGGTCTTGGTTGAAAATAGAAGCAAAAAAAGTTCATTCCATATTACCATCATTCGAGAGGGTCGAAAAGCAGCCATCTAAAAAAGAAACTAGAATTAATGTTCACGTTATAAATGATTCATTCCTTAAATGTATAGTTTGTTCAAATAAATGTAAATCAGTAGAATCTTGTGCAGTTTTTAGAAGTCTTCCTTCATCTGATAGGTGGGAAAAGGTCAAAGAGCTTAAGCACTGCCGACAATGTTTAACCGTCAATAGGATGAAATATCCAATCAATTGTAAGAAGGCGGTTAAATGTAATGTAGCCGGTTGTAGTCGTAAACACCATCCACTTATGCATTTAGAAGTTAACTCGCAAACTAATCTACCCGTAGTAGAATCTATACAGAACAGCCATACGAGATTGGGGGATGAATTTCAGTTCCAGTATTTATCTGTAATATTACACCACGGAAACAAAAAGCAACAAGTAATAGCGTTTTTGGATGGTGGTTCTAGTGGCACTCGTATCGAAGAAGATGTTGCTGAGCAGTTGGGATTAACATGCCCAAAGGTAATTCTGAATTTAAAGTGGACAGCCAATGTGACACGTCAAGAAGAATCAACTAAGGATTCCGTATCTAACTCCGGTGTATATGAAGGGGCTAAGAGAAATATGTAATTCCCGAAGCACATACGATTAGAGAACTCAACTTACCAAAACAAACCTTGTGTTATGAAGAGCTAGCGAACAAATATAATCATTTGCGAGGCCTTCCAGTTTGTTCATACAAATCAACACGACCCAAGATAATGATCGGGATAAGTAATTGGCACTTAGCAGTTCCCATCAAAGCACGATTGGCCGGAGATAAGGATCCTGTCGCGACTAAGTGTAAATTAGGATGGTCAGTATTTGGGTCAAAGCGAATATCTGATTACGAAAGTGTGAACTACCACGTCGAAGAACATCGCGAACCTGATGATGAAGATCTGCATGAAAGTATGAAAAGGTATTTCTCCATTGAGACACTCGGGGTCAGAGTGCCCAAAGATGATTTGTCGTCCAAAGAAGATCGCCGGGCTACATCCGTCATGCAAAAAACGACTAAGCTTGTAGGACAAAAGTATGTAACAGGTTTGTTATGGCGTTGTGATGATGTTGACTTACCCGATAGCTATCCAAAGGCTAAATTCAGATTAAAGACACTCAATCGACGTGTAGAGAAAAATCAACAGCTAAGACTTGAGATGCAGAACCAAATGGATTCTTACTTAAATAAAGGCTACATTCGGAAAATGAAACAAAGCGAATTAAAAAACCAATACAAACGGATATGGTATCTTCCTCTTTTTCCCGTATTAAGCCCAAATAAGCCGGGAAGATTACGATTTGTTTGGGATGCGGCCGCAAAGGTTAATGGTTCTTCTTTAAATTCATTCCTTCTTAAACGACCTGATCAGCAGTCATCATTACTTAGTATTCTCTTTCGATTCAGGGAAAATTCCATTGCAATATGTGGTGATATTTCTGAAATGTTCCACCAAATCAAATTAATTGAAGAAGATCAACAAGCC
The DNA here is from genome assembly GCA_949752695.1 of Melanostoma scalare. NCBI lineage: Eukaryota > Metazoa > Arthropoda > Insecta > Diptera > Syrphidae > Melanostoma > Melanostoma scalare. The sequence goes on along the minus strand of OX456985.1, from coordinate 77,530,273 downwards.
TGTCGTTTTTTATGGAACGATCGAGAAGATGAGGAGCCAAGCGTATATGTAACTCAAGTAATGACCTTTGGAGCAACTTGCTCGCCAAGTAGTGCTCAATATGTGAAAAATCTGAACGCAAAAAAGTTTGAAAGTGATTATCCTAGGGCAGTTAAGGCAATTGTAGACAACCACTACGTCGACGACTTGCTCGACAGTGTCGCCACAATAAAAGAAGCAATCACATTAGCTAAACAGATTGAAAAAATTCACTAGGCTGGAGGGTTTCATATACATAAGTGGAAATCAAATTCTCGTGAAGTGTTGTTGGCACTAGAAAGTTCACATGAAGAGATGACTGAGATCGTCAATCTTAATAAAGACGCAGAACAACATACAGAAAAGGTTTTGGGTATGTGGTGGGACACACAATCAGATTCATTCACATTTTCACAGAAACTCAGCAAAGGTAGCAAAAGTGTTTTGAATGGCCAACATAATCCAACCAAAAGTGAAGTTTTGAGAATTTTGATGTCGATTTTTGATCCCTTAGGGTTAATTAATCACTTTACGAGTTATTTGAAAGTTTTGTTACAACAAATATGGTGCTCCAAAGTAGATTGGGACGATGAGATTGCAGATGAGCAACACGACCAATGGCTAAAGTGGCTTCAACAACTTCATGAAGTCGAAACAAGATGTTACACAACAAAACCATCGATATGGGATGAAGAGAACATATACAAATGCATATATTCGTTGATGCTAGCAAAGACACCAGTGCATCAGCAGTTGTTTATTTGAGAATCCAGTCTGAGGGGAAAGTATGCTGCACTCTTTTGGCCTCCAAAACAAAGGTTGCACCGATCAAACTTACATCGATTCCGAGGTTGGAACTAATTGCAGCATTGATTGGAACTAGATTTGCGTGCACTATTCGACAATCACTAAGCACTCAAATTAACAAAATATTCTACTGGTCGGATTCGGTTACGGTGTTAAGATGGTTGAGATCAGATGCTAAAGCAACAAAGGGTCAATTTGTTGCATTTAGAATTGCTGAAATACAAGAACTAAGCAACATCGGAAATTGGCATTATACACCTTCGTATCTGAATGTGGCTGATGACGCCATGACGCAACCAAGTGGAAAAAGGGACCATCCCTCAATATGAACGATCGATGGTTTAAAGGACCTGAATTCCTGCATGATGACGAGGTTGAATGGCCGGATGACACCTCACTGTAACCAAATCCAGAAGTTGAAATCCTAGAGGCAGTTCACCATCTTTGCGAATCAGCTATTAAATTCGAAAAGTTTTCAAGTTGGTTTAAAATGCTACGACTAACAGCCTTTGTACATCGGGCTATTCACGTATTATTAAATAGAAAAACTAAAATTATTAATTCGAAATTCCTAACGTCACATGAATACAAGCGTGCTGAGATCTCATTATTTAAACTAATTCAAATTCAGAGTTACGAAAATGAAATAAAGTGTTTGAAACAATATGGTAATCTATTCGGCAGCAAAAAACGATTCAGCAATGAAATAATTTCTTTAAAACCATACCTAGATGAAGATGGTGTTCTCAGATCTACGAGTAGAATTGATAAAACTGACTGTGTTAGTATGTCAACAAAACGACCAATAATACTCTCGCAACATCATCATGGTACAAAGTTGCTTGTTACTGATTATCATGAAAGGTTACGGCACATTAATCACGAGACAGTAGTGAACGAGATAAGAAAAAAATTCTATATTCCTAGACTCCGAATATTCCTGAAGCGAATTCGAACGTCTTGCAATCGTTGCAAAATACTCCGAGCAAAACCACGAATTCCGGAGATGGCCGAATTACCAGCTGTTCGTATGACACCTTACACCCCTCCATTTACTTACACAGCAGTGGACTACGGTGGACCTTTTGAAGTGATCAATGGACGAAAATTGGAAAAACGGTGGATCTGCCTCTTCACATGCTTGGTTGTGCGAGAGGTTCATATAGAAATTGCCTATAGTTGCAGCACCGATTCGTTTATTTTGTGTTATCGAAATTTTCTAAGTCGAAGAGGACCTGTAAAAAAAATATTCAGTGATCGGGAACGAATTTCGTGGGGGCCGAAAAAATTTTACGAAAAGACTTAAAGCAAATCGACTCACAAACAATAGCCTCTAAGTTTATAAGCGCGGGTCTCGAATGGCATTTCCATCCTCCTGGGTCACCACACATGAACGGCTGCGTAGAACGTTTAATTAAATCAGTCAAAATTGCCTTGTATGCTGTTAGCGATGTCACCACTTACAAACCTAACGATGAGCTGTTTCGAAGCTACTTATTGGAAGTCGAGGATATGATTAACCCGAGACCCTTTTAACCTACTTACCGTTGGACAGTGAAGAATCCGAATCTCTGACTCCTAACCATTTTCTGCGGCAATTAACTGAAGACTCGTCACCAATTCCCTTTGAAGACCTAAATGAAAATTTGAAGCTGTATAAAACAAAAATGCACTAATGTCTCAACTGTACGCGAAGCACTATTGGAAAAGATGGATATTGGAATATTTGCCAACATTGGCCAGAAGAGAAAAGTGGACTAAGCGTGCTGAACCTCTTCAAGTAGGAGATATAGTTTTGGTTATCGATGAGAGAAATTCCCGCAAATCATGGCCCAAGGGTAGAGTACTCAAAGTTCATATGTCTAAAGATGATCAAGTTAGAAGCGCTACAGTCAAAACTGCAGATGTGATTTACAATCGACCAGCTGTTAAACTAGCCAAGTTGGACACAGGTGAAGATGTACATTTAAGCGCAGCACTGGATCAATGTACCGAGGGGGAGAATGTCAAAAAACCAACTTAGCAACGTACACCCTATAAAATCAAACACATCTATTCAACTCATCGGTCTGGCTACTGCCTAACCGAACAAACCATTTTTCTAATTGAACGAACTTAGTTAAATAAAGATAGATAGATATATCTTTGGGTTTTTTTTTATATACATCTATCTTTCATTTTTTGACGCCGAGACATAACAAGATATAACAAGAAAAAGATAGAACGGCATTTGATTGAATAAAATTGGAAATAAAAAGTATAAAAAAAAAGACTGTAAATTTAAACCATCCTTTATTGTAAAAACGCTGTTTGTATAAAATAAGAAAGTTATTTACTTAAATAAAAGCGAAGTTTGTTAAAGATCGGTTTTTTATCTTTTTATCTTAAGAAAGAAACTAAGGGTCACAGAAAGTAGTGACAAGGGGAGTTTTTTCTAGCCCTGTAGTTATCATAAGTTTTTATTGTATTTTATTTCAAGCAAACCATCTGTTAGGAACAGTGAATTAAATTAAAAGTTTTCGATTGGAACTGTGTCAAAAAGGTATGGTTAAGCTAAAATAAGAGTAATTACTGTAGCGAAGTTAAAAAGTATACACAACATTTAAACCTACTCGCTACATCCCTGCTTCGCCCCAGCGCCCCAAGTGGCCAGAATAATGAATAATAAATAATGAACCGATTCGAATACACGAATCGGCAAGGACCGGTTATAAGAAATGAATTGTCATTACTTGGTCGCAGATGAAAGAGTCAACTTAATTTCTCTAACGTAGCTTCACAATTCCATTGTATTATTTTGCGTGGAATAGTTTAAATAAAAGTATTTTATAAAGTATAAAGTAAAACGTCTTTTACTATTCACTGATACAACCAAATACCACAATTACTATTATGATTATTATTATTATTCTTATCATCATTGCTAGTGAACAGTTACAAAACACGAAAAGTAGCATTAATCAGAAATCAAAGTAGTATTAGCAAATTTGTGAATGAAAAAAATTTATACTATGTGCTGACTGCTAGTATTCACATTCATGCCTTTCCAAAACTAAACAAACATTCCAAAATTAGTTTAAATCGTGCGTTTACATACGACATTTAAATCATAGTTTTGGAATGAGCTTGAAAAGAAAAAGTATGAATAAAAATCTTAATACAGGAATAATAATAAATTCATTACAAAAAATATCAAAAAATGTAACTACCAGTTTGGAAAATCTACGGGAGCAATTTTTTCAATTATTTACAGAATCTAACTAATGTCTAGCCTTACCCTTAACTTTTGCTTTTGCGGCCATTTATTTTGTGGTGAAAGTAAAAAAAACCTGACCATTTTTCAACATAGAGCAGTTCACACTGGATGCATAGTTGGAAAGACTTTGATCTGATCGAACGCTTTTCCAACTTGTGTGATTTTGAATTGACAATTCTGATAAAGTAAATTAGAAACTATTCAAATCGTGAAAAATTTCATATAAACCATGAAAATAAGGTATTTGATAACGGAAAAGTATGAAATAAAATATAATTTAAGTAAAATAAATAGTTTTGTTAGCCAGAAAGGACTTGAAGCGCATTTGGCTGTAAGGTAAATCATATTTTGTGTTACGATTACATAAATTATTTGTAAAAATTTATTGAAAAGTAAAGTTGGACGACTAATTTGACAATCTGAAAGCTAGTAACAAAAGACCATCCAACTAACGATTTAATATGTACCCTATGTATGTATGTTCGTATGTGTAGGTATACATATATCTTTATACCATACGCTGTCAAAAAGTAATAGTTCAGTTGCGCCATTGTTTCTGAAGAAGACGGTCGTGGTCCCTTTTCTATTCGCAATTTAAATAAAAGACAATCATTTTAACTGAAAGAGATCGAACTTTTTATTCTTTTCCTTTCAAGCTTGCCCGGTTTTTTAACATTTGGTGCCGAAACCCGGGAACTAAAAGTCCGAATTGAGGTAGTAACGAAAAGAAAAAAAAATTCGATATCGGGAAACGCGAGTTACATATGAAATTGCACAGTCAACAGTAGCAGGTCAATCAACGGCTGACAAGTATGAAAGTGCAACATCATCAATAGAGGGTCAATCAACGGCGGACACCAAATCGATAATCGCAGTGTCAGCAATAACGGATTATAAAAGCCAACTAACGAAGCAAGCAAAACGCCCAGTAATACTCCTATAACTGATACAATCGCAGCGACGCTTTGGACGGTGGATTGTAAAGGTTCTCATTTGTGAAAGTAACATTATTGTTTATTAAGAAATAAAGTATAATTGGCCGGTGGCCCATTGTTTAAAAAGAAAAGTTTTTTTTTTATCTCTAGTGGACACCTAAAACATAATTGGCGCAGTCGCAGTCGGTCGTCCTCTTATTTTAACGTTAGAGGATAGTGATACGAACAAAAAAACCCAAGATTATATTAAAGTGTTTTTGTTTTAGAAAGAAGCTTATAATCGAGATAATTAAATCGGGATTATAATAAAGTGACTTTTCAAGAAAAAACAAAAAACTACTAATAATCGAAGTACGAATCGATATACATAATTGTGATTATAATAAAGTGACTTTTGCTAAAGGATCTAGTAATCCAAGTGAAAATCGATATACACAAACCAATCAAAGTGTGACTAAAATAAAGTGACTTTTTTGAAGGACCTAACAATCCAAATAAAAAAGAAACGATCCGCATTCAAAAGTGAAATTGTGACTGTGAAGAAAAAAAAAATGGCTCAAATCATGGAGCAGTGTCTTTTAACCTTAACGGAAATTTTAAACCGACAAAACACGGTACAAAACACAAGGATAACAATTGAGAAGAGACTGAAATTTGTGGAAAACTTCACTGGAAAACAGGGCACATTACCCTCGTTCATCACCAGCACGGAACGTATAATTGAGGAATTCGGAGAGGATAACCGAAATCTTGTCTTCGCCATTATTTACAATGAGAAGATACAAGGAGCAGCGAAAAACTACCTATCAGTCGACACACCAACAACGTGGGAAGAATGCAAACAAAAATTGAAAATTCACTTTAGACCATCGAGGGACCAGGGAACAATTTTAAAGCAGATCTACAGTTTAAAGATACATAGTATTAGTCAAATAACAGAAAAATATAATTAATTACATAACAGAATGTGCAACTTTTAATGAACAAGGTTTAGAGATAGCAAACAGTTAATACAGTGCTTTAGTTTCAAAAATCAAAGAAGTTACGGCAGGAGCATTAGCTAGAGAAATTTGTAATGAATATAACCTAGCAGAAATAAGAACCATCTTATATAAATACATAGGTCAGGATGAATTCAATTTACGTTTAGAAAATACATATAACACTCAATATAAAACCAGTACCAAAATACAACTTCTCAAAACTTTCAAAATAACGGACACAATTACACTAATCAAAATAATTTTAACAGAAACAATGATTACACTAATCAAAATAATTTTAACAGAAACAATGATTACACTAATCAAAACCCTTTTTATAGCAACAATAACTATCCGAATCAAAATCAAGCTAATAGAAATATTAACAATTATCAAAACCAACCTAATGGGAGAACCCCAACAAGACAAATGAGAAATAATAATTTTTCAGGACAAATAAGACAAAATCCCTTTAACAGACCTTACAATAACAATTTTATCCATCTTATAATCCAGGACAATCAGGACAACAAATATTAGGACATAGGTCAGGGCAACAGAGAATTGAACCAATGGAAGTAGATAATAATTTAAGCCTAACTAATGAGACTAACCAAATAGAAAACCACGAGTTTTTTACCAACTAGCCTCGGATGAAAGAAAAATTTGTATTCAAGTAACTTTCGAAAACATAGACTACATTGCATTAATTGATACAGGATCAACTATAAGTCTTTTGAACTCATCTAGAGTTCCTGCAAAACTTTACGAACAAATCAACGACACACCTATTCAAATAAATACCATTAAGGGGACGGTTAACGGTACAATGCAAGTTAACATACGCGAATCACATGTACTTCTAATTAGCTAAAAATACCATTGATACCTAATTAATGCAACGCGATGTTCATTAAAATCATAAGAAGATTATATTGCATTTCTTGGAATAATGATTCATCTTGTAAAACAATATGTTCTTTGTTCTTTGTAATCCATATTCCCTTTGTTCATTGTTATAAGAAGTTTCTTTTATGCAAAAGCAATGTTTCACAGTTAGTTCTTAAGAGAGATCCGAAGTGATCAGTTTAAATAAAGTTTTTTAAAACTTCGAAAAGTACGCCAAGTATTTAATTGGCGACCGTGACAGGACGACAAACATTTTTTATAACACCCGAAAAAAACAAGTACGGTAAATGTTTGATCGTCTCGCAAATGCTACGCGAAATATAAAAATAAGTATCCTTCAAAGAAAGGAGAATAAAAATGAAAAAGTATCCTATCGAAAATAGGAGAAAGTAAAAAATAAAAAGTATCCTATAAAAAAGGAGAAAACATTTTCTATCGGTTTGAGTAAAAAAGAAAAACCAAAAGTGAGAATGAATGTGACAACAGACAAAAAATAAATAGTGAAACTCATCACTATTTATTTTTTGTCTGTTTGTTGTAAAAAAAGGGAAATAATATAAATGCTATGAGCCAAACTCGCCAAACATTAAGAATCCTTTATCCAGAGCAATACCCAAGACTAGTACCCCCCGTACAAGACTCCACAGTCAAAGCTTTGAAAGACCGAATAAATATAAAAATAACTAGAAACGAGTTACACGATAATAACTCAAAACACTATCAAGTGTCATCTAAAAACTCTAAGAACTTTAGTAATACGGGTATTAAAAATAACTCAGTTTAACAAAAGTGAAGTGAATAGTTCAACCTAACAAAGGATCATCATTCAGAGCGACAACCCGACAAAGGATCATCATTAGAAGCGACAACCCAACAAAGGATCATCATTCAGAGCGACAAACTAACGAAGGCTCATCACCTTATAGTAAGAAGTTTTTATGTCACTAAAACTATAAATACATATTTATATATATTATAACATATCAACATATATTCACTGACAGAATAAGATTCTATTAAAATTTTCCGTTAGTTAAAATTTTTTTTTGACATACTGGACGACTTATTAAAAAAATTCAATAAACTACAAGTAACAATGTCACGTGAGGAAGAGATGGAAAATTTGGTTGCAAGATTAATAGCTGCTAGTACAGCTTCACTACAATTGGAAATAATCTCTTTAAAAAATGCTTTACAAGCAGTTACAAATAGTAAGTTAGTAACTGATTACCAACCACAGGAAATATTAGAAATTATAACGTGTAATGAAACTTTAGATGTCATCAAATCTTTACCAGAATTTAAAGGCAACAGTGCAGGTTCCTATGTTAGTTGAAGTGAGGCTGCTAACAATTCTATCTCACTTTATGTAAGAGGCAGTAGGAAATATTTCGCGGCTCTTACAATTGTTAGGAACAAAATAACTCAAAGCGCAAATGATATACTTACAAATCATGGCACCGTATTAAATTTTGATGCCATAATTTCTCGACTAGATTTTGCTTACGCAGACAAGAGACCTGCTCATATCATAGAACAGGAGTTGAGTGTGCTTCGTCAAGCAAACACTTCTCTTATTGACTATTACAATTTAGTCAATCAGAAACAGTTAACACCATCCGCTACCTACCTGGGAAACATGCGCAAACCTGTTCTCACTGACTCGGCACTTATTAGCTCAGTCAATAACTGGACATATCAAACCTTCCCATTGGCCAGTGCATGACCCGACAAACACCCTGCACGCGAGTTAACACATGAATGTTAACACATTTTAAGATAGTGAACACATGAATGTTAACCACTATGAAATTCCCAACAATTAAAGATAACTATACAATATGTAATAAAAGATAAATAAAACAAAGGAGATAACTGTACGTGACCTTCTGCACACAGTCATCTCCTGAAATAGAATTTAAGATAAATAAATATGGACACAACATGTTGTAGCACACGAATTGTATAAATAGGATTGACTCAGTACTGAGGTCGCCTTTAAATATACGACCGTTGTGCGTTAGACATCGTAAAATAAATACTTTGTACCTACTAGAACTTTGTATCTCTTATTACTTTGAAGATTCAACAGGACTAAGACATCAGACTCTGACCGGTCTGATATGGTTGTATTTTTTTGGGTCAATGAAATAGTAAGTTCATTAACTGGGGGCTCAACCGGGATCCTTTTCAAAAAATAAGGATCTAGCCAAAACAAGACTTGAAGTTCAAGCATCGTTACACTAATCTGCGAAAGTGATAGACAACTGTAACTAATAAATAAAAAGTATAGTTATAAAGTCCTTTAAAAGTAAAAAGGCAGTGCAAGTAAAAAGTATATTTATAAAGTCCTTTAAAAGCAAAAAGGCAGTGAAATTAATTAATGTTTAAGAAAATTCGAACTCAAGAAAGTATCAAGCTACAAACAACCAATAAAATGGCAACTATGGACGAAATTATAGACATTAAAACTACAATGGCACAACTATATGAAGAAATTAAAAGACAAGGAATAGCGAACACTTCTTTACAAGTAGAAGTTGATTTACTAAGAGCTGGACAAGGTGCATTCCAAGCAATTACAACTACACCAGTTTTAAATCCAGAAGTGCCTAGTTATCAAAAACCAGAAGATATAAATCTCACAGTATTTTCAGCGATACCTACATTTAATGGTAATTCCCAAGAATACAGACCTTGGAGATCTATGGTATGTAACCTTATGAATGAAATTCAAATATTCTCTGGTACACCACAATACTATCACGCATTAACGATAGTCAGAACAAAAATTCAAGGAGAAGCTGCACACATACTAACGAATCAAAATACGACAATGAATTTTAAAGCCATAATAAATAGACTAGATTATACATACGCAGACAGTAGATTTCTTTATGTTCTACAAGAAGAATTAAGACGTATTCATCAAGGAAAGAATACATTGTCAGAGTATTACGATTTAATTAATAACGCATTAAATCTCATACTTTCAAAAATAACGATGACATCATCACAAGAAGGAAGGAAAATTCAAGAAACCTTAGCTATGGAAGAAGCAGTACGAATATTCACCGCAAATTTAAATTCAAGTTTCACAAAAGCAACATTGTACTCAAATCAACCCGGTACACTGGAAAAAGCATATGCTATAGCATTAACGATACAACACGATAATATGTCTCATGCTGCAGATACACATATAAAACGTGACAATCTGGTAAATCACAATCCTAGACGAGATACAATGCAAAAACAAGTCCATACCGATCAAAGACGATTCAGACCAAATAACGAAGCCCAGCCGCAGAAGTATGTTACTCCAAATCACCCAAGAGCAATGGAAACGGACAATTCAGCTTTCAATCATCGGAATCCATTTAGACACCAACAACAACGAGGCTTCCAACCGCAGTTCCAACAACAGAACAACTATCAACGTCAACATGTACAACAAGCACCGGATCCAACATTTCCAGCGACTAAACGAGAACACGAAGATTCTGGACGAAATCATAAGTTTCAAAGAGTCAACCAGATTGACACCAGTAAATTAGGAGAGGATGTTGTAAGCAGGGACGGCAGATGATATGGGGTGGGTGGGGTTTGGACCCCACCTAACTTTTCTGAGCATGGGGTGCACCCCACCTTCTGGCCTGGAATATACGAATTTTTTTTAGTTGAATGAAAAAAAAAAATGTTATGAAATTCCGAGTATGAATGTTGTTATACTAATTTTTGCTTGATTGACTGAGACTGACCAAGTGATTTGAATCATTTATTTATCGGTTACAGACTCAACGTTATGAATTATTTCTTATCCTTTTGTTCTCCTTATATTATTATTATTTCTGTTGGAGGTTTTTAAAATACCAGCTGGAGCATTCAGACCTAAATACCGGTGCATTGTACTACCAGTTAGCAACCTTCTATTTGTTATAGCTTTCCAGATGTTCGAAGAAAAGTCAAAAGACGCTGCCATGATAAGGAGCCTAAGTTACCAGCTCTCACCATGTCTGTGCCGAGTATCTGTAACCTCATGAGGGCGGCCGTGGTGCAGTGGTAGAGTGTTTAGTAGATAGGCCGGAAGCGTGGGTTCGAATCCCGCTCTGGGCATCTACTTTTCTTTCAGCCTCCCATTTTCATATGGATGCCGCCTTGAGGTTATATGTGTGAAATTACTAACAACTTATTTTCCAACTACTGCAACACAAAAAAAAGGGAAAGGCTGCTACTCTGGTAGAACAATGGACTGGATATTAGGTCTGAGTTCTCCAGATTAGCATATAAACCTCCTCTTTTTTTTTATAAAGAAAAAAAAAGAAATCTGTAACCTCATGACAGAAAAAGCAGGACATTCACAGAGGAAGTGCTCTGCGGTGTCCTCATCTTCCCCACAAGATTCACAGAGTGTGGTATCACTTAAGCCTAACACGTTTAAATGCTTGGCAAAAGAGAAGTGCCCGCTGGCAACGCCAATAAGCTTTCTACAGTCTTTTCTGCTACGAGCTAGCAAAAATGTTGCAGTCTTCTTACTAACGTTGAGGAGCATACGCTTGGTTTGTCTGTATCCAATGGAGGCATGCCATCTACGGTTGTGCTCTTCACAGATCCAATCGTTGATTGAAGCCCTCACTGAGGACGCTGGCAGACCTAGCGACGGTTCAGGTCCTGAGAAAGCTGTCTGAGATTCTTGCCTAGCAAGTTCATCAGCGATCTCATTTCCAGTTATGCCGTGATGGCCCGGAACCCAAATGAGACTCAAGGAATTCAATCTTCCGATCGCATGCAGAGAGCTTTTGCATTCTTGGATCACTTCCGAAGTGGTTAGAGGGTTGAGAAGAGCCTTACGCCCAGCTTGGCTGTCGCTGCAAACACAGACACTTCTCCCCGTCCAGCCATTGTTCGTAACTTGGCTTAAAGCTATTAGAATAGCATACGCCTCCGCTAGGAAAACGGATGCGTATGATCCTAAAGAGGTGTGCAGTCGTATTTCGTTGTTCTCAACAAAGACACCAGAACCCTCGTCGGTTTTGGAGCCACCTATGGAGATAAAAGTTCTTTCCAGGCTCAGATTCTGGAGTATTTTTGACGCAGTTTGAGCCTTGGGATCATCGTGTCAGACAGGATATCTATTAGACGTGAATCAAAAGATATGCTACTTGCGAGTTGCGAGTTCCTCAAAGCTTCAGTGCGAATTGTGCCAGAGACCACATCTCCTTAAACGGGAAATGGTCTTGAGAATACACCCCATGATGTAGGTATCAAGGGGAGGAAGATTCAGCAGTGCGTCGAGAGCAGCTCCCCGTTTTTCCTCCTTGAATTATTCTTTTTTAAAAATATAAAATATAATAAAACGTACGTTTCACGGAATATTCTTATGTACACATACGCGTGAGTTAAGCAGAATTATTGTCGATCCGCTGACGTTCCAGGAAAAACAAAACACCAAAAAACGAAATAACTCAGCGGCAGTAAGTAAGTTGACTGATACACAACAGTTTTAACTGCCATGCATACAACACAGTGCTATAGATTTTCTCAACGCATTTTTTTTAATATACGCGAGTTAATAGTTGGAGAGTAAAAATTTTATTTGTGAGATAAAATACTCGGTTCAAATATGGATAAATATTTGTTAAAAGGAGTCAAACGTCCGTTGTTGTCTGACAAACAGGATGAAAGTGAAAATCGTGCCAAAGCAAATCCAATTTCCAGTGCTACACTTGAAACAAATTTAGATTGTCACCAAGATTTGGATAACGGAAAGGAGAAAGGTACGCTTATTAATTTTTTTCTGAATAAAATTAATTTACTGAGTGTGGGAAATTTGATTTTTAGGCATTCCGTCTGAGGCTTGCCTCAAACGCTGGCAAGAAAGTTTTCCCTGGTTATTCTTGAGGAATAAGCAAGAAGGTTTGTGTTCCATTTGTACTGAGGCTGTAAACAAAAAACTATAGCATTACCAACGGATCATACCAGTTCAAGTTCTAAAAAATCATTCGTAATAGATGGCTTTAAACGTTGGAAAAATGCGTACCAATCACTTCCCAATCATGAAAAAAGTAATTTACATCGCACAGCACACGAATTAATCAGCTCAAGTGTAAATATTATTCAAAACCTCTCGTCCGCAAATAAAAAAGCTATGTCTGATAATCGAGTAGCATTACAAAAGATTTTCTCCACGATCAAACTCTTCGGTCAGCAGGGTCTGCCTTTGCGAGGCAGAGCGAATGATGAAAGATCAATTTTTTTACAATTTCTTCAAGCTCGAACTGAAGACGTTCCTGAGCTCAAATCATGGATCGAACGGAAGGGACACAAATGGCTTTCACATGAAATTCAAAATGAAATTCTTGATTTAATGGCATCGACGATACGCAGTGAAAACGTGGAAGAAATTAAAGCAGCACCTTTCTTTGCGCTCATGCTTGATGAAACATCTGACATCACGCGGCTGGAGCAAATTTCTATCTCCATGCGAGTTGTTTCCAGTGATTTATCTATTAAGGAAATCTTCTTGGGTTTCTATGATACAAGTAATACTAAGTCGGAAACACTATTTACAGTAGTTGAAACTGTCTTCAATGAATTTGGACTGGATATGAAAAAATTACGTGGTCAGTGTTACGATGGTGCCTCAAATGTATCGGGAATAATTTCAGGCTTACAAACTCGAATAAAAGAAATTGAGCCACGTGCTATATTTGTGCATTGTAATTTGTAACGCACACAGACTCAGTTTAGCGGTACAAGATGGGATGTGTGACGTTACTGCTGCCAGGAACTTTATTGGAATCATTAAAGACCTGATAAATTTTATCAGAGACTCACCGAAACGTTTGGCCACATTCAAGGGATTTCAGAAGGAAATATTAAAAGAAAATGAGGACGAGGAAAACAAAGAAAAAGTTTTAAACATTGCTCAATTTTGCCCGACAAGGTAAAGTTATTAATTTTTCATTCAAAAATGATAAATAATAAATTAATTAATGACTCATTTTTGTGTTTGTATAATTTCAGGTGGTGCATGCGAGTATTCTCGTTGAAAAGACTCCAACAAAAAAGAAATTACTCTGCGGCTTTGCAGTTCTTAGAAGTAACTTGCCAGGATCGTGAGATTGATAGTTCTGTGCCAGCGAAAGCCAACGGATTTTTGAAGCAATTAAAATCCTTTGAATTTTATTTTTTATTGATTATGTTCATTGAAGTTTTTGAAAAAATTGAACTTCTCAAAAAAGAGCTCCAACGGGTGAATCTTTGCGCTCTTGAATCACATCAAAAAGTAGATGGCGTAATAATTAGTTTGGAGGCAATGAGAGACTCAAAATTTGAAACGATATGGGAAAAAGCTGAAGCGGAATCTAACGCACTTGGATTGGGAAAACCAGCACTGCGGCGAATCCGGGCGGTTAGTAAACGTTTAGATTCTAATCCTGATTCAATGCACGTCTTTAAAACTCCCAAAGAATATTATAAAAAAATTTATTGTGAAGTCTATGATTGTGTGCTGGCGTCATTAAGAGAACGATTTGATTCAAGTACCCTCTGTCACCTCGATGAGCTTGAAAATTTTGTAACAGGAGAAGATATTGAAGTCGGTAAAATTATAGAATTTTATGGCAACGATTTCATAGAAGACCAGTTAATTCGCGATCGGGACACCTTCATCGACATTATAAGCCGGAAACAAATAAATTTAAAACATGTTAAAGATGTAGTAACGTTTATGGGAGAAAATAGTTGGGGTGTGCAGGTCTGATCCCAGAATTTTTCAAACTCGTTCAGCTCATTTTGACAGTACCTGGTTCCACGTGCACTAATGAAAGAAGTTTGTCGAGTCTCAGGCGGCTCAAAAATTATCTTCGTTCTACATTGTTGCAAGATCGACTCAATAACATTGCGACTTTACACATACACTATGACCAAACCAAAGCACTCCACTTGGAGCCATTGATTGATAAATTCATAAGAAATAATTCCAAACGCGGTGCAGTATTTGCACTGAGCCAGTGATAAAATAATTTAAAAAATTATTTTTATATGTTTGTTGAACATTAGATACATGTATGATATTTATCGCATTATTATACTGATAATATTATAAATAATAAAAATAATATTTTTCAAAAGTTACTCTTTTGTTGAAAAATAAAAATATCATATATTCTTTAATAAAACTTAAATAAAACTACCATACCTTATTTTATTCTACCATGCACCCCACCTAAAAAAATAGTGTTCTGCCGCCCCTGGTTGTAAGTAATAAACATTTAGAAATTAATTTTGAAACGGAGAGTACTTTTTTAGGCGAATAAACGGTTTACCATGTCTAACAAGAAAATGTATGTTAACGGGTAAATCTGTAAACATTTTAGTAGATTCGGGTGCAACTAATAATTATATAAGTAATAAATGTGATATAGGAGAAAGAGTCCCAATAGAACCTTTAAAAACAAAAACATTACATGGTGTATCAATAATTAGATATAAAAAGATAATAAATCTTTTTGGGTATAAAATATGTTTTTTTGAAATTTCAGAATTAGAAGATTTTGATCTTATTTTAGGTGAACAAGGACTTAGATTAATAAAAGCAAAAATTAATTTGTTTGAGTACAAACTAGAATATGAAAAAAATTTAGAACAAACTATACATTATACGAATGACTCAGAAACATATAAAGAAAAAATAGATAACCTAATGAAGATAAATAATGAATTGAATGAGAAACTTCCATTCATTACAACTATAGAAGCGACTATACGAACTAACGATAACGAACCCATATGGACAAAACAGTATCCATATCCATACGCAGACAACGGGTTTGTCAACAAAGAAATTGAAAAATTATTAGAAGAAGGGATTATACAAAAAAGTAGATCACCTTATAATTCTCCAATATGGACAGTTCCCAAGAAAGGTGTCGATGAGAACGGAAGGCCTAAACGGCGCATGGTAATTGATTTCCAGAAAATAAATTCACAAACAATTACGGATAGATACCCAATTCCTGACGTGAACATGACCATAAAAAATTTAGGAAAAGCTAAGATTTTCTCGACTATTGATTTAGAATCAGGCTTCCACCAGATTAGGATAAAAGAGTCTGACAGAGAAAAAACAGCATTTTCAGTGAATGGGTCAAATACGAATTTATACGTATGCCCTTTGGTTTAAAAAATGCACCGTCGATATTTCAGCGATGTGTGGATGATATACTCAGAGAGTATATAGGCAAGTTTGCATATATCTATATAGATGATGTGTTGATTTATTCATCCACGCCCGAAAAACATATGAAACATATACAAATAATAGTGAATGCATTACACAAAGCAAATATGAAAATATCGCATGAGAAATCACACTTTTTTAAAGATTCAGTAGAATACCTGGGTCATGTGATTAAAAGTAATAGAGTAGTAGTGGATCCCACTAAAGTAAAAACAATACAAGAGTATCCAGTACCAACTACACTCAAAGAGTTACGATCTTTTCTCGGCCTTGCCAGTTATTATAGGAAATTTGTAGAAAATTTCGCCCAAATAGTTAAACCACTAACAGTTCACTTAAAAGGAGAAAATGGAATGGTTAAAAAGAACCAAAGTCAAAAAATAAAATTAAATTTACAGAATGATGAATTAGCTTTAGAAGCAATTAAAAAAGTGAAAAATAAATTAATAGAACAAATCGAATTGTTTCAACCTGATTTCAGTAAGCCATTTGATTTGACTACTGATGCGAGCAATTTCGCAATTGGTGCTGTATTATCACAAAACAGACACCCTATAACTTTTATATCTAGAACTTTAAATGAGACCGAACAAAATTATTCAACTAACGAAAAAGAGTTATTGGCAATTATATGGTCATTACAGAAATTAAGGAATTTCCTATACGGAATAGCAGATCTGACAATTTATACAGATCATCAATCATTAATATTCGCTATATCAGAAAAAAACCCAAATACTAAACTTAAGAGATGGAAAAATCTCATTGAAGAATATGGAGCTAAATTAGTATACAAGCCAGGACACCAAAACGTAGTAGCCGATGCCTTGCCTAGACAGCAAATAAATACGAATTCGATTGAACAAAATGATTCAATTCACTCTTTTGATAGCTCACCCTCCAAATCATTAAAAGTGGTTTTACAACCAATAAACACATTCCATAATCAAATAATTTTGTTTAACGATAACGTCGACTTAACAACAACAAAAAATATTTTTAAAGATCACGTAAGACACGAAATAAAATATTCAGACACCAATAAAGTAATAATTGAGTTAACCTTTCGATGACAACAGGGGTGCTATAGTACCCCAGGCCTTCTTATTTTAACTGTAATTTTGTTTTCGCTTCACTTCTCTTTCTATCATTCTATGTATTTGTCATTTAATACCTCAGGTCTTAGTTACTGATGAGCAGTCCCCGCGATAGGCTGTAGTTTTTGATACAGAGCCGTTTCCGTATCAACTGGGGTTGTATAGAACCCCATGTTGTTATTCGCGTATGCGAAAATTTGTAGGACATTTTTTTTACTTCATTGAGTAGGTTAATAAAATGGCATCCACTGGTCGGGAAACTATTGAAAGTTATATAAAAAATGTTTCGGAATGAGAGGATGGTGGAATGTAGTCAGGTTCAGACAATGATTGCCCAGATATAACAAATCATCATTCAATACAATCTGAAATGGATGATGACCACTTATAGGTCAATCATCGGATGATAAAGAGCCGCTTGCAGAAGCATCGAAAAAGATTTTGAATGGCAAAAATGTTCATTTGTAGAGTAAACTAAAGGAATTAGGTTTACAACTGACCAAATCTCATATGGAGCGACGTTTAGATCAACATTTGCTAAAAAAATTTCCTGAAGGAATAAAAGGGGTTCTAGGCCCCCCATGAAGTCCAATGAAGGTGAGCCCCCTCTTAAACTTCAGAGGCAATCACGCTGTGCATTTTGCCTACGAAAACAAGACCGCAAGAGCAAGCTTTCGTGTTATGAATATCACTGTTCTGTATGGCCTGAGCACAGCAAAGAAATTTGCAATAATTGCATTTGACTTATTTTTTTTATGTGAATATATATATATATTTTTTATGAATCTCTTTTTTCTGTTTTTGGTAAGGCTTCTGAGTTGTTTTGTTTCAATAAAAATTTTAAGTTATCTGTAAAAGTATTATTTTTTTAATTTAATCCTGGCTGGGGTGTTATACCACCCCTGTTGTTATTTACGTATATTTTAAATGTGTTGTTATCGGAATGTTAAGAAAGGTATTAAATCCAAAAGGAGTAAACGCAATAAAAATAGACGAACAAGTTTATTTTATATAGAAGCACAAATATTTAAACATTTCGAAATTTATAAAATTTTGATAGCAAGAAAATTATTAGAGGACATAACAGATGTCGACAAAAAAAAAAAAATATCAGAACAAATACATAAACGTGCACATAGAAATCATTTAAATAATGTTCAAGAAATCATGACAAAATATTTCTGGCCTAACATGAAGATAACGTGTAAAGAAACTACAAACACATGTGAAATATGTCATACAAGTAAATACGAACGCCATCCAACGAAACAAATTATGAAAAATACACCTATCCCTAACTTTCCCGGCGAAACTGTACATTTTGATATCTTTTATATGAGCAAAGAGCTATTTATAACTTCTGTTGATAAGTATTCAAAATACTGCTACATAAGTAAAATTGAAGATAGGAAACTTCTATATAAAAAAATCGAAGAAATCCTTAGCACAGTATATCCTTTTTTTCAGAATGTAGTTACAGACAATGAAAACGTATTCATTTCCCCTTCTGTACAAAGTATTCTGAATAAATTAGGAATCCAACACTTTAAGACGCCAGTCAGTCATTCAACGACGAACGGACAAGTCGAAAGAATTCACAATACACTTATTGAACTTACAAACGCTCTTGCATTGGAAAATAAAACAAAACCAATAATTGAAATTTATAACGCGGTTAAACAATATAACTTAACTATACATTCAGTTACTAAAAACCAACCGGTAGAATTGTTTTTTAATAAAAATTTGTATACTGAAGTTCACGAGTTAATAAGTAAAGCGCAACAAAGAACTGTTGAATACCAAAATAAAAATAGAATCAATAAAGAATTTAATCAAAACGATATTGTGTATCTTAAATCAGATAGGAGACCTAAGGATCTACCTAAGTATAAAAAACATATAGTGAAAGAAAATAAAGGAAATATTATTTTAACAAACAAAGGAAAAATAATACATAAAGACAATGTTAAGAAAAAGTGTATACCTTGCAATCGTAATACTTAAATTATTAGGTATAAGCAATTGCTACGATATGATAAATCTAGAAGATAAAAAGTTTATAGCAACTCAAACGGAAGATGCATTTCTATTTAGGAATAAAGAATTTTTATATCACATAACAGATTTAGATAAAATACTTAAACCATTTTATAAAGTAAGGAATTCAATTGATAAGCCTTCAGATGAAGAGAAAATTTTAATCAATGAAATTGAAGCCTTAGAAGAACAAGTTTTAACACACTCAAGATTTAAAAGAGCAATAAACTTCTTAGGAAAGATAATAAAATTTATATCCGGAAACCCAGATCATGATGACTTAATTGAAATACATCGGTGAATAAATGATTTAATGGAAAACAATAATAAGCAATCGAAAATAAATTCACACTTTGAAAAAATGTTTAATGAAATGGATTCTGCAAGCATTCAAAAAACACATTTATTAAAAGCAATTTATAAAGAACTAGAATCAGTAATGCTAACAATTAATCTAGCTAAACATAATACTTTTAATTCCAAAAGTATCAACTTAGATGAAATAAAAGATATAATATTAAAAGAGAAACTAAATATACCAATAATAGACGTTCTAGAATATGCTGATATATATTTATTTAAAGTTAAAAACAACTTAATAACAATTTATAAATATCCAATAATTGAAAAACAATGTAAACATTTCATTTTAACCTCATTAGAATTTAGACATGGAAAATTGATAATGGATAAAACAATTTCAAGTTGTAATAATGAATATGTAAGAAATGAAAATTGTCAAAAATATGTAGATTCTATAATATGTAAGGAACTACCAAATGATAATTGTACTATTCCATTAATCGAAGGAAAATCAGCACATTGTAATATTGTTCAAGAACAAAGTAATCCAATTTTTAGAATTGACGAAAGTAACATCTTATTATCAGGAAATCATATTATAGATAACAAAGATATAAGTGGAACAAATTTAGTAGAATTTGACGAACAAATAATTATTGATAACGAAACATTTGTGAATTATAAGAACGAAATGAGAAAATTAATCTCCGGGAAAACTGAAGAATATGAAATATTAAAGATATTAGAGTCTAATTCGGATTACAAATTTGATAATATTAAAACATTAAGAAAATTTACTATTCCAATTGAAGAACATCCATTTGCAACAATATTTTATTCAATAATAACTATATCAATAATAATTTTTATATGTTACATTTTAAACAAATTTTGTAAAATCTATACGAATTATAAGAAACTACAAGCAAAAAAAAGAATATAATAGACTCTATAAAGAAGCTCTTAAAGCTAGAGGAATTTTAAACGAGGACGTTTAATTTTAAGAGGGGGGAGAGTTAACACATGAATGTTCTACACATTTTAAGATAGTGAACACATGAATGTTAACCATGTGCTGACTATGAAATTCCCAACAATTATAGATAACTATACAATATTATGTAATAAAAGATAAATAAAACAAAGGAGATAACTGTACGTGACCTTCTGCACACAGTCATCTCCTGAAATAGAATTTAAGATAAATAAATATGGACACAATATGTTGTAGCACACGAATTGTATAAATAGGATTGACTCAGTACTGAGGTCGCCTTTAAATATACGACCGTTGTGCGTTAGACATCGTAAAATAAATACTTTGTACCTACTAGAACTTTGTATCTCTTATTACTTTGAAGATTCAACAGGACTAAGACATCAGACTCTGACCGGTCTGATATGGTTGTATTTTTTTGGGTCAATGAAATAGTAAGTTCATTAACTCGCGCAAACATGATTAATGCAAGGTCATCGATACCTGATGGGAACCAATGAGTGCTTGGAATCGATTCGCACTTGTCGTGTTTTGCTGTTTGTTCATAATAAAAAGTTTATAACGTTCTAACTGGTTTTTCAATTGTAAGTCGAACGGTTGGGTTTTTTTTATGTTGTTAGTTTGCGCTTGTACACAACGCAAGTCAAAGGAAAAACAAGTTAAAGAAAAACGCAAGTCACGTTTGATGTTTCGAATAAGAGTGCCTTCTTCATTCTTTCGCACTACGTACTTATAACCTATGATCGTCACTATCGGTTCCAGGTCAACCACGCAATCTGGGCCACACAGACTGCAACCACCATGTGCAAACCATATGTGTGTGCTATTTCTCACAATTGCTTGGTCTGCAATGTGACACTACACAGTATGTTCCTCGTCGCTTTCTTTGATAACGTATTTCGGTTCGCATGACATGCATTGTTATTGTTGTGACATAACCAATGCATGACACACTTATCGAAATCGAAACTATGTCTTACGTTAAAGAAGCGACCGACGGGGCAATTCCTAAGAATAGGGTTTTTGGTGTAAGTTGAGTAACTATGTGTGGGGCACAACAGTCCTCCCCCCTAAAATTACGAAAGGCGTACGAGGCAACGAGTGAGATCTTTCGGCATATAGGTACGGGTGTGCAGTATGAATTCAGACAATCTAAAAGTTTATTTGGTCAAAAGTAATTTTTTTTCGTTTTATGTGCTTAATGAGTAGGTATACAATGCTTATGTGTAAATTTTTTTTTTCTTTTTTTTTTTTTACATTTAGTTTTGTTTTCTTCGTTTATCATATATATAAAATTCTCGTGTCACGGTGTTCGAACTTGAACTCCTCCGAAACGGCTTGACCGATTTTTACCAAATTTTATACGCATATTCAGTAGGTCTGAGAATAGGCTACTATCTATTTTTCATACCCCTTAGTGATAAGGGCCATCTACCATTAACATTTATATATTATATAGAAACTTTCCGGCTATTTTCAGCTTAGTCCAGCGGGTGTTCCTGACAATTTTTTTAAATAACTTAGATCCGAGCAACGCCGGGCGGGTCAGCTAGTTGACAATGAAAAAATAAATATTGCTGTTGTTTACATTTATAAAAATTTTTTTTTATACATGGGTTGTTTCATCAACGCCAGGTGTTACATTTACTTCGAGGTCGTTTACATTTTCTGTTGGCTTATTATTTATTGTACATTTTATTTTGATACATTTTTTAAATATTACATAGAAAGCTAGATAACTATCTAAGTCCAGTTTTTCTATATGAGTGGAATGGGGGGACATTTGGGATAAATTGGTTGGGACTACGTGAAGTAAATGCTTGATTTTTACTCCTGGTGTTATTTCAATATTCATTTTAGAATTTGGCAACTCGACGTTTTTGTTTCTAAATGGATTTGAATTTGAATGTGATTTTGGAGTTGAGCTTTCCTTGGTTGTGTTTGTATGAGAATTATTTTTAATTTGACTCAGTGGATTCAGTGGCGTTCAAATTTTTTATTTGAACTAGTTACGATACAGTGGATTCAGTGGCGCTCAAATTTTTTATTTGAACTATTTACGATACAGTGGATTCAGTGGCGTTCAAATTTTTTATTTGAACTATTTACGATACAGTGGATTCAGTGGCGTTCAAATTTTTATTTGAACTAGTTACGATACAGTGGATTCAGTGGCAAAGTTTCTTTATTTCGAGACAGTGGATTCAGTGGAATAGTTTTTCTGTTTTGAGACAGCGGATTCAGTGAAATAGTTTCTTTGTTTCGAGACAGTGGATTCAGTGGAATAGTTTTCTTGTTTTGAGACAGTGGATTCAGTGGATGCAATGAGAATGAATCTTCATTTCGAGATTGTTCATGCAATGTGTTAAACGTTTTTTTTTTTTGATTTTGATGAGTCAGTGGATACAGTGGATCTAGTAATTTAATATCGTCTTCACACCTTAATGCATGTGCTTTACCTGACTCCGGGTGTTGGACGGGGTCTTTGGTCTTTGGTAGTTTCCCGAATTTTGTGTTGCCCCATTTTGTTGTGCATTGTCATGTCTGCTGTTATTATATTGTCTTTTCCTACACTGGTCTATCGTATGACCCAGGTTTTTACAATAACTACATGCGGTTGCATTTCGTACGTTATTGACCCATGGATTATTTGTGCTAGAATTTGTATTTTGTCTGTGACCCCTATTAAAGTTTGAAAGTCTGTTAGTGTTATTATCTCTTGGCTGAAGACGACACTCTGTTGTATTGTGTGTCTTCGTTCGGCAGTGATGACAGTATTTATTTTCAGCATTAGCAGTGGTAAGAAGTTTTTCTTCTTCCATTGCAATATCTAAAGCTTCGTCTAAATCACTACACCTGGCGCTTTTCACCAAAGTTTTTAACTGGGGTATGAGACCGTTGCAAAAACTATTTAGAATAGCTCTGCTATTTAAATTCCTAATAGCCAAGTTTGCCGCGTTGTCTTCGGTGCTGGCGTTCGCGTTATTTAGTTCATCGAAAAGGGCATTAGCCCTTTCCGCGTATGTACTAACAGATTCCTTAAAGCCTTGCCTAAATTGGAAAATTTCTGTCTGTATCACTTGCACAGACCTAGTTTTCCTAAAGTTTTTGATCAAAGCCTCTTTTAACTCTTTCCAGGCATCGTAATCGTTATACTTGAGTATAACGTTATATGCCCGGTTAGTTAATTTCGACTTAACAATGTCAACAAGGTCGGCTTTTTCGGGATCGGTAGATGTTTTTTTTGATTGAAGGTCTATTAATTGAATAAACCTGTCTAAATTTCTTGAACTTCCATCAAACTCAGGTATGAGTTTGATGGCTTGAGAAACATTGAATGTCGACATAGTGGGTTCTGGGAGAGAAAGAGCTGAAACTGTGTTGTTACACTTTTCACTTGAAACCGGTGATGCGAGCAGTTTATCCAATGAACGTTTGGATTCTGAAATTTCGCTATCTGAGGATCTGCGCGAGCGCGTGACTTTTCTACTTCTGAGTGAAATGTTCAGATTCAGAGCAGGGTCGGACATAAGTGTTTAAAATCTGGGATTAGAGATTAGGTATGTATAAAAAAAAAAAAAAAACTGGTTACACTTGCTTTAATCACTAACTAGAGAGGAATAACTTAGTGTGAAAAAATATAAATAATATACATATACATACACTACAATAGGAATACAGAAAAAAAATTGCTTACATAATCATCATTTTTCTTTGGTTGGTTTTCTTTTTTTTTCTTGGGTGTTGAATGTGTTGAATTGTTGTAGTAGTAGTTGTTGTTGTTTTTGTTGATTGCCTCGGCTTGGCAATTTCTTCCTTCCTTCCTTCTTTCTTCTCGACCACAGGAATTGGCTTACCTCTGTGGGATGTATTTAGTTGTTTGTGTTTTATTTTTTTTTCACTATCACTTAATTTATTGTTATTTTTTTCTTTCGCTATCACTTAAGTTATTGTCCGTTTGTATTTATGATTTTGTGACTCGCGCACCGATTAAAATTCGTTTTATTAGGAAAATTGACTTGGAACACGATTGGAATTTTTCGCTGATTAATTTTCTTTATTTGAATTGAACTTGAAATTTCGGAAATGAAGGCAGATGCTTATCCTTCAAATCCCACCGCTGCCACCAATGTTAGTTTTCGCTTGTACACAACGCAAGTCAAAGGAAAAACAATTTAAAGAAAAACGTAAGTCACGTTTGATGTTTCGAATAAGAGTGCCTTCTTCATTCTTTCGCACTACGTACTTATAACCTATGATCGTCACTATCGGTTCCAGGTCAACCACGCAATCTGGGCCACACAGACTGCAACCACCATGTGCAAACCATATGTGTGTGCTATTTCTCACAATTGCTTGGTCTGCAATGTGACACTACACAGTATGTTCCTCGTCGCTTTCTTTGATAACGTATTTCGGTTCGCATGACATGCATTGTTATTGTTGTGACAAAACCAATGCATGACACACTTATCGAAATCGAAACTATGTCTTACGTTAAAGAAGCGACGGGGCAATTCCTAAGAATTGGGTTTTTGGTGTAAGTTGAGTAACTATGTGTGGGGCACAACAATGTTATCCCGGCAAGGATAACTTAACTGACGCCCGAGCAGGGACAGGTCTAAAAGTCATATCCTCTGTAAGTGTGCGAATTGTTGTGTCCTTTAATACAGGACTGGAGGTCAGTACACTCTGTAGAGTGAGTATTGTGGTACCCATGGGAACACAGCAATCATATTGACCATCCAACGACAAATACTACATACCCATGGGAACATGTAGTCATCGCCGAATTGAGAGGAGTGGATGTGAAGATCAATTAGATCAATTATAACGCTTGCGACTAAACGGGACAAACACGACGACAACGAAAAAAAGAAGTCAGGCAAACGAAGTAAAGTGAAAAATATGAGAATCATTTCTGTGTGAGTGCTGGAAATATAATAATCCAAAGTAAAAGCGTGCGGTGCTGTGTAATAAAAGACAAGTGCAAAATAATCTGGTGAAGATAAAATTTGTCAAAAGTGCTTAGAAGAAATTTGAAAAATCTTGAAGAGCCCAAATATTGTAAAAAGCTCAAGTAGAAAAAAAAGATAAAATTGTAGTTATTAAGAAAAGAAAAAGTTTTGACCAAAATTATTGAAAGAATTAGCCTAACTGTGCTTAAAAAGGGGTAAGAAAATTTTATTTTTGCTTTTCATCCTATTTTTTTTCTTTTAACGAATTATTAATAATGGGAACAGTTAAAATCCTTCGAGACAAGAGTTAAGCTCTTGGAGAGTGTTCCTCTTCAAGACAGTCCCGCTGTAGCTAACGTTGCTAATCCTGTTGAGCTTCGGTCCCCGCAGAACGAGGCTGAGCTCAAAGAGATTAGCTGTCTGCCGGACTCCGTCAAGGAGCTCCAAGTCTTTGATGGTAACCCGACACAATATGTGTCTTGGGTCTACGCAGTGGAAAATATCCTCCGAGATTTTGACGTAGTCAAAAATAAACCGATATTCCGCGCAATCCTCCAACATATAAGGGGGAAGGTCAGGGGGCCAGCAGATGCCGCCCTAGTCTCTTACAACATTTTTGACTCGGACTGGTCCGAGATCAAAAAATGCCTGAGTCTGCATTACGCGGATAAGAGGGACATGAGGACGCTAGAACATCAACTAAGTCAACTATCCCAGAAGGGTAGCCAGCTTGACGAGTTCTATGCCTCCGTGAATCACCAACTGTCTCTGATGGTGAATAAAATAAAGACAGAGTCCTTCACGGAGGAAACTGTTCAGGCTTTGGTTGAAGCCTATAGGAACAGGGCATTGGATGTTTTTGTTCGCGGTCTCAATGGTGACATATCACGTATGCTCATCACACAAAGGCCAAAGACTTTGCCTGATGCATATTCGTCGTGCCTCGAAATGCAAAATCTCAACTACAGTAGCCAGAACATACATTCGTCAACTGGCTCAAACACGATCACCGCTCCTGTTAACCAAAGTTTCCGCCCTAATCTACCGATGAGGCGTTTTAATCCCAGCTTGAAGCCAAACCATTACCCTAACCGAAACTATCAGTCTCACTTCCAATCTCACTCTCAACCTCGTGACCAGACCGCTCCCCCTAAGCTAGGGCCAAAACCATTGGAAAAAATGGATGTTGACCGGTCAATCCAGACCCGTCAAGTTAATTACATGAATCGGCCCGCTAACAACCCCTTCAAGAGGAATGCTAAATCGGAAAACTTTCCGAGTAAGCATCAACGCCTCTTCCATCTTCAAGACGACGAAGCTACTAGACAAGAAGTGGAGACGTATTTAGAGACAGCGGAGGATGCCCTTGAAGATCAAGTAAATTTTATGAAGGACGCCCATCCAGCGTACCATATATAGAATACGTAACTAAAGACGGGGAAATTCTCGAATTTCTTGTTGACACCGGGGCAAACAAGAATTTCCTGAACCCAAAACTTAATCAGCCCACGGTCACCATCGAACAACCTTTCCATGTAAAATCTGCCGCTGGAAGGGTAGAAATCAGTGAATACGTATCTGGCAAATTCTTTGCGGATATGGGGGATGAGACAATTTTAAAATTTTATATATTACCCGGCCTCGAGTCCTTTGATGGTATCATAGGGGATGATACTTTGAAGGAAATGGAGGCCATTATCGACCGAAAAAATAATATCCTCGTTCTAAAACATGACATCAAAATCAAACTTAGGGAAAGGCTCTCCAAGGAAGCTTACGTGATCCTTGAGGACAGCCTTCCAGCCGAACTTATTCAAAAGGTTGAAACACTGGTACAAAGGTATCAAAATCTCTTCGGACCTATCGACATTAACGAGCTCATAGATACTTCTATTCAAGCCGATATTGAAACTAGTACGGATGAGCCAATTTATACGAAAAGTTACCCGTACCCGGCTTGTCTAAGAGGTGAGGTCGAAAATGAGATTGAGAAACTTTAGCAAGAAGGTATAATTAGACCTTCTAGGAGTCCATACAATTCTCCCATTTGGGTTGTTCCCAAAAAACCTAACCCAATGGCGAAAAACAGTACAGGATGGTAATCGATTACAAAAGACTAAACGCTGTCACCATTGCTGATGCCTACCCTATTCCAGATATTAGTTCAACTCTCGCCAGTCTTGGGGAGGCTTAATATTTTACGACACTTGACCTAACTTCTGGGTTTCATCAGATACCGATGAAACCTTCCGACATTCCCAAAACCGCATTCTCAACCATGAATGGGAAGTTTGAATTCTTAAGACTGCCTTTCGGGTTGAAGAACGCTCCGGCAATCTTCCAAAGGATGATTGACGATGTCCTCAAGCCTTACATAGGAAAAATATGCTATGTATATATTGACGACATCATAGTCTTTGGCGACAGCGCAGAAACACACCTGACTAATCTTGAAACTGTACTTAGGAAATTAAATCAAGCCAATTTAAAGGTCAACTTAGAGGAAACCCACTTCTTAAAAACGGAAGTGGAGTTTCAAGGCTATGTCATAACACCCGA
Source organism: Melanostoma scalare (assembly GCA_949752695.1). Lineage (NCBI taxonomy): Eukaryota > Metazoa > Arthropoda > Insecta > Diptera > Syrphidae > Melanostoma > Melanostoma scalare. The sequence goes on along the minus strand of OX456985.1, from coordinate 77,502,167 downwards.
AGGTATTCTTCCGGACAGGAAGAAGGTTGAAACGGTTTAAAATATCAAACCACCAGGAAACTTGAAGGAATTAAAATCATTCCTTGGGATGACTTCCTATTACAGGAAATTTATTCAAGATTATGCGAAGGTTGCAAAGCCGCTGACAAATCTTACTCGTGGAGATAATGCTCAGATCAAGGCTAACCAATCAAGGAAGATCCTCATTCACCTCGATGAAACGGAAATGGGAGCCTTCGGGGATCTCAAAACCCTACTAACTTCGGCCGAAATTTTGGCCTTTCCAAATTTTACCCGGCCCTTCAACTTGACGACGGATGCCTCAAACCTGGCAATAGGAGCCGTACTGTCTCAAGGCGAGATAGGTAAAGATAAACCAATTGCTTTCATCTCCCGCTTCCTCAACAGAACAGAGGAAAATTATGCAACGAATGAAAAGGAGATGCTAGCAATTGTGTGGGCCTTAGACAATCTGCGCTCTTATGTTTATGGAGCGAAAAAAATCTTCATTTTTACAGACCAGTCACTAACTTTCACCTTAAGTAATCGTAATTATAATGCGAAGTTAAAACGTTGGAAGGCTAGGTTGGAGGAGTATAATTATGAACTTATCTATAGACCAGGAAAATCAAATATCGTTGCCGATGCGTTGTCCAGATTAAGAACTAAAACACCGCACTAAACCTCCTCAGTTCATGCTGAGGTGGACTATCAAGTGAACGCTTTACAGGGTAATTCAAGCACTGAATCTGCTTCCGAAGCTGGTGGCACACCAGGACCCTGTCAATCGGGTACGGAAACAGCAATCGAACACAGATCCTGTACGGATCCTGATTCAGTCTCTACGCAATCTGCGTGCGAGACTATGCACAGTGCTGAACAAGATTCATCTGATCTTATTCCTCATGTGGAAGTCCCCATCAACGTTTTCCGTAACCAAATCTTCACAAGAATAGCCAAGGGATGTGATGTCTTTGAAAACCCACATCCGGGTTACACAAGACATTACATTTCAGTGGAATATTTAGACAAAACCACTCTCATTGAGATCCTTAAAACTAAGCTTAACCCAAATATGATTAACGGTTTGAAAATTCCTGAGAAGTGTATCGCACTGCTCCAAGAGGTTTTTGTCGAAAACTTTTCAAACTTCAAAATCAGACTAACGCAAAGAGTTGTGGAGGATGTTGCCAATGAAAAAAGGGTTTGGGATCTTATAAGCCAGGAGCACAGAAGAGCTCATAGAAATGCTCTCGAGAATAAAGAACAGCTCCTGGAGAAGTATTACTTCCCAAAGATGAACTCTTTGATCACGAAATACACTAAGTCTTGTGATGTTTGCTTGGCAAACAAATATGACAGACACCCCGCAACTCCTGAACTTCAACGAACACCGATTCCATCATACCCATGTGAAATTTTGCATATGGACATAATGGAAATACAAGGTGAAAGGTTTATATCCTGTATTGATAAATTCTCGAAGTTCGCAAAGCTCTTTCATATTAAAAATAAATCATCCATACACTTGAGAGATAAGCTTGTAAAAATTTAACACTACTTTACCGTCCCGAAAATGTTGGTCACTGATAATGAGAGAAGCTTCCTTAGCCCGCTGATGGTTAACTTTATCAAAATGCTCGATAAAAATGTATCAGACGCCAGTGAACAGAAGTGAGGTCAACGGTCAAGTGGAAAGATTCCACTCTACAGTCCTTGAAATTTTTCGCTGCCTTAAGGCAGAATACAAGGATTTGAAGTTAAAAGAACTGCTAAGTATTTCCGTTGACCGATACAATAACACCATTCACTCAGTCACGAAGCGGAAACCGTCTGACATTTTTTTTAATAGGAGTGCGAGATTCAATTATCAACAGATATCTAATTTTCGTATAAAAGTTAACCGGGATCTTAGAGAAGATATATTAAGAAAGCAAAAGGAAAAGAATCTGTAGAGGAACAAAAAGAAGACCATTCCAAAGACATTCATGAAAGGAGATATTATATACACTAGAGCTGTGTCAATCGCGATTGATTCGGTCTTTTCGACCCGTTCACTGGAAATGATTGATGATTGCAATCATACAAAACTAAAACAATCAATCACCATTTCAATCATTTCCATAGAACGCCACTGAAAGAAACTCAGTATTTTACTATTATATGCTGTATTTGTATGAGATGGTTGAAGACGACCGAGACTGAAACCAATGATTTGATAGAAACGAACGACGAGACCGAAACCAATCATTTGCACGAGCCGAACGTCAGAAAATGAAACCAATCACTTGATCGATAGACGAACGACCGAAAATGAAACCAATCGTTTGAACGAAATGAACGACCGAGACTGAAACCAATCACCAATCACTTGAACCAAACGACCGACCGAGATTGAAACCAATCGTTTGAACGAAACGAACGAACGAGACTGAAACCAATCACCAATCACTTGAACCAAACGACCGACCGAGATTGAAACCAATCGTTTGAACGAAACGAACGAACGAGACTGAAACCAATCACCAATCACTTGAACCAAACGAACGACCTAGACTGAAACCAATCGTTTGAACGAGACCCGAAACGATTGACCGAAACTGAAACCAATCAAACAAGTACTACAGTACTCGTGTCTACTTTAATGCTCATAGAATGGTGCTATTGCTGAGTAGGTGGGCGATGTTTTTCATATCAGATAAAGCACATATACATACTTATGTTTATTTTATATTTTCAGCTTTTAGAATTTGATTGATTTAGAACTTTTCTAGTCCTTGTTTTAAAGCGATATGGAAAAATTTCTACTTTGAATTTTTTAAAGCCATTCTCACTGAAAATGTGTAATGAATGTAATGTGTGTATGTATATGCACTTTTAAAAAAGAAAACCATCCCCCATCGCCCCATCAACAACTCAGTACCATACTATTGGTTCTTGCCTACGTTTCTGTTTCGATGTTGACTCGACTGCACCTATGTATGTATGTAGGTACTAGGTAGACACGAAACGTAAACAGAGATCAGAGAGTAATAAAAATTAAAAAATACAACGCTGGCTGCAGGGCTGCACTGCAAATGATTGTTTTCAATTTCGGTCGTTCCTCGTTCTCGAGGGTCTATTGGTTTCAGTTTCGGTCGATCGCCTCGGCCAGTTCAAGTGATTGAATGATTGATTGAAATGACCGAATCTTTCCATTGAACGATTGATGACTGGTTCGTTCACTGGAAATGAACCATTGACACAGCATTAATATACACTCGTTTCAAGAAAATCCAAGGGAAGCATAGACCATTGTTCCGCAAGGAAATTGTTGCAAGAAACAATAAAGTAACTGTAACAACCGACAAAAATCGTAAAATTCACAAAGCACAAATAAAAAACTCTAACTAGACATAAATCATTGTTAAATTTGCAAAACACAAAAAATAATAATATAGTAACTGAGAGCACAAAAATTGTAATATGTAACATTTTATAAAAAAAAAGAAGGGAGATAATAATAGTAATTGAAAGCACAAAAGTTTAAAATATGTCACATTGTATAAAATTGCACTAAAAGCACAGTACCACAAAGCACCGAAAGCACCGAACTAGAAGTTAACGAATAAAAATAAAAATATCAAATTTGCATTATCTTACGACAAGTACAGTAATAGCTAAGATAAAGAAAGCGTATTTCATCCACACACATCTTTATCTTTATTACTATATAATTGAGCTTTTTTGTTTTCAAAAATCCTAAGAAAGAGCAAATCTTTAAACTTACCTATTTAATTGTCCCGAAAATTAATCCATTGGGTAGCCTATAACCATGGTTTGGTTATAGGCTATACTGAAAACCTAAAAAATAACAATTATTTAAGATATCTTACAATTTAAACAATTTTCCGTACTTACAAGCCTTTGTTTACATTCCAAATGACGTTTAGAATAATAATAATTATCAGAATTGCAGCCCATACTCTGTTTCCATAGTGGGTTGAACCAAGGTTGACTTTGCCAACTCCATGGAAACAGGAATAATCAGTGAAAAGAAAAATGGGTGCGTTCAAGAAAGTATCTAAGGCGATATATATCCCTTTCGTGACATTTTTTGTTGTTGACTCATTTTGTTTTGCTTTCTGGGTTGTAGTTTGTTGGGTTTTTGTTGGAAATAAAGTACATAGCAGTTTGAAAAAAAAAAAAAAATTGTTCAAAGAAAATTATGTGGAATGCTATTTTCTTTTGGTCTGTTTTGGTTCCGTTTTTTCAGGTGTTTATGAATTGACAGATATCTACTTTTAGTCGTTCGAAAACTCACCTGTGGTCTCAGCCAGCAGCATCATATCTACCGAAAGTCCAAAGGAGACCAAAAATTCCATGTCCTTCAAATGACATGTCGGTGAAATTCATTTTTTGAGTGGTGTTGAAACTCGGGCATGGACTTGACACTTCACAAGAGGTTTTGTTATGTAGGAGCGATCGAAGATGAAGTAATCGCAATGTAAGAGTTGTGGTGAGTGCACATATAGAGGGGTGAGTAATAATTTTTCAATCAGCGCCGAAAGTAAGTGCAATGATAGGTTTCCTTTTGCCATTTGCTAAGGGCCAGTTTTTCAGTGAAGAGTTATCCTATGGTAAGGAATTAGTTCTGACATAACTCATGATCGTATGGGTTAACTCGAAAATTCTCACCATAGGACAACTCTGCACTGAAAAACTGGCTCTAAATGACAAATGAGCTAATTTGACGTAATTCAGAAAAATGTCAATGGAAAACTGCTGAGACTCATGGTGAGTTAAAATTTTTCAGTTTGTCTTTCATATTTTTCTATCCTATGGCGAGGAGTCAACTCTGACATAACTCATGATCGTATGGGTTAACTCTGCACTGAAAAACTGGCTCTAAATGACAAATGAGCTAATTTGATGTAGTTCAGAAAAATGACAATGGCAAATTGCTGAGACTCATGGTGAGCAAACACTGAATGGTGAGTTAAAATTTTTCATTCTGTCTTTCATATTTTTCTATCCTATGGTGAGAAGTTAGCTCTGACATAACTCATGATTGTATGGGTTAATTCGAAAATTCTCACCACAGGACAACTCTGCACTGAAAAACTGGCTCTAAATGACAGATGAGCTAATTTGACATAATTCAGAAAAATGACAATGGCAAATTGCTGAGACTCATGGTGAGCAAACACTGAATGGTGAGTTAAAATTTTTCATTCTGTCTTTCATATTTTTCTATCCTATGGTGAGAAGTTAACTCTGACATAACTCATGATTGTATGGGTTAATTCGAAAATTCTCACCACAGGACAACTCTGCACTGAAAAACTGGCTCTAAATGACAGATGAGCTAATTTGACATAATTTAGAAAAATGACAATGGCAAATTGCTGAGACTCATGGTGAGCAAACACTGAATGGTGAGTTAAAATTTTTCATTCTGTCTTTCATATTTTTCTATCCTATGGTGAGAAGTTAACTCTGACATAACTCATGATTGTATGGGTTAATTCGAAAATTCTCACCACACGACAACTCTGCACTGAAAAACTTTCTCTAAATGACAGTAGAGCTAATTTGACATAATTCAGAAAAATGACAATGGCAAATTGCTGAGACTCATGGTGAGCAAACACTGAATGGTGAGTTAAAATTTTTCATTCTGTCTTTCATATTTTTCTATCCTATGGTGAGAAGTTAACTCTGACATAACTCATGATTGTATGGGTTAATTCGAAAATTCTCACCACAGGACAACTCTGCACTGAAAAACTGGCTCTAAATGACAGATGAGCTAATTTGATGTAGTTCAGAAAAATGTCAATTGCAAATTGCTGAAACTCATGTTGAGCAAACACTGAATGGTTAGTTAAAATTTTTCAGTCTGTCTTCATGTTTTTCTATCCTATGGTGAGGAGTCAACTCTGACATAACTCATGATTGTATGGGTTGTCTCGAAAATTCTCACCACAGGACAACTCTGCACTGAAAAACTGGCTCTAAATGACAGATGAGCTAATTTGACATAATTCAGAAAAATGACAATGGCAAATCGCTGAGACTCATGTTGAGCAAACACTGAATGGTTAGTTAAAATTTTTCAGTCTGTCTTCATGTTTTTCTATCCTATGGTGAGGAGTCAACTCTAACATAACTCATGATTGTATGGGTTGTCTCGAAAATTCTCACCACAGGACAACTCTGCACTGAAAAACTGGCTCTAAATGACAGATGAGCTAATTTGACATAATTCAGAAAAATGACAATGGCAAATTGCTGAGACTCATGGTGAGCAAACACTGAATGGTGAGTTAAAATTTTTCATTCTGTCTTTCATATTTTTCTATCCTATGGTGAGAAGTTAACTCTGACATAACTCATGATTGTATGGGTTAATTCGAAAATTCTCACCACAGGACAACTCTGCACTGAAAAACTGGCTCTAAATGACAGATGAGCTAATTTGACATAATTCAGAAAAATGACAATGGCAAATTGCTGAGACTCATGTTGAGCAAACACTGAATGGTTAGTTAAAATTTTTCAGTCTGTCTTCATGTTTTTCTATCCTATGGTGAGGAGTCAACTCTGACATAACTCATGATTGTATGGGTTGATTCGAAAATTCTCACCACAGGACAACTCTGCACTGAAAAACTGGCTCTAAATGACAGATGAGCTAATTTGACATAATTCAGAAAAATGACAATGGCAAATTGCTGAGACTCATGGTGAGCAAACACTGAATGGTGAGTTAAAATTTTTCATTCTGTCTTTCATATTTTTCTATCCTATGGTGAGAAGTTAACTCTGACATAACTCATGATTGTATGGGTTAATTCGAAAATTCTCACCACAGGACAACTCTGCACTGAAAAACTGGCTCTAAATGACAGATGAGCTAATTTGACATAATTTAGAAAAATGACAATGGCAAATTGCTGAGACTCATGGTGAGCAAACACTGAATGGTGAGTTAAAATTTTTCATTCTGTCTTTCATATTTTTCTATCCTATGGTGAGAAGTTAACTCTGACATAACTCATGATTGTATGGGTTAATTCGAAAATTCTCACCACAGGACAACTCTGCACTGAAAAACTGGCTCTAAATGACAGATGAGCTAATTTGATGTAGTTCAGAAAAATGTCAATTGCAAATTGCTGAGACTCATGTTGAGCAAACACTGAATGGTGAGTTAAAATTTTTCATTCTGTCTTTCATATTTTTCTATCCTATGGTGAGAAGTTAACTCTGACATTACTCATGATCGTATGAGTTAACTCGAAAATTCTCACCACAGGACAACTCTGCACTGAAAAACTGGCTCTAAATGACAGATGAGCTAATTTGACATAATTCAGAAAAATGACAATGGCAAATTGCTGAGACTCATGGTGAGCAAACACTGAATGGTGAGCTAAAATTTTTCATTCTGACTTTCATATTTTTCTATCCTATGGTGAGAAGTTAACTCTGACATAGCTCATGATTGTATGGGTTAACTCTAAAATTCTCACCACAGGACAACTCTGCACTGAAAAACAGGCTCTAAATGACAGATGAGCTAATTTGACATAATTCAGAAAAATGACAATGGCAAATTGCTGAGACTCATGTTGAGCAAACACGGAATGGTTAGTTAAAATTTTTCAGTCTGTCTTCATGTTTTTCTATCCTATGGTGAGGAGTCAACTCTGACATAACTCATGATTGTATGGGTTGTCTCGAAAATTCTCACCACAGGACAACTCTGCACTGAAAAACTGGCTCTAAATGACAGATGAGCTAATTTGACATAATTCAGAAAAATGACAATGGTAAATTGCTGAGACTCATGGCAAACACTGAATGGTGAGTTAAAATTTTTCATTTTGTCTTTCATATTTTTCTATCCTATGGTGAGAAGTTAACTCTGACATAGCTCATGATTGTATGGGTTAGTTCGAAAATTCTCACCACAGGACAACTCTGCACTGAAAAACTTTCTCTAAATGACAGATGAGCTAATTTGACATAATTCAGAAAAATGACAATGGCAAATTGCTGAGACTCATGGTGAGCAAACACTGAATGGTGAGTTAAAATTTTTCATTCTGTCTTTCATATTTTTCTATCCTATGGTGAGAAGTTAACTCTGACATAACTCATGATTGTATGGGTTAATTCGAAAATTCTCACCACAGGACAACTCTGCACTGAAAAACTGGCTCTAAATGACAGATGAGCTAATTTGATGTAGTTCAGAAAAATGACAATGGCAAATTGCTGAGACTCATGGTGAGCAAACACTGAATGGTGAGTTAAAATTTTTCATTCTGTCTTTCATATTTTTCTATCCTATGGTGAGAATTTAGCTCTGACATAACTCATGATTGTATGGGTTAATTCGAAAATTCTCACCACAGGACAACTCTGCACTGAAAAACTGGCTCTAAATGACAGATGAGCTAATTTGACATAATTCAGAAAAATGACAATGGCAAATTGCTGATACTCATGGTGAGCAAACACTGAATGGTGAGCTAAAATTTTTCATTCTGTCTTTCATATTTTTCTATCCTATGGTGAGAAGTTAACTCTGACATAGCTCATGATTGTATGGGTTAACTCTAAAATTCTCACCACAGGACAACTCTGCACTGTAAAACTGGCTCTAAATGACAGATGAGCTAATTTGACATAATTCAGAAAAATGACAATGGCAAATTGCTGAGACTCATGGTGAGCAAACACTGAATGGTGAGTTAAAATTTTTCATTCTGTCTTTCAATTTTTCTATCCTATGGTGAGAAGTTAGCTCTGACATAACTCATGATTGTATGGGTTAATTCGAAAATTCTCACCACAGGACAACTCTGCACTGAAAAACTGGCTCTAAATGACAGATGAGCTAATTTGACGTATTTCAGAAAAATGACAATGGCAAATTGCTGAGACTCATGGTGAGCAAACACTGAATGGTGAGTTAAAATTTTTCATTCTGTCTTTCATATTTTTCTATCCTATAGTGAGAAGTTAGCTCTGACATAACTCATGATTGTATGGGTTAACTCGAAAATCTCACCACAGGACAACTCTGTACTGAAAAACTGCTCTAATTTGTTGCTTATTGTTTCTTCCATTGGGTTTTCTTCAGACGCTTCCTGGAAATCTTTAAATTCATTTTAATGTTATTTCAATAAATTATACACAAATAAACAAAATTTTTTTTCTTTGGATACTTCCAGCTTTGTAGGTAAGAAGCCTTGGCAAAAAGGAACCCGGGCAACGCCGGGTGTTTTCGGATAGTTATATGTATAAAATCATCTACTTAAAAATAGCACACACAAGGCAACCCAAACTCTTGCACCGCAAAGTAGTGGGTCACAATTGTGTCAAGTATCAGATGTAATGTCATAAGACAAAAATCAAAAATTAATAAGCTGGAATACGCTAAAGCAAAATATAATGTAAATGAAAAGGGTCTAATCTTTTAACGTTACACTTCTCTAAATTTCTTCAAGATTAACGTAATTACCTTAGAATATTAAGTTACTTTTAAGTAATCTAACCATAAGTTCTAAAAAAGGAAAGATCAATTAAAAATGAATTTATAACGTTAAAAAGAAATATTCTTTGTTTTACTTCTATGAGTTCCACCCCCTACATCACAGAGTGCCGTGATGCACGTTCCCATATTATACATATTTCTAATCAAGCACAAGATTTTCTTTTTTTTTGTATCAAAATATCCCGCAGATTAATATCCCTAGCTATCACAGAAGGGTTCCAGATATTCAACTACCAAGTTCCAATAGTTTCTTTGAAAGAAGGTAAAGGATGGATCGTAGACGGACATTTTCAAGTTCCCTGATGTCAACCGTACAAGCAATTCCTCCGGCCTTGATGAACATAACCAGTCAGGACCACAAGATTGACCTGGGATACGTCTATGAGCTTAGCGTTCAAAACATAGAACGCTTAGGTAATTTAAATCATGAATTCAAAATTTCTATGCTTACAGAAGCTGCGACCATTATTCTGGTGGCATACGTTGTCCTTCTGATGTGGCGAAAGCTACATGCCAAACCCAGCATCCCACCAATCTTACCTATCAACTTACCATCTACAACGGCTTGACCTGGTGGTCAGCTTTAGATCTACGGGACGCAGTTTTTTAGAGGGGGATGAGTTAACACCATCCGCTACCTACCTGGGAAACATGCGCAAACCTGTTCTCACTGACTCGGCACTTATTAGCTCAGTCAATAACTGGACATATGACACCTTCCCATTGGCCAGTGCATGGCCCGACAAACAGCCTGCACGCGCAAACATGATTAATGCAAGGTCAGCGATACCTGATGGGAACCAATGAGTGCTTGATACTCAGGCAAAGCAGTAAACAGTTAGTTCTAGTTTGGAATCGATTCGCACTTGTCGTGTTTTGCTGTTTGTTCATAATAAAAAGTTTATAACGTTCTAACTGGTTTTTCAATTGTAAGTCGAACGGTTGGGCCAACCTTTAGGTTGGCGTTCGCGGTTTTTTTTATGTTATCCCGGCAAGGATAACTTAACTGAGTCATAAACTCCTACATATTATCAACAATGGAAATAAATATAGTCAAAGAATTGCTAATAAAAGAAGGAATTTTATACAATAATATAGACGAAACATTGAACTTCGCAGAATTGAAAATTGCAACAAATACAAACAATATTATTTACATTATAAGCATACCAAATATAAAAGAAACATGTAATAAAATACATTGTACTTGTAAAACCAATTAAAAAATTAAACATACTAGACAGGATTGATTATAATAAAATACTTAAGTGTTCAAACAAAATGTATGGTGTAAAAACAACCTGTAAAGAATTCAATAGCCTATCAATATGTCCTTTTAATTATTTAGCAGACTTATGTGAAAATCAATGCCCACCTAACTTTTTAAGAAGCCTCCCATCGAATTGCTCAAAGATAAACAATCAACACCTACCTACCGTTGAAGAAATCTCGCCTGGAATAATCCTGTTAAACCAATATAATGGAACAATGTCAGCCAACAACGAAAAAACTCAGCTTACTGGTACCTTCTTAATCAAATACGAAAACGCCACAGTAACCATCAATAATGTGGACTACGTTTCAAGCTCTGTTTCCCGCTACAGCCATTACCAGCAGTTGCACAACCATCATCAGATGCCAAAGACGTCGAAGAATGCCTTTCATTACAAATGCTGAAGGAACTTAACATCAATAACACCGAGTACATTAAGCTTTTGGAGCAAGAAAGTAAACCCTACACGATCACCTTATGGGTATTATTTGCGTCAACATCGGTCCTGTTTCTACTTACAATGTCCTTAGTACTTTACAGAAGAAAATCAACATCCCAAGTCAACATAACACCAGTTTTTGAAAAAGCTATGGTAGAAATGACTTCCTTGAAAACTCCGGAAGTTGAGCTGTCAGAGGAACCGAGAGGAGAAGATCATGCAGAAACCTCCAAGCCTACCGGGATAACCGGAATCCTTCTTTCCTAGAAAAAGAAGGTAAAACACAAAATAAGGTCAAACGAGGACGTTTAAAACTAAAGGGGGGAGAGTTAACGCAAATAACACCAAATCATAAGCTCATCATAGTAAGTGAGAAATCACAAATTCTTTCTCACACTAATTTCGCTGACGCTGCGTCTGGACAGAACGAACATTCAGAAGCTACATGCATTCCAGTACGAAGCAAGCAGGCGAATACGACACCACCTGTGGGAACATCCGCTGCGGGTACCATTCGCAATGGGAGCGTAGGTTAATTTAGTTTTAAGAAGAAATATTGTAACTTGTAAGTTAGTCTTAATTTGAACTTGTCACAATAAAGAGCTCTAAGCTCCGAAAAGATTATTTTTTTAATAAACAAATCTTTATTTAATTAATTTACCTACTCTTCTTTCGTTGGTGGTTTGTATTTGTATATCTTACTTATTTTATTTTTGTTTCATATTGTGCATGTGGCATGGCAAGCTGAGGGTGGATAAGTGTGGGTAGGTACTTATATTTATGAAAATACATATCCTGACTCCTGAGGTTTATGAGCGTAAAGTAAAGAAGGAACTTTTATTTGCATTTGAGAATTCTGGAAATTGAATATATTAAAATAACATAGATACCTACAGTGATAGTTACAGAGTAATTTAAATACACAAGTAACAAAAACCACAGAGGACTTTCTACTAAAATGGAATCAGATGTTTTAGTCGAAGGGTTTAAATATTGCTTTAATAACTATGGGGTAGTATTCAAACATTTTATTGCTGATGGTGACAGCAATGTTCATAAGAAGCTTCTTAAAGCCAATCCATTTCCCAATCATATTATAGAAAAAATGGATCGCGTCAATCATCTGTTTAGAAACATGAGAAAAAAACTTATAGATCTGACAAAAAACACAAAGTACAATATCATAGGAAGAAAAACGCTGGGTTCAAGAATCGACAACATCATCAAAGGAATTAAAAGCGCAGCAAAATATAGAAGGCAAAGTGATCTACCGTTTACAGAAAAGATTAGATTCCTGCAAAAGGACATTGAAAACGTTCCATTTCATGTATTTGGACGTCACAAAAATTGCGCCCGATATTTTTGTGCCGGTAGTGAAATTGAGGGCACAGATAAAATTGAGAACATGGTGAAAAATGGTATTTTTGAAAGCGTAAGTTCGATATTACAACGAATCGTTCGAAATTCCGAGAGTTTGATTCATGGGCATGACTCCAACATATGCGGTCAATTTAACAGTGTTGTGTGTCAATATGGCAGTGGAAAAAGAATTAATTTTTCTCTTGGAAAATCGTACAACAGTAGATGTGCTGCTGCCGTTGTTCAATTTAACACCGAACGGGCATTCACCGAGTACATAAAAGTGCACAGTAAAATTCTGAATACTCCCAAAAAGAAACTTTCGATGAGAACAGAAGAAAAAAAAAAAGAATTCTAATGAATAAAAAAAATCTTTTTTCAAATCGTAAACCGAGCAGACCACAAAAACGAAGAAGAAATGCTTCCGCCGATTCGAATTACGGAAATGTAGACGCACCATCCGAACTGCCAGATAAAACTGATCAAGAAATGGAGTTGGAGAAACAGAAAAGGAAAAAATCACTCCAATAAAACTTTGATCACAGAAGAAAAATCGAATCAGAAACAAGAGATCAATCACTTAGTGGGGAATGGAAAGAAATAAGGCGTGAAATGGTAACTGCTTCTAATTTTGGTAAAATATGCAAAGCGAAAAGCAGCTACCACAATAAACAAACTTGTATAGTTTATTTTCTTCTTCTAATATGCTATGGGGTCTTCAAAACGAGAAAAAAGCTATCCGAAAACTAGAGGGAATCGGAAGCCTCAACGTAATTAAATGTGGTCTTTTTATAGATAAAGAATACCATTTTCTTGGTGCAACTCCAGACGGAGTGATCGGTAGAAATGCAACATGTGAAGTGAAGTGTCCATCGTCTGTAAAAAATATGACATTAGACGAAGCTGTTAGTCACAAGAAATTGCCTTATCTTGAAAAACAAGGGAACACATGGGGGCTTAAGAAAACCCATAACTATTTCTATCAAGTTCAAGGACAACTTCACATAACTAGTAAGTAAATGTGCTATTTTGGTGTTTGGACTTCCTGCGATTTTATATTCTTCAGAGTTAGGAAAGATGACGAGTTCTGGCAAACAAAAATGAAAGAAAAATTAATCTTATTCTATCAAAATTATCAGCTTCTGGAACTGTGCGATCCTAAAATTCCAAGAAAAATGAGAGTCTGGAATACTTAAGAAAATGATATGATGGTCCTTTTTAATTGGAATAAAGTCTGTAACAACGACGGATAAGCTGAGACTTTCATGCATTTGGTTGAACGCATCGCTGGAAGAAGTTTAAAACAACTTTGTAAGAAAGGTAAACAAACTCTCAAATTAGTTATTTTTTTTATTTTTAATAATTATTGTTTTTTCCTTTTTCATCTTCTTTACTACTTACCATGACGTGGTGAAGTGTGAAGATGCTCAGTATGCTCTTTAACTGGAGATACGGTTAAAGAAGCTAAAAAGTAGCTGTCCAGATTATTATCAATATTACCAAAATACTTTTTTTTTTTTTTGTATTTGCTTACTGAATATAAGTATGTAGGTACTAAGTATACCCATCCAATTCCAAAAAAAAAAACTTTATACCTAGGATGTATTTGAAAACATCTCTTCACTTTTTAAAAGGTTATTCCCACATTATCAATGGCAGAAGTCTTGCCTAACCGAAAAACAAAACAAAAACAACTTGGATTTAGTTTTTTCTTCGGAAAAAATGAGTATTATGATTATCTAAGCTCCTACCTCCCAAGTTATCCCCTTTTTCAATAATTTTGCTGATCAAACTAAGCCATGAAACTGAATTTTAATCACACAAATATCATGTTTTCCACATCAGCAAGATAAGAAATATCGACCCTACAATAACTTCATTATTTGTATTATTTAAGCAAGCAAACTGACAAAAAAAGTAACCGGTTTTTTTTTTTCCTGACTTGACACAATATTTCTATTCTCAACCCTTGTATATTTATTCTATAGTATTATCACAGTTCATTTCTCATTTTCGAAATGAGTTTCGAATATTGTCCACAAATTTTTTTTCACATAGGTTTGCATAGGAGTGGAAATTGTGGACAACATTCGAAAATTTATTTTGAAAATGAGAAATGAACTGTGATAATACTATAGAATAAATATACAAGGGTTCTGAGTTCGCTAAAAAAGTCCACCTAACCTTAAAACCTTAAACTAATCCCTCGTTTTTCTCAACAGGTTATGGGCCCAGGTTGCTATCAACATCAAACAGCATATCAAGGATTTGATATATCGGCCAAAACTTTCAACCGAAAATAAGAACATTCGCTTTTCTGTGGAGCCGCCACGACATAACCTCGATTTTAAATAGAAATTAATACGAATATGTTAGGTCGCATACAGTTGTTCAACGGGGAAAACTTTACCTCTTGGAAACCCCAAATGGAAGCAATTCTTCACAAAACTAGATTGACTGGCTATGTTTACGGAACAAAACCACGTCCGGAGACTGCAGCTGATCAGCAAAATTGGGACGACAAGGACTTGGATGGAAGAGCCGAGTTGCTTTTAGCAATGGAACCACGCATTGTTTCACTTGTAAAAGACAAAATATCGTCGAACGACGTATGAAAATTTCTTTGTGAAACTTATGATCGCAAGGGACCAAGGCAAAGGGCGGAGGAGTTTCATCGTCTGATCAGTACGAAAAAAGAAAAAAAAACAAACCATGGCAGAATTCATTCGTGTATTTAAGACGACCGTCAACAGACTACAGGAGATGGAAGCAACACCTGGATAAGGACTTACTAGTGGTACTTCTCCTCGACGGACTGTTTGAGGATTATAAAGATGTCCAAGCTGCATTCGATGCCCAGAGTGGATATCCTGAGGTCAACGTAGTCTGTACAAGACTTTTGGAAGTTTTGGGCAAACAAGCACAGGAAATGGAAAAATAAATTGAAAAAACTTTCAAATTACAAGTTAACATCACAGGTGCTGATGCGGCGAAAAGTGTTATCCCACGATCTTACTACATTCCGAAAAACAACATAATGCTGACATCGCGTCTGGAAACTTGACGCTCTTAGAATTCCAAAGACAACGATGAGAAAAACGATGGGAACAACAAACAAGGCTATGCTTAGAGTAATGGAGAAAAGTATTTGAGATATAGAAAATAAGATTTCAATGTTCAGTTTTTCAATAGGCAGAATCGCTGCCACTTGTGTAATTAATAAATAAAATTTTTTTTAAGACAAAAGTAAAGTAACTCTTTTAAATGGCGCCCGAGCAGGGACTAAGTGGTCTATAAACGAAAGTAAAACAAAGTAAAAAAACGCGGTTAGAATATATTAAATTAGCAAGAAAAGTGCAAACAAAAAAACGAGGTTAGAATATATTAAAGTAGCAAGAAAAAGTGCAAGTGTCTCAATAATCAATAAAAACAAAGTAAATAAATAAGTTAGAATATATAACGATAGCAAGAAAAGTGCAAGTAACTCAATAATCAATATAAATAAACTGAACCCAAAAACAACTCAATACAATTCAAAAAGTGCTTTGACAAAGCAGCCTTAGCAAGAAGTGTGCGCATCGTGGGATCCTTAGTAAGATTCAACCGAATAAAAAAAGGAAGACATCCCCATCGCCAGCGGAGGAAATGCTGTATTTGTTTTTGTAAGATTATTTAAGAAATTATTTTTATTACATTTACCTACATTAATTGATGAAGGACTCAAAGTGAATTAATAAAAAAAAAAAAAAGAAGTATAATTTAAGAACTATTTTAAGCCAGTAAAGTTGAGAAAAGAAAATTGTTTAATATGCCTACAACTAGATCAGGTGCTGGACTTGACGTCCGATCCGATGAAAATAATATTACCCTTCTTAATATCCTAAATGCAAATACAGAGACCGGTCACGACAACACTTTCCACTCGACTTCGTCAGTTGGACATGGTCACCAAGAAGTAGGAACAACACCAGCTCTGGATTCACTTATAACATCAATAGTGAATCGAGTGCTAGCAAGTCAAGGTGCTGCATTAATGCAGAATATATTAAATCCAAACAATAATCTATCCGTTGGTGTAGATCAAACAATTGCCCAAGAACATAATATACAAATTAACGGACATGGACAAAATCCCCGATGTAGTCCGATCTTTGCGAAATTTTGACGGGAATCCGGCAGAATTTAGCTCTTGGAGAAACAGTGTAGATCGAATTCTCAAAATTTACGAACCACTAATGGGTACTCCCAAATACTTTGGGACATTGAGCGTGATCAGAAATAAAATTATTGGTCACGCAGACGCGGCAATCGAGTCGTATAATACACCGCTCGATTGGAAGGCAATATCTAAATGCCTTACAATGCACTGCGCTGATAAGCGTGAATTTACAACGCTAGAATATCAGTTGACTTGTCTTATTCAAGGAAACTTGTCAGTGCAAGAATTTTATAACAATGTTTACTCTCATCTATCTTTGATCCTGAATAGGATCACATGTATGGATATAAGTGGCGAACCACTAAATTTGCTCACGCAAACGTATAGGGACAAGGCTATAGACACCTTTATTAGGGGTCTAAGAGGAGACTTACCCAGGTTACTAGGAATTAGAGAGCCAATTGATTTACCTCAGGCTCTACATCTATGTTTAAAACTTGAGAACCAAAGTTTAAGATCTAAACATGCGCTTAATGCGCAAGGTACATTGAGTAGGGTACAACCAATATCATCAGTTCAGTATCCTCCCCGAAGACTTCAAAGTTTACCTTTAGTCGGAAACCAACCAATGTTTCCAGCATCCTCACCGGCTGGAAATCAAAATACAAGCTATCGACCAAACCACAATTATTTCCAGCAACAGTTCCAAAATAATAACTTATCATTTAAACCGCAAAACTACACACAGCCAAGATTTTCACAACCCAGAAATTCTTTTAGCCCAAATAACTTTCAGACGGGACAAAGAAATAATTTTACACCTACACCACCTCCTCACATATCACAAAGGTCAATAAAAGCCGAACCAAGAGATAACGTTAAGAGTTCACAAACTAGAACTCAATTTGCTCAAAGATCAAACCGTTTCCCTATTCCTAATGCTGCACAACGAAATTATCACATTAATGTAACACATGAAGAGGACCATATTAATCCAATAGAGTGGAGCGATTCAGATACTAATCTAACACTCGCTGACTACGTTCAACCAGATAATGGAGAGGTTCTTGAAGTTTGCGAAGAATTGGAAGAATTGAATTTTTTAGACTAGACCACTCTTCGCTACCGTATTATGAATTTAAAGCGAAGAGTGGTAAGCGATTAAAGTTTTTACTTGACACAGGTTCTAACAAGAACTACGTTCAGTCTCGTTATGTAAGAAGTCCCATTCCAAATCAAAAAGTGTTTTTTGCAAATCCTGTCAGCGGAAAAATAAAAATTACGCACCATGCAAACCTTGAAATTATGGGAACAGAAATTGGTCCAATTAAATTTTTTATACTGAATGGATTAGAATAATTTGATGGTATCATTGGTAACGATACTCTCAAAGAATTGGGAGCGGTCATACATACAGATAAAAATTACTTCTCTCTTAAAGGAAAATATTCTTTTTCGTTCAAACAATTCGAAACTCAATCGGTAAATAATATAGACATCCGAACCTCACACCTCAACACAAATCAAGAAAAGAATATTAATACAATTGTACAAGCACATTCAGGTCTATTCTCCGAACCAAATAATAAACTGACAAACATAACATCTGTCAAAGGAGACATTAGAAAAACTTCTTATATCCCCGTCTACACAAGACCAAGAGCATTGAAAGATGAGGTAGATAAATTTGTTAACGAATTATTAGAAATCGAAATTATTCTACCTTCAAGGTCCCCATATAATTCCCCTATAATTTTTGTTTCTAAGAAATTGTAGATAGTAGATTACAGAAAACTAAATTCCGTCACAATACCGGATAGGTATCCTATACCGGATACCTTGTCGCTTGAACAGTAAGCCTCTTGAAACATATTTCGTTTGAAACTTCAATGAAATATTTTGTATTTTAGATTAACATCAGTTGAAGATCGCAAGGACAACTTTTTGAAAATCGCCAGAAGATAAGAATGACGCTGATACTGATGCTCACGATGAGAAGTGGATCAATCAGTTAATGCTAGGGAAAATCAAGGAGCAGCCATCGGCGTTCATGAATCATTATTTGGCGGCTGCAAATCACCTTTACGAACACAACGCTACCTTCCGAAGGCAAGGCTTTTTTTACCTACGTGAACAGCAAGTGGGGTTGTCCATCACCCCACTAACTTTTATTGTAAATAAAACAATATTTTAATTGAAGATTAATTCTTATAGATATATGTATGTATATAGATGATGAGATCGAATGTTTACAACGAATGAAATCAACGAGGTGCTGTATAACCTAGGAAAATGTGAATTTTTCACAATCATTGATCTTAAGAGAGGATTCCATCAAATCCCCCTCAAAAGTACTGATATAGAAAAGACTGCCTTTCTATAAACAACGGAAAGTACGAATTTACTAGGCTCCCATTCGGGCTAAGAAATGCGCCCTCGATATTTCAGCGTGCCATCGATGATATCTTAAGAGAGCATATTGGCATTCACTGTTATGTATATATTGATGATATCATAATATTTAGCAAATCAGAACAACAAAATTATGATGATCTTAAGATAATATTTCAAACGTTACAGGAAGCAAATGTAAAAGTTCAAAAAGACAAGTGTGAGTTCCTAAAATCTGAGGTCGAGTTCCTCGGGTTTATAGTTTCAAAATCAGGGATAAAAACTAATCCGACAAAAGTCAAAGCGATTGCCGATTTCCAAATGCCGAAAACACTAAGGGATCTTAGATCTTTTCTTGGCCTATCAGGCTATTATAGACGGTTTATTCGCGATTACGCGAAAATCGCAAGGCCCCTAACAGCACTTCTCAGAGGAGAAGATGGCCGTTTGTCTAAAACGCAATCCAAATTGAAAATGATCCATCTTGACGAAGATGCTTTTCAAGCATTTCTAAATATTAAAAATGCACTAATCTCCAACGAAGTCATGCTAGCTTACCCTGATTTTCAAAAGGCGTTTGAATTAACGACTGACGCTTCGGACTATGCTCTCGGAGCGGTATTAAGCCAAGAAAAAAGACCGATTATATTCCTTCCCAGAAGCCTCAGTGAAACAGAGGAAAGCTACGCGTCTAATGAAAGGAAATGCTTTCAATAATTTGGGCACTAGGTTCGTAACGCCATTTCCTTTACGGATCAAAGAAAGTAATTATTTATACGGACCACCAGCCGTTAACGTATGCCTTAAGCAATAAAAATACGAATACAAAGATGAAACGCTAGAAGGCTATACTAGAGGAGTATAACCATGAGATTAGATATACCCCAGGAAAATCAAATGTGGTAGCAGATGCGCTATCACGTCTCCAGAAATCCGACACTTCCCCCACATATATTTGCGCCTTAACCTCAACAGCCCACAGTCACGAAAGCTCACCACAGTCATTAAGTCCTTGCGTCGAAGTACCGATCAATGTTTTTCGGAACCAACTTATCCTTAGGCTAGGACAATCTGGTAGCCACGTTATGGAAACTCCACACAGTCAGTAAATTCAAAAGACATATTATTACGGAACAAAACTATACGAAAGAAAATTTAATAGGAATTTTCAAACGTTTTCTAGACCCAAATCACATTAATGGACTTTGTGCTCCTGAAAGAGTAATGGGAATAATTCAGGACTTATATCCCTTGTACTTCGCCAATTACAAAATAAGGTACACCCAGTTGGTAGTAGAAGATATTCCTTCGGAAGCTAGACAGGAAACTATAATTATAGAAACTCATAACAGAGCACACCGTGGTCCAGATGAAAACAAAAAGCAAATCATGGAATCATATTATTTCCCCTCCATGGTAAGAAAAATTAGAGATTTCACGTCATTATGTACAACTTGTTAAAGTAATAAATACGAACGTCACCCGAACAATCCATTACTCGGTAAAACACCGACACCTAATTATCCAGGTCATACAGTACACTTGGATATATTTTCAACTGAAAATACATTGGTTCTCACAGCTATAGATAAATTTACAAAATTTGCTAAAACCAAAATTATAAAATCTAAAGCAATAGAACACGTAAGGTCACCACTGCGGGAAACAATTTTCCAATTTGGAGTCCCGCAGAATGTTGTATTCGATAACGAGAAATCGTTTAATTCGAAGACAATTCTATTTAAGTTGAAGGATGAACTTCACATAAATGTTTACACGACACCGCCTTACAAAAGTGAAGTGAACGGCCAAGTGGAGCGCTTCCACTCCACTTTAGCCGAAATAATCAGGTGCCTAAAGAATAACGGCATAAATAGGAATTTTACCGAATTACTTGAAAGAGGGGTAAACGAATACAATCACAGCTATAGCTTCCATTCCGCGACCCAAAAGAGACCATTCGATGTATTCTTCGGAAGAACTGTCTCTTTCGGACCGGAGAACTATGAAAAAACCCGACTCAGTAACATAGAAAAACTATTAAAAAAACGGGAGCAAGATATGAACTACCACAATATAAAAAAACAAAAGTTTAAAGATTATACCCCAGGGGATATAATTTATGTTAGACTTAATAAGCGACTCGGATCAAAATTGACAAAAAGGTATAAGAAAGCAATAGTCGAAGAGAATTTTACGACAACTATAAAAACTAGAACCGGAAAAATCGTACATAAAAGCAACATACGAAATTAGACACAGTACAAAGAAAATTAAATTTTTATTTTTGCAGATCTTTGCTTGCCGTGTGCAACGGCCAAATACATATATTAGATTATTCAAATTCCCAGTTGATTTCCTTGCAAACGGGAATAGCTAAAAAAAAATACAAACAGGGAATATAAAAATAATCCACGACATTGACCTCGAGAGCTACCAAAATGTAGTGGACGAACTTAAGAACACGATAAACAATAAAATAGGCACGGACTACCCATCCTTCTCATTCCTTTCCCATGAAATAGCCCAACTCCAAAATATCCTGTATAGACTAAGGCCAAAACCAAAAATCGTCAAAAGGTCACTTAATTATATAGGTAATTGCATGGAAATGGATTGCTGGAAATCCAGACCATGAAGACTACGTTATAATTACAGATAAAATTAACAAAGTGTTGAAAAATAACAATAAGCAAATCATTATAAACAAAGCCTCCATTGAAAGAATTAACAAAATAAGTAATGTTACTAATGAAATATTAAAAAGATTAAAAACAATAATACTATTAAAGATAATCTGGCACTTAGTACGCAATACCATTTAAGATTAATAAAAGAAGAACTATTAAACGTTGAATATGCCATACATTGGGCGAAGAACGGTATTGTAAACTCATATATACTTTCTGTAGTCGAAATTGATCTTGCAAAGAATTAACTCGAAAAAGAAAACATTAATTTCAACAACATTGACGAGGCCTTAGATTTTGCAGAAATAAAAATAGCAACTTGTAATAACACAATCGTTTATATTATAAATTTACCATTTACCACAAAAGAGATATGTAACACCCTCTTAATAAAACCCATCAAAAGAGGAAAATTTATTAACAAAATAGAATACGAAATCATATTAAATGTCCAAATAAAATTTATGGAATAAAATCTACCTGTAAGACCTATAATACCTTATCGATATGTTCTAGTAATAAACTCTTAGATTTAAGTTTAGATAAATGCATAGCCAACCTTCTCCAGAGCACTACATCAAATTGCACAAAATTAAATAGTCAGCATACGAAATCAATAGAAGAAATATCACCAGGAGTCATACTATTAAACCAGTACAACGGAACAATTTTTACAGATCAACTCATAAATCTATCGGGAACTTTTCTCATAAAAATGGACAACAACGCATCGGTGGTAATAGGCGACAAGACATACGCTGCCGATACTGTTTCCAGTTTCAAACCCTTACCAGCAGTTGCCCAACCATTCGGAGAGACTGGGAGACTTCAAGAAGTATTATCATTGAAAATGTTAAAAGAACTACACTTAAATAATACAGAATCTATCGAGACGCTAGATGCTAGAAATAAAACTCATGTCATATTTAATTTTGGAATTACTGCACTAATAACATTAACTATCATATTCCTATTAGCTCGATCCTGGTGGACTAAATGCAAAAGCACAGTCAACATAGTAAACTTGGTTGAAACAGAAGCACAGAAACCAGCTGAAACGACAACATCCTTGAAAACTTCCCCAGAAACCCAGATCCCAAAAATTGATTTACCACCATCCAAGCCATCCAGAATTACGCAAATTCCATTCTTCTAAAGTTCCAAAATCAAACGAGGACGTTTGAATTTTAAGCGGGGAAGAGTTAACATCACAGGTGCTGATGCGGCGAAAAGTGTTATCCCACGATCTTACTACATTCCGAAAAACAACATAATGCTGACATCGCGTCTGGAAACTTGACGCTCTTAGAATTCCAAAGACAACGATGAGAACAACGATGGGAACAACAAACAAGGCTATGCTAAGAGAATGGAGAATAGTATTTAAGAGATCGAAAACAAGATTTCAATGTTCAGTTTTTCAATAGGCAGAATCGCTGCCACTTGTGTAATTAATAAATAAAATTTTTTTTAAGCCAAAAGTAAAGTAAATCTTTTAACTTGTAAATACATACAAATATCTTCGTCAGTGTGCCTTATGATATCTGTTTTTTATTTTTTTATATGCCTACTTGCACAGCGCATGCTCGTATAATTCTCACCCCTTTGTTCTGCTCAAGTGCGTAATTCTTTTCTAGTTTCTGGCTGTTGCCATTTGCCAAGACCAAAGAGAGAGAGAAAATAGAGAGAATTTGAAATCACATGCGACGACGCGACGGCAAGAGGGACTACTCTTAAGAGAATAAAATGATCTACAAATACAAGCAAACACTTTTACATGAGTTCTGAGTTTGTTATGCAAGTTATACCACCCACTGCACATTCAAATCAGTAATAAATCCCAAGGGAACAAATACACAAGTTTTTTTTCTTTGTATCTCCAAGATACTTTGTTGCAAGAGCAACAACCTATTTCCAACGCAAAATGCATTTCAGCATTATGCGAACAAAAGAATAAATACTTCGTGGACACTTTTATTCTTTCTTCGTTGCAAACGCAACCAGATACCACATCCGTTAAGCATTAAAGAATGATGATTAATGCAATACCAATATCGCTTAGGCGTTGCTTCCCTAGCTCATCTGAAAATAAAAATTGTATTTTAAAGTCAGTCTTCTATCCGGCTCAACTGAGGAAAGAACATCTCGTTAATTGTAACACACCAAAGTGAATTAATTGTAACACACCAAAGTGAATTAATTGTAACACACCAAAGAGAATTAAATGAAATAAATATATTTTTTTAACTAGAACACGTACAAAGAAACTAACTTGCATGCAATACCTTGCATCATACAACCTACATAATCATACCTACAACACAGTACAACACAGACGCCGAATCAGCAAATATCCCCAACACGAGCATCGAAATCAGAGCATCGAAATCAACATAAAAAAAAGGTTAACAACACGAGCACCCAAATTCCAGCGAAAATGGGTAGTTAGGGAATTTTTCCATGTTTTTCCATGTTTTGCTAATCAGCATAAAATAAATAATAAATACAGGTGCAAAAGCACATTAAGTAGAGTTGGAAGTCAGTGTCATTCAGATCAAGAGTCATTTTTTTGCAGTTGTTTCATTAAATAAATTCAAACCATTATCAAACCATTTTGTCAATTTATGTTTCATTAAATAAATCCAAATAATTATTAATTCAGTAAATTCGTGATCATTATTTGCACTTATTGTGGGATTTTTCATTTTCAACTATTACATCAATGATTCATTTGCATTGTTTGGGTCCATTTTGGTGAAGTATTTTCGGACGGTAATACCAGATTTGGATACAACCCTCCAATATATATCTGGCCAGAAGAATTTCCTTGATACAAATAATCGTGTTACTCGAATTACTCTGCGAGGCATAACAAGTTCGCTAAAAAAGTCCACCTATAGCCTTAAAACCTTAAACTAATCCCTCGTTTTTCTCAACAGGTTATGGGCCCAGGTTGCTACCAACATCAAACAGCATATCAAGGATTTGATATATCGGCCAAAACTTTCAACCGAAAATAAGAACATTCGCTTTTCTGTGGAGCCGCCACGACGTAACCTGGAAAATTAATACGAATGTGTTGGGTCGCATACAGTTGTTTAACGGGGAAAACTTTACCTCTTGGAAACCCCAAATGGAAGCAATTCTTCACAAAGCTAGATTGACGGACTACGTTTACGGAACAAAACCACATCCGGAGACTGCAGCTGATCAGCAAAATTGGGACGACAAGGACTTGGATGGAAGAGCCGAGTTGCTTTTAGCAATGGAACCACGCATTGTTTCACTTGTAAAAGACAAAAAATCGTCGAACGACGTATGAAAATTTCATTGTGAAACTTATGATCGCAAGGGACCAAGGCAAAGGGCGGAAGTTTCGTCGTCTGATCAGTACGAAAATGGAAACAAATCATTCAATGGCAGAATTCATTCGTGAATTTAAGACGACCGCCAACAAACTACTGGAGATGGAAGCAACACTGGATAAGGACTTTCTAGTGGTAATTCTCCTCGACGGACTGTCTAAGGATTATAAAGATGTCCAAGCTGCATTCGATGCCCAGAGTGGATATCCTGAGGTCAACGTAGTCTGTACAAGACTTTTGGAAGTAAGTGACTGTAAGAAAGACGCGATTGGACAAACAAGCACAGCGTTATACAGCAAATGGAAAAATAAAATGAAAAAACCTTCAAATTACATCAACAAAAGCAATTCGTTACCTTTTAACTGTTGCTTTTGTGGGGAAAAAAGGCATTATGGCAAAAGATTGCTATAGAAATAAAGATAAAAGGAAAACAGCGCAAAATACTTTCGCTGATGAAGTCGATTATGGTTTTACAGTTGCAGAGGAGTCTGCATTTAGGGTGTCTGATAGCGAAATCACTTGGTGTCTAGATTCCGGGAGTAACAGGAAGCTCCTTCCCACCTTACAATTTTTCTTAGAATGCAAGATCAATTGCTATCTTGCATTCTTAGAAGGAATGTAATGCTTTGCATCCGATCATGTTAGCGTGCATTTGTGGGAACAGACACTACGTCAGCATTTGTGCTGTCGCATGTCGGTGTTTGTTTTCACAATCATGATTTGCCTTCATGATCGAGATGCAACCGCAAAAGCTATTCATGATATTTTTAAGAGAAAATAAAGTCAGTCTATAGATACACACCAAGAAGAAACAATCTTTTATTTCGTTCGGAACAGACATATAACTGGCGCAGTCGGTAAAAGATCGGGTTTAATTGTACCAACAAAATTCATAAAAAGTATGTTTCCATTTATATCATGAAGTGAATAAAATTGGTTAGTTACATAAACGTAAGAAAAAAAAACAGGAAACATAGTGAATGCATTACAAATTGTAATAAAAATAGTTGAAATACATCCTAAATAATTAACGAATAACCCGTCATACGCGTTCCCTACGCAAGGCTTAAAAAGAAACAAGTTAAAAAGGATAATGAAACAAAACCTAACCAAGTTCCAAAATTAGCCATTATTAAAATTTAAATAGACTCAATAATAAAAACCTTCAACAATAGTAGCTAACTATCAAAAAAGAACTAAGCTAAAACTACATACTGTGAGTGTCAAAATACATATTAACTGTGAAGAAAAAAAAAAAACAACTAAGCCATACATACATATAAGCTGTGAAGAAAAAAAACTTTACCAGAGAAGACAACAAAAAGAGAGGCTGCAAACTAATCAACAAACGCACTATCTTCTTCAAGTGAGTAACAACAAATCACAATGGAAACCTTCAATGCTGTAGATAAATTAAAAGTACTTTTTGACTTAATAAATAAGATCCCATTGTTTGATGGAAACAAAAGTTGTCTTATACATTTCTTGGACAGGGTAGAATCGTTAGCACCAATTTTGTAAACTCTTGATGAAGGCTCCTTGACAGTCATTTCAGGGTTTCTAAGAGATAAAATAGTCGGAAAAGCTAGGGTTGAACTTCAGAAACATGGTAGAGTTAGTGATTCGACACAAGTCAAGCAAATTTTGATTGATAATTTTGGAGAAAGGCTTTCAACTGACAAGTTAATTGACCAAATTAGAACAGCTCGAGTTAAAACTAATATTTCAGACTTTTATAGCAATATTAATTATTTATTAAGTAGAATTAATAATAAACTTTTATTAAATAATCAAAATGACGAATTAATAATTGCTTCCAACAATAGAATTGCCCTAGATTCTTTCAAAAATAATTTACCTGAGCCTACCAAATCAATCGTGCTAAGTCGAAATCCAAAAACAATGAACGACGCTTATAAAGTTATCCTAGAAATCGGTCACCAACTTTTAGGATACCAAAATTATTTTCAAAACCTCAAACAAAATCAAAACTGTTCCAGACAGGACAATAATAATAATTATAATCAAACTTATAGTAATAGAAATAATGGTCAGAGTAATAATTCAAATTTAAGAAACAGTTATAATTATAGAAACAGTTATTCGAACTTTAGAAATAACAACAACACAAACTATAACAGTACATACAATAATAATGCACAAAATAGTAACCCATACAACCCTTATACGCAAAGTAATCAAACAACAACAACACGTCAAAATGTTAACAATCCACAGCAACAAAATCGAAACAACACAAACCATTTAGGGCGTAATACACACAATAATAATAATAATAACAGACAGTTTAGTTGTCAAAATAATACGAACGTTTCTAGAAATTCAAGAAATAGCAATATGATGGAAGTTGATCATATTGCAAACGAGGTAAATTTTCAGACACACACCTCAGATCTCTTCCCTTTATAGTGGTTAGAACTAAATCTTCGCCAATTAAATTATTGATAGATTCCGGAGCAGCTAGGTACTTCTTTAATACAAAAAGGACTGTTTCACAATTTTTTTAGAACTCCATTAGATAAACCATTATCTTTAAAAACTCTGAACTCAAATATAACAATCGATTCGAAAATAAAGATTCCTCTTTTTAAGGAATTTTGTAACCCGTCCAGTATGATAGAATTGCTAGAAACAAATTTTAATTCTGATTTCGATGATATTTTGGGATGCAATGTATTAAATCCATTGCAAGCAAAAATCGATTTTAAGAATTCAAAACTTGTAACAAACAATGCAATCTTGCCTTTGATTTTCGATATTCCATATCATCCTTCAGTAGAAGAAATAAACACTTTAGCGGAAGAAACAAAAGAAATAGTTTTTGAAAGCCCGAACATAGATAATATTACTCAAAATCTTATACTTGACGATCTAAATGATGAAGAAATTTGTTGCTTAATCAAAATTATAAAAAAATTCGAAAATGTGTTTCATAATAAAGATGATAAATTGTCTCCAACGGTTGGATATTCGCATAAGATACCAACTAAAAACGATATTCCTATATTTTCCAAAGCATATAGATATCCTGAAGCGCACAAAGACGAAGTAAATAAGCAAATAACAGAAATGCTTCATTCGGGAATTATCACTAAATCAAATAGTCCATACAACGCCCCAATTTGGATCGTTCCAAAAAAAATCTAATAATTCAGGTTAACAAAAATATCGCATCGTAATCGACTATAGGAAGCTTAACGCAAATACAGTTGATGAAATATTCCCAATGCCTGATATAACAGAAATACTTTCAAAACTAGGAAATGCACAGTATTTCTCAACACTAGATCTGGCAAAGGGATTTCATTAAATCCCTATAGACGTATAAGATAGACACAAAACAGCGTTTTCAACAGCAGATGGACATTACGAATTTACTCGTATGCCATTCGGTGTCAAAAATGGACCTGCATCCTTTCAACGGATGATGAATGAAGTCTTATATGACTTCATTAATAAAATTTGTGTCGTATATCTCGATGATATACTCATCTTCTCAACGTCTTTACAGGAACATATTGATTCTTTGAATAAAATATTAAAAAGGCTTCAAGAATTTAAACTTAAAATACAAATAGACAAGTGTAATTTTCTTAAACGTCAAACAGAATATCTTGGTCATATAATTGCTGTAGATGGTATCAAACCCAACCCGTCAAAAATCGAAGTAATTCAAAATATAAAACTCCCTCACACCGTTAAGCAGATAAAATCGTTCTTAGGCGTAACCGGGTTTTACCGGAAGTTTATAAAGGACTACTCAAAGGTAGCTCTTCCATTGACTAAATGCCTGAAGAAAAACGTCAAAATTAACATCCATGACAAACAGTATATAGACTCCTTTAACAAGCTTAAAGAGCTCATATGTACTTGTCCTATATTGACATATCCCGATTTTAAAAAACTGTTTACATTAACTACTGATGCTAGTAACGCAGCATTAGGAGCCGTTTTATCCCAAAACCAACATCCTATCGCTTTTGCATCTAGGACTTTGAACAAACATGAACTACACTACAGTACAATAGAAAAAGAGCTTTTGTCCATAGTATGGGCAGCCAAATACTTTAGACCCTACTTATTTGGACGAAAATTTAAGATACAAACAGACCATCGACCACTTATATGGTTAAATTCTTTCAAAGAACCGAATATAAAATTACAACGCTGGAAAATTAAGCTTAATGACTTCGATTTTGACATTGAGTATATTAAAGGCAAAGAAAATTGCGTAGCCGATTTTCTAAGTCGTATGCAAGTAAATCATATATATACAAATGATATTTGCGACGACGTCGGATCTGATAACGCAACAATTCATAGCGGTATTGAAAATTTGAATGATCACATTTTTATTACAGAAAAGCCATTGAATTTTTGTTTTATATAGATAAACATCAAATAATTTTGGAAAAAACAGATACGACTTCTTATAAAAAAAAATTTTGTTCAAATAAAAGAGAAGATCTGTCATTTCACAAACAGAATACAATGAAACTAACGTCCTAAACATTCTTCAAGGTTTATTACCAATCAAAGGAACGTTAGGCGTTTATTGTAAAGACGATAATATGTTTATTAAATTTCATAGCACTATTGTAAAGTATTTTTCAAATTCCCCAGAAATGAAAATCTTAAGATGTATGAATTTTATTACTGATATTACAAACAAAGAACATCTTCTTGAACTGATAGAAAAAACTCATGCTAGTAAAAATCATAGAGGAATAGAGGAAACTTATTCAGAACTAAAAAGTGAAATCTATTTTCCAAATTTAAGATTAGAAATACAGAAGTTCATTAATAACTGCATAATATGCAATATGTGTAAATTCGATCGCAATCCAATAAAACCGAAGTTAATGGTATCAGAAACTCCAGACAAAGCTAACGAAATTGTACACATAGATATTTGGTTTTTAAATAAAGGTAATATGTTTTTAACCTGTATTGATAAACTTACTAGACAATAGACATGTCTCAATACACTCTATTACAGATAGAAACTCCACAACCATAGTCAGCTTACTTAGACAAAGATTCGCTTGTTTAGGAAAGCCATCCAAAATAGTCGCAGATAATGAATTTAACACTGCATACATTAAAAACTTCCTTAATGGAGAAGGTATAGCCCACCACTTTACATCACCAAATACACAGATAGAAAGGTTTCATTTAACTCTTAATGAGCACATACGATTACTCAAACTTAGTAATGCAGGAAAAGAAACATTAAACGATAATGATATGGTGTTCAAAGCAGTCGAAATTTATAATAATACAATTCATTCATCTACAAATTTTAAACCAATCGAACTTTTGCATTCAACTAAAAAAAAAAAAATTAAGATTAAATCAGATTAAGGAAAAACAAATAGGAAAAATAAACGAATCCCGAACAGAACAGCAAAATTTTAAGGAACATGAATTAGTTAAAGATTTAGGCTTTTCTAACAACAAACATCTACCAAAACATAAGTTAACAACAGCAACCTAGCGGAATCGAATATCAGCAGATTCTCGCACGACACATTTCCCACTTCACGGTTTCCCACGACAACGGACACCGGAGATGCGCATGCAGTGAGGAATGTCTTGGGAAATGCAATCTTGCAATTTCCAGTAGAGTAGTGAAACAAAAATATAATCGTTCTGTTCAGGGTTCAAGTAGTCTTAAGTCAGTTCTAAATTATCAACCAACATGTTAAGAAGTTCGGAATAAAATAAATAATTTTTTTTTAAACAAAAATTAGTCTACATCTAATAATTGGCGCCCGAGCAGGGACGGTATTGTGTTAAAAGTAAATTAAAGTGTGCAATAATAATTAAGCTAAAAGCATTACAAGTAAAAGAAAAGGAAGTAACATTTATTAAAATAAAAAGAAGTACAAGAATAAGTGAAAGTAACGAAAAGTGACAAAATAATTAAGTGAGCAACAGTGAAGGAGTTTTGCAGATATTTAACGAACAGCACAACTAAGAGGAAGAGTACCCCGAGTCACCGTGAGACCTAAGAATCCCCACCGGAAAAAAAGGACAATACTCGACCGCACAATACCGGAAAATGAAGGAAATTCTATTGTAAGCAAATTTATGATTTTATCTAAAGATTCTAAAGAAAATTAAATTGTTTAAACACAACTAAAAATTTTTTTATAACATAAGAAATCAATTCGATATCAGAATAGGAAAAAGTATTTAAACTTAGTCTAAGAGATTAAAAGAGAAAGGAACAATTCCTTCCTAACTATTTTATAAAGAACTACTGGTAATTTAGAACTCACAAGTCCCCTTAGTTTACCCCAACATCCTTTCCTCATAATGTCAGTGCCTAAATCAGTGTTTAAAATTTCATACGAGTCCAAAATGGTCAACCCAGATGGAAATGGTCAACAACCCTCTTCAAATCCCTTACCTAATCCACCACCACGTAATCCAAACGCGCAGCAAGATTTAACCGATTATATCAATCAAGTTGTCGCAAGTGCTTTTGCCCAAATGGGAACACCTTCACGGGAGTTCGACAACATAGGCTTAGATCAAACCATTGACGTAAGTCAGGCTAGGAATTTAGAAGGTTTAGAGAAAATTCCAGACGTTGTGAAAAGCTTACGTCAGTTTTCAGGGGAACCGGGTGAGTTTAGCTCTTGGAGAAAGAGCGTAGACAGAATACTAAAAATTTATGAACCTGTCCGGGGTTCACCCAAATATTTCGGCATCCTAAGCGTGATCCGAAATAAAATAATTGGACAAGCTGACATTGTCCTGGAGTCATATAACACTCCACTGAGCTGGGTGAAAATTTCGAAATGCTTAACGCTGCACTATGCAGATAAGAGAGACCTCGGTACTCTTGAGTACCAAATGATGGTCCTCGTCCAAGGGAATCAATCGAATCCCGAATTTTACCAACAGGTGTATCAACACCTGTCTTTAATTCTCAACAAGTTAGCCTCCATGGAATTAAGCATGGAATCACTCACCACGATGACAAGTGCTTACAGAGAAAAGGCACTAGACACGTTTATACGTGGCCTAAAGGGAGATCTTCCGCGACTCTTAAGTATAAGAGAACCCACAGATCTTCCTGAAGCTCTGCACCTGTGTCTCAAATTAGATAATGTTTATTTCAGGACAAATTACGCTTTTAATAATGAAAACATTTTGAGAAAATCTACCGTGCAACCTCCCCCGCTTCCAGCGCGTCGCCAAGTTCATACCCACAACACTCCTAACCCAGTCAATAGATTTATCCCCGACCTTTACCATAATCCACACCCACCACCTAACCGATCCTTCGTTCCTTTCCAAAGGAACACATTCCATTACAACCAAAATCCGAATCAACAAACCAATTTCCAATATATTAGAAACCTTCCCCCGAAACCACAACCAAGACCTACACCAATGTCAGTAGATATGTCAGTACGGTCGCAGAGGGTCAATTACCAGAATCGACACAGGTACCACCCTCCTGCAAATAAAAGACCTAATTCTCAACAAATTCATCACCCAGGAAAATTCCAAAGAGTTTTCCACACCACCTCCAAAAATGTTCAAGACAATGAAGAATCAAGGGAAC
This sequence comes from Melanostoma scalare, assembly GCA_949752695.1. NCBI lineage: Eukaryota > Metazoa > Arthropoda > Insecta > Diptera > Syrphidae > Melanostoma > Melanostoma scalare. The sequence continues at coordinate 77,469,338 of OX456985.1, read as the reverse complement.
AAGGACTGCAGCATGGCGATGAGTTTGAAGAACCCCTTCCTCCAGAGGAATACGGCTACGATGAGGAATACCTAGAACTACAAGAAGACGAGCAAGTGGAACAAGGCCAACCTGAGGAAGTCCATTTTTTAGATTAAATAGCTCTTCGCTACCGTATTTTGAGTTCACTGCGAAGAGCGGGAAAATATTTAAAATTTTACTTGATACTGGATCAAATAAAAACTACGTTAAATCATGTTACATCCGTTGCCCCATTCCTAAAGAAAACATATTTTTTGCGAGTTCCATTAGTGGCAAGACTAGAATAACTCATCATGCAAATTTAGAAATTTTCGGTCCTACTATCCCAAAAATTAAGTTCTTTATTCTTCCTGGTTTAGAATCCTTTGACGGGATTCTCGGTAACGACAGCCTGAAAGAATTGAATGCTGTCATCCACACCAAAGACAACTTTTTCATAATTAATAATGATATTAAGATTTCTCTGAAACAACAAGTTTCACAAGCGGTCAATTCAATTAACGCTAAACTATCCCACCTGTCTGATATTCAAGTTCGTCGACTTACTCAGATATTTAATAAATGCCCAAACCTTTTCGCTGATCCTGATGTGAAGCTCACCTATACCTCAAGAGTTAAAGGAGAAATCAGAACAACATCCAACGAACCAGTCTATTCCAGATCGTATCCATACCCAATGGCTTTGAAAGGAGAAGTCAAGTCTCAACTCGAAGAGCTCCTAAAAAACGGAATAATAAGACCTTCACGGTCCGCATACAACTCCCCTGTTTGGATAGTTTCCAAAAAACCAGACTCAGAGGGAAAGAAAAAATACAGGTTAGTAATCGATTACAGGAAACTGAATCTTGTAACTACAGCTGAGAAATATCCGATCCCCGAGATAAACGAGGTTCTGTCCAATCTGGGCAACAACAAATGGTTTACAACCATCGACCTGAAAAGTGGTTTTCACCAAATCCCTTTACGGGAATGTGATGTTGAAAAAACTGCCTTTTCCGTAAACAACGGAAAATTTTCAAAGAACACTTGATGACATTTTACGGGAGCACATAGGTGTCCGATGTTACGTTTACATCGATGACATCATTATCTTCAGCAAAACCGAGGAAGACCATTACAGAGATGTCGGACTTGTTCTTAAGACTCTAGAGGCCGCAAATATGAAGGTCGAACTAGAGAAATCACATTTCTTACAATCCCAAGTCGAATTTTTAGGTTTTGTCGTTTCGGAAGATGGCATCAAAGCTAATCCCGAAAAAGTAAAAACAATAGCAAATTTTCCTCTCCCTAAAACATTGAAAGATCTTCGTTCGTTTCTTGGCATTATGCCGAAATTGCGAAACCTTTGACATTCCTTCTGAGAGGGGAAGATGGACGAGTGTCCAAAACTCAGTCAAAATACAAAATATTATCCTTAGATCAACAGGCAGTAGAAGCATTCAACAAAATAAAAACATCATGATTTCTAATGAAATTATGCTCTCGTATCCAGATTTCTCGAAAGAATTTCACCTTACTACAGATGCATCGAATTTTGCCATCGGTGCAGTACTTTCACAGGATGACCGACCAATCACTTACCTGTCTAGATCTCTGAACGAGACCGAGGAATCCTACGCCACCAATGAAAAAGAGATGCTTGCCATTATATGGGCACTTGGATCCCTTCGTAATTTTCTATATGGCTCAAAGAAAGTTAAGATATTCACAGCCCATCAGCCTCTAACCTTTGCTCTAAGCAATAAAAACTCTAACACCAAGATGAAACGTTGGAAAGCAAAGCTAGAGGAGTATAACTACGAGCTCCATTACAAACCAGGTAAAGAAAACGTCGTGGCAGATGGTTTGTACAGACCATCACGAACCGAATTAAATTCTATGACCGCAAGCATCCATAGTGACAGCTCATCGCACAACCTAATCCCGTCTGCAGAAGTACCTACATAAATGCTTTCAGGAACCAATTGATATTAACAATTGGGCCATGCACTAGTTATCAATTGAAACAACCTTTTCCTAATTTTAATCGTCACATTTTTGTAGAACCTAGTTATACCAGAGAAATTATAATAGGCATTTTTAAGAGATATTTGAGTCCCACATAATCAATGGTCTTAAAGCTGATGAGCCAACGATGGCTATCATCCAAGATCTTTATCCACAGCATTTTATAAACTATAGAATACGTTTCACGCAGCTAGAAGTTGTAGACGTTCCTTCCGAGACCGAACAAGTTGAAATCGTCCTCAACACACACAGAAGAGCTCATAGGAATGCACACGAGAATAGGCTTCAAATCCTACAAAAATACTACTTTCCAAGAATGAACGCAAGAATACAAAATTTCCTCAAGCGTTGCACAGTCTGTAAAGAAAATAAATATGAAAGACACCCGAATAAAATTTACATAGAGGAAACACCCCTACCTTCATATCCAGGTCACATTATCCACATAGATATTTTCTCCACACAAAACATTTTAGTCCTTACCGCAATAGATAAATTTTCGAAGCTAGCTCACGCAAAAATCATAAATTCTCGGTCAGTAGAGGACATACGACAACCCTTATGGGACACACTGTTCCACTTCGGTGTCCCTGAACACGTAGTCATTGATAACGAGAAGTCACTAAATTCAGTATCTCTTAGAGCCATGATGGAAGAACTCAACATAACGGTTTATCAAACTCCACCATACAAGAGCGAGGTTAATGGTCAGGTAGAACGATTTCATTCTACCCTATCAGAAATTATGCGGTGTATTAGTTCTGAATTCCAAATTACCGGATTCAACGATCTGCTTGGAAGATCTGTCTACGAATACAATTCTACTATCCATTCCACCACAGGAAAGAAACCAAAAGAATTATTTTTCGGTCGTGACCAGAGAGTTTCCCCCGAATTATATGAAAAGGCAAGAAAGAGCAATATCGAAAGGATAAAAGAGAAACAGTTGAAAGACATGCAAGTTCATAACAAATCCCGAAAACCCCCTAAAACTTACCAAGTAGGAGAAGAAATTTTTGTAAGACATAATAAAAGAATAGGTTCGAAATTAACTGTTCGCTATAAAATCGAAATGTTAAGGAAGATAGGAACACTACAGTTCTAACTGAGTCAGGGAAAATAATTCATAAGAACAAAATTAGAAACTAAATTTTTCATACAATATTTCAGGTTTATCTTTGCAATAGCTTGTGCCGAGGTGCAAATAATGGATTACTCCAATTCCCAAATTGTTGCCATAAATAATGGGTTGGCAAAAATTCAAAACGGAAATTTTAAAATAATCCATACCATCGATCTGGACAAATACGAAGAATTCATAAATCAAGCAAACACTACCCTCCTTTCAACCAACATCAAGTCCCACATCCTATTTCCTCTCCTTCAATTCGAACTTACACAGATAAAGGACATGTTGGCCTATATCAAACCCAACAGAAATAAGAGGTCATTAAATTTTGTAGGTTCAGCATGGAAATGGCTCGCAGGTAGCCCTGACCATGATGACCTTGTCTTAATCGAAAATAAAATAAATAATTTAGTTGAAAGTAATGAAAATCAAACTGTCATAAACGAATTGTATAGTAATAGGATAAACAATATAACAACTGTCACTAATATGATTCTAAAAGAAATAAGAGAAAATATATATTTAGATAATGAATTGTTTGTAACACTGAAATATAAAATAAAGATTATTAAAGAAGAACTTATAAATATTAAGTATGCCATTCACTGGGCGAAAGAACAGATTTTAAATTCAATCATTTTGTCAAACGAAGAAATAAATATCGCTATAAGAGCACTTAATAAAGAAAAATTCCCCTTTAGTACGGTGGAAGAAGCTCTAGAATTCTCTAATGTTAAGATTTTTACTAATAATTCAATATTGATTTATGTTGTAAATGTTCCACTCACAGAATCAATCATTTGCGAAAAGCTCTCTATCAAACCAATAAAGAGAAATAATAAAGTAATTAAGTTACCAAAAGAAAATAATTGTCAAATTTTAATATGTGAAAGTAAATTTAATAATATTGAAAACCCATGTAGAACTCTGAACAGTTTATCAGTTTGTCATTTAGAAAATATTAAAGAAATAACTAATTCAGATTGCATTCCCAACTTGCTCACAAGCCAGAACTCATCATGCCCCGTAACAAATTCTCAACACATTCCAAGCATCGAAGCGATCGAACCAGGAGTTATTTTTCTCAACCAATTTCAAGGCAACATAACAATAGATGGAATCGGACATTCTCTGAATGGAAGTCTCCTTATTAAATTCCACAACGCCACAATCAAAATCAAGGACAAGGCCTATCGCTCCAGGGAAATATCATCGGTCCAAATCCTACCTGCCGTCATCCAACCTCAACCTTATGAAAAGGAGATCAACGAGGTGCTTTCCTTAGAAATGATGCATGAACTTCACATTAAAAACAGAGAGCATATTAAGAAGCTTGAAGTAACGAATCTCATTCATCAATCCATCTCCCACGGCTCCTTATTGATTATTATCTTTGGCATCATAGCGGTAGTGGTTTTCATGAAGAGGAAACAAGCTAAAATCACAATTAAACATGAGGAAACCCATCAGGAAGTAGCATCCGAAGTCCCGGACACCCCCAACACCTTCAAACCAATTTTCGTTCCTACATTTAACCAGTTGAGAAGTCCCAGCATCCCTAAGACCTATGATGCTCCATTCTTTTAATTGCCAGATGAGGACATCCAGATTTAAGCAGGGAGGAGTTAACAACAGCAACATAGCGGAATCGAATATCAGCAGATTCTCGCACGACACATTTCCCACTTCACGGTTTCTCACGACAACGGACACCGGAGATGCGCATTCAGTGAGGAATGTCATGGGAAATGCAATCTTGCAATTTCCAGTAGAGTAGTGAAACAAAAATATAATCGTTCTGTTCAGGGTTCAAGTAGTCTTAAGTCAGTTCTAAATTATCAACCAAGATGTTAAGAAGTTCGGAATAAAATAAATAAATTTTTTTTAAACAAAAAATAGTCTACATGTAATAATTGGTATAACAAATTTAACCCTAGCTACCCAAATAAAATCGACATAACGCAATTGAGAAGACCTCTAAAAAATATCTCTTTTCTAGATAACGATCTGCGTAATGCTTCTGGCAATCATAATGCCTACAATCATATCGGGGTCCCTCCAAGTTCAACAAATAATGGACAATAGCGGATTTATAGAAGTGAAATTAACACAGAACCAATTGGTTACTGGAACCGATCTGATATTGCATATCATTGATCCAAAAGATATAGGTAATAAGTCTGTTAAACGAAATAATTCAAGATCTTGAACCCCTACATGCAGACCATAAAGTATTACTTCGCTCACAGATAGATTTATTGAAAAGTAAAGTTAAGACTTTACTCCCTAAGCATAGAAATAAGCATGGCCTCATCAATGCCGTAGGCCAAGTATGTAACTTTTTATTTGGCACCATGGACGATAAAGATAGAATTGACATTGAAAATCACTTAAACACCGTTGACTATAATTTACATAACTCTATAACTGCACTTAATCAATAAGTGAAGATTAACAAACAATTTAATCAAACATTCATGAATCTTAGAGATACTTTATATAAGAACCGTTATCAAATGTTAGACCATTTAGATCATGTAGATTGGGCTATTAAAAATCTTATTTTGCTAAACGCATATCATGAACAGTTATTCAAATTAAATACTTTAACAAATCAAATCGAACAGATTCAAGACAGTGTTACTACCGCAAGAAACGGAATAATTCATCCAGACATACTCACAAAAGACGAAATTGATAATTACCAAATAGATTTAAATAAATTAAAATATTTAAGAATAAGTGTAGTCGAATACAAAAGCAATCTACTAGTTTTTGTGATTAAAGTGCCGAAAACCTTAATAACCATTCAGTTAAAAGCAATTATATCTACCAATTCCAAACAATGAATTTAAGGAAATTGATGCATTTATTGAAAAAATATTTGAATTCGCAAACCAAACATATTCCTATGAGGAAAATAAAGTATTAAATGAACTAAAATTGTCAAAACATTGCAGTATTTTAAGAAATTGCAATTATATTATAAATAATTTCACAGAAATCGTAACTATAGTCGAAGATCTTATACTTGTAAGAAACTCAAAAAATACAAATTTGCAACAAAATTGCGATTCAAGAAGAATCATTTTAAATGGAAATTATTAAATCCAATTTGGTCTGTGTAAACTAAGAATTTATAATCACTATTTTGAAAATAGCAAAACTGTGTTTTATTAAAAATTCACTTACCCGAAAACAAACGTAACATTGAATTTTTCAGAGAAAATCACTTTTGTAATATTGCATTAACAAATGAGCAAAATATTAATGAAATTGTTGAATTGAAACATCATAAAAAAGTTTCATATGTACTTCTTATAACTTTTATTGTATTGTCTATACTTATCATTATAACTATTGTTGTGTTACGAAATAAATTTTTTACTATTGTCAAAGGAATTCGAAGAGACTCGAATTCAAAGGGGGGGGGGGGGGGGGGGGGGCGAGTTATGTATAAGTCTTAGTTAAAACTCTGAAGAATACGGTTGTTTCAATTTAAAAATTAAACTGGCGTATGTGCTAGACAAGGGGAATGTGCTAGTCAAGGGGAATAGTCTCGGAACTCTGCACTATTTTTTTCTTCATGCTTCCCATCCAAAGGGGTTATATTTTTCAATAATATTTATTTCTATGAAATAAGCTAACTTTTAGAATGATAACGAAACTAAAATACCGCGAATAAAACAAGAAAATTAATAAGAAAATTTTGCACGAAGTGCACCAGTATTATAATAGCGAATGGATGAATTAATTAATCAATATCTGAATGAAGGGAAGTAAAAACAAAATGCAACACACAGCAGGTACTGATGCTGTCAGCCAAGACTACTCAGTTGGGTGTGTTCGATGATGATATTAGAAGTGAAGTTTTATTAAGGTAAGTTGCGATTAATTAAAAAGGCTTTTGATATGAAATAGGTATCTAATTGATAAAGTGCAGTGTTGTTAAGGGTGGGCGCCAGAAAATGTTTTTTTGAAAAAGGAATTTTCAAACCTTTTGCTGAAAAGGGAGAAAGTGAAAATGCGACCAAAGTAAAGAATATTTTTATATTATAATGTGTTAGGAAAACCGTAGCGAACTAGGGTTAAAAATTCATATATTTTCAAACAAAGTATTATAAAACGGATGATAAAAAAAGATTTCGGATCATAAGACTCTCTACTAATTTTGGTTTTTTTGTTTTACTTAACCTTTTAATTTCATTTCGATTTCAGCTTGAGCAAATTTTGTAAGATTACAATATTTTCGAAAAAAGGAAGGAATAAAAAAATATTTTTATATGTTAGAGTGCAAATGAGTGCACACAAGCAAATCTGCGAGTGCTTTCGGTGAATATCATGTAAGATAAAAACTTGAAGCCAGTCGTCGTTGATGTGCGCCGCAGAATTGTCTACTCGAGATATCTTTAGGAAATTATATTTAGCATCAGAAGTGGGATCGTTGATCGAGAAGTGAATTAGTAGAAGCGAATTATTTATCAAATCGAACCTGGTTCCGTTGTTTTTATTTGAACAAGTGAACAGTGAAGTGCTACAAGTTGAAGAAACAAACTTAATAAAGCGTTTTCGTCATTTTTTCTTCCTTCTTTCCTTTTCCGCATTTGTGAAACAAACTGTACATGTACATTGTACATGTGTGTAGTTATTTTTCGCCGCATTTCGTCGTGTTGTCGTCTTGACTTACCATCCTTGACAAACAAAGTGTATAAGTTAACACCAGAGAAACATAAATCCAAAGATGATTTATGGCTCTGCACTCATTTGCATTCTTTCTCACACTTTTCGCTGATGTTAGTTCTGGACGCCAAAACACCAGTTCAACGAAACCCGCATTCCATCACGTAGCGGGAGACGTAATATAATATCACCTGTGGGAACGGCGGATAACTACAGCGACCGATAGACGCACGGGATACTTGGTTGCTGCTTGGGGTTAGGTTATATTTAAGATAGAAAATAATTGAATTGTCAGTTGTAATTTGCATTTGAAATAAGGAGGTGCTAACCTCGTAAAAGATTTTTTTTAAGAAATCAAATTAATAATTTCTTAATTGGCGCCCGAGCAGGGACCCGGTAGTGGAAAGTGCGGGAATTAATAATATACGTAGAAAAAAGCCCTAAAGTAGTGCGAAAACGTAAAAACCGCGCGGAACATTTAGCATAAGCCCTCAAGAAGTGCCGTTAAATAACACTACCGTATAAATAAAAATAACATAAGCCCTCAAGAAGTGCTGTTAAAATAAAAATAACATAAGCCCTCAAGAAGTGCTGTTAAAATAAATAACATAAGCCCTCAAGAAGTGCAGTTAACAACAACCACCGTGGAAATAAAAATAAGTGTTAAACAATCTTAATTGATTTTCTATCAAGGCATCAAGTCCAACATGAACGCTGCATTATTTTTGATGTAAGATTAAATTTAAGATATATTTTTATTATAAAAAAAGGAATATATTGCTATCTATCAAGTTGTTAATCTATAAAATATTTTGTTCTCCATACACATATATGTAAGAAGATAGGAAAAAGAGTATATTGCTTAATACAAAATTGCTAACGATAAAAAGAAAATTTCAGTGATTGAAAATTGCCTCCTTTTTGAAAAAAATTAACAGAAAGAAACAAATATCAAAAATGCCAGACTTAAGATCAGGTACGACAACCGATAATAATGGTCCCGGTGTCTCCAATTTAAATCAACAAAATACTAACACAATTCCTGTAGTGAATCTCACATCAGAATTGCAAAATGAAAATGCGAACTCTTCCTTCCAATCCTCTAACTCCCGTATGGACCCGCCTAAGCCTCAATCAACCCCCGAACTTAACGCACTCATTTCGTCTATTGTTCATGGTGTATTTGAACAACATGGACACAATTTAGTTCAGAAAGCATTAAATCCTAATGCCACTAACTTTCATGGCGTGGAACAAGGTATCGATCCTATATATCGTAATAACTTGTCTGAAATGGACAAAATACCAGATGTTGTAAAGAGCCTTAGGTGTTTTTCAGGAGATAAAGGACAATTTAGCTCTTGGAAAAAAAGTGTAGACCGAGTTTTACAATTATACGAATCATTTAGGGGAACTCCAAAATATTTTGGAATCTTGAGTACTATTAGTAATAAAATTACAGGAAATGCAGACACTGCTCTTGAAGCATACAACATTCCCTTAAATTGTGAGAGTATGTCTCGCTGTTTGGCCATGCACTATGCTGACAAACGCGATATTAGCTCTCTCGAATACCAGATGATATCCTTAGCACAGGGAAATTCATCGACCGAAGAATTCTACCAAAGGGTATATTCGCATCTCTCTCTGACACTTGACAAATTATCAAGTTTGGAAGCAAGTTCAGAATCTCTTATGCTGTTAACTCAAACGTACCGAGACAAAGCTCTGGATACGTTTATTCGAGGCGTAAAAGGTGACCTCCCTCGGTTGCTCGGAATTCGAGAACCACTCGATTTGCCTCATGCACTAAACCTTTGCTTAAAGCTCGAAAACCAAAACTACAGGTCAAATCACATTTCGCATAATCAAGGAACAGTGAAAAAATATCCACAAAATTCATCAATTCGTACACCAGGTACCCAGTACGGATACCAAAATTCTTCAAGACCTAAAATTCCGCATAACGTTCAACAAAATCGCTATTCGCATCAAAGCAATAACTATCCTAGATGGAATAGTGGCCCTCCCGCACAAAATCAATATCGTGCACCCAATGGCTTTTTCGGCCAAAATCAATATCGTGCACCATTCCAGAACCAAAGTTCTAGTCAACATAATAAGTTAACATCACGTATTCCCATTGGAACATAACGGGACATTAGCCAAAAAGCACGATCCCAATCATCATAAAAATGCAGCAAACGGATTTATGTTACGCGTTAGTCATACACTACATGCTTACACAATGAAGTCATCATGCACCCGCAGAACAAAGGGACACTCCCATAGAACAAAGGAATACTCCAGTATGCTGATGTCATCCACCCCCACCATAGTACCTTCGGGAATGCAGTAAGGTAGTTTTAAGATATTCATGTTCATGTCAAGATCAGTTTTAAATTAGAGATCATTCGACTAAGTTCGAATATTTGTAACTCGGTACTTTTGAATAAAGTTTTTAAAACTCACTCTATGTCGATAGAGAATTAAGTGGCGACCGTGACAGGACAACTGGCATTTGAAATAAACCAGAAATACAAAGTATGGTAAATGTTAAGTCGTTACGCGAATAAAACGCGATAATTTAAAATAAGTATCCTTCCAAGAAAGGAGAAAAAATTTATGTAAAGTATCCTACCTGATAGGAGAAAGGAAAAAGGAAAAGTTTTAACAAAAGTGAAAAAAGGTTTCAAAGAAAAATAAAGAAATTTTTCTCTAATAAAAAAAGAAAGTGGAAAAAATCAACATACAAAACAAGTGAATCATATAAAAATGTAAATGGCAGAAAGCAGAGTTAAGCCTACAAGCGATAAAATCCTGATCGAAAATATTCATAAAATTGCAAACGTAATTGCGTCAAACAATCATAGTGCACTAAAAGAAGAGGACATCCAAGTAACCCATGAAAAATTGTTAAAAGAAAAAATAAGAAAAGTCCAAAAAGTGATTAAAGAAACACAAGAGGACATCCTCAATAATAATAATTAAAAAAAAAAAAAAAGGAACCGAAAAAGAAACGAAATAACGAAGTGGAAAGGTTGCTATCTAGCCGAAAGTAGATAAACAGTGAAAAAAATATTCTAAAAGAAAAACATTAAGAACAATTGCGAAGCAAAGTGTAGTGAAGGAAAACCAAGGAACATCAACAGCAGCATCAACAGCAGCATTGACAGCAGCATCAACATAACGCCTTATTCCAGAATAATTATAAAATAAAATTTTTATGTAAGTAAAAGATATTTATATGTTAGCTATAAAAAAAGAAAAGCAATTAATAATAAAGTAATGATAATAATTCATTAATTAAATAAATTTTTGGTATAAAATTATTGTAAAATTCATAAATTAATACTGGACGACTTACTTGACAAATTTACAAACCTAACAATGGGTAATGACATTACGGAAGACACAGTTACTAGGCTTATAGCTGCTAGCACTGCTACATTGCAAGCTCAGGTAGCGGCTTTGGCTAGAACCTTAGAAGGTGTTACCAATGCTTCACTGGTAACTGAGTATAAAACCCAAACTATAGACGAGCAGATAGCCTGTAACGAAACATTAGACGTTGTGAAATCTCTGCCCGAATTCCCAGGAAGTCCAGGAGCATACGTTAGCTGGCGAGAAGCAGCTAATAATTCTATTAAACTATACCAGAAGAGCAGCAGAAGATATTTTGCCGCTTTAACTATTTTTAGGAACAAAATCACTTCAAGCGCAAACGATATTCTTACGAGTCATGGTACTGTTCTAAACTATGACGCGATTATTGCAAGATTAGATTTTGCTTATGCGGATAAACGTCCTACTCATATAATCGAGCAAGAATTGAGCGTGTTGCGACAAGGCAACACATCGCTAATAGATTACTACAATTTAGTTAATACTAAATTAACACTACTTATCAATAAGACCATAATGACTCATGGAACAGACACTAATCTGACCCAAGAGCTCAATTCAGCCAATCGTAAAAATGCTTTGCGTATTTTTATTACCGGTCTTAACGCACCACTCTCAAACATACTGTTTTCTCTTTCACCGGAAGACCTACCCAGTGCTCTTGCAAAAGCACAGGAGTTGGAATCAAATAATGTTAGAGCTAATTTTGCTCTACAATTTCAACGCTCTCACGCACCTTCATCTGTTCATCAACGAGATGCACACAATAACTTAAGGTTTCCTACCAGAAATAATAATGGAAATCAGCCTCGTTTCCCTAAGCCGGAACCGATGGAACTCGGTAGTTCTGCTCATAGGCCAATCACTTGGCAAGAACAGAAAAGGTTCGATCATAATAGAAATAATTTTGCACGACAAAATAATTTTAATCGTGCGAACAATTCCTTCGGACAGCAAGGAAATAATAGAGGTAATCCTCAACATCATCAGCCTCAATGGCACAAGCCGAATTATAATACTTATAATAACCCGCAAAGACCAGTGTTCAAGAGAGAAAGGAACAATAGTGTTCAACAAAGCTTACAAACACCACCAGCAAAGGTCGAGCGTATAAATAACTTAAATGAGGAATCAGATAATTTTTTAGATCAAACGACGGATTGCCACACTTATTGCGAACCATAGGTGGCAAGCAAATTAAAATTTTATTAGATACTGGAGCTACAAGCAATTATTGTAGACCTAACTTATTTTTAGAAGAAAAAAACCTAGTTATTAAGAAAAGGGCGTTCACTGTAAATAGTGAAATTATTATTGAAAAATACCACGAACTTTTTATATTTGATACGGATATCAGAGCTTATGTTATAGCAGACTTAGAGTGCGATGTTTTGATAGGCTCAAATTTACTGAAACGAGTAAATGCTAAGATTAATTTTGAAAATAAAACTATCACCTACAATAATAAAATTGAGAGAATACATTTTATAGAGAAAGATGAAATTAATAATATCTCAGAAGATGAGAATATTGAGCAATTAACTCAGCGGATAATTAACAAAATAGATAGGGAACATAGAAATATTAATATTTCACTGCCATTCAGGACAGACGTATCGGCGGAAATCCGCACAACGAACGAAAAACCTGTCTGGAGTAAACAATACCCATATCCGTTCAGTGTTAACAATTTCGTTAACAAGGAAATTCAAAAACTTTTGAAAGATGAAATCATTAGACCTAGTAGGAGTCCGTACAACTCACCAGTCTGGGTTGTACCAAAGAAAGGTCTTAACGAAGATGGAAGCCAAAAAAATAGACTCGTAATAGATTATAAAAAGTTGAATGAATATACAATCTCTGACAAGTACCCTATACCTGATACCAATGTTATATTGAGTAATCTTGGGAAGGCGAAATATTTCTCAACTATCGACCTGGAGTCAGGGTTCCATCAAATTAAAGTAAAAGAGGAAGATATTGAAAAAACGAGTTTTTCAATAAATAATGGCAAATATGAATTTATGAGATTGCCATTTGGATTAAAAAATGCGCCATCCATTTTTCAACGTGCTATGGACGACATATTAAGGCCATACATAGGAAAATTTTGTCATGTGTATATAGACGACATCATTATTTTCTCAAATAATTTACAAGAACATACTAATCACATATTGAAAATAGTAGAAATTCTTAAACAAGCGAATATGAAGATTTCGTTAGAGAAATCCATCTTCTATAAAGAAGAAGTAAAGTTTTTGGGTTACGTTATAGCCCAAAACATAATAAAAACAAACGGAGATAAAGTCAAAACAATAAAGGAATATCCTGAGCCCAAGACACTGAGGCAGTTGCGATCATTTTTAGGAATGATAGGATATTATAGGAAATTTATTCAAAATTATGCAAACATATCTAAACCTTTAACTAGATATTTTCAAAATGAGAATGGTCAAGTCTCGACCCACATGGCCAAAAAGACTATTCTTACATTAGATGATGAGGCGATAAAAGCCTTTGAAAAACTAAAAACACATCTAATTTCTGAAACAGAATTGAACCAACCGGATTATGACAAAAAATTTGTGTTAACCACCGACGCATCCGATGATGCAATTGGTGCAGTTTTGTCCCAAGATAATAAACCAATAACCTTTATCAGTAAAACTCTAGGTAAGACTGAGCGATCTTATGCGGCAAACGAAAAAGAATTATATGCAATAGTTTATGCATTAAAAAGCTTAAGAAATTACCTTTACGGAGTTACGAATTTGGAGATCCATACCGATCACCAACCCCTAACATTTGCAGTTTCCAAGAGAAACCCCAACGTAAAAATGAAGCGATGGCATGCGCTCATAGAGGAGTACGCGCCTAAGATCATATACAAGCCGGGAACCACGAATGTAGTTGCAGATGCTTTATCCAGACAGAATGTGAATAATATCACAGATAGTTCCTCAACGGATGCAACTATACATTCCGCAGAAAGTAGTGATAATGTCATAATTATCGAAACAAGGAAACCCTTAAATGATTTTAAACAACAATTTGTAATTGCAAAAGGAAACTATAAAGTCACAGCTCATGAGAGAATACAAAACTTTCCTAATAAAACTAGACATATTATTGAATATAACACAGTTCCAAATTTAATAATAATTCTAAAGAAATTTGTTTGTCCAGGAGTGGTAGCCTTATTTATATCTCCTGAAGATTTATATGAGATTAAGTCAGAATTATTAAGAACTTTCAGTAATAAATTTCTTCATGCGAAAATATTTCCAAATGACATAACAAATAAAGAAGATCAAGCTGCGATAGTTCAACAAACGCATACAAGAGCACATAGGAACTTTAGAGAAAATATTAAACAAGTTTATGAAACTTATTATTGGCCCAATATGCGAAAACAATTTAAGGAGTACGTTAGAAGTTGCGATATTTGTAACAAGTACAAATATGACAGACACCCCCAAAAGTTACCAATTGGAGAGGCTCCAATTCCAAAAAGGGAAGGGGAATACCTACATATAGATATTTTTTCAGTACAACAAACAAAATACTTAACATGCATTGATGCTTACTCTAAATTCGTGTTAATAAAACCACTTGAAGATAAATTGAATTTGGAAAACAAAGTTTTAGAATTCCTACAAATTTTTCCCGATTGTAAAAAAATAACTTTAGATAACGAGAAAGGATTCAAATCAATTATATTTAAAAATTTAATGGATAGATTAAACATTGAACTATATTTTTGCGATCCAGTACACTGTTCAACAAACGGTCAGATCGAAAGAATTCATTCTACATTAGCGGAAATGACTAGATGTATTAAAGACGAGTATGAGATTATGGACACAACCGAAGCTTTACTTAGAGCAGTCCAAAAGTATAACCAAACAATACATTCAGTTACAAATTCCAAACCTTTTGATATCCTTTATAATAAAATTAATCACGTTAGTGTACCTGCGAAATTAAAAGAAGCACAAGAGAAAATGTTGGAAAGAAATAATGCCAAAAGGAAAATTAAGACTTATAAACCCAAAGACATTGTTTATGAGAAAATTTTACAGTTTCAGAACAAAAACAAAATAAGTAATAAATATAAGAAACAAATAGTTAAGGAAGACTTAGGAAATAAAATAAAAACAAGAAATAGAATTATACATAAGGAAAACATTAAAAGTTAAATTACTCTTATTGTTTCAGAGAATGGAGGTTTCAACGTTTATTTTACTACTAACGGTAATTTCGACGTCTGCAGACATAGTGGATTACACTAGAGAAAATTACTTACTTATAGAAAATGGCGATACCGCACTTTACGAAAATTATGGAAACATATTCCATATAACGCATCTTTCTTATTTTGAACAAGTATTAAAAGAAACAGAGTCCGAAATTGAAAATAATTATTTAGCTAGCGGAAATACCGCGGAAGACATGCTTAATCCAAGTAAAGATACGGATATAACCGTCATTAAAACACTTTTAGGACAGCTTAGATTAATAAAAAGAAATAAAAGGGGAATTAACGAAATAGGTACAATTTGGAAATGGATTTCAGGATCACCTGACCATGATGATGTAACCCTTATTAATAATAAATTGAATGAATTAGTAAAAAGTAATAACAAGCAGTATGTAATAAATTCTGAAATTTTTGACTCAATAAAGAAATTGTCGGAACATTTACACAAAATAGATAGCGACGGACTATTAAGATTAGCTAGAGAAAGAAATAAATTAATAATACTAGAACTCCAAAATATAGTGTAAACCATTACATTAGCCAAATCAAATATCTTGAACCCGGCTATATTAAATTTAAAAGACATTAAAGAAATAACACAACATGAACATGGAAGTATGACAATAACTGACCTAATGGACGTATCTACATTTAAAATCGTTCAAAACGAACATTTAATTGTCACCCTTATTAAATATCCTATTATCAATAAAAATTGTAAATTATATGAAGCTAGGGCCATAAGCCAACATGATGGAAAATTAGACATCAATAAAGAAATTGCAAAATGCAATGACGAATTCATTAATGTTGAAAATTGTAAAATAGAACTAATATTTAATTTTTGTAAACTATCAGGAAATGAAACATGCCTTTCAAATATATTAAATAATAAAAAAGCAACATGTAACAAAATTAAAGAAAAAAACAAAGAACTGGAAATAATAAAGGATGGATCGATTCTTGTATCTGGTAAACATACCGTAAATAATACAATTATAAACGGAACATATTTAGTAACTTTTGAGAATACCACTGTAATAGATGGGAAACTGTATGAAAACCCTACATTTACAATACAAGATTATCTAAAAACTTATAATATTGACAAATTTGAAATTAGAAATTACTTTGAATCATTTAACGAAAATTTGAAATTCGATAACATAAATTTGATACAGTCAATTCATGAGGAGGCAATGAAAAGCCCAATCATGACAATTTTCGTTTGTATATCCATAACTATCATTGTAACTATAGGTATCATGTATTATTTAAAAATAAGGTCATCCTATCGATCGCGATTACAACATCAGGAAGAGGTCAGATTCAGCACCCTCTTAAAACGGGTAAAAGAACTTACAGAAGAAGCGGGACGTTCTTCTTAAACAAAGAGGGGAGTTAACATCACGTATTCCCATTGGAACATAACGGGATATTAGCCAAAAAGCACGATCCCAATCATCATAAAAATGCAGCAAACGGATTTATGTTACGCGTTAGTCATACACTACATGCTTACACAATGAAGTCATCATGCACCCGCAGAACAAAGGGACACTCCCATAGAACAAAGGAATACTCCAGTATGCTGATGTCATCCACCCCCACCATAGTACCTTCGGGAATGCAGTAAGGTAGTTTTAAGATATTCATGTTCATGTTAAGATCAGTTTTAAATTAGAGATCATTCGACTAAGTTCGAATATTTGTAACTCGGTACTTTTGAATAAAGTTTTTAAAACTCACTCTATGTCGATAGAGAATTAAGTTAATATAAAGACAGAAATCGGGCCAAGGCAGCACACATCGGCACCACAATCTAAGTATGAGCCCAAGAATTCTCAACGTAGAGAACAGCCTTCAGGCTCAAATCAAAAACCTTTTACACCAATATCCCAAAAAAATTTAAATATTAGTACGGAAGAGGATGAGTTTACAGAATATAATAGGAACTTAGAATACGAAAACAGTAAGTTTGACGAAGCTCTAGACAACTTCATACCAAATGAAACAACAGATAATAATAACATGAATAGTATTTTGGAAGATTTTTCTGATATACATTTTTTAGGTTAGAAAACTCTTCGTTACCATACATCGAGGTTAAAACGAAGAGTGGACAAATTTTACAAATTCTTATAGACACAGGTTCAAACCGTAACTACATTCAACCTTCCTTAGTATCTAAACCTATTCCTAATAAGGACTGTTTCTATGCTAACTCAATTGGTGGCAGTACTTAAATAAGTTATCATGTCGAAACTAATCTATTTGGTCTCAAAGACAATAATATAAAATTCTTCCTGTTACCATCCCTCAAATCTTTTGACGCCATATTTGGCAATGACAGTCTCAAAGAACTCTCTGCTGTAATTCACACACAACAAAACTACATAGAAATAAAAAGTGGCCTTAAGCTTCGAATTAAACAAAAAATTTCTCAAACAGTTAATAATTTAGATATAAAAATGGACCATATGTCCAACTCTCAGAAAAATGCTATCATCTCGCTAGAAAAGGAATATGCCTCATTATTTTCCAAGCCTAATGAGAAATTGACCTATACAACAACAGTTGTTGGGGAAATTCGCACGACCACAGATTCTCCTGTTTTTACCAAGTTCTACCCGTATCCTATGCCCCTAAAAGGGATAGTAGAAAATCAAATTCGTCAACTTCTCGATGACGGTATTATAAGGCCGTCCAGATCTCCGTATAACTCGCCGGTCTGGGTCGTCTCAAAGAAAGCGGATTCCAAGGGCAATAAACAATATAGGGTAGTAATTGACTACCGCAAATTAAACACAGTTACCATCGCAGACCGCTACCCCATCCCAGAAATAAATGAGGTTCTTTCTCAACTGGGTAAAAACAAATTATTCACGGTTCTTGACCTAAAAAGTGGGTTTCACCAGATTCCTCTGAAGGAATCAGACGTTGAAAAAACAGCTTTCTCGATCAACAACGGTAAATTTGAATTCTTAAGACTTCCTTTTGGGTTGAAAAATGCCCCTTCTATTTTCCAACGGGCCCTTGATGATATTCTACGTGAATTCATAGGGAAAATATGTTACGTATATATAGAAGACATAATAATCTTCAGCCAAACTGAAGATCAGCAAATCCAACACATTCGTGAAATTTTTCACACGCTGAACAAAGCAAGAATGAAGGTGCAATTAGATAAATGCCGATTCTTCGAAATGGAGGTCGAGTTTCTAGGTTTCAGGATATCACCTGACGGGATTCGTACAAACCCGGCTAAGGTTGACGCGATAACGAATTTTCCTGTACCACAAACTTTAAAGCACTTGCGTTCCTTCCTTGGCCTTTCTGGCTACTATCGTCGTTTCGTGAGAGATTATGCCAAAGTGGCAAAACCTCTCACCGCTCTTCTAAGAGGGGAAGATGGACGTACGTCCAAGGCACAATCGAGTAAAAAGAATATTCACCTCGATGAGGAAGCATTGGAAGCGTTCCAAAAATTAAAAAATTCATTAACTTCATCGGATGTCATATTAATGTATCCCGATTTCGGAAAACCTTTCCAACTTACTACTGACGCTTCTCAATTTGTTATAGGAGCCGTTCTGTCGCAAGACGATAGGCCTATCACATTTATTTCAAGGACTCTCAACAAGGCAGAAGAAAAGTATGCCACTAATGAGAAGGAAATGTTGGCCATATTTTGGTCACTGAGTTCTCTTAGAAATTACCTCTACGGATCAGCAAAGGTGAAAATTATAACCGATCATCAACCCCTTACAAGCCAGGTAAAACTAATGTTGTAGCCGATGCCCTTTCCCGAATAGTAAATCCATCAAATATAAACGCACTTACTTCAACACAAAGTTCACCCGCAAACCTAATTCCTAACGTTGAAATTCCTATAAATGTTTATAAGAACCAAATTTTCATTGAAATCGGTCCCAACTCCTCTGTAAACTTTAAAATCATCTTCCCAACCTATCATCGCCATCAAATTACAGAACCCCAATTCACTCATGATAGCCTCATAAGAATCTTGAAAAAATACCTTAACACTTCAGTCATCAATGGCATCAAAACTGTAGAAACCATAATGGGAATGATTCAGCAAATCTACCCCTTACATTTTAGTAGTTACAAAATAAGGTTTACACAACTACAAGTAGAAGATGTTACTTCAGAAATAGAACAAGAAAAAATTGTAATTGATACCCACCAACGTGCCCATAGAAACGAGAGAGAAAATAAAGCTCAGATATTAAAAACACATTATTTTCCAGGCATGATCGGAAAAGTTAGAGGAATTACCAGAAATTGTAGGATTTGTATTGAAAACAAATATGATCGTCACCCCGATAAACCCGAATTCCAGCCGACCCCTATACCAGAATTCCCTGGTCAGATCGTGCATAAATAGATATCTATTTCACTGATGGAAAAATAATTCTGACCGCTGTGGACAAGTTTTCGAAATATGCCTTGACGAAAATCTTAAGGTCCAGAACTATTGAAGATATTAAACAACCGCTTTACGAGAAATCGTTTTGTCTTTCGGTGTCCCTGAAACAATTGTAGTGGATAACGATAAATCGTTAAGTTCAAATCCTATTTCATTTATGTTGGAAAATCTATTCAAAATTAAAATTCATAGAACCCCACCTTATACAAGCTCAGCCAATGGACAGGTGGAAAGATTCCATTCCACGCTCTCGGAGCTTATGCGTTGTCTGAAAGCAAAAAAAATGCACACTACCTTTTCTGAACTATTGGATATGTCTGTTTATGAATACAATAGATCTATTCACTCAACAACAAAAAGTAAACCGATAGAAGTCTTTTTTGGGAAAAATAGATTGAACAACCCTGAACAGCTTGAATTAGAGAAGAAAGAAATTAGCAAAAATTTAAAAACCAAACAGGCAGCAGACTTAGATTATCACAATAAAGGTAGATCACCCCCTAAAAGTTATAGCATAGGAGACACTATTTACGTGAAAATAAATAAAAGAATAGGGAATAAACTTTCCCCCAGATATAGGAAAGAAGTTGTAGGCGAAAATAGAAATTCTACTGTCATAACAAAATCAGGAAAAACAGTCCATAAAAGTCTCATAAAACGTTAATTTTCCCCAACAACAACATTTCATTTTAGATTGCTCATCGCAGCATGTACTGCAGAAGTACAGATCCTGGACTACTCCGGTTCCCAATCAATATCCATTGACACGGGAATAGCGCGAGTGGAGACAGGAACTTTTAGAATTATACACACAATAGATATCAAACAATACCAAGATGCTACAGAAGAAATAGAAACCCTACTGGAAAACAATGTCCCCAATAATAGCCCCATCCTACCTTTCCTAAGGCATGAAATTTCCCAAATCAAAATACATCTTAAAAGACTTATGCCCAGAAGCAAAAGATCTCTGGATTTTCTGGGTAGTGCATGGAAATTCATTGCTGGAAGTCCTGACGCACAAGATTTCGAAATTATTAAGGAAAAGATAAACAATGTTCTAACCAATAATAATAACCAAATAGTCATAAATAAAGTTTTGATTCAAAAAATAGAGGAAATAGGCAACACAGCTAATAACATTAGCACTAAAATAAATAACGAAAATGATTTACAAAATGAATTAATTCTAAATTTAGAACTTAAGCTAGGATTAATTAAGGACGAAGTCGTTAACCTTGAATATGCAATACATTGGGCCAAGGCCAACATAATTAATACATATATATTGTCAAATATAGAAATAATTAAAATCAAAGAAATACTTAACAAAGAAGAAATGCCATATTTAAATATTTTAGAGGCATTAGAATTTGCCGAAGTGAAAATTGCATCTAATAACTCGTTAATTCTTTACATAATTAATTTGCCAATGACTTCAACAGAACATTGTAAAACTACTTTGATCAAACCCGTTAAAAAGGGTAAAATAATTAATAAAATCTCAAATGAAAATGTACTAGTATGTAAGAATAAGATTTATGAAATTATATTACCTTGTTCTAAATTTTATCACTTTTATAACTATATGCCCCAAGAAAAATATCGTCAACATTACCAAGTCCACATGCATCCCATACTTACTTAACAGCCGACCTTCAAATTGTACAGAAATCAATAACCAGCACATCCCATCCTTTGAAGAAATCGCACCAGGGATAATATTCCTGAACCAGTACACAGGCCCAGTCGAAATCAATGGAGAAGCTATTCAACTAAATGGAACCTTCATAATACATTTCCACAACACATCAGTCAGACTACAAGATCAACTGTTTGAGTCAACAGAGATGTCGTCATACAAACCGTTACCAGCTGTTCTACAACCTGCTGCAATAAAGAAGAACTCCGAAGAACTCTTATCATTGCAAATGATGAAAGAATTGAATGCCAATAATTCTAATTACATCGATCTCATAGAAACCAAAAACAAATATAACACTATAGCCATCTTTGCCATACCAATTTTCATGATAATCATCTTTTACCTACTTAAACTGAAGAATAAAAATAAACCACCAACCGCTGGAACAGCTGACATAAATACGCCAACAATAATCGAACTCGTAGGAAACGAAAACCCTCCTAGAATCATTGGAATCGAAAACCTATCACAACATTTAGGAACATCGGTATCGAATGAGGGCATTCGATTTTAAAGGGTGGAAGAGTTAACACCAGAGAAACATAAATCCAAAGATGATTTATGGCTCTGCACTCATTTGCATTCTTTCTCACACTTTTCGCTGATGTTAGGTCTGGACGCCAAAACATCAGTTCAACGAAACCCGCATTCCATCACGTAGCAGGAGACGTAATATAATATCACCTGTGGGAACGGCGGATAACTACAGCGACCGATAGACGCACGGGGTACTTGGTTGCTGCTTGGGGTTATGTTATATTTAAGATAGAAAATAATTGAATTGTCAGTTGTAATTTGCATTTGAAATAAAGAGGTGCTAACCTCGTAAAAGATTTTTTTTAAGAAATCAAATTAATAATTTCTTAATTTATACCTATGTGTGGAATCAATTTTTTTTTTCTCGGCATTTCGTTTTGAAACAAACCGTATAAGTGTGTAGCCATTTTCGCCACATTTTGTTGTGTTGTTCTGCTGTTGTGTTAACCTACCCCCTTTGAAAAATAAACTGTTTATGTGATGTAGTCATCTCTCCGCATTTTTTGTGTGTTAACTTGCCGTTTTTGCCACACTCACTCTCCATAGTACATATCAACTCACGAATCACGATCCTCTTTTCTTTTTTTTTTGCTTTCAAAAAGTAATAAGTGTCGCGTTGCGGTTTCCCAACAATAAGCATAGCGTGAGCATAATTGTGTTCAAATAAATATTTTGTTTTTGGTGGTGTGTGAGTTTTCTTTTCTCTGCAAAATATCTGAAAATGCCAAGGAAGAGAATAGAGAATAGGAAGAGCGAGAGCTCGCAACAAAATGATATGACGTCTGGAGGTGAAAATGTAAGTAATAATTTTATTACAACAGATGCGCTAAGCCAAATGTTGAATTCGGTGGTGAATCAAAGAAGTGGTAGTGCCACCATCGGGTTTCCCTGTTTCGACCCCGACCACTCCCGCATCGATGTGCAAAAGTGGTGCGCAGATATTGACACAAGGGTAAGTCGGGATCAGTTGGAGTCTTTCGACATAATTCCTCGGGTGGAAAACGCACTACATGGGAGGGCAAAAACATGGTATAAGCAGTTTGGTTACCAGCACTATAACTGGGTTGATTTAAACTCGTCCATCATTCACACCTTCTCAAGTGGGGCCGATGTCGTGCAACAACTACGAAAAGTAGCAAATTCAGAAAGTAAAGAATTTGCTACCTATACAAAGTTTGTAATTGAGAAGGTTTCACAAATAAATCGGTTGCCATTTGAAATTCCCGAAAACATGATCGTTCGCCTTGTAGTCGGAAATATTTCGGAAATTGGACTACGAAATTACTTAACATTTGTTATGCCAGGAACAGTGCAATGCTTCATTGACCATTTGTCCTCCATTCGTGAAACTCCAAATCAAAAAACTGACACCGAAGCAACTCGATTAGTTCCGCGGAAATTTAAAGAATTCCCATCTACAAGTCCCATAACAAAACGGCCTCGTTTAGAAGTGGAGAGGCGTTATTTTGAATGTGGACAAATTGGACACATGAGAGCACAATGTTCCCGCCAGACCCAGACCCAGCCACGCAGCAACATTTTTGAGAAGGCCTCAAATACAAAAAAATGTACGTTTTGTCGTAAATCGGGGCACGAGAAGAACACCTGCTTAGCAAAACAAAGGTAGAAAGAAAAAGAGTGAATTTGTGCCAATATGATAACTCTTCCGAAGGAACGACTGTAGTTTTGGTAGAAAGGAAAGCTTTTCGTTGTCTGTTGGACTCTGGTTCAGATTGCTCCTTGATTCGATCTGATATTGCCGATAAGCTGTCTGCAAGGAGAAATGCTCACTTCTTGCTGGTTTCAGGAATCGGAAACGATTCTATAACGTCAACTGAGAAACTTAACACCAAAGTTGAATTTGAAAATATAGTTGTCGAGGTCACTTTTCACATCATGGACCAGAAAATTCTTAAGCATGAAATAATAGTAGGTAGGGACATCCTCAAAGATCCGTCTCTAGAAATTTCAGTTGATATACACGGGTCAACGCTACGACGAAGAAACAACCCAATATGGTGCCTTACCTCACAAATAGTTAAAGCACATTCAAAACTGGCTCCTACAACTGATAGAAGATTGAACGAAATTTTACAAAAATATTCCAAGAACATAATAACCGGATTCCCTACCGCAAAAGTTACTACAGGCGCATTAAAAATACGCATATCAAAAGAAACGAATATATTTTATAGACCTTATCGTATGGCTCTCAGTGAACGTCAGATAACGGCGGAAATAGTAACTGAACTGAAAAATCACGGAATCATTAGCGATAGTAGCTCTCAGTATGCCAGTCCTGTGGTTCTCGTTCGGAAAAAGAACGGTCAGAATCGTCTTTGTGTGGACTTCAGAGCTCTCAATAAAGTAACTTTAAAAGATCGATATCCGTTGCCTAGAATAGACGATCAGCTGGACAGACTGGCGGGGAATTTTTATTTCACTTCACTTGACATGGCGTCCGGATTTTACCACTTTCCATCGATGAAGTATCCGTCGAAAAAACATCCTTTGTCACACCAGATGGACACTTCGAATTCCTTCGTATGCCGTTTGGACTAGCCAATACACCTGCTGTATTTCAGCAAGCAATTAATATTGCCCTAGGAAATCTAAAAGACTCAACAGCATTGGTCTACTTGGATGACGTGCTCATTCCGTCAAAAACCGAAGTTGATGGCTTAGAAAAACTCGATATAGTCCTACAGGCACTAACCAGTTCAGGCTTCTTCTTAAACAAAGAAAAATGCAAATTTTTACAAACAAAAATTGAGTACTTAGGGCGCGAAATATCTTGTGAGGGCATCAGACCTAGTTGCAGCAAAATCGACGCGCTGGTTCGATCTCCTACTCCAGTAAATTTAAAAATGGTGCGACAGTTTATGGGGCTCGCGAACTATTTTCGCAAATTTGTTCCTGAATTTGCTGCGAAAACCAGCTGCATCACTTCTCTCACCAAAAATAATTCAAAGTTCGAGTGGTCTGACGAATGTGAATCAGCAAGAATGTATATAATCAACTTGTATAAAAAAGTTAACAAAACCGAAAAACTATTTATACCTCAACAGTGTAGGTTGTCGATTATACGGCGTTGTCATGAAGACAACTGCCACGTAGGATGGGAGAAGACGCTAAGCAAAATGCGAGAACATTTCTGGATGCCGGCAATGCCAAAAAGCGTTAGGAAATTTGTAGAATCCTGCTTAGTTTGTATTGTGGCCAAGAGACCATCTGGTAAGAAGCAGTGCGAGTTACATCATATAGAAAAGAAACCGGTTCCATTTCACACAATTCATGCCGACTATATGGGCCCGTTTCATGATAAAAATTGCAAAGACTCTCGTCAACTATTCATCATTATCGACTCTTTTACGAAATTTATCCTGCTGTTTCCTTGTAAAACCCTCAAAGCATCAGAAACGATAGAAATATTTCATAATTTTGTAACGCTATTTGGTGCCCCTTGTAAGGTGGTTACCGATCGTGGGTCGAATTTTAACAGCGAAGAACTCAGAAAGCTATGTGTTTCTTTTGGTGTTGAACACCACTTGATAGCTCCAGGCGCTAGTAGGGCTATGGCCAAGTTGAAAGGTACGTTGACACTGTAGCTAATTTAATGAGAACAAACACTAATCTTGAGTGGACTTCATACGTCAGCCGTATACAACTAGCCTTAAATACAACCGTTAACAAAGCAACTGGCTTATCACCTTTAAAGATATTAACCGGAGTTAATGGGCGAACTCCAAAAGTAAGAGCTTTGTTGTCGGAACTTGGTATAGAACCCGAGTACGATGATGTTCAAGCAGTACGAAGGCTAGCCGACGAGCGGTTACAACAAAGTGCCCAGCAAATGAAAATAAGATTCGATAAAGCTAAATGTAAGCCAACTCGTTTGTCTATTGGAACATTAGTTGCCTATCGCAGTAAACAAATTCGTAAATCAAAATTGGACGTTCATTTTCGTGGGCCATATGAAGTGGTTGGTATCCTGGCAAATGACCGATATAAATTAAAGAAGGCGAATTCCAACACTATTCTTGTTGCCGCAAGAGAAATGATCCGTCCTTTAAACATGGCCAATGATGATGGTCAAAATGGTACGTTGTCTATGATTTTAACTAAAGTAAGATATCGGATCGTTTCGTTGTGCCAGGTTAAATATTTTGGTTATAGACAATAGACTGGACAGGTTTATAGCCTCTGAGCTATGAACCTGTTCAGTATAACAGAAATATTTTGGTTATAGACATGCTTAAGATTGCCTCTGAGCTCTGAACCTGTTCGGTGTTAGAAAATAGTTCTACGTACGAAATCAGTTAAAGCGTAGTAAAGCTCAGGATTGCCTTTGACTTATCTTGCTTAAGGCTGAATTAATTGTTTGGATCATTCCAGAAAGTTAAGTTATTGGCACAACGACTCGATCGTAGACTCTAGTTACTTTGTAATATTTTTTTTTATTCCCTTAAAAGATTTCATGATTTGAATTTTAAATTATTACAGAAATGTCGGGCCCAACCCAATCCAGAATGACACCTGCCTTACTTCAAAGATAAACGAAAGATGTCGTTATGCTAATCTTAGTTTTGTTCATTTGATTTCTTTGATGTTTCTTTTTTTTTAACTTTGTTTAAATGGAATTAAGATTTTTTTTTCTGGTTTTAAAATTAAAGTTTTGTATTGAAAATGAGATGTCTATGTCATGATGATAGTACATGTTTCATCGAGAGCGATGAAAAGGGTCAGAATGGCCGTGTTAGAGTGCAAATGTAAGAGTGCAGGGCTGCAAGCACATTAATTACTAACACAAGCAAATCTGCGAGTGCTTTTGGTGAATATCATGTAAGATAAAAACTTGAAGTCAGTCGTCGTTGATGTGCGCCGCAGAATTGTCTACTCGAGATATCTTTAGTAAATTGTCTACTCAAATCATATTTAGCATATAATATGTACATATGTTATATCCAAGCACACTTGCTTATAAATAATAAAAAATAATTCGTTGATACAATGATCACATTAACATTCTTCACCTTCTGATAAAATTTGTTGCCTTCTGCAACTTGTGCGGGTTAATTGCATAATTTCATGAAACGCAGAAATGCTATGTAAGCATTAAATAAAAGATATAATATGTAAGCATTAAGTTGATATAAGGAGATCGCCAGATCTCATTCATGATTAGTTCTTTAGACAGTTCTTTAAGCTTCGTATAAGACAAAGAGAACCCCACCAGTGGTAAAGAGTCTGAGTCTTCAATTAAAATAATAAATTGAAAAGTTTACAACGTTCTTTTATTTCGAAGTTGATCCTATGCTCATGAAGTGAATAGGATAGAATATTTTTTTGATTAAAAATCGGAACTCAAATATAAATGGCGCAGCCGGTAGGATTGACAAAAAACAAATATGTAGAACGAAAATCTATTAAAGTCAAAAGTCAATCCGTAATACGAAAAAACGCGGAATACTGCAATAGCGTTAAAGCAGGTAAATGAGTTCCAGCATATCCGCTGCTCTGCTATGCAAACGAGTTGTTTAAGCAAATTATGTACGTATATATTTATTTTGGAAACGAATTAAGAGTTGAGTTGGTTTTGAATAGTTGAATTGAACGGTCGTTCTTATTTTAATTAATACACCTGATACAAAAAGTGTAACTGGCGCAGTCGACGGAAACGGACAGCACAGAACAAGAAAGTAAAGTGTTTTGGACGAAAGAAGAATGGCTCAACCTGCAATTCCAACAATCCCAGAGCAATGCCTTGCAATGCTGAACTAATGGGCAGGCAGATGGAACCACTCTCACTGAGAAGTAAGATCCAGCGGGACCTCAAGTTTGCTCCAACTTTCAATGGAAAAACCGGAACGCTGCCATCGCTCATCTCATCAATGGATCGAGTAATGCGAGATTATTCTGCTTTACAGACCAGTGAGGTTTAGCCGAAGAACTTTTTGTCTATGACACCACCCACAACTTGGGATAGGACGAAAACTCAACTTAAACTCCACTACCAGGCATCAAAAACAGAAGCGAGAATAGTCCAGGAGGTTGGACAACTCAAAGTAAGTTCCGTTTTAGAATTAAAATTGTTTGCGATAACGAATTCAATTCAGAAAATCTTAAAGAATATTTCAGAGAAGAAGTAGTTCAATTTAACTTTACCAAACCAAACTCTCATATTGGAAACTCTGATATTGAACGTTTCCATTCGACACTTCTTGAAATTTTATTGACACTTAAATATAATTAACTAACTACTAACCGAAGAATACATAAGGCCGTTAAAATTTATAGCAACAGATTTCATTCAACTTTAGGAACAAGTCCAAATAAAGCTGTAGAGACAGACCCAACATTTTTAAGCAAAATAGCCGACGAACTTAAAAAACACATTATAAATAACAGAAATTTAGGTAGAGAAGAATACTGTTCACGCCATCTACGGTTCATAGTATGTATCACTCCTCCTTGCACATCTCTGGTGCTGGAGTGAGTGATACATACTCAACCGCGCCCAACTTCGCGATGGTGTGAACACTGCCGGCCTGCCCGGAAACGTCATCCATGACATGAGGTTCTGTCTTTTTACTTTTTTGGCATTTGAGCAGCAAAGACGTGCTTTGGTTTCGACTTTTTCTTGGCAGCTTCCCTGCAACCATTTTCATTTTTTGCAAAAATTGTAATTTACAATATACATATGTATACATTTGTTAAAAGAAATCAAAAAACCTAAAGGAAATGAAAAAAAAAACTTTAATAGATAAATAAAGAAACAGATACTCAGCAAAATAATTCTCGCGTAAATTCATTCATAGAAGGATTGTTCCCCATCAGTGGGTTAAAGCACCATCGGCAGAGTAATGTGTTAAATAATCAAATACAATGAACAGAGAATTGAAGGATTTATAAGAAACTACAAATATTTACGTCATAAAAATGAACCCTATTTCA
This sequence comes from Melanostoma scalare, assembly GCA_949752695.1. Taxonomy (NCBI): domain Eukaryota; kingdom Metazoa; phylum Arthropoda; class Insecta; order Diptera; family Syrphidae; genus Melanostoma; species Melanostoma scalare. Next base: position 77,440,186 of record OX456985.1, on the reverse strand, counting down.
GAAATAAGAAATTACTTAACGTTCATCCAACAACAGTTAAAAGACCTAACCAATTTGCAGGTTGTAGTTTAGCTTATAACTTAGATATCAATGACAAAAATCGCAGTGGAAGTAGCTCTTTAAGTGTCTCAAATTGAAACTGAGCAATTGAATCAATAGCATACAAACGAAAATTTCAAGAAATGATTAATATTAATAAGTAAGTTATAATCAATATCAACAATTTTAAAGAAAACCCAAATTTACAGGTGATACTAATATTAATGATGATGATAACCTCAGTGCAAGGTTTGTTACAAGTTCACCCCATAATTATGAGAAGAGAGCGGATAAACCAAAATTAGGATCAAACAAGTAGACATAGTAAATGATACAGACACCGTTTTACATTTAATAAATCCAAATGAGATTATGCAAATTTTAATGTTCTAAATCCAAAAGATAAGCAAACTTTGTATCCTGAAATACAATTAATAAAAAGTAAAATAAGATCAATTCGTAAATCAAATAGACAGAAGAGAGGAGTAATAAATATTGTAGGTAGATTTCAAAGTTGGCTTTACGGACGATACAGATCGTCAAAAAATCATGGAGCATTTGAATGTCACTAATCAAGCAACCATGCATAAAAATAAATAACCATTTCAACAAATCTTTGACAGATTTGAAACTTACTATAGAAAACGACAGACTCAAAATTTTGGAAAAAGTAAACATGACCAATGAATTTATTCATAATCTAACTTACAAAATTTTAGTTTTGGAACAGTCTAGTAAGCTTAAATATTTTGAAAATTTCATCAATCAAATTCTTGATAACATAATGGCCGCCAAAAACGATATTATTCATTTAAGTATGCTTACATTGGAAGAATTAGAAACATATAACATAGATTTACATATAATCAAACTTTTAAATGCAGGAGTAATGGAATATAAAAATGATCTTTTGTTACTAGCTATAATTAATTCCTGTAAATTATGTATCAACAGAATTGAATATGATCAAACCGATTCCAAATTGAAATTATTTAGAAATTGATGAAGAAGACGACTTGATTGTACAAATAAACGAAAAAATATTTAAATATCGAGAAAATACGCTATATAAGAATTTAAAACAAAGTAAAAGTTATATTTTTACCAATTCATGTCACTTAATTTATAATAAGGTCGGTCACAAGTATCGAAGAAATAGGTAGATGATAAGACTTTAGTTGTCGGCATGTCACTTAATTTATGATAAGGTCACAAGTATCGAAGAAATAGGTAGATGATAATACTTTAGTTGTCGGCGCAGATGTAAACAGCTCTTAAGACAAAACTAGCGATCTCCACATTCAGAGGACGCACTTGATGCAATGAAAGTTGGTTTGTTATTGGCTAGTTATTTGCCAATCAGAATGAGCGTTCTATTTCAAATTTTGAATTCGACATAGAAAAAAGTGTGCAAGGCAGAGTCGATTCATTTGTCATTGTGTATGGTCATAGAGACACAAATTTTTAAACCATCTTAAAGTAAGAAAAATTTAACATGTTTCAAGTACCTAGTGTAAAATAAATTTGTAACGATAAAAGTAAACGCGAATGTTTTATTTATTATTGGACAAAATTCAAATTTCGCCAGCCGCCATCTAGAAACATTTTTAAAAATTTCTGTGTTCGAGAATTAATAAGACCATATTCCATATGCAACAAGTACATGCCGCCATCGCTAAATTTTACCAGGACGACCACGAGGACGCCAGCCTCCCGCCACATTCAACAACGCTAAGTTTTCTTTATTCTATCGAAAAAATATAAGCCATACTTATTTAAGCCAAATAAATTTGTATCACCATTTAAATTACTCGCAAAATCAAGCCAAATTCATTCAAGCCAAATAAATTTGTATCGTCGTTTGTATTGCTCATAAATCAAAGTATAATATAAGACATATTCATAGGCCAAGTAAATCCTGTCGCCATTTGACCTTTGCACATAAGAAAATAAATTTCGTCGCCATTTGCCCTGTGCACATAACAAAGTAAATTTTGTAGCCATTTGCTTTGCCCTTTGCACATAACAAATAAATTTGTATAAAGTCAGAATAAAATAAATATTGTCACCATTTGACCTTTGCACATTACAAAATAAATTTCGTCGCCATTTGCCCTGTGCACATAACAAAATGCAATTGTATATATGTTAGTCTATAACGAGTGTAATCAAACTTAAGTATTATTATATTTTTATGTAAGATCAAATGAATCGCCTCTGCCCTTTTTTATAATAATATTTTTGAACATTTAAATATGTACAACAAACAATCTCCCGTAAGTGAGTTTTGAGCGCCGCCGCCGTTGATGACACCGCCGTCGCCGCGCCGCCTCCTCGTATCAGCACAAGATTCAACAAAGGCAAGGCACCGACACGTTTTTCGCCGTACACAATGGAGAGATCACTGCAACAACACCAATTAAGCCAGCAGCAGCGACAGCAAATGCAGCAGCCCCCAGCGCAACAAGAACAAAATCAACATGTAGCGGCTCTGGTAGCGCAGATAGAACATAGAAGCGCTTAAGGAGTCGGTTGAGAATTTGCACATCGAGGCAAGTTTGAACCATGCATATAGCCTAAAAAGTCTGCGAATATATTTCGCAATAACAAACACCCCTGTATTTAAAAAAAAAAACCATGTTGAATCTTTCGCATTTCCCTTTTCATTTCATGTCAGGCCATTCCATTCGAAATAGAATAGAATCTGACATCATCGCGTGTGCATTCACGCTTTTCTTGTTCGATCCGCCATATTGTAAAGTAGATACTCCTTTTTTTTGTCGCGTGAAGAAAATATAATATTCCAACCAAGTGGTTGAAGATACCAGTTAACGCCAAATACACGCCAAATACATTAACGCGCAACAAAGTCTTCCAATCCATCCCCATTCTGCAAACGCAGCAAAAGCTTCCTCAAAGGCAAAACACAAAGAGAAGACGACATAGAAATCCACACACAAGCTACCAGCGAACGATCGCATAAAATAAACAAATCCACGCACTAGTTGTTTACGTGACCCTATCTGCAAGTCAGCAGAATATCCCCCATGAGATGATCACCGAAATACGAACCAAATCCGCACACAAGCTGCCTACGTGATCTAATGTGCAAGTCAGCAGAAATCCCCACGAGATGCCACACCAAACCATCCGTCGATATCGATTTATTGATTGGTCAGCAAAATGTAGGTATAAAAGATGTTTGAATAATTCTAAGTTGTCATTCGTATTTGGGAAGGCAGAATCGCTGCCCGTTTATAAATAAAGTAATTAAATAAAGAAAAGAAGAAAAAAAACGTAAAGTTTTTTTTTAAAGAAAATTAAATAATAAAAATTTAACTGGCGCCCGAGCAGGGACCGGTATTGCGTGTGAGTTCTAAGTAAAAGTAAAAGCGCCTTAAGTAGCTGCGTCCTTTCGAACATATCCTCGCTTACCGGTTTAGAAAGAAAACGAATCGCCTCAAGTAGCCGTGGTTTAAATAGAAAACGAATCGCCTCAAGTAGCCGTGGTTTAAAAGGAAAACAAATCGTCTCAAGTGGCCGTGGTTTAAAAAAAAAAAAAAAAAACGAATCGTCTCAAGTAGCCGTGTTTTTTAAAAAGAAAAAAAAACAATAGTGCGTTAGTGTTCGTTGAAAAAAAAAAAAGAAAAAAAACATACCGTCAAGTTCTAATGAAAAACTAAAAAGCAAAGAAAAACAAGAAACCAAAATAGAAACACTAAGAAAGTAAAACGCGAATATTGAAAACACTCATCTATTAATAGAAAAAGAACAAAGGTGAACAGTGAACATTATTGGTGAAAGTGAACACAGAAGTCACAAAGGGCCCCGAAGTAGCCTTGCAGTAGCAACTAGCAGGACAAAACGGAAGCATCAGAGGAAGCTAGCCGCACCACAATGAAGTCACTAGTAATTTTCTTTTTGTAAGTCTAGATTAGATTAGATAAGTAAAATAAAAATTAAAAACAAATATTTGTTTATAATCAACGAACACGATAATTTTTAGTGCTTATGATAATCTATATTATAATTTTTATATTATTACCATTACCCTTGTTTTGTTTCACAATAAGTACTACATTTATTTGAAAAATTATATTCTAAAAACAATTGATACAATTTTACTAAAACATAAGAAAATAATTGATAAGTGATTTTATATAAACAAAAAAAAAAAAAAAAAAAAAAAAAAATTTTATACGTATAAGAAGAAAAATGGCTATCCCAAATAACCTAATTAGACCCGAAATGAACGGAAACATTCCGCCAACCGCTTCACCTAGCCAAAACAATGCTTCAATCACTCGTACCGATTTGCAAAATATGGTTGTGACCATAGTAAACCATGTCTTAAACACAGAGGGAAGAAATATCATTCAAAACATCATAAATCCCAACTCTGATCGATTTCAAGGAATCGATCAAGTAATCGATCCAACACAGAGATCCAATCTCGGAGACCTTGACAAGGTCCCAGATGTAGTTAGGTGCCTGAGAGAATTCTCTGGGCAACCAGGGGAATTCAGTTCTTGGAAGAAGAGCGTGGATCGAATTATTCACCTTTACGAACCCGTCAAAGGTTCACCAAAATATTTCGGCGTCTTAAACGTCATACGGAACAAAATTGTAGGAAACGCAGATATTGCGTTAGAATCCTATAATACCCCTCTCGATTGGGGATGCATTTCCCGATGCCTCACCCTTCACTACGCGGATAAACGCGACTTGGGTACACTTGAGTACCAAATGACTTCCCTCATACAAGGGAACGATACTGTGGAAGGCTTCTATCAAGCTGTTTACTCCCACCTATCCCTTATTTTAAATAAAATTAGTTGCATGGACGTCGGTCCAGAAGCACTATCCTTACTTACGAAAACTTATAGAGATAAAGCTCTTGACACCTTCGTAAGAGGTCTTAAAGGAGATCTACCTAGACTCCTCGGGATCCGTGAACCCGTTGACCTGCCACAGGCTCTCTACCTGTGCCTTAAATTAGAAAATCAGAACTACAGATCAAATTATGCTCATAATCACCAAGGAGCAATTAGGAAATTACATCAACCAATTCCGCCAATGCTTCCTCCAAGAAGACCAAATCCAAATATGCATAATAATCAAATACCATTTTATCCACAACTTACCCATTTTCCTCAACCTATGAACTTTAACCAACAATCATACCCATTTAATAATAACCACATCCCTAAACAACATCCTTTCAGTAACAACAATAATCGTTACCCAAATCAATTACCAAATCGAATCCAAGGAAATATTAACAGACCATTTCCAAGGCCGCAACCAAGGCCAGAACCGATGGAAACCTCCACAATGGGCACCGCTAGAGTAAATTATGTTAACAGGCCAACACAACAACAGAGAAATTGGCCGCCTGCACCGAAGAGACCTAATAATTTTCCACAACAACCTAGTTTTCCAAATAAAATACAAAGAAATTTTCACCTAGGAACTTCAGCCCAAGAGAACTCCGCAACCCAACAATCGGAACTAGATCAGTATTACGCTGAACTACACTTAGCTGATCAACAGCACGAACAAAGTTTTAGTAATTACATAGAACCGTTAACCCAAGAGGAAATAGAAGTAAACGATACTGAAGTAATATCTGAACTTAGCGATATTCATTTTTTAGGTTAACAAGCTCTTCGTTGCCCTATATAGAAGTTAAAACAAATGGTGGCGAAGTGCTAAAAATCTTAATAGATACAGGTTCAAACAAAAATTATATGCAATCCTCCCTCGTAAAAAACCCTATTCCTAATGAAAAAATATTCTATGCTAATTCTGTTGGAGGGAACATAGAAATAACCCATCATACCTTCGTTAACTTATTTGGCTTAAAAGATCTAAAAATTAAATTCTTCCTCATGCCGTCTTTAAAATCCTTTCAAGGCATTCTTGGAAATGATAGTTTGAAGGAACTATCTGCCGTAATTTACACAAAGCATTCTTACATGACTATTAAAGACAACATAAAGATACGAATCAAACAACTCACTGCAGAAGCAGTAAATACTTTATCTGTAAGAACAGAACACATGACAGCAGAACAAAAAGATTCAATCAAATCCATAACCAAAAGATACTTCAGGTTATTTGATGACCCAGACGAAAAACTAACTTACACAACCGTTGTCAAAGGTGAGATCCGAACTTCATCAGATTCTCCCGTATACACCAAATGCTATCCATACCCAATGGCTCTTAAAGATGAAGTAGAGAGTCAAATTCAAAAACTCCTCAGAGATGGCATAATAAGGTCTTCAAGATCACCGTACAATTCACCGGTGTGGATTGTTCCAAAGAAGCTAGACGCTTCCGGCGAAAAAAAATATCGATTGGTGATCGATTATCGTAAATTGAATGCCATCACTATTGCTGACCGATATCCTATCCCCGAAATTAACGGCGTGCTCGCACAATTAGGTCAAAATAAACTTTTCACAGTTATCGACCTCAAAAGTGGGTTTCACCAAATTCCACTTAAAGAAAGAGATATTGAAAAAACAGCTTTCTCGGTGAATAATGGAAAGTACGAATTCACCCGGCTGCCTTTTGGGTTGAAAAATGCCCCTTCTATTTTTCAAAGAGCACTCGATGATATTTTGAGAGAACATATAGGGAAAATATGTTTCGTTTACATCGACGATATCATCATATTCAGTAAAGATGAAGATACCCATTTAAGCAATATTGAAAAAGTTTTCAAGACCTTGGAAGCTGCAAACATGAAAGTTCAGCTTGACAAATGTGACTTTTTTAAAAAAGAAGTCGAATTCCTTGGTTTCATAATTTCCTCAGACGGAGTCAAAACTAACCCCGAAAAAGTTAAAGCAGTGCTTGAATTTCCACCTCCTAACACTCTCAAGGAACTACGATCATTCCTAGGTCTGTCAGGGTATTACCGCCGCTTCGTTAAGGACTACGCTAAGCTAGCAAAACCCTTAACAGCCCTTTTAAGAGGGGAAGATGGACGATTGTCCAAAAACATCTCCAGCAAAATATTAATTCAACTAAACGAAGAAGCAATGGAAGCATTCAATAAAGTAAAAAAATCCTTAGCATCGGAAGACATTGTACTTTCTTACCCCGACTATAGCAAGGGATTTGAACTTACCACTGACGCTTCGAACTACGCGCTCGGAGCAGTACTATCACAAGAAGACAAGCCCATAATGTTTATTTCCAGAACCCTAAATAAGACGGAAGAAAATTACGCCGCAAACGAAAAGGAAATGCTGGCTATAATTTGGGCTCTTGACGTTTTCAGAAATTACCTTTATGGCTCAGCAAGAGTCAAAATATTGACTGACCACCAACCCCTCACTTATGCTTTAAGTAGCAAAAATAACAATTCGAAAATGAAACGCTGGAAAGCAGCATTGGAAGAATACAACTACGAGCTGAAATACAAGCCCGGTAGCACTAATGTGGTTGCTGATGCACTTTCTAGACCACCTACTACTCAACTTCAAATTAATTCTCTTACAGCATCCCAACATAGCGACGAAAGTTCATCTCACGAACTTATTCCAGCAGTAGAAGTGCCAATAAACGTTTTTAAAAATCAACTCATTCTGCTTATAGACGAAGAAGAAAACTTTAAACTCCAATATCCTTTCCCAAATTTTCGTAGGCTTATTTTTAGACAACCTCGATATAGTAAAGAAAATCTTATTTCAATATTTAAACGATACTTGATCCCTACCATAATAAATGGACTAATGACCAACGAAGAAACTATGGGAATTATCCAAAATATATATCCACTTCATTTCAAAAATTATAAGGTCCGCTACACACAAACAAAAGTGCTCGATGTAACTGATCAAACTGAACAAGAAGAACTTATCTTAAAAACTCATAACAGAGCGCATAGAAATGCGCGAGAAAATAAAGCCCAACTACTCCAAAGCTATTACTTCCCACAAATGAACTCAAAAATTAACAAAATAGTTAAACAATGCCATATATGTCGAGAACACAAGTATGATCGGCATCCCCAGAAACCCAAACTCAAACCCACACCTATTCCCCAGTATCCAGGTCATATTATACATTTAGATATCTATTCAACCGAAGGACATCTTGTTCTTACCGCATTAGATAAATTCTCCAAATATGCTCAAACTAAAATACTGAAGTCCAGAGCCGTGCAAGACATCGTAGAACCTTTAAGACAAATTCTATTTTCTTTCGGAATACCGAAACTAGTCATCTTTGATAATGAAAAATCCTTCAACGCAGCCTCTATTCGTTTCCTACTGCATGATCAATTAGGAATAGAAATTTTCAAAACACCTCCCTATTCTAGCACAGTCAATGGACAAGTGGAGCGATTCCACTCCACACTCTCAGAAATCATGCGTTGCTTAAAAACAGAAAAGATTCATAGATCCTTCCTAGAATTACTAGACAGAGCAGTGTACGAGTACAACTGTTCAATTCATTCTACAATAGGAAAAAAACCGATAGAAATATTTTTTGGAAGAAACGTCAGTACCGATCCAAACCAGTTAGAAAAAGCAAGAGAGGAAAATATAATCAATCTACAAAAGAAACAAAATATCGATTTGAAATATCATAATAAAAAAAAACACGAACCAAAGAACTATACACCTGGTGATATAATTTACGTTAAAGTAAACAAAAGACTAGGCTCAAAGTTATCACCCCGTTTTAAACGAGAAATAATAAAACAAAACAATACAACGACAGTAACAACTCAATCAGGCAAAATTGTTCACAAAAATAATATTAAGAGTTAACTATTATCTTTTTAGATTTATCCTGGCACCATGCCTCGCAAGTGTTCAGATTCTGGACTACACAAATTCACAGGCGGTAACATTTCATCTAGGAAATGCTAAACTCCAAACAGGCACTTTTAGATTGATTCATGTCATTGATCTTGAATCATATGAAAACGTAATAAAAAATATAAAGAATAAAATGCACACAAATATTAATAAAGATAATACCATTTACCCATTCCTAATCCATGAAATCTCCTTATTAAAAAGCCATATAGAAAGATTAAAACCTAAAATGAAAGTTAAAAGATCAATAGATCTTATTGGAAAAACATGGAAATGGATCGCAGGTAATCCAGACCATGATGATCTTATAATTCTTACACAGAAAATAAATAATATTTTGGAAAATAATAACCAACAAGTAATAATTAATAAATTAGCTTTAGAACGAATAAATAAAATTTCAAACATTACGAATCACGTAATCAAAATTGTAAAAGAAGGTGTAACTATCACCGATGAAATATCATTAAATTTAAAATTTCAATTAGAAGTAATAAGAGAAGAAATTGTAAACATAGAATATGCTATGAATTGGGCTAAAGCAGGACTAATTAATTCATTTTTATTTAGTGAACCAGAATTAAAAATTGTTAATGATATATTTGAAAAAAATAAAATTCAATACATAAATATTGACGAAGCAATAGAATTCTCAACAATAAAAATAGCTTTAAGTAATAAATCTATAATTTATATTATTGGTATTCCTATAACGGATGCAACAACTTGCGACATATTGTTAGTAAAGCCCATAAAGACGAATAATATTATAAATAAAATAAATTTTGAAAACATTTTAAATTGCAACAAAAAATTGTATGGAATAAAAAGTAAATGTAATTCATATAATAACATAAATCTTTGTCAAAATAATGACGTAGTTGAGTTAAGTAATGAAGATTGTATAAGTAATCTTTTAAATAGTAAAGAATCGTTTTGCACAAAAATGACCAATCGATACTTCCCATCAGTAGAAGAAATAACACCTGGAATAATATTTTTAAACCAATATAATGGAACCATCAACATCGACAACGAAAAAAGAAATATAAATGGAACATTTGTAATCCAGTTTGCCAATACCTCTATACAAATCGGAAACAAGAAATACATCTCAGAAGAACTTTCAAGATTCAAACCACTGCCAGCTATTTTACAACCAAATGAAATTCAAAGCACATACGAAGAAGTACTGTCACTCGAGACGTTGAAAGAACTTCATATCAACAACACTAATCAAATACAACTTCTGAAAGAAGAAAACTTAGTTGGACATATTACCAGTTTTAGCATATCAACTTTAATAATTATTGCTATAATTATTGCAGCTATTATAAAATTTAGAAATAAATACTCAAGAAATGAAACTTCACGTTCTATTCCTGTTTCAATCGAATTACCTACAGTGCTAACAACAGAAACAATCCCTGATCCTACACCAATAGAAAGGGTCAGCAAGATTCCATTTTTTAATCTTTAACGAGGACGTTAAAATTTAAAGCCGGAGGAGTTAACGCCAAATACACGCCAAATACATTAACGCGCAACAAAGTCTTCCAATCCATCCCCATTCTGCAAACGCAGCAAAAGCTTCCTCAAAGGCAAAACACAAAGAGAAGACGACATAGAAATCCACACACAAGCTACCAGCGAACGATCGCATAAAATAAACAAATCCACGCACTAGTTGTTTACGTGACCCTATCTGCAAGTCAGCAGAATATCCCCCATGAGATGATCACCGAAATACGAACCAAATCCGCACACAAGCTGCCTACGTGATCTAATGTGCAAGTCAGCAGAAATCCCCACGAGATGCCACACCAAACCATCCGTCGATATCGATTTATTGATTGGTCAGCAAAATGTAGGTATAAAAGATGTTTGAATAATTCTAAGTTGTCATTCGTATTTGGGAAGGCAGAATCGCTGCCCGTTTATAAATAAAGTAATTAAATAAAGAAAAGAAGAAAAAAAACGTAAAGTTTTTTTTTAAAGAAAATTAAATAATAAAAATTTAACTTACCTAAAAAAGAAGAAAAGAAAGAAACATTTCATTAAGATACGAAAGATCAATTACGGCAGAGATCATCCACGGAGTGGGCGAGTACTCTAGAGTCTAGACGAACAGGCAGTGTGTCGGCACCAGAAACTCTAAAGGTAGGGGTGGATTTTCATTTCTAACCAAGGAAGATTAATTTTCGTTTGATATGTGGTTTAGCTTATCTAAGAGCAAAGCGAAGTGGTCCCTAAAGATAGTGCTTTGCAGAGCACTTTCGTTGGGCCGCACTTAGTCACCCCCGCAAGCCAGGAAATCTAAAAGAATCTTCCCAAAAACTCTCCGGTGGAGATTCGTACGTGAGTGTTCCCTCCCTGGGAAAAGAAAGAACAAAAAACTAGGCAGTAAGCATAGTCCAGACTGTCCTAAGGTGAGATTTATTTTTTTGAGACAGAATTCGGCAAGGTGGGCATCGATATAATAGTTTTTTTTTGTTTGGACGCGATAGGTTTATGCCACGGGAGTAGTTACGACATTGTAACCACAGCACGACGTCGACGGAGAAGCAAAAAAAGAAGACGATACAAGGCAACAGGGAAAAGGAGCGGCGAATAGTGTATATCTTTTGTTTTTTTTTTTTTTTAGTGCGGGGTAGAACAAGTAGCTCGAGGGGGTAGGCTAAGAGCAAAGAGCAGTGTAGAACTAAAATTTTAAAGAAAAAAGAAGAAGGAGACGTAAGAAAGAAATTATCACTCAGAAAATTTATAGAAATAAAGATAAGATACCCGTAAGTGGTGTGAGAAGAAGGATTAACCTTTTTTCTTTGTTGAGCGGCTCTAGTGTATCGAGTAGCTATTCATGATAGGGTAGCTATCCAAGACGATTTGGAAATTAGGATTGGAAAAAAAAAAATAGAAAGAAGGAGAAACAGAAACCATAATAGACACGTAGAGTTGCAGCGCTCCTAGAATTAAATAGTCAGAGTTGATTTATTTTTGGGAGTAATAAGAGATAAAGAAAAACAGAAAAGCACAAGAAATGGGGGGGGGGGGGGAAGATTTTTTTTTAGGAGCAGTAGGGCCTAAAAATTATAGTAGCCGCTTAAGTTCTTTTGTTTTGGAGAAGGAAGTAGGGGTAGTTTTCTTTTTGGGAGTTAAAGAAATAATATGTAACATCTCGTTCATTGGGGAGGGGTCGAGTAAAGTTAAAGTTTTTTTTGTGGTATTGAAAGGAATAGCTGACCACCGTCGTCGAGTATCGTCGTAGCCCCCGTTTACATCAAGAAAAAAGAAAGATTAGGAAGAACACAATGACGAAGGGCCGGGCCGTATCATTTAATTACATCCATATCAAATTCACCTTTACCTAAAATAAGTCTATACAGATTCATCGACCCATCCTGATGTGCAAGTTATACCACCCACTGCACATTCAAATCAGTAATCAATCCCAAGGGAACAAATACACAAGTTCCTTTTTCTTTGTATCTCCAAGATACTTTGTTGCAAAAGCAACAACCTATTTCCAACGCAAAATGCATTTCAGCATTATGCGAACAAAAGAATAAATACTTCGTGGACACTTTTATTCTTTCTTCGTTGCAAACGCAACCAGATACCACATCCGTTAAGCATTAAAGAATGATGATTAATGCAATACCAATATCGCGTAGGCGTTGCTTCCCTAGCTCATCTGAAAATAAAAATTGTATTTTAAAGTCAGTCTTCTATCCGGCTCAACTGAGGAAAGAACCTCTCGTTAATTATAACACACCAAAGTGAATTAATTGTAACACACCAAAGTGAATTAATTGTAACACACCAAAGTGAATTAATTGTAACACACCAAAGAGAATTAAATGAAATAAATATATTTTTTTAACTAAAACACGTACAAAGAAACTAACTGGCGCCCAACGTGGTTGTAACCTAAATATAATATTCATAAAAGAGTCTCAAAAGTCATAATAAATAAATATAAAATATTACATTCAAATCGGTACTCAAGTGAAGTCACCCGAATGAAACTCTAAAAAATATATAACGTTCAATCGCCGTGTGTAGTGAAAAAAATGAATGCTCACAAATGATCATTCCATGTGTAATTGTTAAAACAACGATCACTAAAGTGAAATATTTAAAAGCCATTGAAGTATATGACATTTAAATAATAAATAATAAAAAAATAATAACAGTGTTAAAGGGCAGTATATTAAATATAACAAAAAGCCCCAACGAAAGTAATACTAGGCAAAGGGCAGAACAAAACAAGTCGAAAGCCCCAACGTGTTCGAAAACAGACGACATACTACATACAGCAAAACGAATATAATACTGGACAAAGGGCAGAAAACCAGTCGAAAGCCCCAACGAGTTCCAAAACCGACGATAACAACAAAACGAGTTTGAAAACTACAGCAACAACAAGATGTTATTGTAAGTGCCATAATAATATGAATATTGTAAGCTAATAAAAATTTTTTTTTGAATAGAAAAGAAAAATCAAATTTTCTAATTTAAAGTTTTTGAGTTAAAGTTTTTAAAGTTTTAAGAAATAATTAAATTTTGAAAAGTCAAACAAACCTGGAGGCTTTATTGAAAAAATTTAAAGAGTTAAGTCTTTCAAACACCATGCAGAACGAATTAACTATTGAGTTGATAACTCAACTCATTGCCAATACAACGGCACCACTAATCAGTGAAATAAAAAAACTTAAACTAGAATTTGAGTCGAAAGACTCACAGGTAGTTGAGTACGAAACTCAAATTATCAACGAAGAAATAAAGTGCGATGAAGCACTAGATATAATAAAATCTCTCCCAGAATTTTCTGGAAAACATACTCAATATATAAGTTGGCGAGAAGCCGCTTATAACTGCATGTCCCTATATAAAATAGGAAGCAGAAAATATTTCGCAGCATTGACAATACTGCGCAACAATATCACACAGAATGCGAACGATGTCTTAACCAACCACGGCACTGTGTTGAATCTCGAGGCTATAGTAGCTCGTTTAGATTTCGCGTACTCCGACAGGAGGCCAATACATATTGTCGAAGAAGAACTTAGTGTTCTTCGTCAAGGCAAGATGTCTGTTATAGACTTTTATAATGCGGTTAACAAAAAGTTAACCTTACTAATAAATAAAACGGGACGAACAATTCAATAACGCGAGAACTGAACACGAAAAGCAGAACATATGCTCTGCGCGTGTTTATACCGGGGTTAAATCCTCCGTTATCAAACGTCATTCACTCTATGTCCCCGGTGGATCTACCCAACGCCTTGGCAAAAGCCCAGGAGTTGGAATCCAATGAGCAAAGAGCTCTATTTACGGAAATATTCTATTCATATAGAAACAATAATAAAAACAAAACTAATAATAATAATGATATAAATAATATTCCCCAAAATAAAAAAAATAACCATAGCAATACCCTTAGATATCCCAAGCGGGAACCAAACTTAAGACAAATTCACTCTGGTTTTAACCAAAAACCAGAACCAATGGAAGTTGATCCTTCCACTTAAATGCAAACAAAATGGGGGCAAACAAATTTTAACCAGTCGCAAAATCTAAGAAATAATCAAAACTAAGAATAATCAAAATAGTATTCAGTCAAATCAACCCCAACCAAAAACTCAAAGAATAAATAATATTAGTGAAAATCATTTTTTAGAAGATTGGGGGCAGTCGGACTGCCCTACCTATACAAGGTCGACAGAGAAACAAATAGAGAATTAAAAATTTTAATTGATTCTGGGGCCACCGCATGTTATATTAAAACAGGTGTGTTTCCCAATAAAAAAGAACTGACCAATTATAAGAGGGTTAAGACTGTCAATGGATTTTCCATAATAAAATATTACCATAATTATCAAATCTTTGGTATAGACCAAATTTTTTACGAGATCGATAATCTAGAATCCGATCTCTTGATAGGATTTAACTTATTGAAAAAAATTAATGCTATTATAAACCTAAAAGATGGGTTTTTAGAATATGCCAATAAAAAAGAAAAAATATTCGACTGTAAAAGTATCGCCTCAAAAGAGGGGGTATATATCAATCAAAATAATAAAAATACCGCCTTGGAAAGGAAAATTTCTAATAAAGAAATAAATAATAGAAATACCACCTTGGAAAGGAAAAGTTCTAATAGAGAAATAAAAAATAAAAATACCGCCTCGGAAAGGAATAATAAAAAAAATGAAACAGCCACCTTGGAAGGAACTCAACTCATATAGAATATGAAAACAATTTTAGAATTAAAAAATATCTAGAATCAGTTGCTCATGCAACTTGTCATTCAACTTTTAGTGTATTCTCCGAAGAGGAACACAGAAATAATTCTATAGAAAACCCTGAATTATGTGAGGAAAATATATCTCAATTAAGAGAATTTGTTATTAACACTATACAAAAAAGCCACTCCAATATAAACACAAGTTTACCTTTTCGAACTGACGTTCGTGCAAAAATTCGTATTGAAATAGATACTCCTATATGGAGCCGGCAATATCCTTACCCTCATTCTTGCAATGATTTCGTAAACGACGAAATAGAGAGATTACTTAAAGAAGGGATAATAAGGAAAAGTGTAGGACCTTACAATTCTCCCATTTGGATAGTTAACAAAAAAGGTTTTAATCCAGACGGAACTCGAAAAATGCGAATGGTAGTAGATTACAAAAAAATAAATAATCATACCATAGAAGACACTTACCCCATACCAGAAACAAGTATCATATTGTAAAATTTAGGTAGGTCAAAATACTTCTCAACAATAGACTTAGAATCCGGTTTCCACCAAATTCTGATGGATCCAAACGACATTGAGAAAACTGCATTATCAATAAACAACGGGAAATATGAATTCCTACGTTTACCTTTCGGGTTAAAGAATGCTCCTCGAATATTTCAAAGAGCAATGGATGATAAACTCAGAAATTACATCGGTAAAATATGTCACGTTTATATGGACGACATAATTGTTTTTTCTGAAGATTTAGATACACACCTTGAAAACTTAAAAACTGTCATCAACATACTTAAAAAAGCACATATGAAAATATCGCTTGAAAAATCTAGATTTTTCGAAAC
This sequence comes from Melanostoma scalare, assembly GCA_949752695.1. Classification (NCBI taxonomy): domain Eukaryota; kingdom Metazoa; phylum Arthropoda; class Insecta; order Diptera; family Syrphidae; genus Melanostoma; species Melanostoma scalare. The sequence continues at coordinate 77,424,200 of OX456985.1, read as the reverse complement.
AGAAATTGAATTTTTAGGCTACATTGTAGCGCATAACATCGTCAACTGACCCCAAAAAGGTCGAAGTGATTGAAAATTATCCAATTCCTACAAACTTACGCGAACTAAGAGGATTCCTAGGTGTCACAGGATATTATAGGAAATTCGTGGAAAACTACGCATTTATAGCGAAACCACTTACTTAACTTCTATCAGGAGAAAATGGTAGGACATCAAAACATATGTCAAAAAAAGTAAAAATACATTTTAATGAATCTGAAATAGACTCATTCAATAATCTTAAAAAAGCTTTATCAAACCATATACAATTAGTTCAACCTGATTATAAAAAACAATTTACCTTAACCACAGACGCGTCCAATATAGCAATTGGCGCTGTACTGTCTCAAGAAGGCAACCCAATAACCTTCATTTCAAAAACGCTTAATTCAACCGAACGCAATTTCGCTACAAATGAAAAAGAGCTTTACGCTATAGTGTGGGCACTAAAAAACTTGAGAAACTACCTTTATGGGGTTTCCAACTTGTTGATTATGACGGATCATCAGCCCCTATCATTTGCAGTATCGCCAAATAACCCCAATGCCAAAATGAAAAGGTGGCATGCCTTTATTGAAGAATTCTCACCTAAAATACAATATAATCCCGGTACAACTAATAAAGTGGCCGACGCATTATCAAGAATAACACTACATAATAATTCTGATGTAGACTCTGAATTCGAGACAGAATCTGTTAATCTTGACGAAGTAGAAGAAAATGAAGTAGATATAGCTAGTACAATGCATTCTGCTGAGAGTTTAGACACTATCACAATTCCTGAAACAAAGAAACCCTTGAACCAGTTCAAGCAACAAATACTTATTCTTCATAAAGGATTTTCAACTATCCATGAGGCAATACATGTTTTTGGAAACACAAGACACCTCATAGAATTCGATAACGTAGACAATTTATTAGTTATTCTTAAAGAATACTTAAAACCAAATCTTGTTACAGCAATCTACTGTACACCTGAAGATCTTTACCACATGAAAGAATCTCTCCTAAAAACATTTAACATTAAATTTTTCTACACCCGACATTTTGTCACAGATATTACAAATAAGGATGACCAGGCCTTGATCATCGAACAAACGCATAATCGGGCACACCGAAATTATAAGGAAAATATTAAACAGATTAACAAATTTTATTATTGGCCAAACATGATTAAGCAATTCAAAGAATATTCGAGAAATTGCGAAATTTGTAATAAACACAAATATGATAGACACCCCAAAAAAATTCCTATCGGCCATGCACCGATCCCTACCAGTGAAGGAGAAAACCTACATATTGATATTTTTTACGCACAAAAACTGAAATTTTTTACGTGTATCGACGCGTACTCAAAATACTTAACTGTAAGACTTTTAGATGATAAATCTGATATTGAAGGAAAAGTCCTAGAACTTCTCCAAATGTTTCCATTTGCTAAGCACATCACACTAGACAATGAGCTCAGTTTTACGTCTGCTCAATTTAAATCATTTATGATGAGACAAAATATTGAAATATTTTATTGTGACCCTCGGCATAGCACCACTAACGGTCAAGTAGAACGCGTTCACTCTACTTTAATCGAAATTGCACGATGTATCAAAGAAGAATTTAAATTAATTAGTGATTTAGAAATAATTCTAAGGGCAACTCAAGAATACAATAGATCAATTCATTCTTCAACTGACCTTAAGCCGGTCGATGTATTATTTAACAAAATACATCATAATCATTTACCGGATAAATTATTTACTGTACAAAATAATATGCTTAGAACACATAACCAAAACAGAGTGCAAAAATCCCACCAACCAGGTGAAAAATATTTGAAAAGAATTTTGGCGAAAGGAATAAATTAAAACACCGATATAAGAAACAAATCGTTCAACAAGATAATAAAAGAAATGTTGTTATAAATAGTAGGGAAAGAAAGGTTCATAAGGACAACATTAAATAATTTTAAGCGCATTATAGGCAACATAATCTTTCAGTAAACTAAAAAACTCCAATATTCAGTTTTTACAACGGTCCCCATGCTTTTATTACATAAACCATTTAATAAAAAAAAAATTTCTCTCAATTTTTTTTCTGTATTTCACAAAGCTTTTCCAAAAAACAGAGAGAAATAAAAAGAAGCTCTGAACGCAGAATCTATAAATAGAATAATGATTTTCAATATTTTTTACAGAAAAATATTACTACATGTCATTCTTGTACAATGGTTTAGTACATCGGCAGAAATAATAGAATACACCCATGATGACTACGTACTTATAAAAAATGAGAATGCCCTTGTTTACGAAGACTTCGGCGAAATTTTTCATGTTTTTAACATTTCATACTATGAAAACATATTAACAGAAGAGAAAGAAAAATTTCTCTCAAATAAAAAGAAAGTTTATTACACTCATGAGGAACACCTCGAGCTCGAATCAGAGCTCTCATTAATCGAATCAGTAATGCTTCAATTAAAAATAAATAAAGTAAACAGAGGCATAAACGAGTTGGGAACGCTATGGAAATGGATAGCGGGTACTCCCGCCCACGATGTTTTCATAAGGATATCAAATAAAGTAAATGACTTAATAGAAAACAATAATATTCAAAATGGTAACAAATACTGAAATTTTTAAAGAAATTAAAACACTTTCAAGCCTCATCAATGACATAATAGGTGCAAAATCATCTTTCGAAAAAATCATATGAAAGCAAAGATTACGGCTCGCAGCCAGAGATCTTCAAAATGTTCTGGACACTATTGTCCTTGCCAAAGCAAACATCCTAAATACCAATTTTCTACATATTAAGGAATTGAAAGACATAATTCGTCATGAACACAAATCAGTAACATGAACCGATTTACTGGACGTTTCCAGGTTCAAACTTTTACAAAGAAAAGATTTATAATTTTGTACATAAGTTATCCCATCATTTTGAATGAATGTTCACTGTATGAAGCCAGAGCCATCGCGCATAGCGATGGAAAATTGTTAATAGATGATAAGATTTTAAAATGTAATGATACATACTTTAACTCAAACAATTGTAAAAATGAATTAAACAATAATTTTTGTAAATTAAATCTGAATAGAACTTGTTTTACCGATATCATAAATAAAATTAAGACTAATTGTACAAAAATCAAAGAAAACAACAAAAATATAGAAGTAATTAAAGATGGAGCTATAATTATTTCAGGAAAAAATATTGTAGATAAAAAAGTTTTGAATGGCACCTTTTTAATAATTTTTGAAACAAACGTTACTATTAATAATGAATGTTACGACAATCCTACCGGAAAGATTATAGAATTTATAAAAAACTATCATTTTAAAGATTACGAAGTAATTGAGTATATTCCATCAAATAATGATGAACTAAAATTTAAGAATATTAATTTTATAAACAAACTTTTTACACAATTTACTGATAGTTCAAAAACAAATAAAATAACAATTTCGTGTACCCTTATATTACTAACATTTGCTATATACAAAATATTTACTTTGTACGGGCGACGGAAGCATGAAAACACTCTGAAAAAACAGGAAGAAATACTTTCTGCAATGTCTGATAAAATTCGAATTTTACAAATTCAGCTGAATCGGGACGATTCAGTTTAACAGGGGGGAAAGTTATACCACCCACTGCACATTCAAATCAGTAATCAATCCCAAGGGAACAAATACACAAGTTCCTTTTTCTTTGTATCTCCAAGATACTTTGTTGCAAAAGCAACAACCTATTTCCAACGCAAAATGCATTTCAGCATTATGCGAACAAAAGAATAAATACTTCGTGGACACTTTTATTCTTTCTTCGTTGCAAACGCAACCAGATACCACATCCGTTAAGCATTAAAGAATGATGATTAATGCAATACCAATATCGCGTAGGCGTTGCTTCCCTAGCTCATCTGAAAATAAAAATTGTATTTTAAAGTCAGTCTTCTATCCGGCTCAACTGAGGAAAGAACCTCTCGTTAATTATAACACACTTAAGTGAATTAATTGTAACACACCAAAGTGAATTAATGTAACACACCAAAGTAAATTAATTGTAACACACCAAAGAGAATTAAATGAAATAAATATATTTTTTTAACTAAAACACGTACAAAGAAACTAAATGACTTACCCGCGATCTCTGGTGTGCAAGCCAGAGATCGCGGGTAAGTCATTTTTATTTTTTTGATTTTTTTTTGTTGAAATTTTGGGAGACTTCCCAGCCAGAGGTTGATTATATAAGTTAACACAGCAAATGTTCAAAACAAAATAGAGACCACAAAATGCTGACAACGACACACGAGCATCCAACAGCCAGACGGAAGATGACACCGCATGCACAACACCGCATGCACAAAAGCGCATTCCTTCACGTATCCCAAATTCCTTTCCCACAATCCACTTAGATAAGTAAGCTAGCTTAAGTTTTCATTGCTAGAATTAAGTCAGTCTTAAATTTGATTTCAAGTAATAAAGAGGCTTCACCTCCCAAAAAGAAAATAAGTTTTTTTTTAATAAAAGATCTAACTAATTAAATTAATTGGCGCCCGAGCAGCAGGGACATAGATCGCGTTTAAGTCAGAGCCCTCAAGTAGTGCAACCGGTAAATCTAGATCGCATTAAAGTCCGAGCCCTCAAGTAGCGTAATCGGTAAATCTATGTCCTAAAACCCAAAAACGCGTTTTCATTTTTTCACACTAAAAACCCTAAAGAAGTGTTAACTAAAACCCTAAAGAAGTGTTGACTGTGAAAGTGGAAACTGTAGAGAAAACAAAAAACTGTTAGAAGTTTAAAGTGTGCGGAGAAACTGTGGAAAAACAAAGGGCCACTGGAAAAGCCGTCGTAGCTGACAACTCCACAACAGAAGAAGAAAACATCTAAAGAAGATGCTGATACTAATGTAAGTTAGTTCATAAGTGAAAGTAGAAAATTATTTAAAAGTGAAACCAGAATTTAAGTGTTAACAATTAAGATTTTTAAATGGCACAAAAAGTAACTGAGGTAAAACAAGAACCACAAAAGTATACTCTTGCCGAAAAAATAATTTTAATCCAGAAAATCTTCAAAGAGGCAAACAAGAGCAACAATTAAATCATTTTATATTTGTATTAATTTTGTTTTGGAAAAGATAAAAGCGAGAACGATTTCAAGTAAATAATAAGTGAAGAATAAATATAATTAAAATTTAGGAAAATTTAAAAGAAAAAGGGAAAAAATGCATAAATCAACTAGGTCAAAAACTAATCAGGACCAAGGTCCACAAGATCTGGATGATACTCTTCAAGCAGAAGCATCTCATGTTGAAATTCCCGAACCTAATGTTTCCCAACCAATTGATCCCGAACGACTATCCAATGTTTTCCGACAACGTCCTTCAATTGACCCCACTAATTTCTCACGCCAACAACCACAAACAACCGTTGAATTCGAATCCGTTATTTCTTCTATGATCCGCTGAGTGTTCAAAGAGCAAGGTAGAAACTTAGTACAAGATGCTCTGAACCCATATGGCGACCTGTATTCAGAAATTGATGAAACCATCTCTTTTGAATACAGAGGCGATCTGTCCGATTTGGACAAAATAACCGGCATTGTCCGAAATCTGAGAACATTCTCCGGAGAATTTAGTTCTTGGAAAAAAAGTGTCGAGAGAGTGCTCGACGTCTACGAACCTATTGTTGGTACACCAAAGTACTACGCCATCCTAAGCACTGTAAGAAATAAAATTGTCGGTAATGCCGATATAGCTTTAGAATCGTACAACACTCCCTTGAACTGGAAAAGTAGATATATCAAAATGTCTAGTGATGCACTATGCTGATAAACGAGATATCAGCACTCTCGAGTATCAAATGTCTCTTTGGATACAAGGAAGTAAAACAGTGCAAGAGTATTACCAAATCGTATACTCTCACCTATCCCTTATACTTGACAGATTATCTTGCATGGACGTTAGTACAGAGTCTATGAGTCTCTTAAAGCAAACATATCGCGACAAAGCTTTAGATACCTTCATAAGAGGACTAAGGGGAGACTTGCCAAAATTACTCGCTATAAAGGAACCTTCCGACCTTCCGCAAGCTCTTCATTTTTGCTTAAAACTAGAAAATCAAAATTTCCGAGCAAGTCACGCTCATCAACATCAATCAAGCAATAAAAGAATCCAAAACCTTCATCCTCATCCTCATACAACGCGAAATGGCCAGCAATCCCGGCCTCAATACCATAAAAACTTCAGTCAAACACCTCGCTTCCAACCAAGCACCTCGCTTTATCCAAACGCTGGATTCAGTTTTAATAATCCAATCCAAATAAAAACTGAAACAAAAGAATCTTTTCAGCCCAGACCGTTTCAGGGTCAAAAACCACCATTTCAACCCAGACCATTTCATGAACAAAAACAACCTTTCCAACCCAAATCCTCTCAGGGTAAAAAACAACCTTTCCCAGCAAGACCATATCAGGGGTCACATCAAACATCCTTTAACCGTAACATCCAATATAAATATCCAAACATACAACATAACCACTATACGGAACAAATGGGAAGTCAACCGGACAAAATGCAATCAATGCTAGAAACCTATAATAATGCAATAGAACAAGTAGACGCAGATTATGACCAAACACTTGCAGAATATACAGAACAAGCTTATGAAACTTATGAAAATTCTTCTCCAGCAGAAGGAGAGTTGACTTCTTATAGATAGATAGATAGATTAGATAGATTATTTTATTCAATATTTCAATAAATTGTGATATACATTTTCATTTAAAAGAATAAGATTTAAGGCATGACACAAATGTCGTCTGCCCTAGTGACAATGTTATTAAGTTTTGCATTTCTTACTTAACATACTATTTTAATTTTATAAAAACATTTTGAAACTTTAATACAGCTTTGATTAATATTCCAAAAAAAAAAAAAAAATTTATCAGAATTTGACTAAGTATATTCCAAATTTTATCTACTTTGCAAAAAAAAAGAAGAACAAGAGAAATTTAGATATGTACTTTAAGTTCAAGCAAAGGAAAAGTATGGTTTTCAGTTTGAAAAAGAAAGAAAAAAAAAGACAAATAATATTATGACTCAGAAGCTTTCGTCGATGATTTTTCGTCTATAGGACATTGCCTCGGCTGTATAGTTTTGTAGCTGCAACCAGTCTTCTCCATTTAAGTAACTTATTATTTCGTTTTCGTTAAGACAATTTTTTCCAAAGAAGATTCTCCTTAGCTCCTTTAACATGGGACACACTCCGATGAAGTGGATAATGTTTTCGTCCACCCCCATATTGCACAAAGAACAAATGGATACCAAATCGTTTCTGTGCGGCAAACAATTCAAGCTTAGCAGTTCACCTCTAACTTTAAAAATAGTTGCAATGGTTTTTCTTGAAAAATCGTGTTTAAAATAATTATTTTCATTTAAGTTATAATTAAGTTTGGGATAGATAGTCCTTTCTGTAGATGACCTCGCCTTTTCTATGAAAAAGTATCTTTCATTTTCATCGATACATTGTATGACTTCATACAGTGCTTTTCTCGCCTGGATTAAATTAGAGCCATCCAAATCAAGAATAATACCACAATTCGACGCAAGGTCTATCCAGTCCTTGTAAAATCCAGTTTTTCGACGTATGACACTTCTCATCATTAAATTTGGCAAACGATTTTCACTCATGCTTAACACATGTACCATATAGTCTGCACTCAGCTTTAAAGTTGATACGAAGAGTGTTGGCAGCCCTGTTTCCAAGTGATACATGTACTTGGGTGTACTAATTGGTAGAAGGAATATTTTTCTTAAAAAGAATCGAAGTAAATTTTCCACTGTTTCATATTTTTGAACACCCCAGATCTGTGCTCCATAAAATATAACTGCTTTTGCTGTTGCATTGAATACCTCAAACTTAGCATTTATTGAAATGTATTTGCTGCTAAAAATTTTGTTCCAGTTACAGCAAATAGCGGTTCTAGCAACATCAGCCTTAGCTTTGAGGTGTTTATCCATGTTTAGGTTGAATGTTAACGTCATTCCAAGGTAAACGTATTCCTTGACTACTTCTAACTCCTCTCCTTCAAATTTCCAGCTTTCTCCTCTTGAGATCCGCCCTGCGCCATTTTGGAAAACCATTATTTTTGACTTCACTGCATTTACTTCCAATCCCCATCTCTTACAATAATCAGACAGTCTGTTTATCATTAGTTGAAGTGAAGCCGGAGACTCCGCCAAAATGACAATGTCATCAGCATACATGATTACTTTTATTTTTCGATTTCCAAACTGTACTCCACATGGAAGCCACTCAACAATATCATCAAGAAAAAGCGCAAATAATAATGGACTCAAATTACAGCCTTGGCGTAGACCTCGATTTATTCGTATCTCTTTCGATTTATCACAACCGTTTTGAACGCTAGCCGTTGTTTGATTGTACAATTTTATGAGGGCTTTTATGAACTTTGAAGATACACCAAGGTTGTAAAGCTTGTAGAACAAGGTTTTTCTATCAACCGTATCAAATGCAGCTTTGAAGTCTACGAAGAAAGTATAAAGTTTTGTGTTACGGCTAAGTTTGCTTCGAATTAGTGAGCCAAGAACAAAAATGTTATCAGTTGTAGAATAACCTTTCCGAAATCCTGCCTGATATTCACTTAACTTTTCGTTTACATTTACCCAACTTGTGAGTCTTCTGTTGAGAATTGAGGTGTAGATTTTCAAACTGGCATTAAGAAATGATATTCCCCTGTAGTTCTTTGGATCATTTGGATCACCTTTTTTAAATATTGGCCATATAATAGCCTCATCAAAACAGTCGGGATGTACAGCGAAGTTGAAGATGATATTGAGAGCTTGGGATAGTTTTTGCTTAAACTCAAACGTTGTATATTTGAAGAACTCAGAAGGAATCCCATCAGTTCCAGCTGCTTTGCCATCTTTAAGTGAATCTAATATTGATTCCACTTCTTGCGTTGTTATTTGCCCGTCAAGGATATCATCTTCAGCATGGGGCGACGCATAACTCCAAAGTAAATGCTCTGAAGAGGTAATCAACAGTTCCTCAAAGTGAGCTCTCAAATCCTCCAGCGAAACTCCAATAGTTTTCTTTCCACCCTCATTTTCGTTTATTTTTTTCGTTATTTTCCAAAATTCAGCTGTGTCTTTAATATTGCTTAACTTTCTTGCCAAGTTTTCATCGTACTTTTGCTTTTTTTCCTTGCATAACTTCTTAAACTGTTTTTTGACATCAATGTACTCTATTCGAATTGACTCGATATTAAATTTTCTTAAAAAGTTAAGCAAAGCGAATGACTTTTTTCTTAGCTTTTCACACGATTGGTCATACCAATCAGCCTTTTTTTTTAGCGTACATGACGGTTTCATAACACTTGCTGCATCTGTAATAATATTTTGAAGTTCCAGCAGTGGTAGATATCCAGCTCTGCAATTAGCAATTTTATTTCCCAACAGATATTCAACTTTACTCTTATACTCATTTTCGAGTCTTTTGTTCCATCTCAAGATTCCGGAGTTTTCGATCGATGAGTTTTTTGCGGATTCTGTAACACCTTCTATTTCTATTTCCATTAGTATGGGAAGATGATCCGAGTAGGAACTACCATCAACTTTAAAGTCATTAACGATAGAAGTCCATTCTCCACCAATAAGACACAAATCAATTGTTGAGCTTCCCTGTCTCCCTATGAAGGTGAATTCTCCATTTACGTCACCATCTGTACATCCATTTAGAATACCAAGCCCAAAGTCATTGCACATATCTAAAACCTTTCTTCCCTCTGCATTTATTTTAGTATCTTTAGAGGATCTTTTATGTTTATTACTTTTAAAAGCTGACTCCTTATCTGCCGTTCTTGCATTCATGTCACCAATTACCATAACATTAAGTGTATTTAAGTTACATAAGATTTCGTACAAGGATTCAAAATCATTTTGCCAATTGTTACAGTTCAAATATACAGGAACTATATAAAGTTTCTTTCCATGAACATTTAATTCTATATATATATTTTTCTCCTTAATAAACTTAACCTCGCAAAGATGGACAACATTTTTACTAACAGCCACCAGTACTCCACCACTGGCTCTACCTTTGATTGCTGTCTTTTTAGCTGGAATCCAATGGCAATTAAACATTGGAAAATATTGTTCATATGTCTTGCAGTTCTCTTTTATAAGATGGGTTTCTAACAGAAATATTATGTCATAATTCATCAATTTATTAAAAAACATCGGAATTAGTAGCTTATTTTTTAGTCCTCCTACATTATATGCGATGATATTAATTTTACGATAAATAAATTCGTTTTCATTTTTACTTCGTTTTAATTTTGTGTTGATTGCCTCTGAAACACCCCTGTGCTATTTGGATCCGCTTTGCACGTTTCCGGAACACCTCCCAATAGCTTCCATATGGTTACGATCCACATCCACTGTGGCACCTGTCATCGCCTTGTCAATATTGTTATTGTTTTGGTAGTTTTTGGATATGCAACTTGCAAAGAAGTTTTCCGGCAATTTGAACATTTCAATAATTTTCGCGAAACCATCTTTATCACAGTGTCTCAACCCCAAGTGCTCATTCCATGAAAACTCCAAGCCTTCGACTAAAAGCCTGTCACCTTTTACAGATGCTTTTGCACTTTTGTGTACCTGTTTAAGAAGCTTCCGAACGTGTAGCAGGTGCGCTATCCTCTTCCTCATACTCGGTGGATAGTCCCTCTGTACTGAGATCGCAGTGCCTTTGAGCTTTGAGGTGTTTTTAAGGACGGCAAAAAGATTATGTTTCGATTTAAATTTGCAAATAATTAATGACTTCTCCGATATTCATTTTTTAGATTAACAAGTTCTTCGTTACCGTACTTCGAATGTCGGACGAAGAACGGAGAAATATTAAAATTCCTAATTGATACGGGCTCGAATAAGAACTATTTACAACCAAATTTGGTATCAAAACCACTTTTAAACAAAAACTCATTTTATGCCAATTCTGTAGGAGGACGAACAAAAGTAGTCCATCATACTTCCTCAACCTTTTCGGTCTCCCTAAAAAAATTAAATTCTTCCTGCTTCCATCACTAAAATCTTTTCATGGCATTCTAGGCCACGACACACTTAAAGAACTTTCAGCAGTAATTTATACAAGTAGTGACCATATGGTTATACAAGATAAAGTGAAAATTCGAACTAAATATCAAACAAGCCAAGATGTCAATAAATTAGAAACAGCCAACAAAAACCTTAACATTGAGGAGAATCAATCCCTCCAATCTTTAGTGAATAATTTTTCTAACCTTTTCGCAGAACCAAATGAGAAACTCACTTTTATGACAAAAGTTAAATGTGAAATACGGACAACTACCGATAGACCCGTATATACAAAATTCTATCCTTACCCAATGGGACTGAAGGATGAAGTAGAGGCACAAATAGAAAAATTACTCAATGACGAAATTATTAGACCATCTCGTTCACCGTACAATTCACCCGTGTGGATTGTACCAAAAAAGTTGGACTCAAGCGGCCAGAAAAAGTATCGTCTCGTTATTGACTATAGGAAACTCAATAATGTCACCATACCAGATCGATACCCGATTCCAAACATCAATGAACGGGTTTCATCAAATTCCTCTTAAGGAAATTGACATTGAAAAAACCGCCTTTTCAATAAATAACGCTAAATATGATTTTACGCGGCTCCCATTTGGTCTCAAGAATGCCCCTTCGATCTTTCAAAGGGCTTTAGATGACATTCTCCGTGACCACATAGGGAAGATATGTTTCGTCTATATAGACGACATCATAATATTTAGCAAAAACAAATCCGATCACTTGCAACACATTAATGCAATTTTCCAGACACTTAGCCAAGCAAATATTAAAGTTCAACTCGATAAATGCGACTTTTTTAAGCAAGAAGTTGAATTTCTCGGATTTATTGTTTTTGACAACGGTGTTCGAACAAATCCTTCTAAAGTATCTACCATTCTTAATTTCCCTTGTTCCAAAAATATCAAAGAGCTTCGCTCTTTCCTTGGGTTAGCGGGTTACTACAGACGGTTTGTGCGAGATTATGCCAAACTGGCAAAACCTCTTACAACCCTTTTAAGAGGTGAGGAAGGACGCTTATCAAAAAACGCATCCCAGAAAAAAATTATAAGCTTAAACGAAGCAGCATTAGATGCATTCAACAAAATTAAGAATATACTCGTGTCCGATAACACTATCCTACATTACCCAGACTTCAACAAACATTTCGAGTTAACAACCGACGCATCAGATTTTGCAATCGGTGCAGTGTTGTCTCAAGAATCAAGACCCATCATGTTCATTTCTAGAACACTCAGGAAAGCAGAAGAACACTACGCGGCAAATGAAAAAGAAATGCTCGCTATAATATGGGCTCTAGGCTCATTAAGACACTACCTTTACGGTTCTGCCAGAGTTAAAATTTACACAGACCATCAGCCACTAACCTTCGCTCTCAGCAATAAAAATAATAATGGGAAAATGAAGCGTTGGAAGGCTATACTTGAAGAGTACAACTACGAGATGCACTACAAACCAGGCAAAGCAAATGTAGTTGCAGATGCTCTATCAAGAATACCTCACGACACTAATGTAAATGCTTTGACCTCCGCGTCCCACAATAATTAAACTGATATTATTATACCAAGTGTAGATGTGCCTATCAATGTCTACAAAAATCAAATATTCCTAGATATTGGCGAAACATCAAGCCACGAATTTAAAATTGTGTTCCCCACATACCATCGCCACCTTGTTATAGAACCACATTATAATACTGAAAATATTTCTCGAATACTTAAAAAGTTCCTCAATCCGAGTGTAGTTAACTGTATAAAAACTGAAGAGACAGTAAAAGCCATTATACAGGAAGTATTTAAAAGACATTTCAATAAATACAAAATCAGATTTTCATGGCTCTTTGTCGAGGTCGTAACTCAAGAAGAACGACAGGAAGCGGTAATTATAGAGACACACGAACGTGCTCATAGGAACGCAATAGAAAATCGTCTATAAATTCTTGAGAAATACTATTTCCCTTCCATGATGAGCAAAATTAACCGAATTACGAAACTATGCTCTACGTGTAAAAGAAACAAATATGAAAGGCACCCTAACAAGCCACAGTTAGGTGAAACACCAATCCCTTTTTTTCCAGGACACCATCCATATAGACATATTTCATACAGAAAAGAAATTAGCCTTAACGGCACTCGACAAATTCACGAAATACGCACAAGTCCGAATTATTAAGACTAGAGCAATAGAAGACGTTAGGAAAACCCTGCGTGAAATTCTTTTCTTTTTCGGCATACCTAAGGCCATCGTTTTAGATAACGAACCTGCATTAAATGCACCAGCTATACAATTCATGATTAAGGATGAATTAAATATTGATACTTTCAGAGTAGTCCCCTATCACAGCGAAGCAAACGGTCAGGTAGAGAGATTCCACTCTACACTTACCGAAATCATGAGGTGTATTAAAGAAAACGGCACTGAGAGAAATTTTGAAGAATTATTAGAAAGATCCGTAAATGAATATAACCAAACCATAGCATTCATTCGACGACCGGAAGAAAACCGGTAGACCTATTTTTCAGACGATTATGAAAAAACCCGAAAGGCGAACCTTGAGAAATTGCAAGAAAAACAAAAAAAGGATCTCAATTATCACAATAGGGAAAAACATAAACCAAAAAAATATTCAAAAGGTCAAGTAATTTTTGTAAAGATAAATAAAAGATTAGGTACCAAACTTTCAAATAGATTCAAGCAAGAAATAGTAAAAGAAGACAAGAACACTACTGTCTTAACAGAAAGCGGTAGGGTTATCTACAAGTCTCACATAAGAAACTGATAAATGGAGAATTAGTATAAAAAGTTCTAATCGAAATCAAACCAAATAGGGAATAAACACATACTTCTCTTTTGCAGACTTTTCGTCGTTTGCTGCTTAGCCGACGTCCAAATATTAGATTACAGCAATTCAAAATCGGTGTTCATAAAAATTGGAAAAGTCAAAATTCAACTGGTAATCTCAAGCTAATCCACGACATCGACCTGGACCTGGACGCATACAAGACATTGACAATGTCGAGTACATAGTACAGCACAACATAAGTCACAACTACCCCACCTATCCTTTCCTTTCACATGAAGTTGCACAAATAAAAAATCTAGTTTACAGACTTTTACCACAAAGAAAGAAGAGATCTGTAAACATTATCGGAAGTGCATGGAAGTGGATTGCTGGCAGTCCAGACCATGATGACTTCACCATTTTAGAGAAAAAAACAAACAAATTGTTGAAAAATAATAATAAACAAGTTTTAATTAATACGGAATCCATAGAAAGAATTAATAAGATAACCAATATAACAAACGAAATTTTTATGAAACTTAAAACAAATAATTCTCTTAAAGATAATTTAGCCCTAAGCACTCAATACAAACTAAGATTGTTAAAAGAAGAACTGTTAAAAAGCAAAGAATGGAGTCATTAACTCCTACATATTGTCAGAAATAGAAATAAACATAGCTAAAGAACTGTTAATAAAGGAAGACATTTTATATAATAATATAGACGAAGCATTGAACTTCGCAGAATTAAAAATTGCCACAAATACGAATAATATTACCTATTTACATTATCAGCATACCAAATATTAAAGAAACATGCAATAGAATATTGGCAAAACCAATAAAAACTTTAAATGTAGTAGATAAGATTGATTATAACGAAATACTTAAGTGTCCAAATAAGATTTATGGTATAAAATCACCCTGTAGGGAATATAATGATTTAGCAATATGTACCATTAATAATTTAGTAGATCTTAGCGATAACCAATGCCTTCCCAACCTCCTAAGAAGCCTTCCCTCAAATTGCGCAAAGATGAATAACCAACATCTACCTACAGTGGAAGAAATCTCTCCAGGAATGATCCTGTTAAATCAGTACAATGGAACAGTGTCAGCCAACAATGAAACAACTCATCTTACCGGTACTTTCTTGGTCAAATACGAAAACGCCACAGTAACCATCAATAATGTGGACTACGTCTCAAGTTCCGTGTCCCGATACAAGCCATTACCTGCAGTTGCGCAGCCATCATCTGCTGCCAAAGACGTCGAAGAGTTCCTTTCACTACAAATGCTCAAGGAGCTTAACGTAAATAACACCGAGTACATCAAGCTTTTGGAGCAAGAACGGAAGCCCTACTCTACCACTTTCTGGGGATTTATCGGAACAATATCGACCCTCTTCCTACTCATGATGCTGATAAGAATTTGCCAACGGAGATCAACAGCACAAGTTAACATAACACCACTCCTCGAGAAAGTCATGGTAGAAATACCCACAGCAAGAACTCCGGAAGTTGAGCCATCAGAGGAACCATCAAGAGAAAGCCAAGCAAAAACATCTAAATCTACCAGATTAAGTAAAATCCCTCTTTTCTAAGAAAGGTCAAACGGGGACGTTTGATTTTAGGAGGGAAGAGTTAACACAGCAAATGTTCAAAACAACATAGAGACCACAAAATGCTGACAACGACACACGAGCATCCAACAGCCAGACGGAAGATGACACCGCATGCACAACACCGCATGCACAAAAGCGCATTCCTTCACGTATCCCAAATTCCTTTCCCACAATCCACTTAGATAAGTAAGCTAGCTTAAGTTTTCATTGTTAGAATTAAGTCAGTCTTAAATTTGATTTCAAGTAATAAAGAGGCTTCACCTCCCAAAAAGAAAATAAGTTTTTTTTTTAATAAAAGATTTAACTAATTAAGTTAATTTATATACATCAATATTTTTTTGTTTGCTTTTCCGCCCTTTGAAATGTAACGAATTCACTCCAGATAAGTATGTTCAATTTTCAACTCAACCAAGACCGTTCGTATATATACATACATAGCCTTTAATTATATTTTTGTTTTTCCTAAACGATCTAGCAAGATAATCAACAAAGAGTTCAGTATGTGTAACTCAAGAGCTCCGGATCCTTCTCAACTATAAAGTCGTGCGAGTTAATGTAATTGTAAAGACTCAAAATAAAGATAATGTATTTCCAAAGATTGGTATAAATAGAAACACAGATTGTAAATGTTTTGGCTTTGCATACGTTATCAATGCTTAAACTCACAAACATGCATTCAGTCACGTATGCCAAACCAAAAGATAAGAAATACATAAGAAATACATAAATAGATAAGAAACAACAAAGATCATGACTTCATCACGACTTTGGATAATAAGGTATAAATACCACAAGAAAAGAGGACATTTCACTTCTTATCCTGCACAGCCTGCTTGAGTAAAATCATAGGCACAGCAATCATAAAATAAGTCAAATTTAAGTAATGATAATAAATAAAGGTTTTAAAACCAAATAGTTTATTTTTTATTTAAAAAAACCATCATCATACAGATGATTAATTTGCGCACAACTTTCGTGGAGGAGAGATTATTCGGTGAGTCAATTCAATTCCTGTTTCAATATATTGTTATGAATATAATTGAGTGCTATGTGTGGGTATGGGAATAAAGAGAGGTCTCTAAAGAGTAGGTTTTAACAAACACAAAATTCAAATCGAGCTCTTCATCTTGGGGTGATTTCGAAAAAACAGTAAGTTTAGATATGTTATGATGGTGCTAAGTCATCGTATTTAGCGTGGAAATATGCTTGGTTGATTTTAATCGATCGTGGTATTAAATGTGGAAAAGAGCCTCAATTGCTTCTTGCGTGAAGTGTTTATTTATATCACAACAAATAATCCACTTCTGTCACATTTCTTATTTAAACCTCTACACAATATTGTTTGGACTGTTCTCCTTATAAACATCCGCTCAGTATTGGGGGTTCACGACAGAATCAATAATATCAATAACCAGTGACTCCATCGATGGATGTTTATCTTAAATAAACACATCACTGTTCATGGTCCGCATTGATCATCATCATAAACATATCCCACTTGTATACTTGCATTTATGTGTATCCACATAATGCTTGATATGCAAAACCCATACAAAGAAGAATCTAGATGCGATGTATGGTTGAGGCGATCTCAGAGCAGAATATAAAACTAGTCGTCATTTAGAATCCAAAAAGGAAAGGTGTTTCAATAAAAAGTAAGGCATAAAAATAAAATTGGTGGCAGCGGTAAAATCGGTAAAATCGGAGTAAAAAAGAGTAAAGAAAATTTTAAAACAGTGAAATAAAAGTGAAATCAAAAAATTAAAGCAGAGAGGAGTGAAATAAAAGTGAAATCAAAAAATTAAAGCAGAGAGGAGTGAAATAAAAGTGAAATCAAAAAATTAAAGCAGAGAGGAGGAAATTGAAGCAGACCATAATATGATGACCATTATATTCCTGATATTTAAGTAATACATTGTCATATATATATATACAAAAAAAAAAAATAATAATAATTTTTAAAAATGCCGGATGACGAGGGAAATTTCACTGTAAATATAAATACAATTTTAAAACTAATACCAAAGTTCAATAGTGACTCTACGGAGTTGTATGCGTTCCTTAACGGATGTGACGATGCAATGAGCTTAGCAGTTATAGCATCAACTATAACCCCCCACGTAAATATCATTTGATTGAATATTTACCTAATCACAAAATATGCACTCTGCATATTTTGTTTCAAAGTTTCACAAGAAAAAATAAACTCATTGAAAATATGCACTCTGCATATTTTGTTTCAAAATTTCACAAGAAAAATAAACTCATTGCAAAATATGCACTCTGCATATTTTTGTTTCACAACAATTCCTAAAAAGATAAATAAATGCTAAATTCGCACTTTGCGCATTTTTTGTGTCAGAGCTCCACTTACAAACAGACACGAGCAACCTAATAACTGCAAGCTATGCAATCTGCATAGCTTGAGAAATATTAATAATTCTTAATTAGTTCTCTCCTAACATTCATGTCATAAAGTTCGTTTCTCTTGTCCCAAACTGTATTCGATTTGTGTTAATTAAATAAAAAAAAAAACAAATAAAGATCTTTTTATTGATTCATTTCTGGCGCTGTCGGTAGGATCCGAAAATTTACACAAATCGAATAACAAAGAACTTAGTACAATAAAATCAGTGGTATTTGACATTTGTGTCTCTACGAAAAAGAGAAAAAAAAAATACAAAGTACAAGAAACGAACATTTTTTTTTTTTTATCAAATAATACATAAAAAAAAAGACAGAAGGAGTGAACTCAAAATTGCACCCGGAAACCCATCCAACTATCTACTTTAACGATTTACAAATACTTGCAGAGAATCGACGGCTGTTTGAAACGGAATTCGCAAAAGTGTTCGACTAGACTACTGGAGCTGTTTGGAAACAGAGAATCGACGGCTGTTTGAAACGGAATTCGCAAAAGTGTTCGACTAGACTACTGGAGCTGTTTGGAAACAGGTACCTCTACCCTATATGTTTTTTTTTTGTGAAAATTACTATTTAGTGTTATCCACTTTAATGCTTCTTTGAAAATATAAATATATAAATGTAAACTTATTTCCTCTGTCTATATACATGTCGAATCCAAGTGAAGAACTTAATAGATTAAAAAGCCAGTCAGAGGCAATCACCGAGATAGTTAACCAATTCCATCAAGACTTAGAATCTCGCGGTAGTTTTCCCGAATACAACTCTTCTTCCTCTCCGCAAAATAACATGCTTTCTTTAAATGTAAATCCACTCAAATACTTATCTAGTTTGCCAGAATTCCATGGCGAATACCTTGATCTTCAGAATTTTCTAGATCTTATAGATAAAGTCCACCCACTTTTAATAAAATACGATGAACTGAGCCAAAGTATGTTTACTGATAAAATAAGAGCTAAACTAAAAGGCAGAGCAAGGGAAGTGGTCGAAATTAATAACCATGTAGTTACGTCTGAGACGTCACCCAAAACCACTATCCCGTTACCCCACATAATCCCCTTTGCCTAACGGCTTTTCCCAGTTCCACAACGGCTTCCCACGCCATTTTTGCTGAACATGCAAAACGTGTCGAGAACACCTTTATTTTGCTGTTCATCCCAACGCACAACAAAATACTCATATTTCACTAACGACAACGAAATATGAATATTTTGTCAACAAGTGCATTCCTTTCCCTTTCCATAATACAGGAATACAGAGGTTACCTCAGATACAATATGATTTGTAAAAGTCAGTTCTAATTCTCATCTGGTTCTAGGAGTGCAGCCTTTGCTTTGGACAGCGGCTTCTAGTTCTAGTTTAATATAATAATAATTAATAACGTATTACCAACCTGTGTATATATGTATAAGTAACGAATAAATAAAGAAAAATAATAATAAAAAACAAGAAAAACAACTATGTTGTTTTTTTTAAACCTGCTCGGTACTCTGGACACGTAAATGGCGCAGTCGGTAAACAGTTCGAACAATTAGCAAACATTCGATTAAGAATCTAGCTAAAACGTGTGTAAACGGTTCGAACAATTAGCAAACATTCGATTAAGAATCTAGCTAAACGTGTGTAAACGGTTCGAAAAAGAACAACATACAAAAAAACGGTGCGATTAAGTGCAACAAAGTTCGAAAAAGAACAACATACAAAAAAAAAACGGTGCGATTAAGTGCAACAAAGTTCGAAAAAGAACAACATACAAAAAAAAAACGGCGCGATCAAAGTGCAACAAAGTTCGAAAAAGAACATTATAACGCAAGAAAATAAGAACAGTACGTTCAAGTACAAAAGATCAAAGTGCAACAAAGTTCGAAAAAAGAACATTATAACACAAGAAAATAAGAACAGTACGTTCAAGTACAAAAGTGAAAAGTGCTATAGTAGATAAAATACGCAGTGTGACTAAGCACACAGGAAAATAAGAACAGTACATCCAAGTACGAAAGTGAAAGGTGCAGTAGAAGATAAAAATATACAGTGCGAACAAACTGGAGGAACTCACATCCCTATTAAAAAAACTGGATACAAAGATGAGCAACCCAACAGCATCAACAGCATCAACAGCAGCAGCAACTATGGCGGTAAATACTAACTTATTAACCCTAAACTTAGACCCCATAAAATATCTAAACAACATACCTAAATTTAATGGTAACATTGAAGAGCTTAGCAGCTTTATAGAATTATTAGATAGGGTCCAACCCTCACTAGCCAAATTTGACGGAAACAGTCAACTTATTTTTTTAGATATAATAAAAAGTAGGCTCACAGGTAGAGCTAGGGAAGCCTTAGAAATTAATAGTCTAGTACAGAGTTGCGAAGAGATAAAAAAGGTCCTTTACCAATATTTTGGTGATAAAAGGACGATAGAGGAATTATATGACGACCTCAGAGGTCTCAGATTCACTGACAATTGTCAGAATTTTTACGATAGGATAAAAGTTGCATTAAGGCGACTTAATAATAAGACCAAGCTTGACAAAAACTGTATACCATCAATCGAGATAAAGAGAAATTGTGACATGGCACTACGCCTGTTCACAAATAAAACCCCTGAACCGATGAAGGGCATCCTGACTTGTATGCAACCTAAAACGTTGGAGCAAGCCATGGATATCCTTCATGAGTCGGGGTACGCTTATAAAAAAATCTTTTTCAAAAACAACTGTGACAATCAAAGACAAAGTTTTAGGCCCACAAACTCAGAAAACACAAGACGAAATTACAATAACTCAGGGCAATACAGTAATATAGTTAGAAACACTGACCAAACACAGCATAGGGACACAAGAACTTCAGGACAGACAAGGAATACCAGACAAAGCTACAACTCAAACAATTCGGACACATTTCCCAATAACAGATCTGGTCAGTACAATTTTAACAACAGAAATAATTCACAACAATATAGGAATGCGAAACCATTCAGATCGCAATCAAATGCAGCTGAACCAATGGATACGTTATCAGCATCATACCAAAGAGAGGTAAATACTCTCGATGATGTGACGGATTTTCGGGAAGCCAGCCCAAAAGCAAACTTCCCTATATAATAGTTATTACAGAAAACAAATATAAACTTAGAATATTAATAGACACAGGTGCCGACACCAGCATATTAAATCCCGGTTTATGCCATCCCAAATGGCACGTGCTTCTTGATAAACCGATAAAGGTACAAACAACGAGCATGCCAATATTTGTCAGGAAAAAAGTTAGAATTCCATTATTCAAGGAATTTAAATTAGATAAAACCGCCAAATTCTTGGAATACAAATTCCATAACCAATTTGACGGACTAATAGGTAATAACATTTTATTACCTTTACAATCAATTATCAACTACAAAGAAAAACTAATTCGTCGCTACAATGCAGAACTAGCCTAAGTCCAATATTTCTCTTTTTTGTTTTTATTTTATGAAAAGAAAGCCAGTTGAATCCTGCACATGCCAGTGTGATGATCGTGTTCGTACGTGCAGCAGTTCGTTCTTAGTTCAAGAATGTGTGATATAATCCTATGTCCAATCTATGATTTTTTACAGTGCAGAACTAATCTATGTCCACTTTATGGACTTAGGAGTTTTTAGCTTTACAAAACTGAATAGCCTATGTCCACAAAACGGACATAGTTTAGTTCTGCACAAAGAAACTTAACAAAATGTTTTCCTTTTTCATAGTATTTGTAGTGACATAGTATAGTTGTGCCATTACGCGAAATATAACTTCGTTCTGTGATAAAATGTTTAACAACATGTCAAGAGGCCAAAAGATGCTAAGTCTTGTTTTAAAACGACGGGGTGATACAGGTTTGTATTACTTTTAATTTAATTAAAATAAGAGTAATTTGGGAAGGAAGCCTTGCGCAAACTAGCGCGATAACGTCGTGCGATGCGATTTCTGTCAAAATAAAATACATGTAACCTTATGGAGGTTTGACTTAACGCAATCGCATCGAACGCACTTATCGTGCAGGTTTGCGTAAGGCATAAAACGTTTTTAAAATATAAAATAATTTTGTACAAGGAGAATAAATATATATTATAATCTTTAAGATTCTTTCGAAGTCCTGACAGAGCCAGGACCATTAGAAGTTGAAGAAGTTGAAGAAACTGGAATGGGTGAACAAGGTACAATAATTATTGAAATGCGATAACTTTGTTTTGGGCTTTAAAAAACAGTTTCTACTTTCTTAGAAAACAATTCACAGGAGGTCTTAAGTGACGAAGATGATCCTTTTCAAACCGATGATGATGGTTCTGATTATTGCCCTTCGTCCTCATCTCATTATCATAACTTGCACGATGATGCTAGCGTTTCAAGTAAAGATCCCCCCAGCAATCAACTTTCCACTAACGGAAAACACAGAAGTACAAGATGATATAGTTTCAGGTGAGCAAAACTCAGTTGTTTCTAGAAAACGCGTTCGTAAAGAGGCAGAATGGACTCGAAACAAAAGAAAAACCCTTAGAAACAGTGGACAAAAATACGTGAACTGTAAAAATGAAACGGTTTGTGAAAGACTAATGAAAGCTCCTTGCCATGACAAATGTAGGCTGAAATGCAAATTAAAAATCGACGAAGCTTCTAGACAACATATTTTTAATGAATTTTGGAAAATGGGAGATATAAACCGGCAGAGAGATTACATCTCAAAATATGTTGAAGTTCAGCAAAAAAAAAGAGAACGGGTAAGGCAAAATACTTCTGGAAATGAAGAAAACTCTGAGAGTCGAAGAAATCTCTCGTATTATTATTTTATGCCAAACTCTGATCAAAAAATTAAAGTGTTTCAAACATTTTTTATAAACACCCTATCTATAAGCCATCAAATGGTTAAAACTGTGGTGAATAAAACGTATAAAAAAGGAAAAACTGTGGTAGAAGGCGATCAACGGGGACGCACTAATTTGAATTCACTTCTTCCACGTTCTGTAAGAGCTTCAGTTCGAGATCATATAAATAGTATTCAGAGAGTAGAAAGCCATTACTGTAGATCCAACTCACAAAGAGAGTATCTACCGGCTGGACTGAACATAACAAGACTGTATCAATTATACAAAGAGAATGAAAACGTCCATCAAAAAGCATCCTTTTCCATGTATCGCCAAGTTTTTATAACTGAGTTTAATTTAGCATTTCATGTACCCAAAAAAGACCAATGCGATCTGTGCAACAAATTTAAGAACTCTATAGGCCAAGAGAAAGAAGGTATGGAAGAGATTATGGCAAATCATCTTAAGGCTAAAGAACTGGCAAGAGATGAAAAAAATAAAGACAAAGTGTTATCTGAAAGCTTTCCTGATTTCTGCGTTGCTGCTTTTGATCTGCAAAAAGCACTTCTGTCCCCAAAAGCTGAGATCTCGCAGTTATGATATGATATTGGTTCCCGTCAAGGTTATTGCTTTATGTGGCATGAAGCTATAGCATCGAGAAGGGCTTGTGAAATAGGAAGCTGTGTGCTCTCCTTCATAGAAACAAAAGTTGCTGAAGGGAAGAAAAGGTTTAGTTTTTATTCCGATAACTGCAGCGGACAAAATCGAAACCGGTTCCTGTTTTGTTTGTACCAGCATTGCACAGCCAAATTCAAGGTAGAAATCAAGCACAGTTTCTTAGAACCTGGTCACACACAAAACGAAGGTGACTCCATGCATAGTGTTATCGAAAATCCAGAAAATCCCATTTTCATACATTTCAAATATGCCTTTGATAGCGAAATGAAAACTATTAATACAATGGAGAAAAAGAGAGGAACTTTACAAGATTTAAGCACCTACAATCTATTACCGTTGAGAAACAACCAAATTCCTATTCAAAAATTTAAGTATAAGGATCTTATGCATCTTTGTCAGGAAAAAGTTATACCTGAAATATACCACCCATTCTACAAGCATCTCAAAGAAGGAACATCACAAGATATGGGAGTGAACAACAATGAGTTCGACTCAAATTAGTTTCTAATCATTATGCACATAGTACATTGGTACAGATTAGTTTTTAAACAAAAAATGAATTCAATGACCTGATTATTATTAATGTTAGTATAAATACATATTTTTATACTTAAAGTGCCAAGAATATGCATAAACTTTAATTTTTTTAATGAAGACTGTTAATTTTTAATAACTATTTAATTTATAGCATTATATCAAAAACCTACATATTTATTTTTCAAACATAAAGTGAATTCAATGACCTGTTAATTACTAAAGTAAGCATAAGTATGTACATATTTTTTTACTTAAAGTGCCTAGAATATGCATACATTTTATTTTATTTTTTTAATGAAGACTATTGATTTTTAATAACTATTTATAACTGCTTATATATTTATATCGTTTAATCAATAATAAAATTGTTCAAACTCAAAAAAAATTCTATTATTTTTAAATTTTTTGTGTACTATTGGTTTGATCCTATGTCCACTCAGAAAACGAAATTTTTCTAAATAATTAATCCTATGTCCACTGTGATGAGATAGGCTTTTTCTGCACTCAAACTTTGAATGTAGGATAATGCTATGTCCAAAAACCAGCCTAAATAATAATGCGTCATGCAAAACTGTAATTCTATCAAAAACTAATTTTAAAAATAATATATATGTTTTTTATGTCACGTTGTTTTATAGAAAAACCTAGTAGTAAATACATTTTCAGTTTTTAAAATCGCTCTCCTGAAAAGTTTTAACATTGTGACTTAGACTAGTTCTGCATTGTAGCGACGAATTGTCACTGGGGACACAAAAATCCCAATTTTTTTCAATAGACTAGAGGAAGATGCTAGTCTATATGAAAAAAACCTACCCGAACTTTGTATTTACCACACTGAGACGAGCAAGGACCCAGTGTCGGAACAAATAAGAATTAACCACCTTAACGGTGAAGAAAAAAAAGAAATAATAAAACTAGTAGCCCAATACTCAAGTATTTTCTATCAAGAAGGGACCGATTTGACATTTACTAATGCGATTAAGCATAGTATAAAAACGGTAAACGACATCCCCATATATACCAAAAGTTATAGATACCCTGAAATACATAAATCAGAGGTATCTAGACAAATAAATGAGATGCTTGAGCAAGGAATCATTCGCCCAAGCAAATCTCCTTACTCTGCTCCTATTTGGGTCGTTCCGAAAAAGGAAGACGCCTCTGGGAAACGGAAGTGGAGAATCGTCATCGACTATCGCAAATTGAACGAAGTTTCAATAGATGATAAATTTCCAATTCCGAATATAGAAGATATATTCGATAAATTGGGAAAGTCGATGTATTTCACAACCCTCGATTTGGCCAAAGGCCAACTGCAAATGGTCATTACGAATTTGTTCGTATGCCATTCGGATTGAAGAACGCGCCCGCTACTTTCCAAAGACTGATGAACTCTGTTCTATCAGAATATATTGGAAAGATTTGCTTTGTATATCTTGATGATATTATTGTTTTTTCGACATCTTTGCAAGAACATATAATATCACTTAGTAAGATATTCAAGCGCTTGAAAGAAGTGTTACCGATATTCTTCGATATAAGATTTTATTAAACGTGACATTTTTTTTTTGTTTTTGCAAATTCCAAATAAATTCGATGGTGATATACAGGGTAACGACCCTGTATATCCTCGATAACATCCCCGTCCTCACTTGACCATTCCAGCCGTCTGACATCTAACTTTCCAGCCGACTTTCCAGGAAGCCGGCTAAATTCACGGCGGAAAAAAAGGCAGCCATTAGATCGATTTTAGTAGAGGCGTTGAGAAAACGTGCTTACCCGGATTTTACAATTTGGCCAGTGTAGCCTGAAATTTCCCGGCAAATTAAAATAAAGAAAAATAAAAATAAAGAGAAAAACATAAAAAGAAAAAGTGTGGGACTAAAAATATAACGTCGGAGTGATTTGGGGCCAGACAAGGTTTGGCAATTTAGACATTGCCAAGGAACTAGAATTATCTCCACACTCCAAAAGTCTAAAAGTAGAATTGAAGGAAGGAGGAGAAAAACATTTCAAGATCACTGTGCCTCGTAAGCCGCAGAAAGAAAAGGAAAACGAAGATTCCAACTCTGGCAGCCAGTGCAGTAATCACGACCGCCTAGGTGGAGGCAGCAGTCTTGCAGATTAGCAGAGCACCCTGTTCATAACCTATTTAGTTCTCGTGTTAAAATTTTTTTTACACATCAATTTCTGTTTGTTCATTAATTTGTCGCTTTGCAATATAAATCTTCGAGTATTGGTAATTGATAATTCTTAAAATTCTGAAAGTCTTTACTTGCGTGAAACGTAATAGAGAAAATTTCGTGACGGTAAAAAGAACGGTAGATGTAAAAGTTATTCAGTTTCACGCTAAGTAAAAAAAAAAAAAAGAAAAAAAAAAGGGAAAGCCCATTTAATTTTTAGTCTGCTCCATACCTCCAACAAATTTTGCTGCAGTGGCCACTTCAACAAAAAAAAAAGGAAAGGGGTAAGTTTGTTAAACATTTTTTTTTTTTTGGTTTATCGTGGAATCAGGTTATTAACTTGACAAAAACTGAAAATTTTTTTTACCGCTCGAATCCGTGCGATGGGACAATACTGTAGCCATTTTGTTCAATAAGTTTAAAGACATAAAGCCTTTTATTAAAAAGGATAAAAGAGGAACGGAATTCCCCAGTTAGAAATAAATTCGATAGCGTGAGAATCGATTTTACGGAGACAGTCAAGAAAGATTAATGCTTGCCACTTAAGAAAAAGATTTAATAATAGATCAGATAAAGCAAAAGATTGATAGTTTTGAATTGAATCTAAGTAAGATAAATTTCAAAATGGATATACAAATCGTAAATTAATTGAAATCAGAATTGAAAATTGGTAGTTATGAAGTTATGACTTTTGGTTAAAACACGAATGTTAATAAAGCCTAACATGATAAATTTGAGTTAAGTTTTTTTAATGAGGGGATGAAAAGACCGGTAAGAGGAGGATGAAGGCGAATTAGGGCAGTGAAGAAGCTAAGTGAAGGGGTTGTTTTTAGCGAGAAAAGCAACCAGGTAGGGTGGGTATAGGTTTAACATCTCGCGCATCAACAACAACGGAATGCACTAAAACTGGCATAGTTTTATTTTTTTTTTGCTAACGAGGAGGTGACGAGCCCATTGTGAGCTAGTTTGGGTGTTTAAGGTATGCCAGCATGACCTCAAGGAAAATAAACTCGTTACAGAAGTTAATCTAAAAGTACAATTAGATAAAACAGAATTCTTGAAAAAAGAAACGGAATTCCTTGGACATATATTTACAACAGAGGGTATTAAACCCAACCCCAATAAAATTTCAGCCATACAGAATTTCAAACTACCTACCTCAACAAAACAAATTAAATCATTCTTAGGCAAAAAGTCTTAAAAGCAATAACTATCTACAATAAAACAATCCACTCCACTACAAAAAAGAGACCAATAGATTTCTTAAATGGAACCATATCTAACGAAGAATATCCAAAAATTACAGAAATAGTGCAAAAGAACAAGGAAAATTATATAAATAAACTAAATAAAGACAGGAAAGATATTGATATTACTGAAAACAAACAGCAATATTTGAAAATCAGAGCAGGGAATAAGCTCAAACCAATATACAAGAAAACCACCATACAATTGTCTGACTCAGATCATGTTAAAGATGAAAAAGGAAGTAAATTCTACAAAACACAAATAAAACGTAACTACAAATACGAAAATACATAAATTTTTTCCAGACATTATTCATCACCTTTCTGACAGTTACTAACGGACAGAAACTAGACATACAAAATCTAAACACAGGAAACGGATTTATAACAATCAAAGAACAAAACTTAAATATTATTGAAAACTATACGAAAATATTACACAATATTAATTTAACAACTTGGACAGAAAACCTTGACATTTTAGAGCATAATGTAAATGAATTGAACGAAAATAATGAATTCGCAACAATAAAACACAATTTTAATAGTCTAGTATTAGAAATAGAAAATACTTTAGGACATCACCATCATAAGACAAGAAGAGGTTTATTCGACATTAGGAAAAGGATTAAAATATCTAACAGGTACGATGGACCATGAAGATGAACAAGAAATAAAACAGAGCTTAGAAATTAATGAAAAGAACAACAAAAACCTAATAGACGGACTGAACGAACAAATAAAAATTAACAGTAACTTTAACGAAATCACAAACAACATTACAAAACAAATTAACAAACAACAACATGACATTAAGAAACAGTTTGAGAATTTAGGTAATATTATAAACGAGGATCATATTAGAATCATAAGAATGCAACATGCATTTCAAGTTAGTTACGACATAGAGCTATTAAGAGATCAAGTAAGAAAAGTAAAAGAAAATTTAATGCTAAGCCAACTAGGAGTTCTAAGTAGAGATTTATTAACTCCAAAAGAAATCCACAAATTTAATGTTACACTCAACAAAATACCAAATATAAAAAGTTCTGCCATCCTTCATGAGGATCAAATAATATTTATCTTACTTTTACCTAATTATTCCAAAGACATTTTTTATAAAATAATTATTGAACCGATTCCAAACAAAAATAATCTTGAAATTGTTATACCAAGCAACCACTTTATTACAAATGGAAAACTAATGTTTTATAACATGGAAAATAGTTTAAAATTAAAAGACTTAAAAATTGTAAACGATACTTGCCTATCAAATCTATTAAATGAAAATGCTGAATGTGAATTTAAAGAAAATAAAAACACAGAAATAAAACAAATGGCAAACAACATTGTAATAACGAAAAATATTGAACAAACAGAGATATCACATAATTGCCACAATTACAAAATAAATATAGTCGGAAACAATATTATAAGATTTGAAAACTGTAAAATTGAACTAAATGATGTTAAATACGAAAATTTTATTTACTATGATAATTTTATAATACCAAGTTACAAAAATATAACAATTAAGAAAATTGTAATGAGTTATAACCCTGAGGACCTCCACTCAAATCAATTAGAAAATCGCAAAGCTATAGAAGAGATAAATGGGAAGTATATCGCTCACATTTCTACGAACATTGGAAGTTCGCTTATAATTTTCATTATTTTGTCAATCATTTTGATGTTCATTTTTAAATACAAAACAAGTTTTAAAATAAATGTAAAAAGTTATGATTCTCCGGAGAAGAATCTTAAGGGGGGAGGAGTTACGTCTGAGACGTCACCCAAAACCACTATCCCGTTACCCCACATAATCCCCTTTGCCTAACGGCTTTTCCCAGTTCCACAACGGCTTCCCACGCCATTTTTGCTGAACATGCAAAACGTGTCGAGAACACCTTTATTTTGCTGTTCATCCCAACGCACAACAAAATACTCATATTTCACTAACGACAACGAAATATGAATATTTTGTCAACAAGTGCATTCCTTTCCCTTTCCATAATACAGGAATACAGAGGTTACCTCAGATACAATATGATTTGTAAAAGTCAGTTCTAATTCTCATCTGGTTCTAGGAGTGCAGCCTTTGCTTTGGACAGCGGCTTCTAGTTCTAGTTTAATATAATAATAATTAATAACGTATTACCAACCTGTGTATATATGTATAAGTAACGAATAAATAAAGAAAAATAATAATAAAAAACAAGAAAAACAACTATGTTGTTTTTTTTAAACCTGCTCGGTACTCTGGACACGTAAATATGTTACTACATGGAACGAAATAAAGACAATTTTAATTAATAACTTTGGCGACAGACGAACTTTAGAAGAATTGTTTGATGAGCTAAGAGGAGCCACATTTAGAAACAATAGTGTAGAATTTTATAACCAAATCAAACATATTTTAAGAAGTCTCAACAATAAAACTAAACAAATTTTTGATGCAAACAGTGCAACTTCAGAAGTTAATATTACACAGAACATACAATCTGCTTTACATATATATAAAGCCAAGTTACCAGAGCCAATGCGCTCATTGCTTTATTTTAGAAATCCAAAGACTTTAGAAGAAGCCATCAACATTCTACACGAATCAGGTTACGCATATTTTTCACAATCAGGGAAACGCCAAATAGACCATGTAAATAATAATAGGGAAAGGGATATGAATAGAAATGCAATCTCAGGATACAACAGCAAATCTAATTACAAGAATGATACAAATTTTTACCCAAAAAGGGAACAAATTCAGAATAATTTACCTTCACGAAGTCAGAATACTAGTTTTAAAAACTCTAATACAGGAAATTCAAGTTCTGGAAATAGTTATAACCGTAATAACAATTTCAGATATTCTTATAATAACAACTATCCGAATTACGGAAATCCCAATTCAAGTAACGCTTATTCCCGAAATCCAAATGCAGGATATTCCAATTTTGCTCATGCTTCCTCAATAATAAATATCAAAACATTAACCACAATCAAACTTATAATCCGTACAATAATAATAATAATCCCAATGATTACACTAGAACCCCTAACCCTAACCAAAATATTCTAAAATCATCAATCACCAATAACCGAGTAGAACCAATGGAAGTCAATCATTGATGATCATCAGTGTGCCATCGATATCGGAAATTTTCCGGAAACAGCCCAAACACACTCTGTTACATAATGATAAAAGACAAAAAATTCTTAATAGACACCGGTGCTTCGAACTCGATAGTTAACCCTCAAATATTTAAGAATTATTCACTCATTAAACTAATCAAACCAATAGCTTTAAAATCACTAAATAAAGAAACTTTGATAACGGAAAAGATAAAAGTAGATTGTTTCAAGGAATTTGGAAACTCAAAAGATAAATTGGATTTTTTTATTTACAACTTCCACGAAAAATACGACGGGTTGATAGGAAATGACATACTATTAAAGTATGACGCAGAGATAAATTATAAAAACAAGTGGATTAAAATTAACAATACTGAAATTAAATTAAATTTTAACCATATTAAAGAGAATACATTATATCAAATAGATCCAGGGGAACATTACTATAAAATCCCAGTAGAACAGAAATCAGGGCATACATTAATTAATGAACTAAAGTTAAATGAACATATAACAGTTTTAGAAGGTATTTGTAATGTTGAAAATTTTAAAGCAAGAACCAAAATATTAAATACAGATAATAAACCCCACGTAATAGATTTATATAAGCCTTTTAAGACAACAGAAATCGCAGAAATATATAACTTTGATAACGTCGAACCTCATGAAATCAATCAGAATCCTAACAATAACGTAATTACACAAATTAGAGTAGAACACCTTAATATAGAAGAAGAACAACATCTCAAGAAACTTACACAACAATTTAAAGAAATATTTAGTAATTCAGAACCACTAACTTCTACAAACGAAATAAAACATAGTATAAAAACCACCGACAATACTCCAATAAAAAGTAAAATTTATAGGTATCCCTACATTCATAAAATCGAGATACAGAAACAAATTCAAGAAATGTTAGAAAACAACATAATTCAACCAAGCTCCAGCCCTTACAATAGTCCTGTATGGGTCGTCCCCAAAAAACAAGATGCGTCGGGGAAAACCAAATGGAGATTGGTTATCGACTATCGAAAATTAAATGAGAAAACGGTAGATGATCGCTACCCAATTCCTAATATTGATGAAATATTAGACAAATTGGGAAAAAGTAATTACTTTTCGACAATCGATTTAAGAAGCGGATTTCATCAAATAGAGATGCATGAAGCAGATGTTGAAAAAACTGCATTCTCTGTTGATAACGGACACTACGAATTGCGTAGAATGCCGTTTGGGCTAAAAAACGCCCCCAGTACATTCCAAAGACTTATGGACATAGTATTAAGAGAACATATCGGAACTAAATGTTTGGTCTATATGGATGACATTATTGTCTTCTCTAATGGACTCGAAGAACATATCAAAAACCTTCAGTCCATATTTTCAAAACTCAAACAGGCCAAATTAAAAATTCAGTTGGACAAATGTGAATTTTTGAGGAAAGAGGTAGAATTTCTGGGACATGTTGTTAACGAGGAAGGAATACAACCCAATACAAAGAAAGTAGAAGTTATTAGGAACTATATCATCCCCAAAACACAAAAGGAAATTAAGAGATTCTTAGGTATTTCCGGTTACTACAGGAAATTCATTATGAATTTCGCTGAAATTGCAAAACCCATGACAAAATATCTCAAGAAGAAAAACGCAAAAATTGATATTCACGATATAAAATATGTACAAAGTTTTGAAACACTTAAAAATAAATTGGTTACGTCACCAATACTGATATACCCAGACTTCAACAAAATATTTGAGGTCACTACTGATGCAAGCCAATACGCTATAGGAGGAGTATTGTCGCAGGAAAATAAACCAATTGCATTCGTATCTCGCACACTAAATGAGCACGAAGTTAACTATTCAACTATAGAAAAAGAGCTCCCTAGCATAGTTTGGTGTTTGAAACAATTCAGACCATATATTTTTGGAAGAGAAATAAAATTGTTTACAGACCACCAACCTTTGGTTTGGTTAGACAATTTAAGAGAACCAAACGGTAAATTAATACGTTGGAAGCTCCAGTTAGGAGAATATAATTACAAAATCTTTTATAAAAAGGGTAATGAAAACAAGGTAGCCGATTTTCTAAGTAGAATAGAAGTTAACATGTGTGAAAATTTAACGAAAATAAATTCTATTACACAAACTGTTACTCCTATTAACCTTTATAAAAATCAAATAATATTTAATCAAGTAACTTCAGGCTCGTCTTATATACAAAACAAAAATATTTATAACAAAAAACGAAAAATAATCGGAGTAGAAACTATGAATGACGAAGACCTAGTTCAAATTATCAAGAATCATTTCAACCCAAAGGTAATTAACGCGATATTAGTTAGTAACGAAATTTTTGTTAGAATTCAGACATTATATTCAAAGCATTTTAAAGGCTACAGAATAATTAAATGTAGCAAATTATTACAAGACATAAAAGATGAAGAAGAATTAGGGAACATTATAAAGGAAAAACATGAAGAAAATAATCACCGAGGAATAAACGAATTATACGAAGAATTAAAAAGACTATATTATTACCCTAAAATGAAAGCTTAAATTACAGAATTTATTAACAATTGTGAAATTTGTATTCTAGAAAAGTATGAAAGAAAACCCACTAAAGTTCTTTATAAAATAACGGAAACTCCTACAAAACCTAATCAAATAATCCATTTAGATGTTTTTTATTCAATAAATAAATCCATTTTTGCCACAATCATAGACAAGTTTAGTAAAACCGCATTGTTCGTCGAATTGGACAGTCGCAAAGAATCAGAGTTCAGAAAAGCTTTACTTAAATATATTAGTGTTTACGGAAATATAAATAAAATAGTGACAGATAATGAATTAGGAATGAAATCAAAACTTATGAAAGAATTTTTAGATGAAAAAAATATTGAAATTCATTTTACTTCAAATTCAAACCATAACAGTAATGCAGACATTGAAAGGCTTCATAACACTATTAATGAACACTTAAGATTACTAAAACATACAAAAAAGCATCTTCCTATAGAAGAACAAATGATTTTAATTAACGGGTTTTATAATAACACAATCCATTCGACTACAAACCATAAGCCTTTAGACTTTATACAAGGAAAAGTTAAAGATGAAGAATATGAAGACATATTCAAACGGATGGTTGAAAAAAAGGAGAAAACTATTAGTATTATGAACAAAGATAGAAGTGACGTAGAATTAGAACCAGGTGTTAACTATATAAAAGAAATTAGAGGAGGTAAGAACCATTCGAAGTATAGAAAAATTAACACAGATTTGATAGATAGAGAACACGTTAAAGATGTAAAGACAGGTCTGAAATACTATAAAACTCATGTCAGAAAAAAAAGAAAATTCCAGAAAAACTAAATAATACATAGAAAAAAAAAACTGAAACCCATTTAAACTCATTGCAAGTAATGATGACGCCGACCATCATATTCATCATCTTCACCATCTTTCTACAAACCAATACACAATCAATAGAGATACAAGATATAACAAACAATGACGGATATATTCCTATTAAACTGAGAGAAAGGAAATTAATAAAGAACCATTTTAAGGTCTTACATATAATAAATATTACCGAATATGAAGTAACCAAATACCAAATCTACAAGAATATAGAAAAATTAGAACCCAAAGCAAATATTATAGGACCAATGCTTAGTACTATTAAACATAATTTCAACCTTTTAGAGAACAAAATAAACCTTTTTGAAACCCCACATTAAAACCAAGAGAGCACTAGTTAATATTTTAGGTCAGGGACCTAAATTTATCGCTGGTACTATGGACAGCGACGATGAGACAGCAATACAGTCGAAACTTGATAATGTAAACCTTAATATAAAGAACATTATTTACGAAGACAACAAACAAATCGAGATAAACGAAGATATTTCTAACCAAATAAAAAATATTACGAAACATATAACAACCCAACAATATAAAATAGAAACCTACTTAAATAATTACACTAACGCAACACATAAACGACTTAGCAATTTAGAAGAAGAAATGCGTTATATACAACATGTCTACCAGCTCAATTATGATATTAACTTACTGAAAAATCACGTTGATGATATTGATCAAGTAATAATGACAAGTAGATTAGGTATTCTCACGAGAAACATCTTAACTCCTTAAGAAGTAGAAATGATCCCCAACCCCGAATCATTCCAATACATTAAAGTCGCGGTAACGTTTTATAAAAACCAAATCGTAATCATTTTGTCGATTCCCCAGCTTACAGAAACAGATTTATCAGAAATACTAATTGAACCTATACCAAACAAACAAAACAAATCCTTGCACACGAAAGAAAAAATTATCCTTGTAGATAAAAACAAAAACATATATTATAGTACAGTAAAAGATGATCTTAAATCTAATTTAATAGAGATCAATGATAATTGTATTAAAAACATAATTAAAATGGAAGAAGCTAATTGTAACATGCAGATTCAAGACAAAGAGGAAATAAGCGAAATTACTAAAGGAATAATTGTTACAAAGAATATTAAAAATACATATATTATTCAAAATTGTAATGATCTGAAAATTAATATTGAAGGTAATAAACTTATAAAAATAGAAAACTGTAAAATAAATATCAATAACTTAATGTTTGAAAATTTAGAAAAAAAGATTCATGATCATATAATATTACCTAACTTTCTAACCAAAATAAAAGAAAATGTAACATTTTTTAATTTAGATTTAGAAGAACTAAATACAAATAACGTTAAAAATAAAGATAAAATTAAGTATATTGAATACCAAAATCATGTGAAACATGTCACAACATGGGGCATCCAAACTGTAACCCTATTGATGTTGATAGTTGTAATTATATTAATTTTTAAGAAAAATTGTAAAACAAAAAATGTAAAATTATGGTTGAAAATGCTTCGTCGGAGCCTCAGACAAACACGGGGGGAGTTATAGCATCAACTATAACCCCCCACGTAAATATCATTTGATTGAATATTTACCTAATCACAAAATATGCACTCTGCATATTTTGTTTCAAAGTTTCACAAGAAAAAATAGACTCATTGAAAATATGCACTCTGCATATTTTGTTTCAAAATTTCACAAGAAAAATAAACTCATTGCAAAATATGCACTCTTTTTGTTTCACAACAATTCCTAAAAAGATAAATAAATGCTAAATTCGCACTTTGCGCATTTTTTGTGTCAGAGCTCCACTTACAAACAGACACGAGCAACCTAATAACTGCAAGCTATGCAATCTGCATAGCTTGAGAAATATTAATAATTCTTAATTAGTTCTCTCCTAACATTCATGTCATAAAGTTCGTTTCTCTTGTCCCAAACTGTATTCGATTTGTGTTAATTAAATAAAAAAAAAAGAAAACAAATAAAGATAGTTTTATTGTTTCATTTCTCTTAGCCTCATTAGACCAAAGTGACTTTATTTTTAAGTACATAAAAGTACAAATAACAGGTAATGCTAGAAGCATCCTAGAAAACAAAGTCATAGAAAGTTGGTCTCAATTGAAAGATCGGCTAAAAAATTTATACAAAGAAACAAAAGACACATTAGGGTTCTATAGGGAATTAATAAGTTCCAGGCAGGAAAATAAAACAGTTAGACAATTCGAACAGATAATGGAGACTTTATCCAGAAAGCTTGGTTCCGA
This sequence comes from Melanostoma scalare, assembly GCA_949752695.1. NCBI lineage: Eukaryota > Metazoa > Arthropoda > Insecta > Diptera > Syrphidae > Melanostoma > Melanostoma scalare. The sequence continues at coordinate 77,387,910 of OX456985.1, read as the reverse complement.
TGCTAAACAGAGCATCGAGGACCCAAAGCACTTAGAAGTAGTACACAATTACATCGAAAACAAAATTATTCTTAATATATTTATAAATGGCCTTAAACCAGAAATTGGTAATTATGTTAATAATTGCCGACCTACATCACTTGCTGAAGCAACTAGATTCGCGCAGCATGAAGAATCAAGACTAGCAACTCAAACAAAAACTCCTAGAAGTGATTTCACCAATAGAAATCTAATAAGGGTTAATATTGGACAACTTAAATGCGATAAATGCGGAAAGATCGGTCATATAGCAAACAATTGCTATTCAAAAAATTCGTTTACTAATACAAATGTCGAAATGTCTAAAGAAACTGGAAATATCAAATGCTTTAAATGCGGAAAAAATGGGCACTTAGCAAATAATTGCTAATTGCTTTTCGAAAAATCGCTTCAGTAATAAAAATATAGAAATGTCTAAACCAAATGAAAACATTAAATGCTTTAAATGTGGTAAAGCAGGACACATTTCAAAAAATTGCTTCTCTCAAAAGCAAAATTTTCGTCGTTGAGAAACGCTCTTAGTAAGGCTGCGTTTTCTTTAAACACTGAAGAAAGCCCTTACATATATATATATCATAAAGATATCATTATGAAAATGCTTCTCGATAATGTAGCATCAATTAGTTTAATAAAAATTGAATGTGTGAAAAATGAAACTATTAATAACGAAAAAATAGATCTAATAGGGTTAGGAAATACTTCCCAAAAAACTTTAGGTTATACTAACCTACGTTTTGCAATACGAACAAGTGGGAATAACAAAGTATTTCACCATAGGTGGAAATTCCACGTTATACCAAATAACGTGATTCATGACTATGACGGTCTTCTAGGTGCAGATTTCCTTAGGGAAATGAAATGCAAAATAGATTATGGTAGTAATTTGCTCTGCTTGGACAATGAAAAGGAAAGTTATGAAATTAGATTTAAAAATGAAGATTCATATATTCTTCCCAGGCAGGAAGTTTATAAAATGGTTAGATTGAAAAGCGAATTAGCTGAAGGATCGTCAGTAGTCGTGAATAGGTTTGAGAATGAAAACATTTTAGTGCCAAACTGTATTAGTACAGTAAAAGATGGTAAATGTTTAGTTAGTGTTGTAAATATATCAGAGAAAAAAATTTTAAATGATATAAGAGTAGAAGCAACTTCTTTAAATGAGTTTAAGGTGTATGATACGAAAAATGTATGTACGAAAGATATAAAGAAAAATCAAAAAATTAGATTTATGTACCCTGTAACAGACAAAGTTAAAACAGCATGTTGAGATTAGCATGTTGAGATTAGATCACCTCAACAAAGAGGAAGAAAATGAGTTAAGGAAACTAATAACAAAATATAAAGATCTATTCCAGGTGGAGGAAGAATCCCTTACTAGTACGAACATTATGAATGTAATATTCGAGCTAAAGAAGATTCTAAACCAGTGTATACTAAGTCCTGCAGGTACCCAAAGATCCATGAAAAAGAAGTAGAAAGTCAATTAGAGAAATTGTTAAAAGATGGCATAGTTAAACATTCGACATCTCCTTGGAGTTCTCCGGTTTGGGTTGTTCCCAAAAAGAATGATGCGTCGGGAAAATCTAAATGGAGAATGGTTATTGATTTCAGAAAATTAAATTAGTTGACGATAGCCGACAGTTGTTATCCTATTCCCAACATATCGGAAATCTTAGATCAGTTAGGGAAGGCTAAGTATTTTACGACTTTAGATTTGTTTGCAGGATTCCATCAAATTAAAATGCAGAAAGAGGATGTAGAAAAAACAGCATTTTCTACACCACATGGACATTTTGAGTTTACTCGAATGCCGTTTGGGTTAAAAAATGCCCCAAGCATTTTCCAACGAATGATGGATATCGCACTTTCTGGATTAAAAGGTATTAAATGTTTCATCTATATGGATGATATAGTTGTATACGGAAAAGATTTAAAAGAACATAATGAAAGGTTAGAAGATATTTTTAAACAGCTAAGAATAGCAAATCTTAAACTACAAGCAGATAAAAGTGAATTTTTAAGAAAAGAAGTCAGTTATCTTGGGCATGTAATTAGTGAAGATGGTGTGAAACCAAACTTAGAGAAAATAAAAGTTATAGAAAATCTGAAAGCTCCTAAGAATGTTAAGGAAATTCAATCATTTTTAGGAATGATGAATTATTATAGAAAATTTTTTGAAAATTTTAGTCAGACAGCTTCACCCATAGATACTTTATTAAGAAAGGATGCAGAATTTAGATGGGGAAGGGTAGAACAGTATGCATTTATGAAATTGAAAAATGCTTTATCGAATTTCACGGTTTTACAATATCCAGACTTCGATAAGAAGTTTATTGTAACAACAGATGCTTCAAATGCGGGCTTAGGTGCTGTACTGTCGCAAGAGCGTGAAAATAAAGATTTACCCATACAGTTTATTAGTAGAAGTTTGAATAAAAATTAACAAAATTATAGCACTACAGAAAAAGAGTGTTTAGCCATTGTTTGGGCAATAAAGGTTCTTCAACCATATTTGTATGGTCAAGAGTTTGTAATAAGAACTGATCATAAACCATTAACATGGTTATTCAATGTGAAAGATCCAGGATCAAGATTGGTCCGTTGGAGGTTAAAATTGGAAGAGTATTCATACAGTATTGAATATAAAAAGGGTTTAGATAATGTTGTTGCAGATCATCTTAGTAGAAATGTTTTGGTAACAACACGTAGAGAGAGGACGAAGAAAAAATGTCCTTGTGAGTGTGGAATAAACGAAAGTACAGAGAGGAAAGAAAGTATTAGAGATATTGATAAGGAGAATCAGAAAGAAATGGAAGAACAGGTTCATGAAGAAGAAAATTTGAAAAACAAGAATGATGAAGTACATGATTATGATTATAAACAAGATGTAGCAGATGATATAGAAGATAACTTTAAGGAAAGTAAAGAGATAATAGAGGTAACTGACATAAAAATACAAAAAGATATTATTAAGGAATATCATGAAAGCTTAATAGGAGGACACATAGGCCAAAAAGCAACTATTGAAAAAATTAGAGAGAAATATAATTGGAAAAATATGAATCAGATGGTAATTGATTTTGTAAAAAGTTGTGAGAACTGTCAGTTAGGTAAAATTGATAGGCATCCTACTAGGTTGCCTAGAAGTTGAAATATAATTATGAAATATAATTATGATATATAAAGAAAAAGAAATGAAACAAAATCATGTTTAGTAACTAACATTCTTAGTTATATATATATTTTTTTTTAATATATTAATATTGTTTTTTTTCTTATAATACAAAAAATTTACATTAAAATGAATATTAATAAAATAGACTGTTTATGTTCTTGTTGATGGGACTCTCATACATGCATTCGCACAAGTTCTTTAGTCTAGTTCTTCACTCAATTAAGGGGAGAGGTGTTATGATGGTGCTAAATCATCGTATTTAGCGTGGAAATATGCTTGGTTGATTTTAATCGATCGTGGTATTAAATGTGGAAAAGAGCCTCAATTGCCTCTTGCGTGAAGTGTTTATTTATATCACAATAAATAATCCACTTCTGTCACATTTCTTATTTAAACCTCTACACAATATTGTTTGGACTGTTCTTCTTATAAACATCCGCTCAGTATTGGGGGTTCACGACAGAATCAATAATATCAATAACCAGTGACTCCATCCATGGATGTTTATCTTAAATAAACACATCACTGTTCATGGTCCGCATTGATCATCATCATAAACATATCCCACTTGTATACTTGCATTTATGTGTATCCACATAATGCTTGATATGCAAAACCCATACAAAGAAGAATCTTGATGCGATGTATGGTTGAGGCGATCTCATAGCAGAATATAAAACAAGTCGTCATTTAGAATCCAAAAAGGAAAGGTGTTTCAATAAAAAGTTAGGCATAACAGATTTATAAGAAACTACAAATAATTACGTCATAAAAATGAACCCTATTTCAGAAATAAGAAATAACTTAACGTTCATCCATAACAACAGTTAAAAGACCTAACTAATTTGCAGGTTGTAGTTTAGCTTATAACTAAGATATCAATGTCAACAATCGCAGTGGAAGTAGCTCTTTAAGTGTCTCAAATTGAAACTGAGCAAACGAATCAATAGCATTCAAACGAAAATTTCAAGAATAGATTAATATTAATAAGTAAGTTATAATCAATATCAACAATTTTAAAGAAAACCCAAATTTACAGGTGATACTAATATTAATGATGATGATAACCTCAGTGCAAGGGTTGTTAAAGGTTCACCCCAAATGAGAAGAGAGCGGATAAACCAAAATAAGGATCAAACAAGTAGACATAGTAAATGATACAGACACCGATTTACATTTAATAAATCCAAATGAGATTATGCAAATTTTAATGTTCTAAATCCAAAAGATAAGCAAACTTTGTATCCTGAAATACAATTAATAAAAAGTAAAATAAGATCAATTCGTAAATCAAATAGACAGAAGAGAGGAGTAATAAATATTGTAGGTAGATTTCAAAGTTGGCTTTACGGACGATACAGATCGTCAAAAAATCATGGAGCATTTGAATGTCACTAATCAAGCAACCATGCATAAAAATAAATAACCATTTCAACAAATCTTTGACAGATTTGAAACTTACTATAGAAAACGACAGACTCAAAATTTTGGAAAAAGTAAACATGACCAATGAATTTATTCATAATCTAACTTACAAAATTTTAGTTTTGGAACAATCTAGTAAGCTTAAATATTTTGAAAATTTCATCAATCAAATTCTTGATAACATAATGGCCGCCAAAAACGATATTATTCATTTAAGTATGCTTACATTGGAAGAATTAGAAACATATAACATAGATTTACATATAATCAAACTTTTAAATGCAGGAGTAATGGAATATAAAAATGATCTTTTGTTACTAGCTATAATTAATTCCTGTAAATTATGTATCAACAGAATTGAATATGATCAAACCGATTCCAAATTGAAATTATTTAGAAATTGATGAAGAAGACGACTTGATTGTACAAATAAACGAAAAAATATTTAAATATCGAGAAAATACGCTATATAAGAATTTAAAACAAAGTAAAAGTTATATTTTTACCAATTCATGTCACTTAATTTATAATAAGGTCGGTCACAAGTATCGAAGAAATAGGTAGATGATAAGACTTTAGTTGTCGGCATGTCACTTAATTTATGATAAGGTCACAAGTATCGAAGAAATAGGTAGATGATAATACTTTAGTTGTCGGCGCAGATGTAAACAGCTCTTAAGACAAAACTAGCGATCTCCACATTCAGAGGACGCACTTGATGCAATGAAAAGTGGTTTGTTATTGGCTAGTTATTTGCCAATCAGAATGAGCGTTCTATTTCAAATTTTAAATTCGACATAGAAAAAAGTGTGCAAGGCAGAGTCGATTCATTCGTTCATTTGTCATTGTGTATGGTCATAGAGACACAAATTTTTAAACCATCTTAAAGTAAGAAAAATTTAACATGTTTCAAGTACCTAGTGTAAAATAAATTTGTAACGATAAAAGTAAACGCGAATGTTTTATTTATTATTGGACAAAATTCAAATTTCGCCAGCCGCCATCTAGAAACATTTTTAAAACTTTCTGTGTTCGAGAATTAATAAGACCATATTCCATATGCATGTACATGCCGCCATCGCTAAATTTTACCAGGACGACCACGAGGACGCCAGCCTCCCGCCACATTCAACAACGCTAAGTTTTCTTTATTCTATCGAAAAAATATAAGCCATACTTATTTAAGCCAAATAAATTTGTATCACCATTTAAATTACTCACAAAGTCAAGCCAAATTCGTTCAAGCCAAATAAATTTGTATCGTCGTTTGTATTGTTCATAGATCAAAGTATAATATAAGACATATTCATAGGCCAAGTAAATCCTGTCGCCATTTGACCTTTGCACATAAGAAAATAAATTTCGTCGCCATTTGCCCTGTGCACATAACAAAGTAAATTTTGTAGCCATTTACTTTGCCCTTTGCACATAACAAATAAATTTGTATAAAGTCAGAATAAAATAAATATTGTCGCCATTTGACCTTTGCACATTACAAAATAAATTTCGTCGCCATTTGCCCTGTGCACATAACAAAATGCAATTGTATATAAATGTTAGTCTATAACGAGTGTAATCAAACTTAAGTATTATTATATTTTTATGTAAGATCAAATGAATCGCCTCTGCCCTTTTTTATAATAATATTTTTGAACATTTAAATACAACAAATAAGCTCATGTAAGTGAGTTTTGAGCTCCGCCGCCGTTGATGACACCGCCGGCGCCGCCTCCTCGTATCAGCACAAGATTCAACAAAGGCAAGGCACCGACACGTTATTCGACGAACTAGCCCGAGCGGAACCAGCAGGCCACTCTATTCAGGCGCCTCTTCCGCCACGCTATTTCAGCGCGGTGCAACATGCCTTTATACAACAATAACCACAAACAGCTCGAGCAACATCTACTTCATCGATTCGAAAGCATACATGCCAAATGCGCGACAGTGACGGATTGTTATTTAGAAGTTTGCCGGTAACGTTATCTGGTCCAACATGAGATATGCAAACTTATGCCATGTTCGACGAAGGTTCATCTTTTACCGTTTTGGAAGAATCTGTGGCAGACAAACTGGGACTGAAAGGTCCAATGCAACCACGAACGCTTCAGTGGTATGGAGCCAAGGTAGTGACCGAACCGTCACGCAGAGTCGCCGTGGAAGTAAGAGGTGTTGGTGAGGGGCACAACACAAGTATTTTTCTCTGAGAGACGTCGGAACAATTAAGGAATTGAGTCTGCCCAGCCAATTATTCAACAAAACAGAATTCAAGCACTTGAAGGACATACTAGTCCAGAACTACCAATAGGCCAAGCCAGTACTGATTGGTTTGGATTATTGACATCTCGGAGTAGCCAGAGAAGTTGAAGAAGACTTAAAGGAGAACAAAATATTTGCCGCGCACACCAGATTGGGCTGGGTAGTTTATGGACCCCAAAACTCTAGTAACATCCAACTGCCCGTAGTAATGCAAATACGCGAAGTAGAATCCGAAGAAGACACAAGAGCTAGGAAAGTACTAACAGACACAACGAAGCGTATAGGAAAACAGTTTGAAACTGGTTTACTATGGTGCAAGGACGAGGTTATCCTGCCAGACAGTTTCGATATGGCCATGAAACGTCTACATAGAGAACAAGATGAAGACAAATCCGGAATTTGCGTCCCAATACATAGAAAGAATGAAATATTATCTAGACCAAAACTATGCCAGAGAATTAGAACCTGAAGAAATCGAAACTTACACCAGCCGTACATGGTACTTGCCTCACTTTGGTGTGACCTGCCAACACAAGCCAGGAAAACTAAGAATAGTTTTTGACGCAGCCGCGGAAGTAAAGGGAGTATCACTCAACTCAATGCTAATCAAAGGACCAGAGCAGGCCAAGTCACTTTTAACCGTGTTGTTCCAGTTTCGGCAGGGTAACGTCGGTGTGGTGGCAGACATACAAGAAATGTTTTCGCAAATAAAGATTCAACCAGCTGATCAATCGTCACAAAGATTCCTATGGAGAGACGGCCAAACAGACAAGCCTGTGAAAGCATACGTAATGACTTCGATGATATTCGGAGCTGCTTGCTCGCCTTGCTCTGCAGAGTATATCAAAAACAGGAATGCCAAAGAATTTGAGAATTTTTGTCCGGAAGCAGTTAAGACAATTATAGAAAACCATTATGTAGACGATTTCGTATGCAGCTTTGATAGTGATATAGAGGCGGAAAGAATCAGTATGGAGTACAACATATCCATGCGGAGGGTGGCTTTCGGCTTCGTAGCTTCCTAAGCAACAACAAGACCATTCAAATAATAACTTAAATAAGTCAGCCTGCCCACTTCATTCATCGGTAAATCTAGAGTCAGATAAAGGTGTGGAAAAGGTACTAGGCATGTACTGGGACACCGAAGATGATACCTTCCGATTTCAACTCAAATTCGCTAAAATTGACAAAAGGGTACTAGAAGCAGCCAGACCACCCACCAAAAGAGAAACTCTGAGTATTGTCATGGCTGTATTTGATCCATACGGTTTCTTTGCGGACTTTCTCATTTTCTCAAAGATTTTACTGCAAAACACTTGGAAAACCGGCATGGGATGGGACGATCCATTACCACAAAATCTCCACTGTCAATGGAAACTGTGGTGGAAAGAAGTCGAAAATATCAAACAATTTCAATTAAAACGCTGCTATTCTCCGAACATTTATCAAGCCCCACATCGATAAAACTACACATATTCACAGATGCCAGTGAGATTACATTCGCCGCCGTAGTCTACTTCCGTATTCAACATGAAAGATCCGTCGACATATCCTTCGCCTGTGGTAAAACAAGATGTGCTCCCAAGAAACTCTTGTCCATCCCTAGGTTAGAGCTGCAAGCCGCCGTGCTGGGAAGCCGATTACGAACAACAATCGAAGCATCTCACAATCTCGAAATAGCCCGGGTCGTCTTCTAGAGTGACTTCAGAACAGCCCTTTGGTGGACTAGATCCCCCTATCGCTGTTTTAAACCCTTTGTAGCACATAGGGTGGCCGAGATACTGGAGACATTGAATGCATCAGATTGGAAGTGGGTCCCAACGGAATTAAATGTAGCATCAGATGCTGCCACTAGAACTATTAGTCCGCCAAAATTCGTTCCAAACAACAACTGGGTAACCGGACCAGAATTTCTCCGTTATCCCAAAGAGCGGTGGCCAGAAGAACCTACGATCCAAGTCCCGGACACACTACATGAAGAATTACGTAAGCAAAAAATTCTCCACATGAAGCAGACCAACGACTCAATAATTAATATAAACAATTACTCATCGTTTTCCAAAGTAAGCCGAATCATAGCCTGGATTCTCCGCATCCGCAGGCACCTTAGTCGTGTAAGAAAGGGTGTTGGCAACGCCCTTAAAATGTAAGTTCCACTCGTCAGCCACGTTGCATTTTGTGGACGTGAGGAAGTGGCTACACGTCATTTTTGTTTATTGTGCAAGTAGTGCCACGCTTCATTTGGCGCTTTCTGTGGATGGCGCTGGCTAGTTGCCAATTTGTGGAAGCCATCGAAAGTCAAACCATATATAGACACGAGACGCAGAAGAGATAAAGTAACCTAAAATCTAAAAGTAACCTAAATCATAAAGTAACCTAAAATTGAAAAATAAATCTAGAAGAAAAACCTGTAAGAAGGAAATAAGAAACTAATGTAAGTCCTTTTATAACAAAATGTGAAAAATACTAACAATTAAAGAAATTATTAAAGGTTTTAACCTGACAATATAGTCAGTCAAGTTAAGCGAATTTCTTATTGTTGAGTTAACCTCGCTCAATGTTTCTTATTGTTGAGGTAATCTCGCCTACAGAGGGAAAGACCACTAGAGACAAAGTGCCTGTCCAGACGGGTTATGCTGTTAACGTTATGCTGTTAACACCTAGTGTCCAGACGTTGTTATAATTCCTCACACAAATTCTCCATTTTGTGTTGGAAATTGTATTGAAAAAAGTATAACGTTATGAGCATAACCCGTCTGGACACACCAAGTGTACTGCTTAGGCAGATAAATCAAATTTCATTTTGCGCATCCAGCCTCTTTCTTCCTCACCCCTTTTGCCCAGAAACGACCGATATAACGTTATTGGAATAACACGTGTGGACAGGGACAAAGACAAACAAATCAAGTCAGTACCAAATCGTCGTGACCGGTGTCACAGAGAAGAATAGGAAGCAGCGGAGATAAAATCGGCCGAACATTTTTTATGTCGACAAGCACAAAAAGAAGAATACCTCCAGGAGATATCATCATTAAAAGAAGGGCAAGCCATATCAAAAAGCAGTACTATTAATGGACTGACACCATATTTGGACGATGAAGGGCTCTTACGAGTGAACGGACGCATCGATGATGCATGCTTCCTGCCTCTCGAGACTAGACGTCCTATAATTCTGCCGCCTGGTCATCCATTAACACGCTTGATTATACACCACTATTACCATAAACTGCACCACCAAAACGATGCACTCACGATCAATGAGATAAGAAGGCGCTATTGGATACCACGTTTGAAATCAGGTCTTAAGAACGTAAAAGGGCAATGTGAAATATATAAAATCGCTAGAGCGAAGCCAGCACAGCCGCTTATGGGGCTCCAGTTCAGCATCCTCAGACGAAGACGGCAAAGGACAGACAATCTCTTCAGAAGTCGAAAACTGCCATGCAACAATGACAAACACGCAAGAAGATGCGGACAAAAAAATCATAGATCAGCTGCGTGAAGAACTACGAGAAGCGAAGGAAGCATTCCACTCGCTCAAAAAAAAAAACGTCTTGCACAAGAACTGGGTACAACTGAACAATCTATAACAGCCGCTTGAACTTCTGAAACACAACATCTTGCTCCCACGAATTTCACAGCATCATCATCTCCGTTATGTAGTGCAGGGCAAAACCTATCTTTAACAAAAGATGAGTAACTGCGAAATTCGCACTTTGCATATTAGGTGTCACAGCTCCATTTATCGCCAGACACGAGTATTCAAATAATTGCAAGCTATGCAATCTGCACAACTTGTGGAAATAAAAATAATTTTCAGCTAGTCAGATCTCATCAAACATTCGTCTGCGGCGTTCGTTTCTTGTAAAAAAGTTCTTTGAGTGTTCACAATAAAGATTCAACGAAAAATTAAATACAGTGTAATTGTATTTTATTATTAACTTTTCTGGCGCAGTCGGTAGGATTTGCCACATTGCAAAAAAAAAAAAAAAACAACACCATAAATAAATACGAAGAATTTATTTAATAAAAGAACTTATGTAGTACTGTAGCAACTGTGGTGTTAGATCTCTATGAAAAAGAGAAAAAAATACACATCAACAAATAAAATCAGTGGTATTTGTGTCTCTACGAAAAATAGGAAAAAGTACAAAGTACAAAAACGTATATTTTTTTTGTATATACCAAATTATATATTAAAAACAATTTTAAAAATTGGTGAGAACTCTAAATTACACCCAAAAATACTGCAGCTTTGGAAGTATTGCTAAACCTGACACCTTTGCACCTGGCAATAAGAAGCATCTCAAATGCAACGATAGCTAGATTTGCCAAAGAAACTGAGTGTGTCCTGAAATCTAGCGAAAAGAGCATAATATCGAAAGAGTTAGCACTCATTGACTTTCCTCGGGATAGCAAGACCAAGGAATTCAAATTCGATAAACTCTTCAGCGTTGAGCTAAGTAACAAAAAGGCATGGCAAGGTGAGGAAGAGACCTACTCAATGAAGACCCATGCAATAAAATGGTATACAGATGGCTCAAGAACAACTGAGGGAACTGGAGCAGGAATTTTTGGGCCAAGAGCAAAAATTTCAGTACCTATGGGAAGAATGTCAAGCATATTCCAAGCTGAAGTCTATGCAATAGGCAAATGCGCGGAAGTAAACATTGACAGGAAATATAATAACAAACATATTGCAATAATGACGGACAGTCAAGCTGCAATTAAGGCCCTACGATCCTACACAATCTCCTCAAAACTTGTCAGCGAATGCATTGACAAATTGAACAAACTGGGCAGTAATAACAAGGTTACAATCTACTGGGTACCAGGATATGTAGGAATCATAGGCAATGAACAGGCAGACGAACTGGCAAAGACAGGAGCCGGATTACCACTCACTGGACCGGAACCTTTTTGTGGAATAACAGAAAGCCACATTAAGAATGAAATCAAAAAGTTGGAGGAAGACAACAGAGCTAAACACTGGAATGACCTCCCCAAGATGCGCCAAGCCAAACTTCTACTTGGCACTTTCAACAAAAAACGTCACAAAGACGTAATAAAACTGAATAGAAACAATGTAAGAATGCTAGCCGGGTTTTTAACCGGACACTGCAGGCTAAGAAAACATCTAAAAGTACTAGGCATAGAGAGCGACGACCAATGCAGATATTGCAACGAACAGGAAGAATCTCCTGATCACCTCCTAGGTGACTGCGAAGCTCTAATACACCAAAGAAAGAAGTACCTAGGATCCTACTATGTAGAGGAGAGGGAGCTAAAACTCCTAAGCGTAACCCAGATACTAAGTTTCATCAAAGGAACTAGTCTGGATGAAGTACTTTAATTAAGGAATATCACTTAAGAAGTAGGGGGTACAATAGATCTAAACAGGTCGAGGTACAATACAAAACCCCAATTTTCATTCATTCATTCATTCAAATTACACCCAGGAACTTTAGCAGCTCTAAGGATCGAACTATCCACTTCAACGAGTTAACGATATGCATAGCAGTCCAGACTCATCACATTTCATTGTCATACGAAACCATCATAAGATTGAAAGTAAACATAAACATAAACATCCCGCTAGACAAGATCGATATTGTCTCTCACGATCATTGTATATACATAGATATTAGATACATACCATACAGCAGAGTTGTAAAGACTGCAGTCTTTTTGGTACTAGTACTTGTGCAGTCGCAGTTAATTAACTTATCTTTTGAATGCAGTTAATCTACTGTGACCAGTCTTTTAACTGCAAAAAAGCAGTCAGCAGTTAGTACTAACCTTTTGACTGTGCAGTTAATCAGTGCAGTTAACTGACTAAAAGTTAATTAACTGCAGTATATTTAACTGGTCTTAGTCTTTTTAGTCACTAAAAATTCTTTTGTACTGATGTGATTAAATTTTTAGTCAGCTAGTCTTTTGACTGTAGTGAGTTAACTTTTAGTCATTTAACTTTTTTTTAGTCTTTTGACTTTTTTTTAGTCATTTAACTCTTTTAAGTCGTTTGACTGCAGTTAATGTCAGATACCGAACAGTAAAGATCCCATAGAGATCTCGGTTGATTTTTATTATTGAATAAAGTAAATTTGTTCTTTTTTAAAAAAACTTAAAGATTCGTAATAGTTTTAATTCAACGTCAACTTCAAATTCAACTGCAACTACCTATACCAACGGAAAAGGAAGCAAGTTTTATTATATTTCTCCGTCTTTGTTTTTTATTATTACATATTATTGTTTCTTTTCATTTGCATATACCTACACATATATTTTAATTTTTGTACGACAATGAAGATATTGATATCGAAAAGTTAGAAGAATCTCTAGAGGATCAAAAAAAATCAGTCATTCCGGTAACTGAATCAATATCAGACTGGTTAGTCAGCCTGTGGGTGAGTAATAGTTAAGAGTTTTGACTTATTTTCTATTCTATTCAAATAAGCCAACAGTTTTACTCAACTGATTCTGGTCAAAACTGTGATAAATTAATAAGATTAGTGTTATTGTAGTGAGTTAATGATTCTTGGTGTAAGAAGATTGTAATTGTAACGACCCTGGTGACACTCCATAACATCCCAGTCACTGCACTGTCATTCCAGCCGTCAGTCATCTACACTTGCAAGATAGCATTCCAGGAAGCCGGCTAAAGCCACGGCTGACGTACACAGTCAGCCAGAATATATTAGAGTGTCAAAGAGTGAAAACGTATAGTAATTGTAACGTACCAAAATATAGAGTTGTGGTGTGACCCATAATAAATATAAAATATAAGAAGAGTGCCTGTATTCATTTCATTTATGGTAGTTGGAAATCATCAGATATAAATAGGAAACTTATACATATAATAATATATATTTTTAGAATAAACGAAGTTTTAATCAATTTTTCTTACGTAAATTCTAATTGTTGTACGCTGCACAGTGTGGTATTTGGGTGTAAAAGCTGGCCAAAATGGTATTTTTTTATATCAGGTTGGCAGCACTGATGTATTATTTTTTGTAAAGCTAAATAGTTAGTGTATCATATTTCAAAACCATCAAAGCTCTATACTGTCACCACTTGCAAGGCAATCAGTCTAAAGTGAAAAATTGTGTAAATTGCGTTGAACTTGGTATATTTTTGATTTCTTTTTTGTTGTAATAAAAGTTGATATGGAAAACTACAGACCAGGTAATTATCAATCCTAGATATATATATTTTCCATTTTTATTTTTTGTTTCGTGTTCTAAGGGCTATAACTTACCCTAACGTGAATTGTATGAAAATATTCACTGTTTTTTTTGTTTAAAAAGCTTTTTAATATGTTTCTAAGTGTTTCTAAGCCGTGAAATTTGTTTTGTTATGTGCTGTTATATTTGCTGAAGTGTGTACAAAAAAAATTAGCCGCCCCAATCCGCCCCCCTGCAAAATACTTTGTGTTTTTTGTGTTGGTTCATATTATTTTCTGGTTTTGACTTGCTTTAAAAATATGTAAATAGGGCCTTCTGGATCAAGATTGATCGCTCGAAAAGAGTTGTATGATCTTATGCAAAGCTCGAATGACTTAACATTATTTGATGAAAAGCTCGATATGATGCAACGGCAAATTTTAAAACAGTATAATGATAACACAGTCGAAGTAAAGCAAAAGCTATCGCTTATCAAACACCAATTTAAAGAAAAATGGATAGCTTCCCGAAAAACAAAATCAAGATTTGAGCAAAACAATGCCGAGTGGCTAAAGGGAATGGTTTCGTTACCTACTGCAGGTTTGTCAAAAACATTAACTAATTTCTATTGAGAGTTTTGTATAAAGTGTTTTTCTGATATAGGGGATAGCCGAGGTCGCCCTCAGAAATCATTCATGGATTCAAGTGATAGAAGCAAAAGAAGAAGAACTGAAGGTATTCGATCAAAAGATGTAGAGGAGCTGACTTACGCTACACAAATGAAGATGCGTATGACGGGCAATGTCGATGCTTCAAAAATTGTAAAAGACCTCATCAAAAGTCCTGACAGGGCTAAAAAATATGTCACAGCCATTAACAAGTCCACTGCAGATCAACCATGCCAGTTATCACCTTTACGTGCTCTGTCCATGTTTACAGAAGCTGGATTAACTAAAGCCCAGTATGAGATAGTAAGAGAAACTAATAAAAGCTTCTTTCCTTGTTACTCAGTGCTTCAAAAAGTTAAAAAAGAATGCAACCCAGAAATCCATTGCATAACTGAAACATGTGCTGAAGTACAAGTGCAAGCGTTAATGAATCACACAGTATGTCGCCTTTTAATTTATCTTCAAGAAGCTGTAGATCTATTAAGTATTGAAGACAAAAAATCATTAATTTTAATAAGTAAGTGGGGATGTGATGGATCCCACCAGAGTCAATATAAAATGAAATTTGAAAATGAAGACGATTCTGATGCCAACATTTTTCAAAGCTCTGTAGTTCCACTTCAGCTTGTTTACGGGACTGAAAAAAAAGTTCTTTGGCAAAACCCAACCCCATCATCTCCTCGTTATTGTCGACCAATTAGAATACGGTTTATGAAAGAAACACACGACTTGATTAATGAAGAAATTTGTTACATTCAAACACAAATCAGAGCACTCTCTGCTACAGAAGTTGATGGTATGACCATAAAACATGAAATGTTATTTACCATGGTCGATGGTAAAGTATGCAATGCTGCAACGCATACGAAATCTACAGCTAGATGCTACATATGTCAAGCCCCTTCTTCTGAATTCAATGATTTGACTAAACGAAGACCGTGCAAAAAAGAAAATTTTAGCTTCGGTCTTTCTTTGCTTCATGCCCGCATACGTTTTTTCGAGAGTATGTTACATGTAGCTTACAGGTTACCTGTAAAAAAATGGAACGTAAGATTAACAGATGAAGAGAAACAAATTGTTGGAAACAAAAAGAAAAACATTCAAGATCAGTTTAAGCAACAACAAGGACTTTTAGTGGATATACCAAAGTCAAATTTTGGTAATACAAATGATGGGAATACCAGCAGAAGATTTTTCGAATCGTACGAAGTATCCGCAGCTATTACCGGATTAGATGAAAATTTGTTATATCGACTAAAAATAATTTTAGACACTTTGTGTTCTGGTTTGAACATAAATATTGAGCAATTTGAAAAATATTGTCATGAAACGGCCGAACTATACGTTGTATTATACAGATTCTACCCTATGTCTCCAACAATGCATAAGGTACTTATCCATGGATCGGAAGTTATTAGGAGTTCTATTCTTCCTATAGGACAACTTTCGGAAGAAGCTGCAGAAGCACGGAATAAACACATAAGATTATTCCGATTGAACTATTCAAGATAGTTTTCTCGTATTACTTGTAACACAGATGTTTTGAACAGACTTTTTTTAACATCAGATCCATTAATAACAAGTATGAGATCTTACGAACATAACAAAAAAACATTGTCAACAGATGTTTTGCTTTTGCTTGCAGAAAGTCCAAATAGTAGTCCTGTTAGTGGTGAAAGTATTTTTGAAGACGAATAAAATTTTTTTTTTTAATGAAAGTTATTTCTTTTTGTTATTTTTTATTTTAAACATGAAATTAAAAGCAATAATAATGCATAGTGATGTCAAATATTTTTGGCCAGCTTTTACACCCAAATACCACACTGTGCGCTGGTGTTAGTTTACATAAAGAAAGACATAACGATAAAACAATATTTCTTGTTGGTTAGCAAATAAACCAACAGCCAATCAGAAATATTGTTCTATAAATCATATAAGTCATTTTGCAAGCCGTTGTTGGCGTTATTTAATCAGTTGAAAATCAGTTCTTTGTCAATAATGTCATGTGGTGTAGTTCAAGTCAGCAATAAACACAAGAATTTTAAGCGCCACAATGATTTCGTTTTTCAATTTTATTATTATCTTTCTAAGGGGGCGTCCTCAATGCCCAAAGGGCATTAACAGTAATTTATGAACGGCCCCCTAGTTGCTTATACGTGAACCTATATGCAAGTTAGCAGAAATACCCAATGAGATGCCACATCAAACCATCCATCGATATCGACTCACGCTTCTTTATTGATTGGTCAGCAAAATAAAGGTATAATATATGTTAGTAGTATTGAAAGTAAGTCACTTGTTTACTAGAGTCCAACCAGGCAGAACATCTGCCAAAATTATTTTTTAATAAAACAATTTTTACAATATAAACAAAAACTCTTTAACTTATACGATTACCACATGATATTTTGAACGCAATAAAACCTATTTACGAGATGTGTTGGTGGTTTTACACGAAATAGCAACGATAGTTACAACCAGTTGTTCTGGAAAATTACTCCAAAAAACTTCCAGGGAATAAGTTTGGCGGGGAGGTTTTCAATTATCGCTTGAGTCGAGGTTACATCCCAGATGGCACCCACAACCAATAACCCGCTATTCCCTACATTCCCCTTGCCTAACGGCACATCCAACATTTCATAACAGGTTCCCACCATTTTTGCTAAAATTGCAAAACGTGTACGAAACGAGTACACCCCCTTTTCACTTTTTGCCAAATTTTGCGAACGAATCAAATGTAATCATATTTCATTCCTCAAATGAAATATGATAAATACTTTTTCACTCCAACGTGAAACATTTATTATGTTACCTGTTGAATAGTTGTTAGCAAGTAAGTTAGTCTTAATTCTACAATCTAAGATAGAGGTGCAGCCTTGCTCTGGACAGCGGCCTCCAATTACAATATAAATAAATATAAAGAGGTGCAGCCTTGCTCTGGACAGCAGCCTCATAATATAATATTAAAGACTCAATAGAAATAATAAAATAAATAAAAAGGAAGACAAAAAACAAATCATTGTTTTTTTTTAAACCCACTCGGGCAAAGACTTAAATTGAGCAAAACTGACCGCAGAAACGGCATTTGGAAAGTTAGCTGCTCGTTTTAGAGCTTCGCGTCGACCAATCGAACTATCATATCGTTGGAAAGCGGTGATATTCTGGTGAAAACATGCTGAGTTTAACGCAACTATTTATCACGAAATGTACCTCAAAGTGATATAGAGTCAGAACCAATCATCTTACCAAAAACATTTACACCATTAGGAAGACAGGAATACAATCGGTATAAGCATGCTAATCATGTTAGAGAAAACGTTTGCAAATACTGAGATACGAATGGTGACGTAGAATTTCAGTGGTCATGAATTTAGTTTGGATGACATCGATTGTGAATAACTTGTGAAAGGAGGATGTGTATTTTGCTCATATTGTTTGCCAGCTCAAAATAAGTGTTTCCAATAAAGGTCACTATGACTTGGAATAACATATTCAAACACAAAAACACAAATCTATTCTGAAATTTGGAAGCGGTTATACAAACCTACTGCAATTTTTCGATTCACAATCAAAACAACTTGAAGACAAAATTACGGTTGCTGAAGTGGCTTTAGCATTCCTTACAATGAAACATAATTTTAGTTTTCGTTCGTTGAACTGTTCCACGAAAGTTTATAAAACAATTTTTGGAGACTCAACAATAGTGAAGCAAATAACAGCAGGCCACACCAAAATAAGAGCAATTGCGAATAATGTTATTGCACCTTTTTGTATCGAAAAAATAGTTAATACGCTTTCTAATATGCAATTTTCTGTGTCTACTTATGGAAGTAATCATAGCAATTTAAAAATCTTTCCCATTCTGATTCAGTATTTACCAAAACAAATGGTATTCAAACAAAGCTCATACAATCTCAATCTCATGAAATCTACCGAACGAGACTTCTGAAACCATATCAACCTTTATTGTAAATTGCTTGGATAAATACAATATTTTGGAAAAACGTATAGCATTTTCAGCAGACAATACAAATACAAATTTTGGTGGAGTTCGCAGAGAAGTTACCTGTAATATTTTTAAGAAATTGACCACCAAAACCGGAAAACCACTTATTGGAATAGGGTGTCCAGTTCACATTACACATAATGCCTCAAAAGCGGGACTTGATTGTATTGCATTAAACCATTTTTCCATCTACACCGTAAGAAATGAAGCCTTAAAAGAATGTTATGTATTTGTAGAAACAATACACAAAAATTTACTAAGGCAAGTTAACACCTTCAATCATCCCACATACAATAATGTCATATCATCGACTCCACATTTGGCTAATTCACTTCCTAGAACAGCGAGACCACAGATGGTCAACATAAACTGTTATCTTAAGATTCGCTTCTTAGAATAACGAGGCCGCAGATGGTAAGCATAAACAATAGGGTTGTACTCAAGCTCCAATCAGATACAACAGAAGATAAGTTAACACGAAACATATTACGAACTCATTTAACACCACGGATGTCAATGCACATTCCGAAATCATCATTCCCACGACACGAGTCAGATTTCAACATCGTGCAACAAACGGTACGTGAGGGAATGTGCTGACGCGGCGTCTGGAGCACCTGAGCCGTGTGAGATAGGTTGGCGAAGAATAGGTTTCTTTAGGTTAAAAACAAATGTAATAATTTAGTCATAATTGGGTTCTACAATAAAGAGGTTCATCCTCAAGAAAAAATATTTTTTATAACTTTCAAACACAATAAAGTTTAATTGGCGCCCAACCTGGTTGGCCTGTAAGTGAAGTCGCGAAAAGTTAGTGAACGCATACATAGCATAAATCGACCTCAAGTAGCTCGTCGCGAGTGCAAGTTAACTTTCAATTTAAAATTGAAGTCGCGAAAAGTTAGTGAACGCATACATAGCATAAATCGACCTTAAATAGCTCGTCACGAGTGCAAATTAACTTTCAATTTCAAATCACTTCGGCTGTACCCGAGACCCAAATTGTTATAGTCGATAGACATAGCAGCCCACGAGGGAGTGTGACGAGAAGTACCTGAGTAGCTGTTACTGCAAAACGGATCGAACTACCTTCACCAGCGTGGGATATGACTCCACTAATTTTGTAAGATTATTTTTAAGAATTAAATCTCATAAAAGTGCTCAAGTTCATAATCTCATAATAACAAAAATTATTTAAAGTTTCACTAAAAAAAAGTGTGATTCCAGAATTGAAATTATTTTAAAATTTCACATTAAAGTGCATACGTAACGTAATTTCAGAGTAAATTAAGTACGAATTACCATTTTAAAAGCGCAATAGTTTAAGTTTGAAAAAGAAAAATTAAGTGTTATTAGGAAACAGTAATAATTTTAATTTGAAGGGGATCAAGTATTATTGAAAAGTGTAATATCTAAAATTAAAAAAAATCAAAGATTTAAAAACAGGGAAAACTCTAAGAAAAGTTAATTATGGTTTTAACTAGATCAGGCGGGGATGCTGCCGCAGCGGCAGATGCTTCAGCTGCCGGTACCTCTCGACCTATCCCAGATCCTCCTATTCCCAATGACAGTGCAAACAATTCATTTCAATCGACAACGTCAGCAAACGTCCGCTATACACCGGAACTGGACATTTTAATAACAAATATTGTTAGCCGAGTCCTAACGGACCAAGGCCACACACCTAATTCTAATCCAATCAACAGAATGGATCAGATTATTGAACCACAACTTAGAGGAAACGTGTCAGAAATGGATAAAGTCCCTGACATCGTTAAATGTCTTAAAAATTTTTCTGGTGATAAGAATGAATTTGGATCATGGAAGAAAAGCGTCCAGAGAATCCTAGAAATTTACGAGCCCTTGAAAGGCACCCCCAAATATTTTGCGATATTAAGCGTAATACGCAACAAGATTATAGGCGGACATCGCCTTAGAATCATATAACACTCCTCTTAACTGGGATAGTATATCCCAATGTCGTGTCATGCATTACGCTGACAAAAGAGACATAAGCACACTAGAGTTTCAAATGTTCTCCCTTTCTCAGGGAAATAGAACAACTCACGAGCTCTATCAGCTGGTGTACTCACACCTTTCGCTCATCCTTAATAAGATATCCTGCATGCACATAGGGCCTGAAGCATTACAGGTGCTAACGGGCACATACAGATCAAAAGCACTTGACACCTTCATAAGGGGTCTTAAAGGTGACATGCCCAGACTAATGGCAATAAAGGAGCCCGTCGATCTACCACATGCTCTAAACTTATGCATCAAATTAGAGAATCAAGACTCAAGATCCACTCACATTCAGAATCAGGGAATGAGAAAATCACTACCTCTTCCACAGTCCTTTCCTCAGAGAAGACCTCAGATGGTTGGTCGAACATTCACATCTTTCCCTCCCAGACCTTTAGAGCCGCAACGACCAACGAACCCTAATTTCTCAGCAATTGGTGTTGTGAAAAAGAAAAAAATAACACGGTGAGTTTATTTTTTTAATATCTAAGTGAAAACAAAATATTTCTTTATTTAAAATCAATAGAATTGTCATTTGGACTTTTCTTTACATTTTAAAATACAAAGTTTATAGTTTTGCTACGTTTGTTGTGAACTGTTTTAATTTGTTTCAAAAATTTCACAGTGGTGCATAATGCACCACATAGGCAAAAGCATGGTGCTAAATGCAATGTGGTGCATTGTGCACCTAGACGTTGTTTGTGAACTAAAGTTTTTATTTTTTTATTAAAGATGCCACGGAAGCCAGTATTGCAGCGCAAGAAGGGAGTACACACTTAAGATCAGATGAGTGCAGCACTAAGAAGTATCAAGGATGGAATGTCCCTCCTGGTGCATTGTGTACATACGGCTGGTTCATTTAGTACATACCATGGTGCACCATGCACCATTTGACATTTTTCGAAAAAGCATTTCTTACACAAAGTATTTGGATCATATCGAAAATTAAATAATGTACATATTTTCGGAACTAATCACTTAAAGATATATAAAAATATGAAGCAAAAAGAATTAATTTTGAAAAAGTTATGATGATTTGAAAAAAGGGTGGTGCATCTATGACCACGTCACCCTAAGTTCTTTTCAATCTCATAAAAACATTTTTTTGTGAATTAAATACTTATATAAACTCCACATAAGGACTTAGACTTAACCCTTAACTGGTGTAATGGGTCCATTGGACCCACATTCAATATTCAAACATGTACAGAAACCGCAGCGATAGTCGCAGCTACCTGCGCTTATAGACAGATACCTTCTGTCAGCAGTGTGGCAAATAATTCAAAAAAGCAATACTCGTTAGCTTTCCATTGAGGTTGCAGTTTCAAGAATTTGTACCCAATATCTAGAACTGGAAACTCATTTTAAACTTGCTGCAAGCGGAAAAAAATGTTATAAAGCACAAATACTTCGCGATTTGTATGAAAAAAAAAAAAATTTAATTTTGTCTACCTTCTTTTTTTAAGACCTTTTTTGAAAGAAGTTCAAATGGTAAACAAGGTTTTTTTTTTCAAACAGTGATGCAGACTTTATTATAACTAGTGACCATGAATCCAAATCGGAGTTATCTGACAGCGGAGAAGAAAGTGATAAAGCTGAAACAACTGAGACAGGATACTTTTATGGAAAAAATAGATTTAAATGGGCAAAAACACCAGGAATGCTCGTGTAAGGAGCCACATCATCATCCTCATTACTTTGCATTACTCCTCGATCTAGACCAGTTGAGCCATTTGATCCAAAAGAAGCAGTTCGACAAATTTAATGTTTGATGATGACATAAAGAACCAAATACTCACTTGGGAAAATAACAAACTGTCAGGCTTTAGAAGTAAATACGGGGACAAGGAGCGCCCAGAACAAAGTGAATGCACTTTACAAGAGCTCGACCCATTTTTGGGACTGTTGCCTTACTCAGCCTTTATCAAATCCAACCATGAAGCTTGTTTCATGCGTTGTAAATTTTTTTGTAGTATAAGCATGTTTCTCAAAACAAAAATATAAAAAAAAATAGAGAAAAAAATGGAGAACGTTGCTGGAGAAGCCGGTTCTCAGTGAAAAAAATATATATACATAGGTTATATCAAAGCAAACTTGTGCGTCTCCACCCTAATAAAAAACGCAATTATAAAATAACCCAAAGTCGCTTTACGACAAGTAATAAAATCCATATTTAATTACCATGAAAGAAGTATCCATCGACGATCATGCGACGATCGACGGTACTTAGGAAATCAATGCTAAGCATTGTATTCTTGTAACAAAAAATGGAGCAATTATAAGTTGGATTTTATTGCTTAAGAAATCAAAGCTAACCATTGTATTCTTTGCCTTCAGCAAAGAATAACAAACAGAATAATAAAAATAGAAACAATAAGTTGGATTTCAATAAAAGAAACCAACACTTAAACAAATAACAAAATTGTGAACTCAGATTAGACTCTGAGTTAGAATAAGAGTTCAGTTTCTTTGAAGACGTCAAACAACCACATCCTCTTGTGGATTCAATAAAGTGCAAACATTTTTTAAAAACGTTTTTGAATTACTCACAAACATAAATGGCGCAGTCGGTAGGATTGAAAAAAAACTAATAGAACGAAAATCTATTAAAGTAAAAAGTCAATCCGTAATACGAACAAAACGCGAAATACTGCAATAGCGTTGAAGACATTGAAAGTGTTTTATTTGATGAACGCAAATCATCAATTTAAATAAAATCAAATTCAGTGCAAAAAAAAAAAAAAACATTAAGTGAAAAAGTGTAAATTTTTTCGAATTGAAATGGGGAAAATTCACTTGGACTTAATTAATATAATTTTTCGAGTGCAAATCGATAAATTATAAAAAAGAAATTATTTAGTAACCAATATCAGTGTAAATGGTTAATGTTGCGAAATCCATAGAGGAAAATAATTTCAAGAGTGAAAGTGAAAGTTAAATTGAAGTTAAGAGAAAGAGACAAACTAGATAAAAAATAAAGAAAACATATAAATGCAGAAAACCCAAAGTGTTTAAGAAAAAAAAAAAAAACGTGATCGATAAATTGATGAAGAAAATAAAAACAACCCTGAGAACATTAAGAAGAACAACCCAACAGGAAAGGTGTCAACCATATATTTTAAACCCAGAAGAGGACACCGATTTAGAATACTACATGGATCCACCAGTAGAGCAAGATCTAGCAGCACAAGCAGCCGGAGAAGGTAACAATATGCAAGGCTATAGTTTAAGAGTGAATTTAAACATGAATAGTTTTGTACCAAGAGTCTTAGAACTCAACCCTATGAAATATATCGAAAAGTTGTCTACTTTTGATGGTAGGACGGAAGACCTTCCCATCTTTATTAGTAATGTCGACGATATTATCCCTATATTGCTAACTCATAACGAACAGGGACAAAAAATGTGCATAAACATTTTAAAAAGTATAAATTCATAGGAAGAGCCAGACAGGCTATAGATATTCACACCCATCTTACTAGATGGACTGATATTAAAAATATGCTTTTACAAAATTTCGGTGGCTTTAAAAATAGTTACCAATTATATGAGGATTTAAGGGCTTCTCAATATAGAGGCGACCCCTACAAATTTTATAACTACATACAACGTACTCTCTCGTTGTTAAAACAAAAATGCCTTCAAGAAGGTAATCAGTTAGACATCCCAAGAAATAATAACACTGCAATAAACATTTTTAAGGAAAAACTCCCTGTTCACATGCGAGCTGTTTTATACTCTTTAAGACCCACAAGCATGGAGTCAGCACTCCATGAGCTTTCGCAAGCCGGTCTTATAACTCGCACTCCTGACTTAAATATAAACGATAATAAAACTGAAAATAGATCCAAAAATAACAATTTTAAACAAAACCAAAATAATAATAGTAATCCATTTAGAAATAATAATAATAGCAATAAAAACAATAACAATAATAACTGGAGTTATCACGTTCAGGCATTGACCCAACCACAAAAAAGTGCATACGTTGCACACGAGTTACATATATGATATTCAAATTACATATAAGATATTCATTGTAAGTTACATACATGACATTCATTGCATTACATAATATGTCATTTTCTATCTGTACCGATAAAGTTTATGTTTTATCCATTTAACTCGCTTAAGCTCATTTCCTTTTTTAGTTAATTTTTGTTTATGAAAATAAAATCATATGAACTGTAATCAGATTGAGTTGAGATCATCTATTTAGTTAAGTGAATTAAAGAGCAGAACAAAGCACAAACAAAGAACCAAAATCAATATGCACAAACGATGGAGCATCCCCTATGGAGCTTCCAATGTTTATAAATACTGCATACTGAAACCAATATCAAATAATACTTCCGTTGTTATAATCAATATGAAATTGTGAAGTCAACAGTTTAGTTGACTACAAAAAGAATCTCTCGGTCCACAAGAGATGTAAACAAATGACCACTGATGTAAGCAAAAAACTAAAGAAATGATAGTTGGAGTTGTCAACGATCATAATTTCAAGTTCAGTTGTATCTCAAGTCTCCAACATAAACAAACAAGTTCAAGAAATAAAGTAGGTAACTTAAAAACATTTCGGGTAATTTTTATTTGCAACAAAAGTTTCATTAAGTGAACAGAGTAAAAAGAAATACGTAAAGTAACATAATTCACGCGCCGAAATCATCGGCAATCGTTCCCACCGGGAAATAGGAGGCGAGCTAATGTATGGGAACTGCATTTAGCTTACTTAACATTATTGTATGCATATCATGATAGGTTTCTTGAAGGCAAAGTGCAACTTCCTAGGGCACTTCTGATTGTACCGTCAACGAATAATAAACTTGTTGAACCCAATTTGAATTTCTCGTTTTTCATTTAAAACCGGACCTGTGGTTGGTCCGTAGTAATTTTTGTTATCTCATAAGGATCGGTGATCCCTGGCGCCCGAGCAGGGAAATTAAAACTATAAGTTACTTAGTGAAGTAGTGTAACCGAATTAAACAATTCAACAAAAGTGATACGAGATACAAAACGGTGAAACAAAAAAGATACACATAAAAAAGAAATTTTTTATTTTATTCTAAAAAACGGAGTAAAGAGTGATACGAGATACTAATATCTGTGAAACGAAGAAGATACAAAAAAAAAAAGGAAACAATTCCCTGATCCTATAAAACAAAGTTAAAAGTGATACGGTGTAAGAATATCTGTGAAACGAAAAATATACACAAAAGAATTATCCTATAAAACTGTGAAACAAAAATATACACAAAAGAACTATCCTATAAAAGCGAGTTTACAAATTTATGAAACAAGGAAAAGACACCATAAGTAAGAGCCATTCTACAAATGTTCGAAGCACAAATTTGCGAAGAAATCAACTTTGTCAGTGGTTAATTGGATGTTCATCATTTGTCGAAAGAAGCTTCAACTCAACAATTGCTGTGTCCACGAAATGAGCTGGACTTATATTTTCATGTAAGATCATTCCAATACCGAAAATTGAATTTCGTTTTTAGATGCCAATATTATTCAACCAAAATATACATTTTGGTACATTTAAATAATATACATTTGTAAAATACTGTGAAGGGAATGTCAATCAAAATATACATTCTTGCACATTTAAATAAGTATACATTAGTAAAATACTGTGAAGGGAAAGGGAATATAACAATCTTCTTCTGTAAAGAAATTTTTTTCTGTGTTGCAAATAAATCCCTTTTCTGTTGAATCACTCTTTACGATGGAAGAACTAAAAGTATCCGTTACCCATCTTACGGGGGCGATGAATTCTATCCTAGACCAACTATGAGGATTTAAGACCCGTGTTGTTCAGTTAGAACAGAGGAGTACTAAAGAGATAATCAAAACAATATTAGGGCAGTTAGGTTCCATTAACGACAAGTTAAAGTCAGTTGAGAAAAATAGAACCAGTGGGGTTAACAATACTCAGTCAACAATAGTCCGCTCACAGCCCATATACAGGGCAACCCTTCAGCACATTCGGCAAAAGATACGTGGGAAGGCTGACTCCGCCCTCGTATCTTATAACGTATTCGATAATAATTGGGCGGATATAAAAAAAGTACTGTACCTCCACTACGCGGATAAGAGGGACATACGAACGCTAGAGCATCAACTAAACCAGTTGAAGCAGGGTAGTTTGAGAGTTGATGATTTTTACGCTAATCATCAATTCTCTTTGATAATTAATAAAATCCGAACGGAAATCTACTCTTCAGAGACTGCTGATGCTCTCGTGGGAGCATACCGGGACAGGGCCCTGGACGTATTCGTCAGGGGTCTGAGCGGTGGCCTATCGCGGTTAAGTTAACGTTTGTTAATCGAATTCACAAACAGATACTTTTTGCTGACCGATGTTCCCATTCAACATACAGCGCGTGCAGACGGATTTCGGGGAAATGGTTCTGCTCCAAATAATTTTCCTAAGAATTAAAGTATGTGTGGGCTCAAATCTAGAATGTGCTACCCCAAACTATTTTTTTCGATTTACATTCACTGTTCACTATTCTTCAGCGAATGCTGCCACTGATTTCTGTGCGAAACGGTTCGATATCGAAATTCGATATTCGATATTCATAGAAACGTCATGTAGATTGGTTGACCTAACCTCAAAAAGTGCCTTGTGTTTTCCTTTCAATTTCGACTTTCAATCCATACGGACCGGAATAAAAATTACCGAGGAGTGTAAGCCCGACGCCATTGTTTCATACAGACGAATCCAGGTATTTATTTTTTTTGGAGACTAGGATTACCTCATTCTCCACGTAGAAAGTGTAGGGAATTTAGATAATTCGATCTTCTTTTTAGGGTGCATAAGTTTCTGTTCTCCAGTGGCTAGCCCTGAACTAGGACCACGCGAAAATTATAACCACACGCTACCCACAAGTGCGAACCTAGCCCTACTAAACAACCCGCAAACGCCACACTCCTGTAAGAGTATTATTCTAAAAGAATATAATTCCCTTCTTCGTTTGGCGGAGTACATATATACGGCCATCAGTAGCTTAGCTACCAACCCTAAGGTTATCAACCTCGTGGTGTGTCGCTACATTGAAGCCGGTAGGGAACAGATTTTTCCACGGCCCCAGGTAAATCTTTTCTCTGTTTTACACATTTATTCAGAATTTAAACCTAATTTTATACCCACCTTGAAACCCAGGGTGCCGATATCCTCACACGGCCGGTGCGCCGTTAGAGTGTAGGCAAAACTCCTTTGCGGGCCTAACTGTGCTAGTTACGAAGGTACCACTTAATGTACCAAACACGCCACAGTTGGTTTCTATTCAGATACCAAAACTTGCAACCTCAACGGTTTAAAGAAAAGATAAACAAATAAACAAATGATCTCATGATCTCTACAGAGACACATGAATTTGCAACCTCAACGGTTTTATGGTCTCATTGTAAACATCCGATGACCATCACCCTCATGAAGAATATTCTGTATGTAAACACATACTAGTAAGGCACAATAGAAGCATAGGTTTCATTAAAGATTGTATTTAGTTCTTAAGTGAGTTCATTTCTGAAGTTTAAATAAAGCGGTCGTCCAAGACCCAAAAGATACATCCTCGTGTTTTCTTTGTTCCTTTTCGTTTTTCGCAAAAGTTGAGATCACCTCCAAGTTGGGAGGTTGGATCTTTTAATTTTTTTGGTTAACACGGGAAGTGGTTCGTTAACTTGCTCACCATCCACCTAATTCAACCAACGACATACAACAACATATGAACCACACTTCCACACACCATTCCATCCTAACATCCAGCAATAGCGCTCCGCGCTCAACATAAATGAAAAATCTATCCACCGGCATCTGACAGCTGATCATCGTAGTCTCCTTTGCATATATATACATCAATTTTTTTTGTTTGCTTTTCCGCCCTTTGAAATGTAACGAATTCACTCCAGATAAGTATGTTCAATTTTTAACTCAACCAAGACCGTTCGTATATATAAGTTAACACGAAACATATTACGAACTCATTTAACACCACGGATGTCAATGCACATTCCGAAATCATCATTCCCACGACACGAGTCAGATATCAACATCGTGCAACAAACAGTACGTGAGGGAATGTGCTGACGCGGCGTCTGGAGCACCTGAGCCGTGTGAGATAGGTTGGCGAAGAATAGGTTTCTTTAGGTTAAGTTAAAAACAAATGTAATAATTTAGTCATAATTGGGTTCTACAATAAAGAGGTTCATCCTCAAGAAAAAAATATTTTTTTTATAACTTTCAAACATAATAAAGTTTAATTTATACATACATAGCCTTTAATTATATTTTTGTTTTTCCTAAACGATCTAGCAAGATAATCAACAAAGAGTTCAGTATGTGTAACTCAAGAGCTCCGGATCCTTCTCAACTATAAAGTCGTGCGCACAACTTTCGTGGAGGAGAGATTATTCGGTGAGTCAATTCAATTCCTGTTTCAATATACCTATTGTTATGAATATAATTGAGTGCTATGTGTGGGTATGGGAATAAAGAGAGGTCTCTAAAGAGTAGGTGTTAACAAACACAAAATTCAAATCGAGCTCTTCATCTTGGGGTGATTTCGAAAAAACAGTAAGGTTAGATACATACGTGAGTGAAAATTTCTCCTTTAAAAATTGAAAGGCGACATAACGTCATATGTTGACTGAGGTCAGTGAACCAAGTAGTAACGTAGATGGTACCATTTAATTGCCCAGAGTACGCAAAATCTCTTAGGGGTTTGATATTTTGTTTTGTCCTTATGATGACATGAACAAACTCATACATATGTATATATATATTTGAGGAGCAATTCCTCTACTTTTGGTATGGATAGATATCTTGTTTTTTTTGTGATTAAAGTTTTTTTTCTTTTAAATATAATAAAACTGCTACTGTATTGAGTGTACAAACTGCGTAAGTTATTTTGAATCTTCAACCATGCAAATGGAATAGAGTCGTTTTACGGTGCTCGGTTGAGTGAAGCTTAATGAATAGTTTTGATGGCAATGTTATGTAAGTAGACTAGACTTTTCAGGCTTGAAGAAAGGGGTTATCACAGCAGTATTTTGAGTAGAGTGGTAACCACGGAGTTCGTACACAAAGTGTATTGAACAGAAGGAGGGTTGTACTCGGGAACCAATACCATCCGGTTCTAATATTTAAAGAATAGCGATAACGGCAGCAATAGAAGATTTTATGTGTGTGTTTTTGGTAGAATAAACATGTTAAAGTTGTACGGTAGTCCAGTGGCGTTTGCAACGACCCACCCCACCGACGAGTTAGCAATTCGGCAATTGCAAGCATGCCTACTAGCACTCTGCCGACTGGACAACCTTCTTTCGCGGTCACATTGTTTTTTCGGGATCCTGTGGAACGAAAAGAAAAGTGACATGGTAGTACACCGCTGATTCGTGAAGAGGGAACAGCAATATCCGTTACAAGTAATGAAATGTAATCGCTGAGGTCAACAAAATATCAGTATTTAAGAAATAAAAATATAATTATGTTTGTCATAAGTTGTCCATTCATATTCAGACGCGGAAACGCTGTCCAAGTGTAATTAAATAAATAATAAAAATTTAAAAGAAAAGAAAACAGAAATGTTTTTTTTTTTAAATCTAGAATAGTAAAATTAACTGGCGCTCGAGCAGGGACCTGAGGTAAATTTTCTTTAGTGTCGCGAAGCTCAAAAAGTGAAAAATAAGTCGCGTTTTCCCAAAAAGACCTCAAGTAGCTCAAAAAGTGGAAAATAAAAAGAAAAAAATACCTAGGTTCAGGACAGAAAGTGTTAAGTGATGAATTTATAATCAGTGTGGAGAAAAGAAGCGCCTTAGTATCCAGAGGAAAAAAGGAGGATCAAAGTGAATCCAGTGGTTCCACCACAAGGACATCAAGACCAGAAGAACGATGGAAATAATAAAATTTATGTAAGCATTAATGTTAAGAAGTGACAATTGAAAGAACAAATAGAGTTTAGTAACTGAAAAAAATTTTTTTAATAAAGAAAAATTAAGTAGAAAAATAAGGAAATCACAAAAATTAATGGAAAATTATTTGTTACAATAAACAAAAAAGGAAAACTAAAGTGATAAGACTAAAGAAACTTAGAAATTAAATTTCGAAATTAACATACTAGAAAATTAAGACTTAAGAAAAATATTCACTTAACTATAACAAATTTAAGGAACTAATAATTTTTTTGTGATCATATAACCTTTTATTTCATGTCGAATCCACAAAACCTCATTAGACCTCCACTTCTTAATCCTCAACAAAATCAACCTCCTCCTATTCCTTCACATAGTAATTTAACGCTTGTTGAATTACAAAACTTAGTTTGTTCTATGGTAAATCATACCCTTAGGATAGATGGTAGACGAATTGTTCAGTCAATAATAAACCCTAATTCCGATCAATTTGCGGAAAGTGATCAGACAACTAATCCCGACCAAGAAACCAATATTTCTGAGCTCGAAAAAATTCCAGACATTGTCAAGAGCTTAAGAAAATTCTCTGGACAACCAGGAGAATTTAGCTCCTGGCGAAAAAGCGTCGAGAGAGTACCTACTTAGGATATAAACAAAATATTTTGGCATAATCAATCTTATTAGGAACAAAATAGCTGGTCAAGCCGACCACGTTCTTGAATCATACAATATGTAGTATTGATGTAACTGTTGCCCAAATGAATGTGCTTGACTTGGTAGCACTAAACATTAACAGCTGTAAGCACTATGCAATAACTCATGACGTTTGGTGTCATGTAGACACATCATTCAATAAACGACAAGTAAGCTAAACACACGTCTTTAATTGTTTCTCTTAAACATCACATGGCGCAGCCGGTTAGTTACAAAAGTAACGAAAGTAATAACTGCATAAAAAGTAACTAAAAACCAAAACGAAAAATACGTATTATCGTGAATATAATGGATTTTCACAAACCACAACAATAATTATGTTTGGGTGGGAATCTGCGAGATAATTGGAAGAAATTTAAGTCGCACTTCTTGATTTATGCAACCGCTACAAAAACGGACGAAGAGAAGGAGCTAATCAGAATAGCGAGGTTTCTTAGTTGTGGAGGGAGTGAGGCTATCGAACTTTACAATACGTTCGAACTTACCGAAACTGAAGCTAAGACATTTGACACAGTGCTTGATAAATTTGAGCAGTATTGTAATCCTGAAACATCGAATATTGTGTACGAACGATTTCTATTTTACACGAGGAACCAAAAAGAAGGAGAACCATTTGAGCATTTCCTAAAAGATATATCGGCGCTAGTAGATAACTGCAATTTTGGAACTGAAAAGGATTCGATGCTAAGAGATCGCATTGTTCTCGGAATTGGAGATGGGTCAGTCCAGACGCAATTACTCAAACAAAGTGAGTTAACATTGGTAAAGGCAATTGAAATCTGTCGCGTGGCAGAGATAACTGGAGTGCAAATAAAAATGATGCAGGGAGACGGGCTCACTCAACACAAGCAACAGGAGGTTGTACATGCTTTGAACAAAATTGAGGGCAGTAACAAAAATATTGAAAAAAACTATGTAAAACAAAGTAGAAACTCAAATTTTAATTCCAGATTTGTAAAAGGCAATGCAACTTCATTTGGGAACAACGGCAAATTAAATGAGCAAGGTTATAGTGACAGAAAACCATGTGCGTACTGTAATTACATTCATCAGAAGGGAAGATGCCCCGCGTATGGTAAGAAGTGTGCTACTTGCGGTAAATTCAATCATTTTAAAACGGTCTGTCAACAAAAAAAGAAACAGGTTAGTGATCTTGCGGTAAAATATGATTCTGACTGCGAAAGTGATGATGTGCTTTATGTTGACTCATTAAACTGTGTAGAGTGAAGGGCCTCATTTTGGACGAAAAAATAGATAGTTCAAAACAATAATTTAATTGAATTTAAACTTGATACAGGTTCACATGTAAACATTTTACCTAAAAATATTAACGGGATTAGTACCCCAGCCAAGAATAAATGCATGTGAGGTTAGATTGGAAGCATACGGCGGTTTTGATTTGCATGTTTTAGGCAGAATTAAATTGAATGTGAGCTTTGAGCAAAATTCGTTTTTATTAGATTTTATTGTAGTCAACGTAACATCGCAACCGTTACTGGGTCTTAAAGCTTGCGTTGATATGGGTTTAGTTAAAAGAGTCGATTCAGTTGAACAAGTGCATGCGTCCAAATTCATATCAAACAATAAGGAAGTGTTCTCAGGCTATGGGCGTTTCCCTGATAAATGCAGCATTGAGCTTAAAGATAAGGCAAAAGCAGTCAGCAAAGCACCAAGGAGGTTACCTTTTAGTATCAGAAATAAAATACAGAGTACTTTGGAACAAATGAAAAGCAGAGGCATTATATCAAAGGTAGATGTTCCTTCAGAATGGGCTCACAATATGGTGGTGATTGAAAAAAAGGACAAGTCATTGAGAATCTGCTTAGACCCTAAGGAGTTAAACGAGTGTATTAAAGAAGAACACTTCATAATACCGAAGTTTGAGGATTTTAGAACTGAAATGAGAGGTATGAAATTTTTTTCAGTCCTAGACTTAGTTGAAGGCTTCTGGCAAGTGGAACTTACGGAAGAACCTAAGAATTTAACTGTTTTTTCAACTCCATTCATGTGCTACCGATTTAATGTTTTACCCTTTGGAATAAAGACAGCACCAGAAAAATTTCAGAAACTAAACACAAAATATTTTGGGGACTTAACAGGCACATTTATATATACATATACATAGTTGATATCATAGTAGGAGGGGAGACATTACAAGATCATGATAGAAATTTAGAAAGAGTCATAGAGAGGTCAAAAAAGTTTAACATTAAATCTAATCCAAGAAAATTGCAGTAAGAAGTTAGATACTTAGGTCATATTTTTTCTGCCTCAGGAGTAAGGCCGGATCCAGAGCGAGTGAAAGCAATCAAAACAATAGCTATACCGAAGAACACAAAAGACCTTCAAAAAATTTTGGGAACAATTAATCATCTGAGAAACTTTATTCCTCATTTAGCTGAATTGACTCAGCCTTTAAGAGAGCTTCTACGTAAAAATGTATGTTTTGCATGGAATGCTAATCACACGAAGGCATAAGACAAAATTAAAGACGTCATTCAGCACAGCACCATCTTACATACTTTTAACCCAGACATTCCTATTGTCATTCAATCAGATGCGTCAAAGTACGGTCTGGGATGCTGCCTTTTCCAGGACGGAAAGCCCGTTAGTTTTGCATCTAAAAGTTTGACAAAGACCGAGATTAGCTATGCTCAAATAGAGAAGGAGCTATTAGGTATAGTTTATGCATGTACAAAATTCAGTGAATACGTATACGGAAACAAAGTTACAATTCAAACTGATCACAAACCACTGCTGTCCATTTTGGGAAAGCCTCTGAGCTCTAATTACTCCGTTAGGATACAGCGAATGAAGATTAAATTGCTTAAATACGATTTGCACATTGTGTACATTCCCGGCAAAGACTTACACGTTGCAGATTTACTGTCGAGAAATCCAGAACAAGATATGAGCATAGAGTTGGAAAGTATGCTAAAAGAGGTAGTTCACAGCATAAGTATGAGCGATAGAGCTAAGGATAGATACGTATCAGAGACAAACAAAGATAATATTTTAAGAGAGTTAGGAAAATTATATGAAGACGGGTGGCCAAATTCAAAAAGCAAGCTACCAGATTATCTTAAATTTTACTGGAATACCAAAAACGATTTATATGTGGAAGATGGTTTAGTTTTCTACGAGGGTAGGGTGTTTGTTCCACAAGCATTAAGGAAGGAAACATTAAACAAGCTACATGATAATCATTTTGGAATAACCAAAACCATTTCAAGAGCAAAGACTCTTTTTTACTGGCCCTACATGGGAAGGGATATTCAAGACTTTATAAGACGTTGTTCAATTTGCGAACAATATAGTTGTGCCAATAATAAGCACCCAATGTTAACACGTCCTATTCCCGAATATCCGTATCAGAGAGTAGCCTGTGACATATTTGATTTTAAATGCAAGTCTTATTTGATTGTTATAGACTACTACTCGAGATGGATAGATGCTAAAAAACTGCAAAATAAGTCTGCAATAAGTGTGGTTGATTCGTTTAAGGAAATATTTTCATCTAACGGGATTCCTGAAGAGGTTATATGTGATAACCAGCCTTTTAATTCTTTTATATGTCGTGAATTTGCTATGGACTGGGAATTTAAGTTTACCTACAGCAGTCCATATTATCCAAAGTCAAATGGATTAGCGGAGAAAGCGGTGCAGATTATAAAAAATATGCTTAGAAAGTCAGAAATAGGAAAACGAGATTTTTATCACTCCCTCTTAGAATACCGAAATACGGTAATACCGAGCATTGGGTACACACCATCACAACTCATATCCAGTAGATTATTCAGAACATAACATCCAGTGGATAAAAAATTGTTGATTTCAAAAGCTGTGAAGAATGAAGTTGTTTTTAAAATGGAAGACGCCAAGTTAAGGCAAAAACTATACTATGATAGAAATGCTAATAGAAAAGAGCTGGATCTTAACGTGGGACATCATGTTATGTATCGGAAAGGGCAAAAATGGGAACGAGGAACGGTTCAAGCAAAATCAGATTCACCTAGATCATATTTTCTTAGAAATGAAAATAACAAATTAGTAAGAAGGAATACAGAGCAAATAAGAAAGTCCTCAAATGCACCTAAGCCTGAGTGTACTAACGACGACGACGATACATTATCATTAAGCCATGAATCAAATAATAGTTCCATACAAGGTAACAAGAACCTAGACAGAACTGATAGGGATGTATGCTTGAATCAAACGTTGAGTGCATCAGCACAGTCGCATTTACAGTCAGTACCACAAAATCATTATAAAACCAGATATGGTCGCGAAGTAAGAAAACCGATATTTTACCAACCATGTCTTTGAATTTTTACGCAAAGACACACTTCTGAATTGCCTAATTTCTAATCTTTGTAAAGATCTTATGATTTAATTATATTAGATGAATTTTATTATTGAATTAATTTTAAAGGTAGCTGTCGATAATTACAGTGCGCAAGAGTTCAAATGTACTTTATTATTATTTTATCATTATTGTTTTTTTTTTTTGAAGAAGAGATATAAACTATTAAGTTAAGTTAATATAGAAAAAGCTTCAACAAACCGTTGAAAAAGGAGAGATGTAGTATTGATGTAACTGTTGCCCAAATGAATGTGTGTTTGACTTGATAGCACTAAACATTAACAGCTGTAAGCACTATGCAATAACTCATGACGTTTGGTGTCATGTAGACACATCATTCAATAAACGACAAGTAAGCTAAACACACGTCTTTAATTGTTTCTCTTAAACATCACACAATACACCCCTAAACTGGGATAATATTACCCGATGTCTCACTCTGCATTACGCAAATAAAAGAGATCTGGGAACATTAGAATACCAGCTAACATCACTGGTACAAGGTAATTCTTCCCTACAAGAGTTCTATCAACAAGTTTATTCTCATTTAACGCTAATACTTAATAAAATTTCATCTATGGAGATGGGTACAGAAGCATTAAATATGCTTATGCATGGGTACAGAGATAAAGCCTTAGACACCTTTATGAGGGGTCTTAAGGGAGATTTACCTAGACTTCTCGGTATTCGGGAACCGGTAGACCTGCCACAAGGGCTTCACCTTTGCCTCAAACTAGAAAACCAAGATTATCGCGCTCAATACGCAATCGCGACAAACAACAATACTAAGAAATTTATTAACCCAATACCTCCACAACTCCCTCCAAAAAGATTCCAGACAAATACCTCACCAAGGTATCAGGTCCCATTCTTTCCACATCTTGCGCATTTTGCACTAAAGCCCCATCCAAATCCTCATCCAAACCCATTCAATAACAATAACCCCAAGCAATATCCTACTGGTTTTCGCTATTAACCTCAAAACCAAGGATATCAACAACAACCAAATGTCTTCAGACCACCGGGAAAAGACCTAACGAATTGTTCTTCGAAAGGCATACTCATAGTGAAACGAAAGAATTACTTAAAAACAATCAGGACAAAGTGCTTAAATATCACAATAAAAATAGGGTCAATAAAGTAGTTGAAAAGGGTGACAAAGTGTATGTCAAAACAAAAATGAACCTGTCTACAGAGAGGTGATTGTGGAAGAAAATAAAGAGAATGTTATTTTAACAAAATACAATAAAACATATCATAAAGATGACACCCGCAAACGAATTATTAAAAATAATAATGTGGTTAGCAAAGGTAATACACCTAATAAACCGCATACAGTGCCAAGTGGTTCAAAATAATAATACCGTAGAAATCCTTCCTCTTAAAGAAAGTAAATTCGTACTTTTAGAAACTGATCCTGTCTATTTATTTAATTCAACAAAGTTCTTATACCATGTAACAATCATAAGTAAGTTGTTAGGACCAGTCCCCGATCATGTCGAAGTAGTTAAGCTCAATGAGGAGGAAAAATATTTAATTAACAAAATAGAACATAATATTGAACAGTTAGAAACACATCACAAAACAAGAAGAAGTTTAGATTTCATTGGAACTGCAGTAAAATTCATAACTGGAAATCCAGACGCTTACGATTTAAAAGAAATCAAAACAACACTAAATAACATTGTAACGACCCTGGTGACACTCCATA
The DNA here is from genome assembly GCA_949752695.1 of Melanostoma scalare. NCBI lineage: Eukaryota > Metazoa > Arthropoda > Insecta > Diptera > Syrphidae > Melanostoma > Melanostoma scalare. Next base: position 77,350,450 of record OX456985.1, on the reverse strand, counting down.
ACACCCCAGTATCTGAACTGTCATCCCAGCCGTCAGTCATCTACACTTCCAAGATATCATTCCAGGAAGCCGGCTAAAGCCACGGCAGCGTACACAGTCAGTCAGAATATAATTGAGTGTCAAAGAGTAAGAACGTATAATAACTGAGAGTTGGTATTGTAACCTAATGAAATATAGAGTTATGGTTATAACCAGAATAAATATAAAAACATAAAGAATAGTGTCTGAATTAATTCAGTCATTTAAGTTGAAATTATCTAAATATAAATTGGAAATTTATAACATCATAGAAAATAATAATAAGCAAGTAATAGTTAACGAACACTTTGAGAAATTCTTCAAAAATATCCGTACTTATGAAAATCATAGAGTTCTTATATTAAGAGAAACATTAGAACAAATTAATAACTTATTAGAAACAATTAACTTTGCTAAAAAAGGAACATTTGTGTCTAAAAGCATTGGCCTTAAAGATGTAAGAGAAATTGTACAAAATGAAAAAATTAATGTACCCGTAATTAATATCTTAGAGTACTCAGAAATTCACGTGCTAAAATTTCAAGATCTATATGTGACAATATTCAAATATCCTATAATATCACACAAATGTTAATTTTTCAAAGTTGTCCCTTTAGAATTCAGACATGGGAAACTTGTTTTAGATTCAAATATTGCACAATGTAAAAACTTCTTAAGAGTAAATAAATGTAAGGAGTTTTTCAATTCCAATATATGTAAACTTGTAAAAATCAAAGACAATTGTAGGTACAACTAATGTGTTAGAAAGTGAAGAATCCAATTGTAAAGTGATTCAGGAACAGAATGAGCAGGTCAGACAATATACTGACGACTCAATAATTGTATCGGGATCGAATAAAATAAATAAGGAAATTTTTTTTTTTTTATTTAACTAAAATAAGTAAATCAGTTATTATAAACGATAAAGAATACAGAAATGAAAAAGAAACAATCTTACAATATGCAAAAAATAAAATCAATATAATATTGATGGGTATGGTACGTTTCGTCATTTTTATCTCGTTTATTGTTGTTACGCCCAAGTTGTTTCGCATTTTGTTGTTGCGCATTTTGTTGTTAAATTTTTCGTTTGTTTAGTTTATTTATATTTCGATATTTCTCGCTTCGCTTTGCATTCGTTTCGTTTAAAGATCATTTAGCCTTTGATTACTTTATATTTGGCTGGTTTCGCTTTCTATTGTTTCGTTTTTCGATTAGTTCGCTTTTGTTTATATAGATTTTGATTATTTCGCCATCGTTTGATTGGTATTTTGCTTTTTGTGGATGAAAAAAGAGGCTAGAGGTGTAAAAATTCGCGCGAATTTTTACACCTCTAGCCTCTTTTTTCATCCACAAAAAGCAAAATACCAATCAAACGATGGCGAAATAATCAAAAATTGAACTGTATACCGGTTATTTTTGTATTTTAACAGTTTGTTTAGCTTCTCATCAAACTTTATTGAAAATTGATTAGAACCATCAAAGATTTATCATATTTTAGAAGCATTTTCAGAAGCAATTAGTCAGAAATAATATCAAATTTCGAAATATTTATTAAAAATCTGAAAAACCGAATTGCTCGATTTCACAAGCAATAATAATCTGATAATGAGCGAAGTAATTGAATGCCAAAACAATAGATTATCGTAGAGACAAAATGCGAAAAAAAAGTTATCGAGATAAATAAAGTCTAATTAATCATTTGGAATTTCAATGGAAATGCGAAAAAAATCATAAGCAAGATAAGAAATGCAAAGTAAGTGTGCAGCGAAATGATTGAAAATCCAAGTAACAGAAAAACAAAACAGGCAATGCGAAGTAAACAAAAATAATTGTGTCAAAAACAAAATAATAGAATGCGTAATAAAATGTGCGAATCAATAGGCACCCAATATTGATATAAATGAAATACTGGAATCAGAATCAAAACTTAAATTTAATTATATAAAATCACTGAAAAAATTTATATTGCCACTGTAGCAACATCCAATATTATTCACATTTTATATAACAATCCTAATAAGTATTATAATGTAATGTGTAATATATTCAAAAATACAAAAACGATTAAGTGAAAAAAGAGCTGTTCAAAATCAAGTAGAATATTTTAAAATATTAAATAGGTTTGGAATTAATAATAGTGAGGACACTATATTTTAACCAAGGGGGGAGTTAATACCATTGAACATCGTAAAACAAGCAACCCAAACATCATCGCTACCTAACAAGACACCACACGTCGCGTCGTACAGATGAAAACAATTCAAAATTCCAACAATCATCATAAGCATAAGCCGAACCGCCATATGTCAGCAAACAAAGATAACACAGCAACCCAAGCAACTCACAAGATACCATACGCTGACCAGATGGAAGTAATAAAACTAACCATGGAAAATTCAGAAAGAATCGCTTGGCTTCACCTTCATACAAGTTAACGACATCAAGATCAAATTCATAACAGGATGATAGAGAGCCACTACACGAGCCGAAAACTGAGAAGTAAAGAATGCTGCTGTCAGCGACTAACGTCGCTGTGGGAAAGATGCGGAAATTCGAATACCTTTGGGAATGAGTTGTCTTTGTTGGCTTTGGGTAGTGCAGATTTAGTATTAAAGCTTACGAATTATAAGAATCTTTGTCAATTATTTTTGGGGCAGAATCGCTGCCAGTTCAATAAAACTTTTTAAAAAAGTAATTTAAACATTTAGTGTTTTAATTGGCGCCCAATGTGGGGCCCAGGTGAAAAAAGTGCAATAAAGTGTTCGCGTATTAAATCGCCTAAGTCGACCTGTTAAGCTCGCCGCGGTAGAGAAAAATTCGCTTACACTAACTTTCTTAAGTCGACCTAAAAGAAGCTCGCCGTAGAAGTGCATAAATCCTGGGACCAGAACCATCCAGCTCATCTCTAGTCTAACCAACAACGAGGGAGACGGAATGTTAAGACTTACGATTTTACTGTAAGAAAAAATTAAAAATTTTTATTGTAACTGTTTATTTACATTTAAGATAAGTAACTGATTCGGCAAATTAGGTATCATTATTCTTGTTAGTAAAGGAAAGTTCTTAAATTTTTTGTGTTGTATGAAAAATGATGACTAGACAGAGTTACATCCCAGATGGCACCCACAACCAATAACCCGCTATTCCCCACATTCCCCTTGCCTAACGGCACATCCAACATTCCATAACAGGTTCCCACCATTTTTGCAAAACATGTACGAAACGAGTACACCTCCTTTCCACTTTTTGCCAAATTATGCGAACGAATCAAATGTAATCATATTTCATTGCTCAAATGAAATATGATAAATACTTTTTTACTCCAACGGGAAACATTCATTATGTTACCTGTTGAATAGTTGTTAGCAAGTAAGTTAGTCTTAATTCTACCATCTAAGATAGAGGTGCAGCCTTGCTTTGGACAGCGGCCTCCAATTAGAATATAAATAAATATAAAGAGGTGCAGCCGTGCTTTGGACAGCGGCCTCATAATAATATCAATTAATGTAAAAGATTCAATACAAATAATAAAGAGAAGAAAAACAAAGAAGGAAAAAAACAAGTTATTGTTTTTTTTATTTAAATCCGCTCGAGCAAAGACGTAAATACAGCAAAAAGCCGCAGGTAGTAAACCTGGTTAAAGTAGTGATTCAAACAATCAACCAATTGAAGTAGATAATGCTGATGATAATTATCAAAGTGAACCGGGTCCTTCTAGAGATTTGAACGTATCTTCTCAGTCAACTAGTGCCTCTCAAGTAGGAACTGTGACACCCAAAGCCACACCAGAGTTGGAATTATTAATTAGTCGTATAGTTTCACAAGTTATTGAAGGGCAGACACATAGGGTTATGTCCTCATCACAATTAAATTTTAATTCTCAAAACATAGAGGTCAGTACTCAACAAGTGAGAAATAGGCCGACAACTACAGATGCAGATACTATTCCAGGAATAGTGAGGAGTATCAGGGATTTTTCTGGAGATCCAGGGGAGTACAGCTCCTGGAAAAAGAGCGTCGAGATAGTTTTAGGTATATACGAACGTTTAAAATGGACTGAAAAATACTTTGCAATTTTAAATGTTATAAGAAATAAGATTACAGGGAAGGCAGATATTGCTTTAGAGTCATTCAATACTCTCTTAGAAGATTCATTCTTAGGGAAGTATTTCCCAGTGTTTTACCCTTAATTATGCGGACAAACGCGATTTGGGGACACTGGAATATCAGATGATGAGGCCTGTACAAGGAGGAAAAACTGTGCAAGAATACTATGATTCTATATATATTCCCACCTTTCTTTAATTCTAAATAATATTTCCTGTACGAATATAGGCCCAGAACCTATGGAAGTTTTGACTGAAACTTATCGAAATAAGGCCCTAAATACCTTTATTAGGGGCTTTAAAGGAGATCTACCAAGACTTCTTGGTATAAGGGAACCGACTGATCTCCCCCATGCACTTAGCTTGTGTATGAAACTGGAAAACCAGAATTACAGAACAAACCAGGCATATACATCAAAACCTGGACCTAGTTTTTCCAATCAGAACAATCAATCTCGAACCTTTTCATAGTTAAATCAAGGAAATCGTTTCAATAATACCCGTACCTTACCACCACTCAATCAAGGGAATCGTTTCAATAATAACACTTTTAAGACAAATTTTAAACCAACTACCAATAATAGTGATTCAATCCCCGATAATATTGCAATAAAAAAAGAACCTATTACCCAAGGTTCTTCTGCACAAAGAAACTTTGGTCAGCGGAACCAGCAACAATATGGTTCGAATAATAATCGACAATTTAATAACAATAAGTATCGCCCAAATAGTAATCAGACCCCACAGATGAATTTCCATTTATCAGAAACCTTGGAAACCTCTGATGTCTCCCACACCGAGTATCAAAGATATATGGAAGAATCCGACAGTGGTTACGAGCAAACCTTAGAGGAATATGCTCAAAATTTTCCCAATCCAAATTCAGTATATCAAGATTACACCAACATTCAATTTTTAGGTTAAGCGATTCCTCGCTTCCTTATTTTGAATGTCGAACGGAAAACGGGGAAATGTTAAAATTTCTCGTCGATACAGGATCAAGTAAAAATTATATTAGGCCCGATCTGGTTAAAAACCCTGTCAATAAAAAACAAATTTTTTATGCACAATCAATTGCGGGGGATGTCAAAGTTTGGCAGCATACTCTTATAAATTTATTTGGTCTAAGAAATACACCACTGAAATTTTACATTCTGCCATATCTCAAAACTTTTCATGGAATATTGGGGAATGACAGCCTAAAACAGCTCTTCGCAGTAATCTATACTAAAGAAAGCTATATGTCAATTCTCAATAATTTCAATATCAAAATTAAACAGCTTAAACAGCAGGCTGTAAATTCACGCGATATAGCTTCTCTTTCAGAAATGGTTGGCAACTTAAAACCCGCATAGAAAAATCTGCTGTGCCCTATTCTGCAAAATAATTTGAGTCTTTTCGCAGACACCGATGAGAAATTGACATATACCACGTCAATAGTCGCGGAAATTAGAACATCTACTGAGGACCCCGTTTATAGTGGACACTATCCGTTTCCTATGTCTTTGAAAGAAGAAGTAGAGAAACATGTTGATGATGGCATTATAAGACCTTCACCGGTATGGATAGTGCCAAAAAAAACCTGATTCCACCGGGGCAAAACAGTTTCGAATGGTAATAGACTACCGAAAATTAAATACGGTGACTATTGCTATATCCTATGCCGGATATTAACATGGTTATTTAACAATTAGGGCAAAATAAATTCTTCTCGGTTCTTGACCTAAAGAGTGGATTTCACCAAATACCTCTAAGGGAAGAAGACATCGAGAAAACATCCTTTTCGAATAATAACAGGGAGTATGAGTTCGTGCGACTGCCGTTTGGCCTTAAAAATGCCCCGGCAATATTCCAAAGAACTCTCGATGACATATGTACTTCAAGAATATATTGGAAAGTTTTGTCAAGTATACATAGATGATATAATCATCTACAGTAGGAATGAAAATGAGCACGCTGAGCGTATTAAACAAATTTTTTTCACATTAAATAAAGCAAATATGAAAGTGCAAATAGATAAATGTAAATTCTTTCAGCAAGAAGTGGAATTTTTAGGATTTACTGTTTCAGCAAATGGTATTAAAACTAATCCGGATAAAGTAAATGCAATCCTTGATTTTCCAATACCAAATACTCTTAAGCAATTACGATCATTTCTTGGTCTCTCAGGGTACTATAGGCGCTTTGTCGAAAACTATGCCATAATTTTATAATAATTTGAATAAATATCATCCAAATATTCCTCCGCATAAAAAAATGCATTGTGAATTAGAATGTAATATAAAGTTGCCGTCGCAATTACTAAATGAGGCGGATAAAGTAAGAATTGAAAGTAATCTTGATTGGTGGTCAATGGACGCCAACACAAATACAATCAACAGTGGAAACTCTGAAGCTATGGTGTGTGAAACCAGTAATACAGGTAGTGAGAGAGCGACACTACCAACAATTTAGACTGGCGTCATTATTGGATGCGCAAAGAAGATAGTTGCATCTCCCTCTTCCCAATCATCCTCGGAAGAGACTCAAAAAAATAATGAAAAACCTGCTTGCGAATGATAAGGAGGTATAAACAAATATTGTATAATTTCGCAATTACTAGGCAGCTTCACTGCATAACTTAATGTTACTTCTTTCAAATCAAATCATATCATACTTTTTCTTTCTTTCTTGACATACTGTAAATAATTGAATTAATACTAACTTGCTTGTCATATGCATTCTCATGCATTTATCAATGAATCAGCACTATTGCCGAATTCACTTTTGTAACATAATTCCTTTGAACTCAATCAATACAAATTTGGTGTACATTCAGCATAAGCATACCTTTACACCCAGAGAAAAAAACTGTGTAAAATTGCCTTATTTGCCTAAGGTGCATTTTTTTGTATGGAAGTTATTTTCTAACATAATTTTGCCTTAGTTCTAAGGCAATTTATGCTCGAAAATCCTAAGCTAAATTTACCTAGAATAGGCTACCGTGCCTTAGATGGATAATGTAAATTTTTTTGTATGGAAAATATTTCCTAACATAAATTTACCTTAGGACTAAGGCAATTAATTGTAAAATTTTAGCCTAGAAATAAGGTAATTTCACCTAAGCCTAGGCTAATTTTACCTAGAAATTTTTTTTACCTAGAATGTTATTTTCCTAACATAATTTTGCCTAGAACTAAGGCAATTTTACCTATGGCCTAAGCTAATTTTTTCCTGGGGAATTTTTTCGGTGATATGTTATTTTGCTAACATAATTTTGCCTAGAACTAAGGCAACTTTACCTACGTTAATTTTACGATATTTTTTTTTTTGTTCGGCAAAAAGTTTTGAATTCTTCCTAAAAAAAAAGGATAAAGGAAAAAAAAAATTTATTATAGTTTTTAAAAATATACAAATGTTTTTTTTTCTTGACCTTCAACGAAATTTTGTATTGTTGTTGTTTTTTACACAGGTTTGTTTCAGCAAAGAAAAAAATAATGAATAAACTTTACCTAGGGCCTAAGGTGATTTTACCTTAGGCCTAAGGTGATTTTCCCACCAAAAGCGCAAAAAGCAATGATTCGAGTTTTGGAGGGAAAATCACCTTAGACCTTAGGTAAAATCACCTTAGGTCCTACGTTAAATTTATTTTAGCAAAGAAAAAAATAATAAATAAATTTTACCTATAAATTAACAGGAATATATTTTTCCATTCCCATATTCGAACATTATTTTAAAGTCAGTGATATCTATCTAGCTGGCTTGATTAAGGCTCATGATATCAAAACATACGGAAATGGTTTGACAATGTATAAGCTTGTTCAAGATATTATTTCTCTAGAAGTTGAAGGAATTGAACTGACTCTTAATGGGCAAAAAACAACAGTTTGTTTAATATTGGGCATAATCCTAGGAGATAATTTGGGACTGAACCAGATTCTCGAATTTAGTAAATCTTTCTCTTCTAACTACTTTTACAGATTCTGTACAGCACCAAATGCATTGACAAAAGTAATGTGCAGGGAAGATTCAGCATTGATTAGAACTGAAGAAAATTATAATGAGAATTTATGTTGCAATGAAGACTCTCCATCTGAAGGAGTTTACGAAAACTCAATTTTAAACAAAATTCCTTCTTTTCATGTTGTAACAAACTTTTCTGTTGATCTTATGCATGACATTTTTGAGGGTGTTGCGAATTATAATCTTTCACATATAATACAACATTACATAAAAAGCAAAGTATTTACATTAGCTGAACTTAATCAATACAAATTAACATTTTCCTATGGAGATACTGAAAAAGGAAATGTCTTTAAAGATATTACTGTTCAACATTTGAAAAGAAAAAGACTGAATGCTTCAGCAAGAGAAACTTTTTTTCACCATTTTCCTTTGATGATTGGTCACTTGATCCCAGTAAACGATAAAGTTTGGGAGTTCGTTGTTGTTTTTATAAAACTTATTGATATATTGCTTTTACCACAGTGTACTGACTGTATATTACATGAACTTGAACATCTTATTGAAAAACACAATGAGTTATATCAAAATTTATTTGGCGATACTTTAAAACCTAAACATCACAATCTTATCCATTATCCACGAATTATACGGTTTTAAGGACTTCCAAGATTTTATTGGTCGTTTTTATTTGAATCAAAACATCAAGAACTGAAATCATACAGTAGAGTTACAACCAGCCGCAAAAATATTTCACTTTCAATTGCAACGAAATTCCAATTCAAGTTTGCTTACCAAATAATCAGTGCAAGGAATGATTTTCTTCAAGTCTCACAGCATGATGAAATGTCTTCTGATATTAAAAATATAAACCACTAAAATTCCGACATATTAAATCTGAGTTCAAAACAATTCGAAAAAATTGAATACTTAGGAACACTCTATAAAAAGGGTTCTTACTTATCAATAACCAATGACTTAAATGTGACGTTCTACGAATTAAATCGAATTATCATTGTAGATGAAAATAGAGAAATATATATGCTTTGTCAGGAAATATCAACAGTTTTTAACGATCATTATGTGTCATTTGAGATGATTAAAGCAAAACAAGAGAAATTTATATTAAAGCTTATTACAACATTTGATGGACCACCTGTCCATTCCCACAAGTTTCTTTATGGTGGTGAATTCATTCGTAAAAAGCACTATTTTTCGTAGAGAACAATCAAAATGAATGCAGCGTTCTCAAATAATGACTCAAGTGATGTGAATCTTCAAGATGAAACGGAATCAATATATTTTATGAATGACAATGGCGAATTATCAATTCTCAATAATGAAAACCAAATAAAAAGTCTTATAGTTGAAAGTATAAGTCCCTCTGAAGAACCAGAAGAAAGCGATGATGACGTACAATTAGCCAATCTACTCATTTCATGGGAGCTTTATGAACAGCTTTATGAGTTTCTTAAAGGTTATATATCTTTATTTCATAAATTTATGAATATTCATTTCATTTGCTCATAATTTTTGTATTTCACAGAAAAAAAAATCAATGTTGATGGGTTAAAATTTATAAAAGAAAGGCATATCGACCAATTATTCTCCGAATTCCAAAACTTTAACACAAAAATAATCTTTGAGTATAAATTAGGAATCTGGCAAAACGAACTTGTAAGCAAAATTTACCTTTCCAAATATGCATTCAGTTCTAATTTGTGTTTTCTAATTTTTTTTTATTGTAAGTAGTAAGTAAGTAAGTAAATTGTTTTTATTTTAACTAAAATTTCAATATACAAAGATTTTCATTTGCCTTGTTTTTAAATATTGTTAAAATTTCAAACATACGACAATGACCTTACGAGTCGTCTGTCGAGATATTGATATACCGACAATGGTTATATACAAATTAAAGCGGCAGTGACCCTGCAAAAAAATTCAAATTGATTTTTTTTTATTGCAAACAGGGAATATTCAATTTAAGTCCGAGGCCAGCGAACAAACTGACCAAGCAACTTTCAGTGGAATCGTGGGTTGACACCTTAGGTAGCTCATCGCCAACAAGCATTTCGTCGGATTCTGATGTAAGTGCTTGCATATATAAACAACGATAATAAATAACTAAATTTAATAAACCTTAGATTTAAGTTTTAATATTCAATAAATAGGCTATTCAAATTATGGTACTAAACTTTTTTCAAATCTTAAGTTTAAAAGAGCCGTTTGTTAACAAAAATATATTTTTGGGGTTTGAAGGGATTTTATTAATAGACTGAGAGCCGACAGCAAATTTTAAGAGTGAACATACTGTCATGGGCAGAAAAATAGAAACGAATCACTTTGTTTGGGATCAGATCAGATCAGATTGAAATTAGATTAAGTTCTGCCAAGAAAAAACAATGTTTTCATGCTGTATTCAATGCTGTAGACAATTCTTAGTCAAACGAAATAAATAAATATTTTCACAACAAAAAAATGCTTAAAACAGATTAAGTATCTAAAATAATTCAATCTTCTCTGTTAACAATTTAACAATTTAAATAAGTTATTAGATAAAAATGAGCACTAGGAAAGCAACGTTTCATAACAAAACCTACCAAAGTCTACAGGAAAAAAATTTGTTTTAGCATTTTTTTGCTGATAAAATTTCTTTGACAATATTTTCATTTAACTGAAAATTCGACAAATTGTAAAATATTTGTAAAACAAATGCTTTTTTTTAGAGAATTTCATATTCTAGAAATGAGCAGACACAAAAATTCATTTTCCAGAATTAAGTGCTAATTAAAGGCTTATTAAATGCATTTAATTTTTCATTTGAAAAAAAAAACTTTTTAAATATTTTTGTTTTCTTTCAAAACTTAATGCTCATTGCATTGACATTCTGAATATTTTTGTTTTAATTTAATTTTTGTTCTGCTAACTTTATTTGCAATTTTGGCCACTTTTTTCCAATTTTATTTTTTTTGTCCATATTCTAAAATTCGATTTTTCTTGTCCAAAAAAAATTTTAACAAAATTTCCGAAATGGCAAATTAAGTAAGCAAAACAAGAAGTTAACTTTAAAATAAAAAAAACTTCCTATGAAGTTAGCAGAACATAAATTTTCTCGAAAACCTTTAGAGCGAAAAATAAAATAAGAAAAAAAATAGGTAGGTGTGTAATGTTTAAAAACGGAACGAATAACAAAACCCGGGACACTTGTTCGCCCCGGGTTTCTTAAAAAAATAACCGGGACGGGCTATTGAAATACGGGACAGTCCCGGGAAATATGGGTTGGATTGTCAGCGTACCTATACTACGTATATAGTGTCGCAAGTAAAAAAAAATGTATATTGGCTATGTAACTCTGTTACATGGATTGCTGCCTCCACCATGGCATTAGTTCAAAGGCAAGTTCAAGAAATTTACAATCGAGGACTCCAGGCCAATCATTCACCACTGAAGTTGAAAATGCAAGCCGCATTGAACAGGTCCTTAAACAAAAACAGGAAGAATCTGCAAAATCCGGCACGAAACTTCAGCCCGTTATGTTTGTAGTTGGTGAGAAATTTAAATATAAACATTTTGTCGTTTCCTTGGACAACATTAAATTTAAGTTGGATGCGTTTTTGCATTGTATTATTTATTTAAAGCTTGCATACGTTTTAAATATTTAATCCCTTACTCAATGCCTTTCAGTATGGGTTTTATTGAATCTTTTTTTTTTTAATTCACGATGACAAGAAAATTCCTACTGTTTCAACATTAATTAACGATAAACGATATCAATGCATTACTTACTTAAAGTATATGAATTGTATTATTTTGTATTTAAAGCTTGCATAGATTTGATATTTGAATACGTATGCAAGCTTTAAGTAGAATGTAGTAACTTTTTACACATTTAAAATCCAAGACCCTAGCATTTGGCTGGCTATCCTGCAAGGGAAAAGAATTAATATTTTCTCATACAATAACCCCCTTATTTATAATCAAATCTTGAAGGTTTCTTAAATTTAAGCTTTTTTTTACCGCTTTGTTTTGATAGCAAATTTTAAATTTTTGACACTTTTTGTGTTTGTTTAAGATAGTTGAGACTCTTAAAAATCTTAAACAAACTTAAAAAACCTTTAAGATTTGATTATAAATAAGGGGGTAAGAGTCTTAAGGTACTTATCGCAATGAGTGAAAAAATCGTTGATTTAATTTTAGGTTACTATACTAGAAATTTTGAATAAAACAGAGCAAGGGAGATCAATTTTAGAATCCTATCGCCTCAAAAATTGTTTGAATCCAGAGAATCGAACAACGTTAGTCCAAAAGATTGTACAATATTATATAGAGACAACGGCCTTGTCAACCGAAAAGAGTCGGTTCCCATTAGAACACCGTAATTAAATCGGAATGAGCGCTGTTAGTGACAAGATGGGGGACCGTCCGTAACTACTGCGTGCTGTTGTCATGTGTTATTTGTTCTATGTAGTATTTGTGTAGTTAGTCTTGTGATGTATCAGCCAAATGGTCATTGTCGCCCGGCTGCAACCCCCCCTACTCCGCAGATTTATGTGTGGAGTAGGTTTCATGTAAATGTAAATGTAAATATTATATAGAAAATAAAAAAAAAATTACGGTACAAAAATGCGAAATCTTGGCAGGGGAAATTGTAAAAATTTTTCCTAGGGAAAACATGGTTGGTTTATAGAATTTAAATCTCTGGCAACAGGGTAAAACAACATAAGTCGACTTATGTTCAAATGAATAAGTTGTAAAAAATAACTAGGTATACATCTTAAAAAAGTAGCTTTTTTTCAACAAAGTTTAAATTTAATAGAGATAAAGTTTTTTTCTGCATTTATACATTATCCATAAATAATGTATTGGATTTGTAACAGTACTTCAAACATTCAAATTGCTCTCCTGAACACCTTCAAAAAGTGACTTATGTCGTTTTACCCTGTTGCCACAGAAATATAATGTGCTTTAAAAAGCATTGTTTACATTACAGAGCTCATATTTTGTTAGAGGTTGTAACAAAATGCCCCCTAAGGGTAAGCTGTACGATCGATATAGGGGACAGCGCAGGTCGCTCAAGAAGCTCTATAATAGGCCCACAACATCAAAGATGGCAAAAGTCGTAGAAGTGGAAGATCATTTCAATGAAGATCATTATGTGGAACCACTAAATTCGAACGAAATGCAAAAAATTTGCGATGAGCTAAAACAAAACCACGACTGGGACACCGTTATTAAGCAATGGAAGCAAACTATGTCAATGAGGAGGGATATGATAAGCCAGAGTAATGACAACGACATTCAGACAGTCCTCCAGGAATGGCCGCTTTACAAATTTTCACGAGCGCCAGAACTGGTAACAATATTCGTTTTTTTTAACTTATTTCTTCACCTTTCTTAAAGCAAATAATACATTAAATTTTAACATAACATTCAATGTGTTTTCTTATTTTTATGAACAGATTGCCATGGATTTCGATTTCTTAAGGCCAAACAACGGGTTTGATTTTTCGAAGTGGGAGCAATTTTCAAAAATTGCCATCAAATTCTTCAGTGAGAGGGTGAAGTGTAGCGGTCTCAAATCATACCTCAATGAGGTCAGAGAAAATATTGCTGACCTTGAAATAGGTAAAATGACTCTATTTTAACACTTTGTTTAATTAAATATTTGTCTTTCAATTGTTTTTTTAATTACTGTGTTTATTCTATTTTTCTTATGAGGCTTTAATTTATTTTCAGATAATGTTAACATTGCTTATGCAACTTTGTTACATGGATTGCTGCCTCCATCATCGCAGCAGTTCAAAGGCAAGTTCAAGAAATTTACAATCGAGGACTCCAGGCAATCATTCACCACTGAAGTTGAAAATGCAAGCCATATTGAACAGGTCCTTAAACAAAAACAGGAAGAATGTGCAAAATCCGGCACGAAACTTCAACCCGTTATATTTGTTATTGGTGAGAAATTTAAATATAAAAATTTTGTCGTTTCCTTGGACATCATTAAATTTAAATTGGATACGTATTTGCATTGTATTATTTTTTATTTAAAGCTTGCATACGTTTTAAATATTGAATACCCTACTCAATGTTCTTCAGTATGGGTTTTTATTGAATCTTTTTTTTTTAATATTCACGATGGTAAAAATTTCCTTCTGTTTCAACATTAATTAACGATATCAATTCATTACTTACTTAAAGTTGTAAAAATAGTTTTAATTTAAACATTAATCAACAATTTCAATGCATTACTTACTTAAAGTATAAAATATATGTATAAATATTTACATTTACATTTACACTACACTACTCCGCTGATAAATCGTACGGACTAGTAACATTTGCATAAATATATATAATGTATTAACTTAAATATTTTTTAAAAAATAAATATGTATACTATTATAAAATTAATACAAATTTTTTTTTCTTTAAAAATAACTTTTTTTTTCAGCTTTAAAATGATCTATAAAATAGGTAAAATTTACCTAAGGAAATAGGTAAAATTTACCTTAGGAAATAGGTAAAATTTACCTAAGGAAATAGTTAAAATTTACCTAAGGAAATAGGTAAAATTTACCTTAGGAAATAGGTAAAATCTACCTTAGGAAATAGGTAAAATTTACCTTAGGAAATAGGTAAAACTTACCTTAGAAAATAGGTAAAATTTACCTTAGGAAATAGGTAAAAATTACCTTAGGAAATAGGTAAAAATTACCTTAGGAAATAGGTAAAATTTACCTTAGGAAATAGGTAAAATTTATTTTAGGAAATAGGTAAAATTTACCTTAGGAAATAGGTAAAATTTACCTTAGGAAATAGGTAAAAATTACCTTAGGAAATAGGTAAAAATTACCTTAGGAAATAGGTAAAAATTACCTTAGGAAATAGGTAAAATTTATTTTAGGAAATAGGTAAAATTTACCTTAGGAAATAGGTAAAACTTACCTTAGAAAATAGGTAAAATTTACCTTAGGAAATAGGTAAAATTTACCTTAGGAAATAGGTAAAAATTACCTTAGGAAATAGGTAAAAATTACCTTAGGAAATAGGTAAAAATTACCTTAGGAAATAGGTAAAATTTACCTTAGGAAATAGGTAAAATTTTCCTTAGGAAATAGGTAAAATTTACCTTAGGAAATAGGTAAAATTTACCTTAGGAAATAGGTAAAATTTACCTTAGGAAATAGGTAAAATTTACCTTAGGAAATAGGTAAAATTTGTCTTAGGAAAAAGGTAAAATTTGCCTTAGGAAATAAGTAAAAATTGCCTTAGGAATAAGGTAATTTGCCTTAGCAAATAGGTAAAATTTGCCCAAGAAATAAGGTGAGTCATGTTAGGAAATAGGTAAAATCTACCTATTTGCTAAGTAAAACTTCGGAGGGGAAATTTGGAAATCACCTCAGGGAATAGGTAAAATAGGTAAGGTTTATGTTAGGGATAAGGTAAAGTTGAAAATTTTCAAATCACCTTAGGAAAATAGGCTATCGTTGCCTATTCCTAAGCTAGCTCAAAACGGCCTTAGGCCTAAGGTGAAATCAGCCCCCGAAATAGGCTAATTTTACACCGACTTTTCTCACACATTTGTAAGTAAGTTATCGTACGCATTTCTTTTGTATAAATAGTATTGTAAGCCAATAAAGATTATCATTTACGGTCAACAGGTTGTTGTGTTCATTTGTCATTTGTATTGTTAGATCACAACTACGAATCTACTCCAGCATACAAAGGTACAAGAACCTTTTGTATTGCGCTCTTCGGTCTGGTCAAGGTTTATGTACCCTGTCCAGCCAGTCGGTGCAAATTAGTGCCGACTTTAACATTGGTGACCCCGACGTGATAGAACACGTGCAACCTGTTGGTCATAAGTGTGATCAAGCGTTCCAAGGGCTTTAACACTTGGTCTTACACAAGCCACACAAAGGCTAGAGCTACTGAGTTCCTGCGTTCCTGCACCTAAGCGTTATCAAGCGTTCCAAGGGCTTCAACACTTGGACCTACACAAGGTTTCTGCGCTCCAAAGTTACTGTGCGCCAGAAGTCCTGCCTTCCTGAGTTCCTGCGTTCCTGCACCACAAGGTTCTTGTGATCCAAACGACGAGAAGAGTTCCATAGAGACGACTCCAGAGATCCAGAGACGCGAGTCCAGAAACTTGGGAATCTTCAAAATACTCGGTCTGCCGACCAAGGTCCAGAAATTCCAATCAACACGGAGAGAACATCCGTTTCGTTGCAAATCAATCTTATCACCTTAAAGTCCGACCCAAATCCAAACCATAGATGAATTGAAGATATTCAGTATCGGTGCCAGGCAGAAGGCGAAAACAGATGAGCTGCAGCGATTGAAGACGAATATCGGGAAAGACGGTCCCGACAGAAAAACGGTCGAGTATAAAGAGAAGAGGCTACGGTCATTAGAAGCTCTCTGGCTAGATTTGCGACTAATCATGACCAAATAAAGGCGTTTGCAAAACCAGACACCCCGTATGTACAAGGCAATACATACGAGAAGGTACATCGAGCCTACTTGCGGATATAAAGAAAATCCTAGAATCGATCAATCCACACGAGGTAGAAGGTGAACTACCTACAAGGTCAGCAGAGGCTCAAACCTTACCAAAAGGCGACGCCTCTGGGAAACCGCAAACAATGGGTCCAGTGTCAGATCAAACAATGGTTCCAGCATCAGATCTTGCAAAACTTCTCAGAAGACACAATGCAACGGCACAGTGTCTTCAGCGCCTGCTCAAAGGCCTCAAAACCACTGCCGAAGAATCATGGACTCCAACCTTCTGCAGCATCAAGCTAAGCACGCTTCAAAAATATTGGGCGGAACTGGAAGAAGCCCATCGTCATATCCACGAACTTTTCGGTGATCCAACCCAAGCTGGCTATAACGCCGAAGAATACTACGAACTAGAAGACGAGGTCCAACAGTTTCAAATCTCTTTGACCACCAGACTGGAAGAATCTAAGGAACTGAATTTGTCCGTTAAGCTTCCGACGCCAGCACCTCAGCAATCGCTTAAGTTACCAAAGATAACTCTACAAAAGTTTGATGGGAACTACACTAAGTGGAAAGAATACAGCGACTTATTTGTTGAGCTGGTGGACAAACAGGAGAAAGCAAACTGCCAGAAGCTGTTTTATTTAAAAACAACACTAACCGGTGAAGCTGAAAGCTTGATAAGGCACTTTACCACATCCGACAGCAACTATAAAGCTGCATGGCAAGTAATCAGGGATCGTTATGATAACCCTCGTCTCCTTGTCACCGCGCATGTCCAGAGGCTATTTATGCAACCCGTTATAACACTTGAGAGCGCAAAGGCTATCAAAACTTTGCATGACACAACACAAGAGTGCATGTTAAGTTTAAAATGTCTTAACATCGACACAACAAACTGGGATCCTCTTCTTATGTACCTTCTGATTAAGAAGTTGGATCGAAACACGTTGACACTCTGGGAGCAGTCTCTTCAACAGCCGAAGTCCTTACCGGTGGTGAATGAATTTTTGTCATTCCTAGAGATGTGGCTTCAATCATTAGAAGCCATGGGACCAAGCGGAATGAAAATGGTCTTAGAAGACAACAGCAAACGGAACAGAATAACTCTCGCTGCCACAACCGAAACTAACAAATGTCAGATTTGTGGACAGGCAAACCATGCCATACACCTTTGTCCAAAGTTTCTAAAACTCTCACCCCAAGAGAGGCACAAAACTGCAATTTCAAACAACCGATGCATAAACTGCTTGCATTTTGGTCACCAAGCTCCATCAAGTCGGGCAAGGCATTGCACCAAATGCAACAGCTATCATAACACTCTGCTTCATGTGACAGCAAAGAATCAACATCAAAAAGGTTCCACTACAGACTCAACAAGCCTTTGCACTTCAGCGGTGGGAACCACTCCCAGTATCGTAAAACGCAAATCAACAAGCGTTATACTTGGCACAGCAGTCGTGCAAATAAAGACAAAAACAGGGAAACCAATTGCATGCCGAGCATTATTAGACTCGGGATCACAGGTCAGCCTTGTTACGGACAAACTAGCCAAGACATTGGGTCTGCGGGAGACTTACGAGACGTTATGCGTTGAAGGCATCGGACAAAGCAAGACGGCATCCGATAGGAGAATCAGTTTTGAAATACATTCCAGCATTAACGGATTCTCTACTAGAGTGGAAGCACATGTTCTTCCAAAAATTATTTCACCACAGCCACCACGTCCCATCATTACATCAGCCTGGAATATTCCAAACAACATTGTATTGGCTGATTCACAATTTGATCGGCCAGGGCCAATCGACTTGCTCATCGGTGCTGAAATCTTCTACTCAACTCTGGTTGTTGGGCAAATTAGCTTAGGAGATGATCTTCCAACCCTGAGTTACGTCTGAGACGTCACCCAAAACCAATAACAAGTTACCCCACATACTCCCCTTCGCCTAACGGCATCTCCTATATGAACCGGCTTCCCACGCCAGTTTTGCTGAACATGCAAAACGTGTCGAGAACACCTTTATTTTGCTGTTCATCCTAACGCACAACAAGGTATTCATATTTCACTAACGATAACGAAATATGAATACTTTGTCAACAAGTGCATTCCTTTCCCTTTCCAAAATACACTAAAACAGAGGTAACTTCAGAGATTATGAAAATTGTAAAAATAAGTTCTAATTTACCAACCCAACTGAAAGGTGCAGCCTCGCTTAGGACAGCGGCCTTTCTTTTGGAAATAATTGTAATACGGTTAAAACAATAAGTAAATAAATACAAATACAGAAAACAAGAAAAACAAACAGTTATGTTGTTTTTTTTAAAACCGCTCGGAACTCACAACACGTAATTGGCGCAGTCGGTAAACGCACGAAAAAGTGCATATTTCGTTTAAATTCGATTAAGAAGCAAAACGGAAGAAAAAGTGCATATTTCGTTTAAATTCGATTAAGAAGCAAAACGGAAGAAAAAGTGAATATTTCGTTTAAATTCGATTAAGAAGCAAAACGGAAGAAAAAGTGCATATTTCGTGAAAATTCGATTAAGAAACAAAGAACGAAATATTTTTGTGAGTACGATCAAGTGCAAACAAAACAAAAAACAAAAAGAAATTTTTTTTTTCTGTGCGATCAAGTACAAACAAAACAAAAACCCTATTTCGGTAAACGCGCGAAAAAGTGCATATTTCGTTAAAATTCGATTAAGAAACAAAAACAAAAAACCTATTTCAAATGTTTGAAAAAGAACGAAAGAAACAAAAAATTCTTTAAAGAGTACGATCAAGTGCAAACAAAACAAAAAGAAAATCTTTTTTCTGTACGATTAAGTGCAAACAAAATAAAAAGAACAGCTCTCGAACAGTATCAAGTGCAAAAAAAAAAAAAAAAAACATCAACAACCAATCTATTTCAACAAATATAACAACTGTGCAACTACAACACAGGAAACACTGGAGGAACTAACTTCATTATTCACAAAAATGACGACATCGGCAGCAGCGGCAGCAACAACAGCAAATATGGCGGTAACTAATACTTTACTAACTATTAATTTAGATCCCATTAAATATTTAAATAACATCCCAAAATTTAATGGTAATATAGAAGATTTAAGCAGCTTTATAGAGTTATTAGATAGGGTCCAACCCTCACTAAACAAATTTGACGGAAACAGCCAACTTATTTTCCTAGACATAATAAAAAGTAGGCTGATAGGTAGAGCTAGGGAAGCCTTAGACATTAATAGTTCAGTACAGAGTTGGGAGGAAATTAAGAAGGTCCTTTACCAATACTTTGGTGATAGAAGGACGATAGAGGAGTTATATGACGACCTCAGAGATCTTAGGTTCACTGACAATTGTCAGAATTTTAACGACAGGATAAAAGTTGCACTTAGGCGACTTAATAATAAAACAAAGCTCGACAAAAACTGCATACCGTCAATCGATATAAAAAGAAATTGTGACATGGCACTACGCCTGTTCACAAGCAAAACCCCCGAACCAATGAAGGGCATCTTGACTTGCATGCAACCTAAAACGTTGGAGCAAGCCATGGATATCCTTCATGAGTCCGGGTATGCTTATAAAAAAATTTTTAGTAAATACAACTCTCATGACAATCAAAGACAAAGTTTTAAGCCCACAAACTCAGAAAACACAAGACGAAACTACAACAACTCACGGCAGTACCTACGTTAATTTTAGAAACCCTGAGCAGACACCAAACAGACATTTTGACCAAACACAGTTTAGAGACTCGAGAAACTCAGGACAGACAAGAAATACGAGACAAAGCTACGATAATAACTCACAACAATACAGGAATCCGAATCCATTCAGATTCCAACCAAATACGGGACCGGAGCCTATGGATACGACGTCCGGAAGTTACGCAAGACAGTTAAATGTACAAAATTTGGATTTTCGGGAAACCAGCCCACAAACAGACTTCCCTATATAATCATTAAAATAAAAACAATAGATATACTTTAAGAATTTTGATAGACACTGGGTCTGAAACCAGTATAATTAATCCTGGGATATGCCACCCAAAATGGCAAATTAAGTTAAAACAACCTATCACGCTGAAAACCGCAGCAGATACACCAATCTATGCGGATACTAAAGTAAGAATCCCGTTATTTGAAGAACTCGGCATGTTGAACAAAATAGCAGAGTTCCTCGAATACAAATTCCATGACACTTTTGATGGGCTAATAGGAAACAATATTCTATTTCCTACAAAAGCCATCATTGATCTCGGAAAAAAATTACTACTGATTGGGGAAACGAAAATTCCTATCTTCTTTGATAAAAAGGAAGAAGAAGAAAAATCAGTTGGAAACTACGAAAAAGTAGAACATACGAAAATTGAGGACTGCGAAAAAGCAACCCCAACAATTGAGTTATACCATACAGAAACAAATAAGAACCCTATTAATGAACAAATCAGAATTAACCACCTCAATGACGAGGAAAAAACAAAAATCAATAAACTCATTTCTAAATATTCATCAATCTTTTACCAAGAGGGATCCGATTTGACGTTCACCAACGCAATTAAACACCAAATACGAACCTCAAATGATGTCCCCATATACACAAAAAGTTATAGGTACCCCCAAATACATAAAGAAGAAGTTTGTAAACAAATAAATGAGATGTTGAAACAAGGTATAATCCGACCCAGCAGCTCACCATACTCAGCTCCTATTTGGATCGTCCCCAAAAAGAAGGACGCATCAAACAAACAAAAATGAAGAATGGTCATAGACTATAGAAAACCTAATGAAGTTTCCATAGATGACAAATTCCCCATTCCAAACATTGATGATATCCTAAATAAATTAGGCAGGGCACAGTATTTTACAACCTTAGATCTCGCCAAAGGATTTCACCAAATTGAAATCATGGAGGAGGATATCAAGAAAACAGCATTTTCAACCGACAGCGGGCACTTCGAATTCCTTCGAATGCCTTTCGGTTTAAATAACGTGCCCAGCGCGACTTTTCAACGCTTGATGAATTCTGTCTTACAGGAATTCATTGGGAAAATATGTCTTGTCTACTTAGACGACATAATCATATTTTCTACAAGCTTAGAAGAGCACATAATATCAATCGGTAAAATTTTTCAAATGCTCAAAGAAGTCAATCTTAAGGTACAATTAGACAAAAGTGAGTTTCTGAAGAAGGAGACTGAATTTTTGGGCCATATTGTGACTACTAGCGGAATAAAACTAAATCCGGATAAAATCTTAGCCATTCAAAATTACAATATCCCAAAAACACTTAAGCAATTTCGGGCATTCCTGGGTATAACAGGCTATTACCGAAAATTCATAAAGGACTATGGAAAAGTGGCTAAGCCCATGACTACCTTTTTACAAAAAGATGCTAAAATCAATATAAATAACGAAGCTTATATCGAAAGCTTCGAAACCATAAAAAAAATCATAACATCTGCCCCAATTCTTAGGTATCCTGATCTTACAAAAAAGTTCACCGTCACTACAAACGCATCAAACTATGCGCTGGGTGGTGTCCTGAGTCAAGAAGACCATCCAATCTGTTTTTATAGTAGGACCCTTAATCAACACGAAATAAAATACTCAACAATAGAGAAAGAACTCCTCGCTATTGTTGATGCAGTAAAATATTTTAGACCGTACCTCTACGGAAGGAAGTTTAAGATCAGAACGGACCATCGACCCCTTGCTTGGCTAAGTTCACTCAAAGAACCTAATGCCAAACTGCAAATATGGAAAGTTAAACTTGAGGAGTACAACTTCGAAATTGAATACGTTAAAGGAAAAGATAACCAAATAGCAGATGGACTCTCCAGATTAGAAGTTTATCACAACGAAAATGTTATAGATTCTATTGAAGAGATAATCCCCGATTCACAATCAATGGTTGCTACAATCCATAGTGCTAAAGAAGATAGCACTGACTATATGCCCATAATAGAAACCCCGGTAAATATATACAAAACACAAATAATACTAAATGAAACCGAAAACATAAGTAATCATAAGATTTATCATGCTTTCAATAAAAAGAGAATCGTAATAGAAATAAAAAAATTTCATGAAAAATTTATTCTCGACATTATGAAAAAATTCATTCCGCCCAAAGGAATAGTAGGCAAATTTTCCAGACATGATAACCTATACGCGAAATTCCAAGATGTTTATATTAAATATTTCAGCAAAAACAAACTTTTAAGATTCGTTAAATGCACGAAATGTTTAGGAGACCTTACTGACAGAGAAAAAGAATTACTAGTCATTTCAAAAACTCATAAATCTTTAAACCACAGAGGCATTAATGAAACTTACTTAGAAATAAAAGACACTTACTATTGTCCCAAACTAAAGGACAAAATCCAAGAGTATGTCAACAACTGCGAAATATGCAATGCGGCAAAATACGAGAGAAGTCCGTATAAAATACCCCTAAAATTGACTGAGACACCTATCAAACCAAACCAGATTATACATATTGATATTTGGTATGCCAACATCAATCTAATGTTTGTTACCATGATAGAAAAATTTTCAAAATTTGTCACAGCTCATGAAATTAAACATAGAACATGGCCAAAATTATTAGACACTTTAAAATACAGATTTGCAAGCAATGGAATCCCAGACAGGATAGTTACTGATGGTGAAACAGGATTCTCATCAATAGTAATCAAAGAATATCTCAAAGAAAATAATGTTGATTTACATAAATATAACGACACCATACCATAAAACAGGGAATTCGGACATCGAAAGATTCTACTCGACTCTTAACGAGCACATACGAACATTTAACGCTGACAAAGAAAATAACGATACTTTACGAAACAAAGTCTTTAAAGCTGTTACGATTTATAACCAAACAATTCACTCTTCGACAAAAAGAAGACCAATAGAATTTAAAATAACAAGTCAGGAATACCCTAAAATAATAGAAACCATTAATAACAATAAGGAACGATACATTAGCAAACACAACAAAAACAAAACCGATATAGACTTCACGAAAAGTAACCATTCCTATCTTAAAACTAGAACTCATAACAAACTTAAGCCTAACCATATAAAATCAAATCCAACAATTCTAGACCAAGATCACATTACCGATAGTAGAGGACGTACATTCTACAAAACCCAACTCAAAAGACACTACAAATACGAAAACACTTAATTTTTTTTCCAGACATTATTCATCACCTTTCTGACTTTAACAACAACAGTTACTAACGGACAGAAGCTATAAATACAAAACTTACACTCAGGAAACGGGTTTGTTACAGTTAGAAACGAAAGGATTCAGGTAATAATAGGATACACTAAAATACTACATAATGTAATCCTAACTGCATGGACAGACAATTTAAACATAATAGAAAGCAACATAAACAAACTAGACCTTAACGATGAATACCCAACATTGGCACATAACTTTAAACTTTTATCTCAAGAAGTAGAAAATCAATTAGGACACTTTCACCATAAAAGAAAAAGAGGACTTATTAATATTGTAGGGAAAGGATAAAAATATCTCGCTGGCACAATGGATTACGACGACGAAGCAGAAATTAGACAATTTCTTGACATAAATGAACAAAACACCAAGAACCTTATTGAAGGAATTAACGACCAAGTCAGAATAGATCATAATTTTAACGAAGCATTTGACAATATAACAAAACACATTAACGGACAACAGCTTGAAATTAAGAACCAATTAACTAGTTTAGGCAACACAATCGACAAAGAACTTGCAGAAATAGCAAATATACAACACGCATTCCAAATACAATAGTACGACATACAATTACTGAAAGACCAAGTAAGAAAAATTTAAAAAAATTTACTTATGAGCCAGCTAGGAATTCTAGGACATGATATTCTAACACAAAAAGAAATTGTCAAGTTCAATATCACACTAAATGAATTAACAAATATTTAAAGCACAGTAGTTATCCATAAGAATCAAATTGTATTTATACCTTTAATACCAATATACGCTAAAGAGAAATTTTATAAAATCCTAATCGAGCCAATTCCTAATAATAATAATTTAGAACTTGTAACATCGTATAAAGAAATAATAACTGATTGAAATATCAATTATGAAAACATAAATGAAGCTGCAAAATTTAAACAACTAAAACAAATTAAAGAATTTTGTATTAAAAACATTTTTAAAGACAATCCTGAATGTAATTTTAAAGAAAACCAAGATATAGAAATCAGACAAATTGCCAATAATATTGTAATAACAGAAAATGTACCATTTACAAGAATAAATCATAACTGTCATAATTACGATGCGACTACAATAGGAAATAATTTGCTAAAATTTGAAAATTGTAAAATAGAGATAAATAATATTACATACGAAAATTTTTTATATTATGACAACTTTGTCTTACCTAATCTTAAGAACATATCAATAAAAAATATTATAAAAAACTATTCCACAGAGACATTACATTTAAAAGAGGTAGAAAACCGAAAACTTATTGAACAAATTAAAGCAAAAACAAATGTACATGAATATTTAAACTTCGGAACAATAAGCCTCATCATAATTATTATATTAATCTTAATCAATTTTATTTTTAAAAACAAAAAGAACAGTACTAAAATAAATGTAAACATTAAAGATTCTTCGGAGCAGAATCCTAAGGGGGGAGGAGTTACATCCCAGATGGCACCCACAACCAATAACCCGCTATTCCCCACATTCCCCCTGCCTAACGGCACATGCAACATTCCATAACACCACCACCATTTTTGCTAACCTTGCAAAACATGTACGAAACGAGTACACCTCCTTTTCACTTTTTGCCAAATTATGCGAAAGAATCAAATGTAATCATATTTCATTCCTCAAATGAAATATGATAAATACTTTTTCACTCCAACGGGAAACATTCATTATGTTACCTGTTGAATAGTTGTTAGCAAGTAAGTTAGTCTTAATTCTACCATCTAAGATAGAGGTGCAGCCTTGCTTTGGACAGCGGCCTCATAATAATATCAATTAATGTAAAAGATTCAATACAAATAATAAAGAGAAGAAAAAAAAACAAGTTATTGTTTTTTTTATTTAAATCGGCTCGAGCAAAGACGTAAATACAGCAAAAAGCCGCAGGTAGTAAACCTGGTGAAAGTAGTGATTCAAACAATCAACCAATTGAAGTAGATAATGCTGATGATAATTATCAAAGTGAACCGGGTCCTTCTAGAGATTTGAACGGATCTTCTCAGTCAACTAGTGCCTCTCAAGGAGGAACTGTGACACCCAAAACCACACCAGAGTTGGAATTATTAATTACTCGTATAGTTTCACAAGTTATTGAAGGGCAGACACATACGGTTATGTCCTCATCACAACCAAATTTTAATTCCCAAAACATAGAGTTTAGTACTCAACAAGTGAGAAATAGGCCGACAACTACAGATGCAGATACTATTCCAGGAATAGTGAGGAGTATCAGGGATTTTTCTGGGGTCCAGGGGAGTACAGCTCCTGGAAAAAGAGCGTCGAGAGAGTGCTAGGTATATACGAACGTTTAAAAGGGACTGAAAAATACTTTGCAATTTTAAATGTTATAACACGGAGAGAAATGAAAAATCCCCAATAATTGCAAATTTCTAGTTTGTAATTTGCAAAACATCTTTTTTTGGAAACTTCTTCGGTTTTATTACAAATCGATAGAAAAACTAGTAATTTATTTTTCTTATCGTCTCAAATCACAAAATTTTTCGAAAAGAGATTTACGATTAGTTGTCGTAATACTAGCTTTTCGTCATCAGAGTAGCCTACGAATTTTTGAATCGCAATCTACTATGTTTAGAGAACAATTTGGGTTTACAATTTATTAATCTTGATTTACAAAATAAAGATGGTGAATTGCTTGCTCGAAATGCTAAAATCTGAAAATGAAGGGAAGATGTAGGTATTGACCCAAGAACACCGTAAATTCTGAAAATATTTATTGATTTAAGAGCAAAACAGCAAAGTGAATTACAATTAGTTGATTCACATTCTACTTTTTGAGGGGAATAACTTTAATTTGTAATTCCATTGATAACTTATCAATCATAATTTGATACATTTTTGGTGATTTGGTGCTCAATGCTCAAGCAATGAAAATGTAAGTTAGATGTACCTACTTATTTAGTCCCAAACAATTGTAGTTTACTAAAATGGGTACCTACTATTTCCCGATTTGAGATTGCAAAACTGTAATATACTATAGTTATATAAAAGTTATGCATTTTCGAGTTTATGCATTTGTACATAAGAACCTTCTAGAAAGTTTTGGAAGATTTGTATCTATTTAGGGCCGACCGACGCCAGGCCGGCGCTGTCGCATCGGCGTCGTCGGTTAAATTTAAATTGTTTTTTCTTTTTTTCACTATGCAAAAATTATATGTGTATGCACAAGTACAAGCATGAAATTCTTCCTTCGCGCTAGTTACGAACCCCACATTGCAACACCAGCAATATTCCTGCACACCACAATTCCAATAAAGGTTATCAACATTAGTTACCAACACCCACATTGCAACACCAGCAATATTCCTGAACACCACAATGCCAATAAAGGTTATCAACATTAGTTACGAACCCCACATTCGCAACACCAGCAATATTTCCGCACACTACAATTCCAATAACAACATTCAATAAACTTTGTAATGCCCAGGTGAACTAATTACCTCTGGAAATAACGCTTAATCGGCGTCTAAGATATTTCCGGCGATTCTTAGAATCACCTCAGCAACTATACAATAATTTTAATCCAAGGTATCATGTTAGACTAAAGAACATACTGTAATCATTATCATTTTGTCATTCATTAAATAAAGTTCATTTTTTTTTGAGTTTAACACGACCACGACTTATAATTGGCGCAGTCTTGTAGTCCCGGTTCAGTTAGCATTCCAGTAAAAGAACACGTACAAAAAGCACAAAGCATTAATAATCAAGTGAACATTGATTTAAAGTGCAAGTTAATAATCATAATCAAGTGAACGTTGATTTAAGAAGTGCAAATTAACAAGCAAGTGAACATTGATTTAAGAAGTACAAATTAACAATCAAGTGAATATTGATTTAAGAAGTACAAATTAACAATCAAGTGGACATTGAGTGTAAAATTGCAAACAGTCAAAGGAATATCGGCTATAAGAACATTTTGTGGTGTATCTTCGTATGCAAAGCTGTGCGTTTCAACGCTTAAAACCGAACCTACCAACTACAACATTTGGACTTGAAACGATGATAATCCTTCTAATTTCTGGGGCAATGTAAGTTATTTTATAGAAATCTCAGTAAAATTAGAAGTAAAATTTTTAAATGATCAAAGTTATAAAAAAAAAAAAATTTTTTTTTTTGAAATAGAAATATTGTGAAGTTAAACAAATAGAAAGAAACTAGTAATTAAAAATAAACTGCGAAAAATCAATTTAAATAAATAAAAGAAAAAGGAAAAATATATATAATAAGAGAAAACCCTTAGTGTAATTATTAAGCGAAGAAGAAACAAGTTACATACACATACAAATTAACGAAATATAGTAAGAAATTATATCAAACTAATACCTTAAAATTTAAATTAAATTTTGATATAGCAAAAAAATATTATTTTATATAAACCTAAAATACCAAATACAAATTGTCACAACATATTATATTGTATTAAAACCCTTAATTCATGCCTAAATCCCATTCAAACCCCTACTCCAAACTAACCCGATTATTCCATAGTTTAAGTTCTATTACCGAGAGTGTTGAAAATAGCAATATGAACCCTCCTACTGCTTCAACCGAAACCCAAAACGGTTTCCATATCAATGACTCAACGTCAACTTCCCAAGCGTCACTAGCTTTTGGCTCAAAAGCAATATTCGAATCATTAAAAATCCCGGATGCGGTAAAAACTCTACCAACTTACGAGGGCAATCCAAAACTTTTACATGATTTCATTAACAATGTTGAGGAAATATTAATGCACATGAGAGGTTTTACTCAACGTGTTGCGGCGTACCCCACAGGCGGATCACTAGTGTGAAGCAGAAAAGTGGGAGAGTTGTGATCGCTTCAAGATCACTACTCGTAACGCCAGAAATGGAAAAGAAGAAGAGAGGTTTTACTCAAACCCCATATGCAAGCATTATTCTTAGAGCTATTAGAATTAAAATCAGTGGACAGGCCAACGAAGTTTTGAACATGTATGGCACGAACCTTATATGGGAAGACATAAAAAACAACCTCATCCTCCACTACGCAGACAAAAGGAACGAAACATCTCTCATTAGAGACTTACATCTACTAAAGCAAGGTGCAAAAACAATCGAAAGCTTCCATTCAGAAATAGTTGAGCTCCAAGCTGCACTAAACAATAACATTTTAATCCACGATACTGACTATAACGTGATTACGGCGAAAAAAAAACTTTTCGAGGAAATATGTCTCAATACATTCCTTTCGGGATTAAGGGAACCATTAGGTTCAAGTATAAGAGCTATGAAACCCTGAAGTTTGGCCATAGCCCTTACATACTGCGTGCAAGAACAGAATATGTTCTACATGAAGTATGAGTATAAAGCGGCATTTCAAAAGTATCCTAGCGGTCAACAGAACAATAGAATAAATTATACTCAAATCCGAGCTCAATACCCCAGACCTCCATTTAACCCAACAAATAATATAGTTCCCTTCCGCAACTCATCATTTAGATTTTAGACAAACACCAACTAACAATCACAATCCCCATCGTGATCATATACCAAACTTCCAATTTCCAAATTTCCCAAGAACATACAACCAATATACTAACAATACAAACTTCCAAAGGAACCAAAACCTCATCAGACCAAACCACAATCCCCAAAACTTTTCCCAACCAAGTAACAATCCCCAAAACTATTTCAGACCAAATAATAATTTCCGAACCATTAACCATTCTTTACCACCTCCCGAGCCTATGGAACTAGGATCAGAGCAATCTAAATACAGACAACCTACTGCTGGAAAACCCTTCAATAGTTCAACCCAGACAAAGCGAAGTAACAACTCTCGTTTCTTCGAAGAAATGCACAATATAGACACAAACAACCAAAACACCTACGAACCACCGACTTACTTACCTGATTTAAACCAACATTACGATTATGAAGGACAGGAACAAGACCTAATCGAAGATCAACAAGTTCTTCAAGTCATGCAAGAATTAGATGAAGAAAATTTTCGACCACATGCCTCGAACAACCTTTCGGATACCTAGATATCAATAAACACGGATTCATTTTGCCTTACATTAACATAGCTTCACCTTTTGGCCGACCTTTAAAATTCTTAGTAGATACAGGAGCTTCGGCATCCTTTATCAACCCAGAGTTCACAGAAAAACTAAACGTAGAAAAATGTTCTCCAATAAAAATAACAACAGTCCTTAATAGCCATCAACTAGATAAAAAAGTTTCAATACCAATGTTTAACGAATTTAATGAATCCGGCATATTAACTTTCCTTTTATTCAAATTTCATAATTACTTTGACGGGCTTATAGGTCTAGACATACTTTCACAGATTAAAGCAAAAATCGACTTGGGTAACAAAACCTTAATTACACAATATTCCAAAATCCCTCTCCAATATAAACCTAATTTTAATTCAGGCAAATTTATCATACCCTCCAACACAAACACAATTGTTAAAATCCCAGTAGATTTTAAGAACGGTGATGTTTTAATTAAAGAAACTTCCGCTAAACCAGGTCTTATAATTTCCGAAGGAATATATAAAGCCAAAGAATGGTACTGCCCTGTAGAAATTTGTAACACCCTTCCAACCGATCAAATATTCTTAATCGAACAACCACTCAAAGTTGAACCCTATACTTCCACCAAATTTATCGAAATCAATAATTTTAACTTTACCTTCGATAACTCTAACTCAGAAGCATAGGATATTATAGAACAAATTCGCACCTCTCATCTAAACAAAAAAGAGAAAATTGGTCTCTTAAAATTATGTAAAAAGTTTGAAGATATATTTTTCAAAGAAGGAGAAGCTCTAACCTTTAAGAACCAAGTAAAACACGAAATACATACATCCGACGACATTCCCATATACACAAAAACTTACCGCTATCCTTATTGTCATAAGGAAGAAATTCAACAGCAAATTACCAAAATGCTTGAACAAGGCATCATTCGCCATAGCTATTCACCATGGAGTGCACCAGTTTGGATAGTACCCAAAAAGAAAGATGCCAGCGGAAAGCAAAAATGGCGATTAGTCATTGACTACAGAAAACTCAACGAAAAAACCACTTCGGATAGATATCCAATACCTAATATTAACGAGATTCTGGACAAATTAGGCAAATGTCTCTACTTCTCAACTTTAGACCTTGCCAGCGGATTCCACCAAATCGAGATGGATCCCAAACACGTCGCGAAGACAGCCTTTTCAGTCGACGGCGGTCACTATGAGTATCTGCGTATGTCCTTCGGACTAAAAAACGCACCATCCACATTCCAGCGAGTCATGGATAACATTCTCAAAGATCTCGTAGGCAAATGCTGCTTAGTATACTTGGACGATATTATTATATATTCGACCTCTCTACAGGAACACTTAGAAAATTTAACGAAAGTATTAACCAAACTGAAAAAGTCAAACCTTAAAGTCCAACTGGACAAATCAGAGTTCCTCAAAAAAGAAATTGCCTTTCTAGGCCATATCGTTTCCACAGATGGTGTAAAACCCAATCCCGACAAGATTCAAGCTATCCAACAATTTCCGATACCTAAAACTCAAAAAGAAATAAAATCGTTCTTAGGATTATTAGGTTATTATAGGAAATTTATAAAAGATTTTGCCAAACTAGTAAAACCCTTAACAATTTGCTTAAAGAAAGATCGCAAAGTAGTCCTTACTGAAGAATACATCAAAACGTTTAGAACTTGTAAAGATATCCTTATCAATGACCCTATTCTCCTATACCCTGATTTCACCAAACCTTTCAACTTGACTACAGATGCCAGCAACTTCGCTATTGGCGCTATTTTATCACAAGGTCCTATAGGAAGTGATAAACCTTTATGCTACGCCAGTAGAACTCTTTCCGATTCTGAAACTAATTACTCAACCATTGAGAAAGAATTACTCGCAATCGTATGGGCAACAAAGTACTTTAGACCCTATCTTTTTGGACATAAATTTAAAATTATAACAGACCATAAACCACTAACCTGGATTATGAATTTGAAGGACACTAATTCAAAACTTACTAGATGGAGATTAAAACTGGAGGAATTCGATTATGAGATTATACACAAAAAAGGTAAAGCAAATACAAATGACGATGCCCTCAGCAGAATCAAAATTAATGAACGTCCGAAAATCCAAACACTAGAGATAAACAAGTGGATCAACAGTCCACTCAGCCTCAGAAAATCTTAATGATGGAATACCAATTGCCGAAAGACCACTCAACGAGTTCAGTCTTCAAACTATTTTCGAAATAAGTAACAAAGGTTCACCTATGACTCTTGAAACTGTTTTCAAAAATTAACAAAGACGAGTTTTTAGAAGTCCACATTTTACAGAAAATATAGTTAGACATATTTAAAAAATACCTTTCACCCAATAAACTCAACGCCATTTACACGGACGATGAAACATTCCGTCTAATTCAATCTGTTTATTCCCAATACTTTTCCTTAAACAAATCCTTCCGTTTAATACGCTGTAAAATTTTACTCATAGACATCAGAATACCCGACGAACAAGAAAAACTAATAAAGAATTACCATTCTAATTTTAATCACAGAGGTATAGAGGAGACTCTACTTCACATCAAACGAAAATACTATTTCCCGTATCTTAAAACAAAAATCACTGAGACCATCAACAACTGCGATACTTGTGAACTCTAAAAATACGTTCGAAGACCACAAAAAGTTGAATTCCAAAAACCGGAAATACCCCTCAAATCTCTAGACATTCTGCATATGGACATCTATACCATAAATAATAAAAGCGTTCTAACAATTATAGATACATTTTCAAAATTCGCAACAGCCTACACTTTACCTTCTAGGACAAGCCTTCTTATTGTTAAATCTTTCAAACAATTTATAAGCCTTCACGGCATACCTTCAAAAATTGTAAGTGATCAAGTCTCTGAATTATCTTCAAATATATTTAAAGACCTATGCAAAATTTACGACATAAAACATCATATTACCTCCTTTCAGCAATCATCCAGCAATTCACCCGTGGAACGTTTACATTCCACCCTAACAGAAATATATAGAATTATTATAAGCAAGTTTAAAGAAAGAAAAATACAGATTGACCACGATGAGATTTTATTTGAAACCCTATTTACCTACAATAATTCCATACATTCATCTACAAAATTAACCCCTTTTGAGCTCTTTTATGGAAGACCCTTTAATTTTAGTAAAAACCTTTCTTATAACGGAGAACACGAATATCTTACGAAACTAACTAAATTTCAAGAAGAACTTTTTCCCCAAATATAAGAAACTTTAGAAAAATCTGCCGAGAAAAGAATAAACAAATTAAATATGGAAAGAAATACAGCAGAAGATAGGAATATAAATGATATAATACATAGAAAAGAATGTAGAAGAAATAAACTTACACCTAGATTTTCAAAACATAGAGTTAAGGAAAACAACAAAGTTACGATAACTACATTAGAAAACAAGAAAATTCATAAATCTAGAATTAAGAGAAAAAAAAAATTTACTTAAACATAATACAATTTTTCTAGACTCTCGCTGACATATGGACAAACAATACAAATTCAGGACCTAAACAAAAATCAAGGCATCGTAGAGCTAAAATTGGGACCTGCAAGAACAATTATGGAATATAATAAACTGATACACTTGGTAGACCTAGACATGTACAACGAAAACTTAGAAAAAATTTCAAATTCATATTCGAAAAATAATACTCGCTAAAAGACACAACCAAAATTATCCGAATTAAACTACAGGACCTCAAAAACAAAATATTTACACTGACTCCTAAAACCAGAACTAAAAGAGGACTAATTGACGGACTTGGTACAACAATAAAATTTATAACAGGCAACATGGATGCAACAGGATATTCCTGCACACCACAATCCCAATAAAGGTTATCAACATTAGTTACGAACCCCACATTCGCAACACCAGCAATATTTCCGCACACTACAATTCCAATAAACATTCAATAAACTTTGTAATGCCCAGGTGAACTAATTACCTCTGGAAATAACGCTTAATCGACGTCTAAGATATTTCCGGCGATTCTTAGAATCACCTCAGCAACTATACAATAATTTTAATCCAAGGTATCATGTTAGACTAAAGAACATACTGTAATCATTATCATTTTGTCATTCATTAAATAAAGTTCATTTTTTTTGAGTTTAACACGACCACGACTTATAATTCGCGCCAACCAATACATCAAGGATACAACCGAATTACAACATTAATAGCGAATACGATCCATCTTCACAGATTCAGAGCTCGACTCCTCAATCAGATGAAAACTTTCAATCTTTCAATTAACAAACTTTGCGCTCAAATGTGCGAAGAATTCACACAAAGTGTCAATCTTGAGCAACATGCAAATCCCATCGAGAATTCTATCAAACACAGCGATATACGTTTTTTAGATTAAATCAGTCCTCCTTGTCCTTACCATACTTCGAGTGTAAGACGAGGACTGGAGAAATATTGAAATTTTTAGTCGTCACCGACTCTAGTAAGAATTTTATAAGAGCAGATTTAGTGAAAGCACCCATTCCAAATGAAGACGTATTTTATGCAAAATCTATAGCGGGCTATGCAAAAATCAGCCATCACACCTACCTTAACCTATTTGGGCTAAATAATATTAAAATAAAATTTTTTATCCTACCCTCTCTCGAGGCATTTCATGGCATTCTGGGTAACGATAGCCTTAAGTCCTTAGACGCCATTATTCATGCGCAAGGCAGTTTTATGACCATCCTTAATAAAGTAAATATACAGATTAAACAGTTGCATTCTCCTTCTGTTAAATCAATACTAGTAAACAATCAAGACTTAACAGAGCGTCAAAACTATCTTCTCAATTCAGTCGTAGGTAGACATCCAAATTTATTTGCCGAACCAGAAGAAAAATTAACCTTTACGACCACAGTCGCGAGTCGTAGCAGAAATAAGAACTTCAACAGAAGATCCTATATACACTCGTTTTTACCCTTTAACTATGTCCTTGAAATCCGAAATCCAAAAGCAAGTTAGACAGCTCCTCGACGACGGCATAATAAGACCTTCATATGGTCGCCCTATAACTCACCGGTTTGGATAGTTCCCAAAAAACCCACCGGATTCCACTGGTGCAAAGCAATATCGTATGGTCATTGATTATCGCAAATTAAATACAATAACGATAGCTGACAGATATCCAATACCCGACATTAACGAGGTTACCGCCCAATTGGGAAAAAATAAGATTTTTACTGTCCTTGACTTGAAAAGCGGCTTTCATCAGATTCCCTTCAAGGAATCTGATATAGAAAAGACGGCTTTTTCAATAAATAATGGCAAATATGAGTTTACGATGCTACCATTTGGCCTCAAAAACGCTCCTTCGATTTTACAAAGAACTCTCGACGATATTCTACGGGAGTACATCATAGGAAAATTGTAGTAAACCAGGTACAGAAATACCATACTCGGCATACAAATGATGTCTACCAAGCCATATCAGAAACCAACCAAATAAAAAAAAGATGAATTAGGATCTGAAAAATAAAAAGATTAATGAGAATTAAAAGACCTAAGGATAAGAAAAAAAGATTAAGGCTTTAAAAATTATGTCAATTAGGAAAATGAAATAGAGCTGAAAAGAAAGTGAACTTAAATTAATAAAAGAAAAAAAGATTTGATGAAAGTAAAGAAAGTTAATTTGAATGAAGAAAAAAAAAATAAAAATAGATAAGAACAGATAAAGCTATAAAAAGAAAATTAAGATATAGAAATATAGAGATAATAGTTAAAATAGAAAGCTCTTTCATATATGTACATATACATACCTTACCTACATACATATGTACTTACCTCAGGATTTAATAAAAATAACAAAAAAATTTAAAAAAAATAAAATTGTTTTTGCGACTACCTATTCATAAAAATGTAGACATATCTTTACCATTTAGAACAGATATTAGAACCGAAATCAGAACCTCTAATGAAAAACCAATATGGTCTAAACAATACCCTTACCCGTTCTCTGCAAATGATTCCGTTAATAAAGAAGTAAACAAAATGCTTCACGTAGGAATCATTCGACCGTCAAAAAGCCCTTATAACTCTCCAATATGGGTAGTTCCAAAAAAAAAGTCTTAACGACGACGCCGACGGTTCAAATAAACACAGATTGGTTATTGATTTCAAAAAACTAAATGAAAACACGATATCTGACAATTATCCCATTCCGGATACAAATGTCATATTAAGCAATTTGGGTAAAGTAAAGTACTTTACTACTCTTGACAGAAAAAGACATAGAAAAAGCAGCTTTTTCTGTAAATAATGGAAAATACGAATACGTACTGTGGCGACTTGTGGCGACACTGTCAACTTACTTCATAATTCACCGCCGACTAGCAGGTGGCGTAGCAGACTTTAAAATGTCATCATTCAAAATTTGGTAACCAACGATTTTCTACTCGACTGGCAGCTGCTTATTTTTTCATTCGATGTCTAGACTTTTTCATGTGAACACTAAATACCAATTTCTTTACGTTTATTAAAGTATAAAATTGTGAATATTAAATCTTGTGTTTTTATTGGTTTCAAAACGCCAAAGTGGTGACCCCGACGTGATATAGTCACAATTCACAAACACAAGTTCACAATTTTCTTTTTTTACATCCACAGACATATGGATCCCCCAATGTTTAATGACCAAGCGGCTCTGCCAGCACAAGACGCTGCTGCACAAGCACCAATGCTTGCAGCTGCTGCACAAGCACCAATGCTCGCAGAAATTTCTGTCTTGAAGAACCTCAAAATTCCTCCGTTCTGGAAAATAAATCCAGCCTTATGGTTCGTCCAAATTGAGGCGCAATTTCATAACAACAGGATTGCTTCAGACAATAGCAAATTCAATGCCATCATCGCTGCCTTAGACCCTGAAATTTTAAATGAGGTTTCAGATCTGGTTCAAACGCCACCAGCCGCAGACAAATATCTGGCTTTCAAAAAGCAGTTGATTGGGCGTTTTACGGAATCCAAGGAGCGGCAATTGAACAAATTGATGACATCACTCGAACTCGGTGACAAGCGTCCGTCAAATCTGTTGCGAGAGATGAGAAGGCTGGCAGGAGAAAATGTGCCGGACGAAATGCTCTCAACAATTTGGATGTCAAGAATGCCGAATCATATCCGTGGCATATTATCTGCCAATTTAAACATTGACCTCACTGCATTGTCGGAAATAGCTGACAGGATCATGGATAACATGGCAATAGCACCTGACCAAGTGTTCGCGGCGAAGGTCGACGAAAGCCGAAACAACGTCACCTTTGAACAACGCCTCACGGAGGTAGAGTCAGCTTTGACTACCTTAACTAAACTAGTTCAAAGCATAAAAGCTGACCAAAACAAACCTCGAGGCACGTCAAGGAACAGATCCTTTTCCAGAGCTATGAAGGTTTCGGCAAAAGAAGGAAGTTCGATGGTGTGTTCCTACCACAAGAAGTTTGGTGAAGAGGCAAGAAGGTGTGTCAAACCTTGCAGTTTTTCTCAAAAAAACTAGCAACCCTCCAATCCAAGGCGGTTGACGACAGCCCATCGTTCAGCAAAGAAAGCCGCCTTTTCATCTACGACAAGGACACCCATCAGAAGTTTTTGCTCGATTCCGGGTCAACGATATGCGTCTTGCCTCGCTCTAGTGATTGCCCCAACCAGAGAGGAGAAACAACACTTCTCGCGGCTAACAACTCACCACTACATACGTACGGTAGCAAAACTCTCACGCTTAATATCGGTCTTCGGAGAGCCATCACTTGGCCTTTCATTATTATTATACAGCAAATTTTTTTAGGTAAAAATACTTTTACGATACAAAATTATTTCCTATAGATATAAATAATACAGATGATAAATTAATGATAATCGAACAAACCCACAATAGAGCCCATAGAAATCATAGGGAGAATCTTAAACAAATTTATAGTTCATACTATTGGCAACAGATGAAAATACAATTCAAACAATTTGTGAGAAATTGTGAAATATGCAATCAGAACAAGTATGACAGACACCCACAGAAAATACCCATTGGCGAGGCTCCAATTCCGAAAAAGTAGGGGGAACATCTACACATTGATATATTCTTTGCACAAAATTTAAAATTTATTACATGCATAGATTCCTATTCGAAATTCTTGGTTATAAAATCGTTAAATGATAAGTTAAAATTAGATGAAAAAATTTTAGAAGTATTACAAACCTTTCCTGATGCAAAATGCATAACGGTTGATAACGAACCAGGGTTCTCAAGTCTGAACACATCAGTTTAAAACATTAATGCAAAGATTAGGAATTATAATTTATTATTGCGACCCACAGCATAGCACAACAAATGGACAGATAGAAAGAGTTCATTCTACTCTGATAGAAATTGCAAGATGTTTAAAACAAGAATTAGGTCTCATAAGTGACCTAGAATCAATATTTCGTGCTGCACAACAGTACAATAAAACAATACATTCGATTACGGACGAAAGACCTTATGAAATTCTTTATAATAAAAAAAAACCCAATGAACACCTACCTCATAAACTTTTGGAAGCTCAGGAAACAATGCTCAAGACCCATAATAAGAAAAGAGTTCAAAAGCAATACCAAGCTAACCAGGTAGTTTATGAAAAAATAGAAGGTTGCAGGAATAAGCTCTTACCTAGATATAGGAAACAAAAAATTAGAGAAGACTAAGGACAAAATGTAGTTATACAGGTTACATATGCCACCCCATCCATTTTCGCGACAAAGAATTAAACTTGATTTCCCACGGAAACCAAGTTCAATTAAGTTCATTTTGTACACGCGCATTCTTTTTGGGTTTCGTAATTGGAAACTTAAAACGAGCATGCACTTTGCTTTGCTGACATTAATATTATGTGAATAGAGTTCAATAATGATAGCTTATGTTAACGCATTGAAATGAATTGTTAATTTAGTCCTAAGTAACCGCTCAAGAAATAAAGTCATCTTTTTTAAAAACCTAATCTTGGGAAACAAATACTTTTCTTACACAAACGTAATAGAATTGTGCATAAAGATAACATTAAAACTTAAATTTTATATTTCAGAAAAATGAATTTCCTAATCCCACTTTTGACAATCATCATGATTACGAAATCAGAGATAATCGATTGTACTAATAGAGAACGGAAGTGCAGTCATTTACGACTCATATGGAGATATCTTCCATGTTACAAATTTAACCCTTTATAAAACAATAATCGAAACTAATAGGAAAATTTTAAATGACAAATTACAGTTTAAATCGATTCACACAAATACTTCCTCTCTTTATGCTAAAGTTAACGAAGACGTAGATCTTGACCTAATAGATAATATTAATGAGGCAGTTGGACTTACAAAATGTTAGAAACAAAAGAGGAATAAATGAATTAGGAAAAATATGGAAATGGATAGCTGGAACACCAGACCACGATGACCATATATTTGTAACAAACAAACTTTCAGAATTAGCAGAAAACAATAATAAACAGTTTATGATAAACTCCGACATATTTAAGACAATAGACTATCTTAAGGAAACTATATTACTGACCCAATACGTTTCAAAGTCCAGAATGGCTAAACAAATAAATAGATTTTTGATATCTGATTTACAGAATACCATTCAAACAATTTTTCACTTGCTAAAGCTGTAATATTAAATACTGGCATTTTAAATTTAAAGGACATACAACAGATAATAAATCATGAACATGAAAGCATAACGCTTACAGATCTCATGGATATTTCTAAATTCAAAATTTTACAAAATAATGACGCAATTGTCATTTATATAAAATATCCTATACTTAAAAAGAATTGTAACTTATATGAAACAAGAGCTATCAGTCAAAGAGATGGTAAGCTTCAAATTGAAAGAGAAATAATAAAATGCAATAACACATACTTAAATGTTGAAAATTGTAAAATAGAACTAAGAAACACATTTTGTAAACTATCCCTAAAAAGTCTTGTCTATCTAAGAGTTTAAATAAAGAAATTGGAAAATGTATTAAAATTAAAGAATCTAAAAAAAATATTGAAATAATTAAGAATGGTGCCATTTTGTTATCTGGTAACCATACAGTTGATAATAATTCTGTAGAAGGAGTTTATTTAATAATTTTTGATAATGAAACTGTCATAGATAATATAACGTATGAAAATGCAACATCGAAAATATGGAATTTTATACGAACAACACACGTCAATAATTATGTCATAGAAAAATATATAGATTCAGACGACGAAGATCTGAAATTTAAGAATATAAATTTAATGTCAAAAATAAAGAAACATATGGAAAACCATTCCATATCTTCTGTTCTAGTATTAGTCATAATTATACTAGTATTTGTTATTTTATCTAAGTACATTCAAATATTATATGTCAGAAAATTAATTAAAAAACGAAATCAAGACGAGATCATGTAAGTTAACGTCAACAAAATTATTCAATTCTTCATATCCACGCGCAGCAACTTGAACTGCAATTATTGCATTATCGAGTTCTCCGAAAACAGCACAGACGACCTCAACTACCGACGGTCATCACCCCAACACCGGCGACAGGTCGTCAGCACATTTACAACAGCAGCAGAGGTTTCAATTAAGATAGGTAGATGTAAGTTATTCAGTTCAATTTTGTATTTTGAAGTGTTAATAAAGAATAGAAAAAAAGAAATGAAATTCTTTTTTTTAAACCAAATTAATATAGCTTAAAATAACTGGCGCCCATACGTGGTTTTTTGTTAAAGTACAAACGAAGTAAGCCGTAAGACACTATTAAGCATTAAGCCGACCTAAAATAGCTCGCCGCGTGTGTTAAGTTAAAGTGTACCAAGCAAAGCAACCAACCCATCAATAGAAGTCAATCAATAGAAAGACAAACCACGAGGGAGTGTAAGAGTTTTTACCCTAGTAGCTGACGCAAAAAGGACAACGGAAACCTTACCAGCGTGGGATGATCTCCAAGATCTTTATGTAAGAAAACAAAAAGTGAAATTATTATTTAGTCTGAAACCGGAAATCAAAATCCTAATCAAAGAAAATATTTATAGAACATAAGTGAAATTATTATTTAGTCTGAAACCAGGAATCAAGATCCTAATTAAAGAAAATATTTACAGAACAAAAGTGAAACTATAATTAAAGTATTTAGAATATTGCACATTAACGAGCAAAAGTAGTTAATACAGATTCAAAACAAAACCAAATAGCTGTTATTTTCTAGTACCTTTTATGCGATTTATAAGCATTTTATACAAAAATTAAGATAATTTGAATAAGAGTTGAAAAGAACATTATAAATTTTCAAAATTTCGAAACACGAGAAAGAAAAAAGACATAAAAAAGCAATCATGACAGAACCTACAGGTTCTAGCAATACATTACCAAATATTCCACTTCCAAATTTATTATATTATATTTTAACCTTTATTATCAGATGGTATACCAACATTTGACATTGATATTGAATAAAATCTCTAGTATGGACATTTCTACAGATGCCATGCATTTGTTAACGGAAACCTATCGAGATAAAGCTCTCGGCATATTCATAAGAGGCCTTGCATTCCCCACGTCGCCGTCCGTCGGTCCCATTACACGCAATACTCCCAACAGCCTCAACAATATTATCAGTATCCTCCATAATATTGAACACTATTATCAACCAAATATCAGTGAGTATAACTCTTTAGTAAATGCTATGAGTACAGTGAACATCGGAGATAAATCTTTAGACGAATATATTGAAAAACGAGCGACGGTAAAATCTTAAAATTCTTAATAGATACAGGGTCAAACAAAAACTACATACAGCCAACCCAAGGAATCCAACTCCGAATAACGAAAACTTTTTTGCAAACTCAGTTGGCTGTAAAGTCGAAATAAGCCAACATACTATGATAAATCTTTCGGTATTAATAGCATTCAAATACAATTTTTCATTCTTCAGACACTCAAATCCTTCCATGGAATCCTGAACAACGACAGTCTTAAGGACTTGTCAGCTGTCATTTTTACAAAAGAAAGTTATATGCTTATTAAAAATAAACTTAAAACCCGACTAAGAAAACAAATGTATAAGTCAATAAACTCCGTCACTATCAGAGACAAACACATGTCCGAAGAAAGCAAGTTTAAGCTTCGCAAGCTCACCGATACACACTCTGATCTATTCGCCGAACCGGATGAAAAATTAACTTATACCACAACGGTGAAAGGAAAAATTAGAACCTCGACTAATGAACTAATATATACGAGATCATATCCGTACCCTATGTCCTTAAAGGATAAAGTCGAAAAGCAAATAAATCAATTGCTAAAAGACGGCATCATCAGAAATTTTCGGTCACCTTACAATGCACCAATTTGGGTTGTACCCAAAAAAGTTGATGCATCTGGCGAAAAAAATTTCGACTAGTAATTGACTATCCAAAACTGAATATGGTCACTATCCCCGACCGCTATCCGATACCGGAAATAAATTAAGTCTTATCAGAACTCGGACAAAACAAAGTCTTCTCAGTACTCGATCTAAAAAGTGGTTTCCACCAAATCAAACTACACGAGAACGACATAGAAAAAACCTTCTCTGTAAGCAACGGAAAATACGAGTTTGTACCACTCCCATTTGGACTGAAGAATGCTCCGTCCATTTTTCAAAGAGCATTAGACGACATATTACGAGAACATATAGGAAAAATCGCTGTTAGTCTTGACATTTCGCTCAGAAGTCAGAGCGCCTTTAATTTTGCAGATATCACAACCTGCATTAGATCGTCCTACCCTGTCGGCAGCAGTCACAATCGAAATAACCTGAGACAAACTGCCCCCTGGTTTGATGAGGATTGCAAAAATGCCCGAAATAAATCATTTGGATGGCTGAGAGCATTCCGCATTGGTAATGATCAATCCAGCAAAAACCAGTATCTGGATGCAAATAAGGAGTTTAAACTACTATGTAAGAACAAAAAAGAAAAATACTTTGAATCGGAGGCTAGACAACTAGCACTTGCTAGTAATCCAACCAAGTTTTGGAATAAAGTTAGAACTTTTAATGGAATCAAATTTAAAATAAATCAAGATTTAACCCCGGATATCCTGTTTCTGTATTTTAAGGAGCTATTGAATCCGCCTTCTAACAATATCGCTATTGCCTATGCTGCACCGAACACGGATAATCAATTGCTGGATGTGCATATAACTAGTGAAGAAGTAATTTATGCTTTGAAGAGCTTAAAGGATGGAAAGGCTGCAGGATCTGATGGAATTCCTGTAGAGTTCTACAAATATGGAACCACGGAGTTAATAAGTAAACTTAGTGTGCTTTTTAATGAAGTTATGGATACAGGCAGTATACCGCAGGAGTTTAAGGAAGCTCTTATCTTCCCAATCTTTAAAAAAGGAAACACGAGGAATCCGGAAAGTTATCGTGGGATAAGTTTCCTTAACTCATCTTACAAAATATTTACCGCTGTTCTGCAATGACGACTAAGCAACTGGATTGACCAAAATAGTCTAATAAAGGAAACCCAAGCTGGATTTAGGCCAGGATACTCGACGACAGACCATATATTTGTGCTGAGAAGCATCGCAGAAACATTTTTGAGAAATGGGAAGAAGCTGTACTGTTTTTTTGTCGATTTTAAGGCAGCGTTTGATGGAGTGAACAGGCATGCCTTAATTTATAAACTCTATACAGTAGGAATGTCTAAAAAGTTTGGTAGAGTTCTACAAAATCTTTATGGCGATACCAAAGCGGCAGTATGGAATGGCGAGGAAATGTCTGAATGGTTTCAAACCGAATCAGGAGTTCGTCAGGGTTGTGCTTTAAGCCCTCTCTTGTTTGCACTGTATATTGAAGACCTTTCTGACTGTCTGGCTGGAGGAATAAAGTACGCAGAAACTGTTATAAAGGCGCTTTTCTACGCTGATGATATAGTCTTGTTCGCTTATTCACCTGAATCGCTACAGTTGATGATTAACCAACTAGATAGGTACTGCAAAGCTTGGAGTTTAAAAGTGAACCTGAACAAGTCCAAAGTAATGATTTTCAAAAATGGTGGTGGAATAAACTGCTCAAATGAAAGGTGGTCCTTTAACGAGGAAAGTATTGAAGTTGTTAAGGACTATAGTTATCTTGGGGTCTGTTTTACAAAAAACCTTAGTTTGGAAAAGCATTTCAAAGAAAAACTTGTCAAGGCCAAGAATGCCATTGGTGCTACATGGAAGAAATGTTTCGCTAACAAATACATTGCCCATAGTAGTAAGTATCGTGTTTTTGAAGCAGTGTCGGAGTCGATCATGCTTTACGGAGCTCAAGTATGGGGATACAAAAAATATGAAAC
The DNA here is from genome assembly GCA_949752695.1 of Melanostoma scalare. Classification (NCBI taxonomy): domain Eukaryota; kingdom Metazoa; phylum Arthropoda; class Insecta; order Diptera; family Syrphidae; genus Melanostoma; species Melanostoma scalare. The sequence goes on along the minus strand of OX456985.1, from coordinate 77,306,166 downwards.
GGTTGAAGCACTTTTGAGGTTTTATGTGAAAAGGATATTTCGTCTTCCTTCGAATACCCCCAACTACATTGTGATGTTGGAAACAGGACTCTCCCCGCTCTTCATTCGCACACTTAAGCTGCACATAGACTATATAATCAAGGTTATGAACATGTCTAACGAAAGATTACCAAGAAAGGCGGCCCTACAAGTCATTGATCGAAGAACTAGCTGGTATGCGGAGTGGTTGGAGCTGGCGCAATGGTGTGGTATTCAACTAAATCTGAACTTAGAAAACATCAGTGAATGGAAAAGCCCTCTCTACAATTTAATTGAGACCGTGGACTTAAAATATCGCGAAAGATATATAGAAGAAGCTACTAGTTCAGTGCATAGATCGATATACAAAAGATTATGTCACAACCTGGGCCCTAAAAACTATTTTCGAGATGAGTACAGTGTGGATCAGATATCAATGATGGTAAGACTACGTGGAGAACTTCTAAGTCTCAACTTTGCTCCTCATAGAGATGACCTTCCGGTATTATGTAATTTGTGTAATCAGAGAGAAAGAGAAGACGTGTTCCACTTTCTTGGAAGATGTCCAGTGTTGAAAGAAACAAGAAGATTTTACTATGGCTGTAATGTTTTAAACGAAGATGAGATGTTATCATTCTTAAATGAAATGGAAGTCCCAAAGCTCTTCAATTACTGCAAGGTGGCACTGGCTTACCGTGAAAGGCTAATTAATGAAATGTTTTAGGACACTCAGGTGTTATCATCCTTTTGTTTTTTTGTTGTTGTATTACTATTATGTGATCAATTTAAATTTATATTTGCTGCAATTTTGAATCGGTTAAATGTAACCAAACTTATATAATTATTTGTCAATCGGGCAGACGGCAATGCCATGCTATATCTGATATTGTATTTTGTATAGGAAAAATCTGTTTCGTCTATATAGACGATATTGTCGTCTTCAGCAAGGACGAAGAGTCACACTTCGAAAACCTTTCAATGATTTTCAGAACTCTTCAAGAAGCCAACTTAAAAGTACAAATGTGAATTCTTACAAAGCAATGTAGAATTCTTAGGTTTTATTATAACACCCGAAGGAATAAAGACCAACCCGAAGAAACTAGAAGCAGTCGAAAACTTTTCATGTCGAAATACACTATAAGATCTAAGATCATTCTTAGGCCTGTCAGGATTTTATCGCAGGTTCATAAGAGACTACGCTAAAATAGCGAAACCCCTAACAGTCCTTTTAAGGGGAGAGGATGGACGAACGTCCAAACATGCCTCAAGTAAAAAAGCCATAATAATAAACGACGAAGCATTAGAAGCATTTGACAAAATAAAAAAACCCTTAACCTCGGAAGACGTAGTTCTCGCATACCCCGACCTAAAAAAAGAATTTCATTTAACAACAGACGCATCAGACTACGCTATTGGCGCTGTCTTGGAACAAGATAAGAGACCCATTACCTTCAGTTACGTCCCAGACGTCACCGCAAACCTGTATACCAGTTACCCCAGACACTCCCCTTCGCCTAACGGCATTCCAAATTCCATAGCAGGTTCCCACCAGTTTCTCTGACATAGCAAAACTAGTCCATAACGGACATACGAGTATATCCTCTTTCTCCTCCCAATACGTAAACGTGCCGAAACCCGAAACGCTTTTGTGATGAATCGTGGGAATGTTCAACCAAAGAAAAGTATCATTAAAGATTGCAAAATACTTTAAGTTAGTTCTAATTTATCAGCCCAACTGAAAGGTGCAGCCTCGCATAGGACAGCGGACTTTCTTTTGGTAATAGTTCTAATACAGCTATAATAATAATAAAATAAAACAAATAAAGAAAAAAAGAAAAACGACTTATGTTTTTTTTATCCAAGCTCGGCCCTTCAGTACATTATTGGCGCAGTCGGTAAACGTTCGATAAAGAACAAATAAATCGGTAAACGTTCGATAAAGAACAATAAATCGGTAAACGTTCGGTACACAACGTAAGTGTTCAGTTCGATAAAGAACAATAAATCGGTAAAATTCGATAAAGAACGATAAAATAAGTGAAAATTCGATAGAGAAAAAGTTCATTGAAAACAAAAGACATAAAGTGCGGAAAGTGATAAAGTAAAAGTACCACTTAAAGAAAAATCATCACCATTAAGAAACTTACAAGGAACTCGAAGCTTGCGCCCGATGATGGACAGAGTCCAAAACCCGTCGCCTATTACATTTATAAAAATAATTTGTGAAATTTAGCAAAGTAGCTTTATTAATAAAAATCTAGAAAATTTTGTTTTGTTTTTAAAAATTCAACTAATTTTATAGTTTTCATTTACAGAATATTTGACGCACAGAGAAACATGGCACCAGATAATATAGAACAATGTTTGAAAGTGCTCACGCAGTTAGCAGTAAATCACGACCGACCGGTCAGCATCAGAGCCAGGATAGAAAAAGAAATACGTTACCTTAACCACTTTGAAGGGAAAAGAGGAACATTACCTTCATTTATCACATCAGTAAACAAGACCCTCACGAGCTATAGGGCAGAAGACCAACAACAGGTGTATGAAGTAATCCTCAACTCTAAAATAATAGAGTGGCAAGTAATTACCTCTTGGTGGAACCCCCAGCAACGTGGGACGAGTGCATAGACAAGCTGAAAAAACACTTTCGACCAACAAAAGACGAACTGGCCATCACCAGGCAGATAGGAGTTTTAAGAATAAGAACAATATATGAACTTGATAATAAGATAAGATTTTTAGTGGAAGATATCACAGAGTGTGCCGCCTTCAGCGATGACAAGAAAATTGTGACTGACATACTTTTCAACGTTCTAACTATGAAAATTAAAGAATTAGTGTCAGGGGCTCTAGCCTACGCAATAACAGAAAAGCATAACATAAGTGAGATTAGAGACATAATTAATAAATTTATCGGCCAAGACCAAGGTCACTTAAGACACAATTATTCAAGACAATACCAAAATAGGGAAAATTCAGAAAATTTTGACAATTCGAGACAATACCAAAATAGACAAAATTCAGGAAATTTTGACAATTCAAGACAATACCAAATTAGACAAAACTATAATAACTCACAGCAATATAATCCGTTCAGATTCCAATCGAATACAGGTCCCGAACCGATGGATACGCTATCGGGTTCCTACCAAAGGGAAACACACACGTTAAATAATATCCAGGATTTTCAGGAAGAAAGCCTTCAAGCCGACTTCCCTATATAGTTATTAATACAAGAAACAATAAGTTTAGATTAAGAATATTAATTGACACAGGGTCAGAAACAAGTATTTTAAACCCAGGGTTATGCCACCCGAAATGGCAAATGAAAATAACAAATCCTATAGAACTAAAAACAGCAGGAAATCCTATTTTTGCATACAGTAAAGTGAAAATTCCTCTGTTCAAAGAATTCGGGATGGGTGACAAAACCGCAGAATTTTTAGATTATAGATTTCACGATACTTATGACGGATTGATAGGCAACAACATACTACTGCCGACTAAATCATTAATAGACTTAGATAGAAAAATATTAACTATAAATGATAGGGAAATCCCGATCTACTTCAACGAACATGAAGAAAGAAAAAAGGAAATCCCACTCATTAACTTAGAAGAATATGAAAAGACAATACCAGAAGTTTTCTTACAAGAAGTTTATAATTTACAAACAAATACAAATCCTATACTAGACCAAATAAGAATAAACCACCTAAATGAAGAAGAAAAAACCAAAATAAACACACTTATTTGTGAATATTCGTCAGTATTTTATCGAGAAGGGACTGACCTAACATATACCAATCTACACCAAGAACTATAGATATACTGAGGTACATAAGAATGAGGTCAAATCTCAAATTAGTGAGATGCTGCACAAAGGCATAATAAGGCCGAGCAGTTCACCTTATTCTGCACCAATATGGATCGTTCCGAAAAAGGAAGATGCTTCTTTGGTGAAGAAATGGAGAATCGTTATCGATTACAGGAAATTGAACGACTAGACCATCGATGACAAATTTCCAATTCCAAATATAGATGATATATTTGATAAATTGGGGAGGTCATTGTACTTCACAACGTTATTTAAAAGTTAAAAGTTTAAAAGTTACAATCAGTCAGACAAATAAGAGTGACCAAACATCCCGTAAGACAAAAATCATTCAGCCAGAAGTATGAGTACGAGATCACTAAGGCGCATGCGGTGGCAGAAAACTCTATTCTTCTTTCCACAATGGAAACGTTGCTTTTACTTTTGAAATCGATCTGTAATGAACCCCACGTTCAATCAATAAAATGTGGAAGATTTAAGACACAGTCCATGATTAAACAAGTGATCGTTCCATTTGTTCTACAAGAAACTTGTTCCATATTACGAACAAGAAGATTTTGAATTATTTGTAATGAAACAACAGATATTTCAACGCGAACATGTTAAGTGTTATAAGTTCGTTATTATGATCAAAGTACATCTAAAATAGTTGATTAACTTTTAAGGTATATTGGACTGAAGCAGTCCAATACTGAAACATATTTAAAAAAATTGTTAGTTTTTTAAAGGGAAACCAGATTCCTTTGGAATATCTTATCGGCCTGGCCACAGACAACGCTTCTGTTATGAGGGGAGAGCTCACGGGGGTAAAAACGCGACTTCAAACATTAAAAAAAGATATATTTTATTTGGGCTGTGCCTGTCATTCGTTACATTTATGCGCATCAGCCGCAATAAAGAAAATTGAATATCGAATTGAAACATTTTTGCAATATGTTTGTTTTTATTTTGCTCATAGCTCTAAAAGGCAAATAGAATTTTGTGAATTTCAAGAAGCTTTTGGCTTTTGAATTTACGTCCAGAATTAAATATCAATATGCGAAAATAGTCCAACTGAATATTTTTAAAAATTATTGGTTTATGTTGGCATCAGAAATATTGCTTCTAAAAGAAAAGAGAAATCACACTTCCAGACAATCTATAGCCGAAGTTCAAGCGAAATGAGCATGCTCCTCAAGTTTTTGTTCTTCTATTTTTCAGTAACACAAAAATTACATAATGGACTTTCTAACATTGCCACTACGGGAGAATGCGAAAATAATTCGCAATGGGAACTTTTTCAGTTGGACTAAATTCGGATCAACCGATGTTTATGTTCGCAATACCTGTTCTTTTGACGCCATTGTCCAACTCTCTACAGTAGCATATCTAGAGTCTGAGAAATTTAGATCAGTGGTTGACAATAACACCCAAGAAGAATTTTTCGAAATCATTTCAAGATTCGCTAGATTGGGAGGGCAAAATTACATAATGGTCTTTCTAACATTGCCACAACGGGAGAATGCGAAAATACTTCGCAATGGGAACTTTTTCGGTTGGATTAAATTCGGATCAACCGATGCGAACTGTTTCGGTTGGATTAAATTCGGATCAACCGATGTTTATGTTCGCAATACCTACCTGTTTTTTTGACGCCATTGTCCAACTCTCTACAGTAGCATATCTAGAGTCTGAGCAATTTAAAAATCATTTCAAGATTCGTTAGATTGGGAGGTCAAAATTACATAATGAACTTTCTAACATTGCCACTACGGGAGAATGCGAAAATACTTCGCAATGGGAACTGTTTCGGTTGGATTGAATTCGGATCAGCCGATGGCGATGCTTATGTTGTACCTGTTCTTTTGACGCCATTGTTCAACTCTCTACAGTAGCATACCTAGAGTCTGCGAAATTTAGATCAGTGGTTGACAATAACACCCAAGAAGAATTCTTCGAAATCATTTCAAGATTCGCTAGATTGGGAGGGCAAAATTGCATAATGGAACATTGCTACTACGGGAGTAGTGATCGCAATACCTGTTCCGATGTTTATGTTCGCAATACCTGTTCCTTTGACGCCATTTGTTATGCACAACCATAAAAATGATCATGATTCTTTTCTTTATTCGCCTGCACATTCCTTATGTGTCAAATTCCTTTATCCAAGCCTAGCATCGGTTTGATTGTTCTTGTAACTCAATACCCTTAAGATATTGTTTACGATTTGTTTATCTCCAAAGTAGAGACCAAAATGCTTGGTCATTAAATTCTTTCCGATTCTTTAGAAAATGTTTATGCCTGCCACTTCAACTACTTCAACCTTATCTCGTTTATAGCATATAAAATGGATCTCATATATCCAAGACACTTTATGTGCGGATGCGGATTGCTTGGATCGAGATTGTTTTGTTCAATTCAGTCGTAAGAAAAATCTCAACAACCCAACATTAAAAAATAAAACTTATTCTCAAAAATAAAAGGTACTTTTATTTTATCAAAGAGGTGCAAAACAAAATTGTTGGCAGCGGTGAAATTAGTACACGACTTATCCGAGATAGTAATCTAAATTTCTTTAATTGTATCAATAAAATTCGGTAAATAGTACAATTCGAATTTCCACAAAAAAAAAGAACTTACTTAGTGCAACCCAATAAATAAAATACATAGTGAGAAAAATCGAGATACAACCCTAGAATCTTTGGGGGTATCGCAAATAGATTGTTTTTTTTGTGTGTGCAGTTTTGGCGAGAGAAGAAGATTCAAATATATTTAATATATAAATATATAAATATATATATTAATATACAAACACAAGCAAAAAGCCGTTAGCAGTTCCAGCAGCGAAATGAGCGAATAAATTCTAACGTAAGCGAATTTAAGAAAAATGATTTAATTCTAGTAGAAAATGATAAGAGAGACAAGTCAAGCGAAAAGTACCTATGTACATAGGTCCATATAAAATTATAAAAGTTTTAGAAAATTCTGTTGTAATTAGACGAAATAATAGATTCATGAACTACATTAAAAGTAAAGTAAAACACTATAAAGTCTGACACGTTTTATTTACATATTAATCCTTCATAGGTTCGGAAACGAAATCATTATGTTATATATATAATATATATAAATTATATAAAATCTGATACGTTTTATTTATAGGTTCTTGTTCATTTTAAATGGCGTATTTAGTAAAATGTGGGAAAACTTTCCCTCAAATGGCATTTACTTCAAGAATATCGGAGAATTGAGACAACAAAGTTGAAAAGTCTCAATAGTAAGTCGAGTATTAGACACGCGAGTTACATATATTGTACCTTCCCACGAAAATGATGAGTCTGGCAAAAACAAAGCCAAAAACAATATCACACCACTTTCTTGGTAGGTAATAAGATATAAGTTAACGTATGCTGATACCAAGAATTAGTTTACAATTAATGCTGACTTAGAAGAGTATCTTATCAGATACCAGAAAAGTATCTTATGAAATCGCGCAATGCTATCCACACACTTGCCATAGTGTTTACATCCCAATTCCCAACATCCGCCAAGAAGACGTCGATCGTCGACAGTCGTTGTTTACGCCAACTTTTCCTAGAATCAATAGCTTAGGTTTTGCAGATGTTCAAATTGATCATCCACTGGATGAAATACTTTTATCTGTCTTTATCTTTTTTGCACATGATTGGCTTCTGTAGGTATCGTAAGAATTAGATTAGTTTTTGTAAGTTCAGTTCTAATTTGTATCTAGTGTCGAGCGGTAATCTACTTTGGATTGCCTAAGTTGAAATAAAACTTTTTAAAAAAGTAATTCGTGTTGAGAAATTATTAACTGGCGCCCGAGCAGCAGGGACCTAGGCTAACCTACAACTAACGTTAAAGTATCGCGAATGTAGAAAAAAAGTTGTAAGAGAAAAGTTAATACGCGCGTTTGGAAGCTTAGGTCCTGAACCTTTGAACGGAAAAAATAGTGAAGGTGAAGTGATTAAAAAAAAAAAAAAAAATTTTTTTGATAAAGAGACCACAAAACAAAGTGATAACAAAACATATTTTTTGAAAAAAGTGAAGAAACGAAAAAGCAAAAAGCAAAGAAAATTTTTTTAAAAAGCGAAGAAACAGAAAGCAGCACAGAAAGCAGCACAAAAAGTAGCAGACAAAAGATGGAAAAATTAAGCAGAAGCAGCTTCAACTCCAGCATCATAATTAATGCATGTAAGATGAATTAGTATTAAGAATGGAAAAAAATTTATTATTGAGTGAAAAAATTTTTTATCAGAAAAGAAAAGAAAAAATTAAAGAAATGGGTTTTTATCTAGAATTGTGAAATGAACAGAAAATTGAAAAGTAATTTTTAAGTGAAGCAATTAAGAAAAAAATAAAAAGAAATTAAAAATAAAAATGAAGAAATAAAATAAAAGAAAGGGTCGATTCAGAACAAAACAGAAAATAATTAAAAGAAAAAAAAAATTGAATTAAGGAAGTGAACGATAGAAAATTAAGAAATAAAATAAAGAAAGAAAAGTTAATTCTAATAAAAGAAACTATAATTTTTTTTAAATGTGGCAAAAAAAATAGAAGACGTTCAAAAAACAAAACCCAAAACTCTAACATTAGAGGAAAAAATTAAACTTATCCAAAAAGTTTTTGGAATAAATAATTAATAAAAAAAAAAAAAAAATAATAGAAAATTAAAAAAGTTTTTGAAAGTCTAGAAGTTCAAGTTTGAAAAAATTAATTTTTCCAAGAGAGTTTAATGAAAGTTAAAGAAATATTAAAGAAAAATTAAAAAAAAAAAAATAAAGGTAAATTACAAGCTCGTTCTAAGAATATGCCAGACCTTCGCCCAGGAGTATCAATTGATCCTACGGGAAGCAAATCGGCAAACCCTACAGAGCAGATTGCAACTAGTTCTGTTGTTAAGCAAAGTTCTACTACGATGGCTACTAACACGAACAAGCCAGTTGAGTTAGCTGCATCCTATGCAGAAGCTAACCAAATTACAGGGCCAATCCCTGGATTGGATGCTATAATAGCATCAGTTGTTAACCAAGTGTTGGACATTAGAGGTCCTATGTTGGTACAGCAAGTACTCAACCCGAACGGCGATAACTTCGCTGGTGTAGACCAGAGAATCGCCCCAGAACATAGAGATCGGCTTGACGATATGGATAAAATTCCAGACGTAGTCCGATGTCTTAGAACATTCGCTGGTAATCCAGGCGAGTACAGTTCTTGGAAAAAAAGTGTTGATCGTATCCTCGACATGTACGAACCGTTGAGGGGTACACCAAAATTTTACGGCATTCTAAATGTCATAAGAAACAAAATCGTCGGAAATGCGGACATGGCATTGGAGTCCTACAATACTCCATTTGACTGGAATTCTATTTCCAGATGCCTGGCATTACATTATGGCGATAAGAGGGACCTCAGCACTTTAGAATTCCAAATGATGTCCCTTGTACAAGGGAATAAGTCAACTCAAGACTTTTATCAATTGGTAAATAAACACCTTTCTCTAGTAATAAACAAAATTCATTGCTTAGATGCTAGTCCTGACGCCATGCGTTTATTAACGCAAACATATAGAGACAAGGCTTTGGATACCTTTATCCGAGGACTTAGAGGCGACTTACCTCGTCTGCTTGGCATCAGAGAACCATTAGATCTCCCACATGCTTTGAACTTGTGTTTGAAGCTAGAAAATCAACACTATCGCACAAATCAGTTTAATGGTCATCAGGGGGCAGTAAGGAAATATGAAAGTCAGCCTCCTCCCTTCCAAGCAAGGAGACCATTTAACGCTCCTTGGCAACAACCTGCACGGTTTCACCAACCATCGAATAACTCTTCGGTTCCTAATCAGAGCTTCCCAAGAGCACAGGTAAAACAGGAACCACTGTTTGATAACAATCAAACTCGATCCGCAAATTTCCAACCAAGATCATCCAACAATTCACAACAATTTGCTGGGAGAAATTGGCAAAATAATTCACAACCTCGTCCTGTTAATTTTCAGCCAAGATATCCGAATTATCAAGGTTCACAAACAAGGACAACTAATTTACGACATACTCCCTCAGGAAACTTTCACATAAATACTGAAGAGTATAATCATAGTAAAAATAATGAGTATGTGATGGCAAATCAGGCACATCAAAACGTAATTAAAAAACCTACAGGTAATGAAGGAATCGATTTTATAGATGTTAATTTTTTAGGTTAATGGGCTCTTCGTTGCCATATTTTGAAGGAAAAACGAAGAGCGGGGAATTCATTAAAATATTAATAGACACCTGTTCAAATCGCAATTATATCCAACCCTCACTTATTCCTAATCCCATTCCAAATAAAGAATGCTTTTACGCAAATTCAGTAGGCGGAAGTACTAAAATAACACATCATACTGAAGCAAACTTATTAAATTTAGAAAACCATAAAATAAAATTTTTTCTTCTCCCAACGTTAAAAACATTTCATGCAATTTTGGGTCATGACAGTTTAAGAGAATTATCCGTGGTTATTCATATCAAAGAAAGTTATATGACTATTTTTAATGGCGTTAAGATTAAAATTAATCATTTAGTAGCACAATCTGTAAACTCTTTGGATTCAAAGCTGCATTCAATGCCTTATACGCAACGGAAGGTAAAGGAGTCCTTAGCAGCACAATTCCCATATTTATTTGTTGAACCAGATGAAAGATTAACTTTCACTACAAGAATAGTAGGTGAGATACGAACGAATTCAGATTCTCCAGTGTTTTCAAAATTCTATCCTTATCCCATGTCCCTTAAAGATGAAGTGGAAAAACAAATAAATCAGCTCCTCGAAGACGGAATAATTAGACCGTCGCGATCTCCATACAACTCTCCTGTATGGATAGTAAACAAGAAACCAGATTCCGAAGGAAATAAGCAATATCGGTTGGTAATCGACTACAGAAAGCTTAATTCTATAACGATTGCAGATCTTATGTTTATATAGATGACATCTTAATCTTCAGCAAAAGTGAAAACGAACACATTGATCACATTAAAAAAATATTTCAAACTCTTAATGATGCTAACATGAAAATTCAATTAGATAAATGTAATTTTTTTAAATCAGAAGTAGAGTTCCTTGGGTTCGTTATATCCAAAGATGGAATAAAATCCAACTCGAATAAGGTCAAAGTAATATCAGAATTTCCACAGCCTAGAACATTAAAAAACTTGCGATCATTCCTTGGACTTTCAGGATATTAAAATCGCCAAACCTTTGACATCACTTTTAAGAGGTGATGGAGGACGCATTTCTAAATCCTTGTCCAGTAAAAAATTAATTCACTTAAATACAGAAGCTATGGGAGCTTTTAATAAAATTAAAGAATCACTTATTTCCCGAGACATCATGCTCGGTTATCCAAGATTTGATAGAGATTTCGAGTTAACAACCGATGCATCAAACTATGCCATTGGTGCGGTGTTATCCCAAGACGGACGACCTATAACCTTTATATCTAGGACTTTGAGCAAAGCAGAAGAGCATTATGCCACAAACGAAAAGGAAATGCTGGCAATAATTTGGGCTCTTAATTCATTACGAAACTACCTTTACGGATCCGCTCACGTTGATATTTTTACAGATCACCAACCGCTTACTTTTGCTGTTAGCAATAAGAATACTAATAGTAAGATGAAACGTTGGAAAGCTGTACTAGAAGAATATGATTATACGCTTCAGTACAAGCCTGGAAAAAGTAACATTGTTGCAGATGCTTTATCGCGACCACCTCAAGAAACTGAAATAAATTCTCTAACACCAACTGATACAGATCTTAGTGGCGAGAACTCCTCTCAAATTAAAATTCAATGCGTAGAAATACCCGTAAACGTTTTCCGAAATCAATTAGTTTTAAAAATTGACGAAGTAAGCTATCACGAAACACAAACTCCTTTTGCAAATGTCAGAAGACATATCATTACATAACCAAATTACACAAAAGAGAAACTAATAGGAATTTTTAAAAGGTTCTTAGACCCGGCTGTAATAAATGGATTGTCAATTCCTGAAAATATAAAAAGCATAATTCAAGAGATATGTCTCTTACATTTTTCTAAATATAAAAGCTGCGTTCCTTTGGGAACATTTATCTACTGCTTAGTTCTTCTGGCTGCTTTGAACTACTTTTCCCTTGTGGTCAAAGTAGTTCTTCGAAGTAGTTACGATACTAGTCTACGCCAGATGGCGTCAGTAAAAAGAAATAGAAATTGTTGTTGTTTGATTTGACGTTTCTCAAAAACAATAATTTTGCGAATGTTTTCGGGTGTGAAATTTCTTTCTTTTCAAAGTTTTAAGATTTCTTGCAATGGATTTATTCAATGTGAGTTGTAAAATTGTAATTTATTAAATCTATTTGAATCACTAAACTTCTTTTTTGTTTATTTAAGACTGAATTATCTGATTCAAGCGTTCCATTCAACGTCTACTGCGAAGTACTAAAAAGTAGTTTAAAAGTCCCAAAGGAACGCGCCTATTATTAGGTTTACACAGCCTCTAGTGGCAGATATTCAATCTATAGAAAGACAAGAAGAGATAGTTATTGAAGCCCATGGAAGAGCACATCGCGGACCAGATGAGAATAAAAAACAGATCTTAGAAAATTTTTATTTTCCTAGTATGACACAGAAAATTAAACAAATCACAAAAAACTGTTTAGTATGTAAAGAAAATAAGTACGAACGACACCACAACAATACTTTATTAAGTGAAACCCCCATTCCAACACATCCCGGTCATACAGTACATATAGATATTTTCTCAACTGAAAGACGGTTAGTCCTTACAGCTATTGATAAGTTTACCAAATTTGCTATAAGCAAACCAATTAAATCAAAATCCACTGAAGACGTGAGGAGTCCCTTACGTGAAAAAGTATTTCAATTCGGTGTTCCCAAGTGTATGATTTTTGATAATGAAAAGTCTTTCCATTCAGCCACAATCATTTACATGCTGAAAGGACGAACTCAAAATTAATGTCTTTACGACACCTCCATACAAAAGTGAAGTGAATGGACAAATCGAACGTTTCCATTCTACTTTGGCAGAAATTATGCGATGCCTCAAAAAGGATACTGTTAGAAAGAGCTGTTAACGAATACAACCACACATTTCACTCTACTACGAAAAAAAGACCAGTCGATCTTTTCTTTGGTCGAACAGTTAGTTTTAGTCCTGGAAATTGTGAAAAAATACGTCTTAATAATATAGAAAAACTAGCACAAAAACAGAAGAAGGATCTTAAGTTTCATAATAAGAAAAGGCAAACTTTTAAGGATTATAGTCCAGGAGAAGTAGTTTACGTTAAACGCAACAAAAGAGTAGGATCAAAATTAAGTAAATGTTATTTCAAGGAAAACGTAAAGGAAAATTTTAAATCTACAATAAAAACAAAGTCTGGGAGAATAGTACATAAGAGTTTCATCCGAAATTAAAAACCATTAATAAAGTTTTTTTTTTGAACATAACAAATCGTATTCAAAATAATATCAAGTTATTTCTTATTTTGATTTTTTTTTAGACTAATGATAATATCGCCATGTCTTGGTAATGTTCAGATATTAGATTATTCTAATTCGCAAGCAGTAACATTTGGCATAGGAACTGCAAAGTTCCAAACAGGAACTTTTCGTCTTATTCATGTCATTGACTTAGAGTCTTATGAGACTACAATTAATAATCTCGAAAGTAAAATGAAACAACATTTAAACACAGACAACCCTCTTTATCCTTTCCTAGTACATGAAATTTCTGTACTAAGGACACATATTAAAAGATTAAAGCAGAAACCAAGGAAGACAAGATCTATTGATATACTGGGTAAAACATGGAAATGGATTGCAGGAAGTCCTGACCGTGACGATCTTGTAATTTTAACTGATAAAATAAATAACATTTTGGAAAACAATAGTAAACAAGTAATCATAAACAAATTGGCCTTGGAAAGAATAAACCAAATTTCAAATATAACAAATCATGTTATCAAAGTAATTAAAGAAGGTGTAACTATCACCGATGAATTGTCATTAAACATAAAATTCCAACTCGAAGTTATTAAAGAGGAAATAATTAATGTAGAATATGCCATGCATTGGGCCAAAGTTGGACTCATAAACTCATTTCTATTAGATGATAAGGAAATGAATATTGTTAATCAGATATTGGAAAAAAACAAAGTTCCGTTTATTAATATAGAAGAAGCTATCGAATTGTCGACTTTGAAGATAGCAGCAAGTAATACAAGCATAATTTATATGTATAATAGGTATCCCTATATCTGAAGAAGCCATGTGTAATATTGTATTAGTAAAACCTACTAAAATGAAAAATATTATGAGTAAAATAAATTTTGATAAAGTAATGAACTGTAATAATAAATTATACGGAATTAAGAAAGATTGTAACAGTTTTAATAATATCTATTTATGTAACGATAATAATTTAGTAGAGTTAGAAAAAGATGACTGCATAACTACACTGCTGAGCGGCCAACACCCATCATGCGTAAAAATGACTAGTCTCCACATTCCACCCGTAGAAGAAATAACACCTGGAATACTTTTCTTGAACCAGTATAATGGTTCCATCTTGATAGATAGCGATATCACAAACGTCACCGGAACATTTGTTATTCACTTTGTGAACACAACAATTACTGTTGGCAACAGAACCTATCACTCAAAGGAAATCTCTGGATTTAAACCATTACCAGTGATTTTACAACCAAATACAATCTCAGTCTGGAATCCCTAAAAGAACTACATATAAACAACACTAAGGAAATAGAGCAGCTAAGAGACGAAAACCATGTCAAACATATCACTAGCTTCAGTGTATCATCTATTATAATCCTGGCAGTTTTCGCAATATTTCTCGTAAAATGTCGAAATTTACGTAGACCATCTTTAACTCCTGTTTCGATCAGCTTAACCAAAATGTCAACAGCTGAGGCAACTTCAAATAATTATTCTCACATTTCACCAGCACTCGAAGAAGGTGAGAAAGAGGTGTCAAAAACCTTACAAGAAATAGCAGAGGACCCAATTCAGGAGCCACAGACAAAAAAATCCAAAGCCACCAGAATAAGCCAAATACCTTTCTTCTAACATCAAACGAGGACGTTTGAAATTAAAAGGGGGAAGAGTTAACGTATGCTAATACCAAGAATTAGTTTACAATTAATGCTGACTTAGATACCCAGAAAAGTATCTTATGAAATCGCGCAATGCTATCCACACACTTGCCATAGTGTTTACATCCCAATTCCCAACATCCGCCAAGAAGACGTCGATCGTCGACAGTCGTTGTCTACGCCAACTTTTCCTAGAATCAATAGCTTAGGTTTTGCAGATGTTCAAATTGATCATCCACTGGATGAAATACTTTTATCTGTCTTTATCTTTTTTGCACATGATTGGCTTCTGTAGGTATCGTAAGAATTAGATTAGTTTTTGTAAGTTCAGTTCTAACTTGTATCTAGTGTCGAGCGGTAATCTACTTTGGATTGCCTAAGTTGAAATAAAACTTTTTAAAAAAGTAATTCGTGTTGAGAAATTATTAACTTATATTAAGAATAAAGGTACATGAGATCCAGCATATCTGCTGCTCTGCTGTGCAAGCGATTAGTGTTTAAGCAAATTATGTATAGAGTCATTTCGGAAACAAATAAAGAAGAGAGTTGATTTTTAATAGTTGAAGTGAACGGTCGTTCTTGTTTTAATTAATACACCGAATACGAAAAGTGTAACTGGCGCAGTCGACGGAAACGAACAGCACAAAACAAGAAAATAAAGGAGCTGCAAAGAACTTTTTGTCGGTGACACCACCGACAACTTGGGGTGAGACGAAAACTTAACTCAAACTACACTACCAGGCATCAAAAACTGAAGTGAGAATAGTGCAGGAAATAGGAAAGCTCAAAGTAAGTTCCGTTTTAGAATTAAGTGAGAAAATAAGATTTATAATTGATGATATCTCTGAATGCGCAATGTATAGCACAAACCCAGTAGATATTGTCAACAGTTTGAGTAGTGTGCTAATCTTAAGAATTAAAGAAATGTCGTCTGGTGCACTGTTGGCACAAATTTCACAAAAGTACAAACTGTCAGAAATAAGAGCAATTTTAAATGAATTCATCGGTCAAGATGAATTTAATTTAAAAAAATACAATACTAATTATACGACTCGAAATTTCATTCCACAAAATAATAATATGAGCTACAATAACAACAACTACAGTGCCAATAGAAACGACAATAATAGAAACAATAATAGATCCGGTCAGAGTAGGAACAGATATTCTTTTAACAATAGATCAAATCAAACTAGGCAAAATAACTCTCAAGTTTTTAATCCATCAGGTCAGGCTAGAAATAGGTATCAAAACCCGATACCTATGGATGTAAATAATTTATATAGTAATAACGAAGCTAGTTGTAGTAGTGAAGTGAGTGAATCGAGGAGAGTTCAAAAGGAAGAAATTAACAGCTTAGAACCAAATGCGGATTTTCGGAACTAGGCCTCGGACACAAAATATTTTGCAACTTTTGTATAGGTGACAAAAAATTAAAAGCGTTGATTGACACTGGCTCAACAGTAAGTTTGATAAACTCATCTAGAGTTGATTGTAGATATTATCCTGTTTTTGAAGAGAAATCAGTAGTTCTTAATACAATTAATAATAAAACAGAACAGTTTATTCAAATTGTTGTTACAGATGTCCCTAAAGAATTTCGAATGGGGAGTAATAGCAAGTTGAAATGGTATAAAATGGATTTAAAAAATAAAGATTACGATCTCCTTGTTGGTATGGATATAATTAGGAAAAATTTCAGTGCTATTAATATGAAACAAAAGTTTGTAGAACTAACTAACACTGCAAAAATAAACTTATATTCTGAAGAAACACCATACATTGAACATTACGAAATTTTAAGTGAAAAGGCTGAAGAAGTAGATCTCTCACATTTGAATAGTCAGGAAAAAGAAGAAATCTGTAAAATTTTAAAGCAATACGAAAAATTGATTTACAAGGAGGGTGATCAACTTACCAATACAAATTCCATAATGCATGAAATTCGAACAACAACTGAGCAACAAGTAAATTCCAGGCCATATAGATTACCGCCAAAACACGAAGGTGAAGTTCGGAGACAAATTTTAGATATGGAAAAACAAGGTATTATTCGAAAGTCAAACAGCCGATATTCTTCTCCCATAGTTGTTGTCCCGAAAAAGGTTGGTAAATCAGGTGAACAAAAGTTCAGGCTTTGTATAGATTATCGGAAAATAAATGAAATCACTTTTGACGACAAGTACCCTCTACCTAATATAGACAGTATATTAGATAAGTTAGGGAGAGCCCAATACTTCACAACTTTGGATTTAGCTAAAAGCTACTACCAAATAAAAATGCACCCCAGAGACATTCATAAAACCGCATTTGTAATCCCAAACGGTTTATATGAATTCACTCGAATGCCTTTTGGCCTTAAAAACGCCCCAGCCACATTCCAACGGCTCATGAATGAAGTACTTAGGGATTACATTAACAACATCTGTGTAGTCTATCTTGATGATATTCTCATTTTTTCCACTAGTCTAGAAGAGCATCCAATTGCCATCACAAAAATCTTTAGTACCCTGGACAAACATAATCTCAAGGTCCAGTTTGAAAAATGTTCTTTTCTTCAAGAAGATACTGAATTTTTGGGTCACATCTTGACTGATGAAGGTATGAAACCCAACCCCGAAAAAATCAAATGTATCTTGAACTACAAGTTACCATCAAAAGAAAAAGAGTTAAAATCCTTTCTGGGAATCACGGGATTTTACCGGAAATTTGTACAGAAAAAAAGAAAAATGCAAAGATTAATACAAAAGATCCGGAATATATACAGTCTTTTGAAACCCTAAAACAAAATATAACTAGCTATCCCATACTAAGATTTCCAAATTTTGATAAAAAGTTTACGGTATTTACCGATGCTTCAAATTTCGCTATTGGTGCGGTGCTTACTCAAGACGGTCAGCCAGTTTGTTATGCATCGAGGTCTTTAAACGACCATGAAAAAAAATACCTCTGGGGAAATAAGTTTAAAATAGTCACTGACCATCAACCAATTAAGTACCTAAACAAAAAATATAACGGAAAAGAATTTTCGGCAAGAAACCAGAGATGGTTGTTCAAACTATCCGAATTTAATTATGATATAGAGTACTTAAGGGGTAAAGACAATAAGGTGGCGGATTTCTTAAGTCGCATAAAAGAGGTGGACCAATTAGACGATGAATCTGAATCAAATATGGCAACAATCCATTCAGCACGAGAGCAACAATTAGACCATTTCCCAATAAAAGAAGACATTGTTAATAAATACAAAACACAAATAATTCTTTCCAATTCAGTTTTAGTAGAAGTGGAAGAGAGTCATGGTAGAAGAGTCATCCACGTAAATATGACTTAAAATCAGTCATACTGGCAGGATCTCTTCAAACGAAACCTGATAAAAGGAAAAGTAGGCATTTATACAAAACTATCATACCATGAGTATAACAAGATTCAGAAATGCCTAATAGAACTTTTCAGGGACCATAAAAATTTAACTTTCATTAAATGCACAAAAAGAGCTTTTGAGGTAGGAACAGAAGCTGACATTTGTAAGCAAATTTCCTTATACCACGAGAAAGAGAGCAGTCATTCTGGAATAGTTGAAACTTATAGAACTCTAAAAAATAAGTTATACTACCCAGGATTAGCTAATACCCAGGAAGCAAATGAAATATTACATATGGATATTTACCACTTCAACAAATGTTTTTATTTTAAATTTTTGGATAAACTGACTAAGAGAGCTTCTGTGTATAATTTAATTAGTAAGAACTGGGTTAATAAGCTAGAATGTATTGAAGAACAATTTGCTAAGTTTGGAAATCCAAAGAAAATTGTTTGTGATAACGAGTTCAATTCCGAAAATATAAAAGAGTTTTTCAGAGAAGAAGGGGTTCAGTTTCACTTTACAAAGCCAAACTCTCATACAGGAAACTCTGATATTGAACGTTTCCATTTAACACTGCTTGAAATCTTATTGACAATAAAAAGTAGAGAATGAACTACTAACCGCAAAATTCACAAGGCAGTTAAAATTTATAACAATAGATTTCATTCAACTTTAGGAACAAGCCCAAGTAAAGCACGAGAATCAGATTCAATTTTTTTAAGCAATAAAGCGATTAAACACAAGAAACAAATTATAATTAAAAGAAATTTAGATAGAGAAGAATACAATGAACAGAGGAGCGAAGGTTTTATTAGAAATTACAAGCATTTACGTCACAAAAATGAACCATATTTTAGGAAAAAGAAATTACTTAACGTTCATCCAACAACAGTTAAAAGACCTAACCAGTTTGCAGGTTGTAGTTTAGCTTATAATTTAGATATTAATGACAACAATCTTCCAAACAGTGGAAGTAGCTCTCCAAGTGTCTCAAATTGAAACTGAGCAATTGAATCAATAGCATTCAAAAGAAAATTTCAGGAAAAAGATTAATATTAATAAGTAAGCTATAATCAATATCAACCATTTTAAAGAAAACCCAAATTTACAGGTGATACTAATACTAATGATGATGATAACCTCAGCGCAAGGGCTATTACAGATTCACCCCATAACAGAAGAGAGCGGACACACCAAAATTAGGATCAAACAAGTAGACATAGTAAATGATACAGACACCGTTTTACATTTAATCAATCCAAATGAGATTATGCAAATTTTAATCGACTTAGAATCCAATATTAATGTTCTGAATCCAAAAGATAAGCAAACCTTGTATCCTGATATACAATTAATAAAAAGTAAAATAAAATCAATTCGTAGATCAAATAGACAGAATAGAGGAGTAATAAATATTGTAGGTAGATTCCAAAGTTGGCTTTACGGCACTATGGACCATACAGATCGTCAAGAAATCATGGAGCATTTGAAAGTCACTGATCAAAACAACCATGCAGCTATTGAAAATCTTAATAAACAGATAAAAATAAATAACCATTTTAACAAATCATTGACAGATTTGAAACTTACAATAGAAAACGACAGACTCAAAATTTTGAAAAATGTAAATATGACCAATGAATTTATTCATAATCTAACTTACAAAATTTTAGTTTTGGAACAATCTAGTAAGCTTAAATATTTTGAAAATTTCATCAATCAAATTCTTGATAACATAATAGCCGCCAAAACGATATTATTCATCCAAGTATGCTTACATTGGAAGAATTAGAAACATAATAACATAGATTTACATATAATTAAGCAGGAGTAGTGGAATATAAAAATGATCTTCTGTTAATAGCTATAAAAATTCCTGTAAATTATGTATCAACAGAATTGAATAAGATCAAACCGATTCCAAATTCAAATTATTTAGAAATTGATGAAGAAGAAGAATTAATTGTTCAAATAAACGAAAAAAATTTTAAATATAGAGAAAATACACTATATTAGAATTTAAAACAAAGTAAAAGTTGTGTTTTTACCAATTCATGTCACTTAATTTAAAATAATGTAACAATTATCGAAGAATTAGACGATAAGACCTTATTGCTTAAGAATATGTACAATGAAATGGTTTTGCAAAATTGCGATCAACGAAAAATAAAGTTAAAAGGAAACTATTAAATCAACTATAATAACTGTACGCTTAAAATAAAACAAAATAGATTTTCGAATAAAGAAATTGTAGTACCAGATAAATACATTTACCCATCTACTAAAAATACCGAAATGTTTGTAAAACCTATAGACTTTGACAAAATAGTTATGGAAAACATTCAAAATCTAGAAGAAATTAAAGAACTTAAATATCACAAAAATGTAATGTATGGCTCAAATATTAGTATAACTTTAATTTTGATTTTAAGTATTGTAGGCATAATTATCTTTGTGAAGGTAAAGACTAAGAAAGGGACCATCAAAATTGTAAACAATATGAAGCCGGAGACTTCAGATTTGAAGCCGGGAGGAGTTACATATATTGTACCTTCCCACGAAAATGATGAGTCTGGCAAAAACAAAGCCAAAAACAATATCACACCACTTTCTTGGTAGGTAATAAGATATAAGTTAACGTATGCTAATACCAAGAATTAGTTTACAATTAATGCTGACTTAGATATCCAGAAAAGTATCTTATGACATCGCGCAATGCTATCCACACACTTGCCATAGTGTTTACATCCCAATATCCGCCAAGAAGACGTCCGATCGTCGACAGTCGTTGTTTACGCCAACTTTTCCTAGAATCAATAGCTTATAGGTTTTGCAGATGTTCAAATTGATCATCCACTGGATGAAATACTTTTATCTTTCTTTATCTTTTTTGCACATGATTGGCTTCTGTAGGTATCGTAAGAATTAGATTAGTTTTTGTAAGTTCAGTTCTAATTTGTATCTAGTGTCGAGCGGTAATCTACTTTGGATTGCCTAAGTTGAAATAAAACTTTTTAAAAAAGTAATTCGTGTTGAGAAATTATTAACTTATATTAAGAATGCAGGTACATGAGCTCCAGCATATCTGCTGCTCTGCTGTGCAAGCGATTAGTGTTTAAGCAAATTATGTATACCTAGAGTCATTTTGGAAACAAATAAAGAAGAGAGTTGATTTTTAATAGTTGAAGTGAACGGTCGTTCTTGTTTTAATTAATACACCGAATACGAAAAGTGTAACTCGCGTGTTTTTATCGCGCAGTTCTCGGATATTTTGTTTTGAACCATCTTTCGGTAGCCGCGCATTATTACTATATCTATATATCTATTCTATATTTGTTTCTTTTTTTTCGCACTTCATTCAAACGCGTTAAATACACGCGCGTCTAATGCTGGACTAAGTAATATTAACCTTCGTGATGTTGCAGATCAAATAGATGTAATAACTAACTTTGTTGCAAATGTAAATGATAACTGTTTTACTGAAATTCCGGAATGTGTAGATTTTATAAGAAAAACTAAAATACAGATTGCAAGTTTATGGAAGGATTTAAACATTGTTTACCATCTACTTGGGGTAGATAGAAGCAATAAAAGGTACAAAAGAGGTCTCTTAAACATAGTAGGGTCAGGTCTAAAGTTTCTTTTTGAAACTTTAGATAGCGAAGACGCTAAACAATACGAGGAAGCTTTTATAATAACCAAACAAAACAGTGAATATATACATAAGAGTCAGCAAGAAGAAATCAAAATTCTAGATGGGTTAAACAAACAGAATATGGTTCTTAAAAGTGCATATTATGAATTGGGAAACTTTAAAAATACTCTTACTAAAACATTAGAGGAAATTTCAAACAAAATTAATAAAGATAGAAAATATTTTGGTTTAAAAGAATATTTTACAGAATTTAAGCTCAGGATTTATTTTCTTATAAGTCAAACTGAAATGACAATCAATCAATTAACTGAGGCAGTTCTGTTTCTATAGTATAATGTTATTCATCCAATAATCGAACCGAAACATTTCATACAACTATTGAAAAATAGTGATAAGGAAAACGTAATGCTATTTACACCAAGTTTAGAATCATATAGTCATATAATGAAGGAAATAAGTCCAATTGTTTATTTAAAGGGAGATAGATTGGTCATAATTTTATCAGTTCCATTACTTGAGAGTTCAAAATGAGAAGTTTATGAAATGATTAATTTACCATATGGAAAAACAAAATGACATTTTTATATTTTAGAACATAAAAATAAATATTTTATAATCAAGGAAAATAAAGAGGAATATATTCTAAGTAATGATATTTCAAAAGATTGTAAGAGAATTGACAAATACTTTATTTGTAAACAATTAGAATTCAAAAACAGTGTTCTAGTCTAGATAAAGACTGCGAATTAATTATTTTTATGAACAGAATAAATAGTAAATGTAATTTGAAACAAGTTTCAAATCATGTTGAAATTTTTCACAAAATCGCAGAAAATAAATATTTATTCGCCCTAAGCGAAGAAACCAAGTAAAATGTAACTGTTCGAAAAGCGAATATAATGAAGAAGGATTTATAAATAATATTGGAATCATAAATAAAAGAAATAATTGTACTTTTGAAACAATAGAAACGAGATTTAAAACTTCTATTCAAGAAGTAACGTTAGAAAATAATGATATGTATCGTCCTGCACCCAAGGACTGTTGTATTAATGTGAAATTAATCGAATTAGTTTATGAAAATGTCAATTTTCCAAAATTAAAGCTTAAAAGCCTATATGAATTCTAAGACTTTACCATTGAAATGAGAAATCAAGAAAAATATATATCTAAAAAATTAAAAGAAATACCACCTCATGCTCAAGGTGTTTTATTTGGATTAAGTGGTCTAATAATCATTGTAATTATTGCTGGTTGTTTATTCAAATTCATAAAAGGAAATGGTATAACCGTCTTCCGTAACTGTTTTAACAAGAAAACTAAACAACCAATAGTACAAAGAGAAAGAATTGTCCATTATTATGATAATAAGCTATGTAAGTAAAACTGTATTAAGAAGACCCAATTCTAATGTATTTAAAGCCAATGATTTTGAGGTTGAAGAAAATTAATTTATTAAAAAAAAAAAATGTAATTTTCATTTTTTACGAAGGGAGGTGTTATGCATAACCATAATAAAGATCATTATTCTTTTCTTTATTCGCCTGCACATTCCTTATGTGTCAAATTCCTTTATCCAAGCCTAGCATCGGTTTGATTGTTCTTGTAACTCAATACCCTTAAGATATTGTTTACGATTTGTTTATCTCCAAAGTAGAGACCAAAATGCTTGGTCATTAAATTCTTTCCGATTCTTTAGAAAATGTTTATGCATGCCACTTCAACTACTTCAACCTTATCTCGTTTATAGCATCCAAAATGGATCTCATATATCCAAGACACTTTATGTGCGGATTGCTTGGATCGAAATTGTTTTGTTCAATTCAGTCGTAAGAAAACTCTCAACAACACAACATTAAAAAGTAAAACTTATTCTCAAAAATAAAAGGTACTTTTATTTTATCAAAGAGGTGCATAACACATTGTCCAACTCTCTATAGTGTATAGCATATCTAGAATCAGAGCAATTTAGATCAGTGGTTGACAATAACACCCAAGAAGTATTCTTCGAAATCATTTCAAGAATCGCTAGATTGGGAGGGCAAAATTACATAATGGACTTTCTTACATTGCCACTAAGGGAGAATGCGAAAATATTTCGTCATCGGAACTTTTCGGTTGGATTAAATTCGGATCAACCGATGTCTATGTTCGCAGTACTTGTTCTTTTGACGCCATTGTTTAACTCTCTACAGTATCATATCTAGAGTCTGAGAAATTTAGATCAGTGGTTGACAATAACACCCAAGAAGAATTCTTCGAAATCATTTCAAGATTCGCTAGATTGGGAGGGCAAAATTACATAATGGTCTTTCTATCATCGCCACTAAGGGAGAATGCGAAAATACTTCGCAATGGGAACTGTTTCGGTTGGATTAGATTCGGATCAACCGATGTTTATGTTCGCAATACCTGTTCTTTTGACGCCATTGTTCAACTCTCTACAGTAGCAAATCTAGAGTCTGAGAAATTTAGATCAGTGGTTGACAATAACACCCAAAAAGAATTCTTCAAAATCATTTCAAGAATCGCTAGATTGGGAGGGCAAAATTACATAATGGACTTTCTTACATTGCCACTAAGGGAGAATGCGAAAATATTTCGTCATCGGAACTTTTCGGTTGGATTAAATTCGGATCAACCGATGTCTATGTTCCCAATACCTGTTCTTTTGACGCCATTGTCCAACTCTCTACAGTAGCATTTATAGAATCAGAGCAATTTAGATCAGTGGTTGATAATAATACCAAAGAAGAATTCCTCGAAATCATTTCAAGAATCGCTAGATTGGGAGGGCAAAATTACGTAATGGACTTTCTAACATTGCCACTACGGGAGAATGCGAAAATATATCGCCATCGGAACTTTTTCGGTTGGATTAAATTCGGATCAACCGATGTTTATGTTCGCAGTACTTGTTCTTTTGACGCCATTGTTTAACTCTCTACAGTATCATATCTAGAGTCTGAGAAATTTAGATCAGTGGTTGACAATAACACCAAAGAAGAATTCTTCGAAATCATTTCAAGATTCGCTAGATTGGGAGGGCAAAATTACATAATGGTCTTTCTATCATCGCCACTAAGGGAGAATGCGAAAATACTTCGCAATGGGAACTGTTTCGGTTGGATTAGATTCGGATCAACCGATGTTTATGTTCGCAATACCTGTTCTTTTGACGCCATTGTTCAACTCTCTACAGTAGCAAATCTAGAGTCTGAGAAATTTAGATCAGTGGTTGACAATAACACCCAAAAAGAATTCTTCAAAATCATTTCAAGAATCGCTAGATTGGGAGGGCAAAATTACATAATGGACTTTCTAACATTGCCACTAAGGGAGAATGCGAAAATATTTCGTCATCGGAACATTTTCGGTTGGATTAAATTCGGATCAACCGATGTTTATGTTCGCAATACCTGTTCTTTTGACGCCATTGTTCAACTCTCTACAGTAGCATATCTAGAGTCTGAGAAATTTAGATCAGTGGTTGACAATAACACCCAAGATGAATTTTTCGAAATCATTTCAAAATTCGCTAGATTGGGAGGGCAAAATTACATAATGGTCTTTCTAACATTGCCACAACGGGAGAATGCAAAAATACTTCGCAATGGGAACTGTTTCGGTTGGATTAGATTCGGATCAACCGATGTTTATGTTCGCAATACCTGTTCTTTTGACGCCATTGTTCAACTCTCTACAGTAGCATATCTAGAGTCTGAGAAAGTTAGATCAGTGGTTGACAATAACACCCAAGAAGAATTCTTCGAAATCATTTCAAGATTCGCTAGATTGGGAGGGCGCTGGCGCTGGAGCGTCTATCAGATAAGAGCTGACTTGATGTCAAAGATTTATCCTTTGCTAAGAAATGTTATATCATGCACTGATAACTGCAACCAGTTTATTGAAGATCATCTGAGCCGAGAACCAAGCATTTTTGAAACGGTGATTTGCCTTGTCTGTGCTTTAGAAGACACACAGAAGCTAGCCTTGCTCATTGCTAATCCAGTAACAATCCTAAGAAATGGCATCAAATTTTGGTTACAACAAAAATGGTTTCCGATGATATACGTACAAAAGCCGGCGTCATGTGCAAAAGATGTAAGCAAAACTTGTGCCTCCTTAAACGGTCAGCTGGTTCTCATTTTTTAATAGAATTCGAGCATGTAAGTTAAAGCCATATAGATTGAGATTGAGTTTCCATACTCAACATCAAATAAAATAAACATTATCATCCGGCGACGGCGACACAGTCATCTTTCTTCAAATCATGGGAAGCGCAGCGTCAGCAATAATGGTCATCAATAGTGTTAGACTTTTCAACAGAATAAAAACATTTGGTGACTTGAGTCAGATTCAACATGATTTCGTTTGTCAGATTAAGTAAGTTATTAAGAAACCGTTCAAGTGAGAACATTGTGTAATTAAGAAATATATTTTTTAAAAAACCAAATAAACTAAGAATAAATTAATTGGCGCCCAACTAATGTGGCTTGTGTTAAGTGAAATTAATGAATTAAAAAGAAAAGTGCGTAAGACGACGTAAAGCACCTCGCCGTGCGTTTCACAATTTTTCATATCAAAGTGTGTAATTCGACGTTTTAACCTCGCCGTTCTAAGAGAA
Source organism: Melanostoma scalare (assembly GCA_949752695.1). NCBI lineage: Eukaryota > Metazoa > Arthropoda > Insecta > Diptera > Syrphidae > Melanostoma > Melanostoma scalare. The sequence goes on along the minus strand of OX456985.1, from coordinate 77,279,509 downwards.
AAAAACACGAGCCACGAACCCACAAACGAATCCAACCACTTATCAGGAGTCGATAGACCTTGAGGCCCACAAGCAGCGAATGAAAAACACCTTAGTAAAAGTGAAAAGGATTATGTTCAGCATTCCAGCGTGGGATACGATGCGGTTGGCCTTACTAATGTAAGACATTTTATTAAGTAATTATTAAGTGAATCAGTTTAAAAAAAAAGTAACGAAAGTAAAAATATAGATTTGTAAAAATTTAAAATTTTTTTTAAGTGAAAAAAAAGAGAAAAAAAGGGCAATTAATTTACAACTAAAGAAAAAACTTATAATAAAAAAAAATGGCTACAAATCCAAATCCAACCAAACAACTAACTGCCAGTCCGGCCTTACAGAATTATATCACTTCTTTGATAAACCAAACTCTTCAAAGAGAAGGTAGACAATTAGTCTATTCCGTGCTCAATCCGAATTCAGATCAATTCGCAGGAGTTGATCAAACAATAAATTTAGATCAACAAGCTAATGTTGGTGAACTGGATAAAATTCCAGATATTGTTAATAGCCTACGGAATTTCTCTGGGCAACCAGGTGAATTTAGTTCATGGCGAAAAAGCGTTGAAAGAGTACTTCGAATCTATGATTCAATCAAAGGATCTCCGAATTATTTCGGAATCATCAATATTATAAGAAACAAAGTTGTAGGCCAAGCCGATCATGTTTTGCACTGAAAAAAATATTGTACATAAAATCTATGAACAGCGTTCTTAGAGCCAAAATGGAAAATTTTTCCCGAAAATCTATGAAAAAACGGTCATAAAATTCATGTATGGGTGTTGTTTTTATGAATCTCCATTCCTAAAAAAATTTGTATGGAAGAATTTCGTTTAAAATCATTGATCATAGATTTTATGTATTTATACATACGAGCATGAACGGTTCCTGCTTTAAAAATGGCACTTTTTTATGAATAATACATATGATTTAGGAATGAAATCCTAAGTTGTTCTTATAAATTTAGGATTTTAAGTTTGTATGCATAAATTCATGAATTTAATGTCTATTCCTATATTTTATGAATCATGAACCTAGACTTTTGAAATTTTCCTACAAAAATTCTATGAGTTGTATATAGGTACCTATATATAGATGTTATAACAAAGAATAATGATACAAGTATTTTCTAAGATAAAGAACATTTCAATTCAAAGGAAATGATAAACACTTTTGCTTACGAATGCATATCCGTCCGAACGCAATACTCTAAGATATTGAAATAAACAAAAGATTAATAATAAAGAAAGATACGAATCATCATATGTCGATCTCCCCAAAGAAGTCGTATATGATGATAAGTCACGTATGCCTTTAGTAAGTAAGAGATAAATATCTACCAGTTGTCTGCGACATTCTGGTCAGACTTTAATAAACTTCCAAGCAATAAAGATAACCTCAATCTAGATCTCCGTCTCTAGATTTCTTTTTTAAAAATTGTTTCGTTTGATTCAAAACTAAAACTGGCGCAGTCGGTAGGATACACAAAATATAATATGTGTAATTGTGTATCCTTTGCAAATAAGAACCCAGCGTTCACCTATCGTTCAAGTGTAGTATAAAGTGAAAATTAAAATTCAATTTTTTACAAAAAGAAAGAAAATTGTTTTAATAACTTATACCCATACAAAAAGTGAATATCTAAAATTCTACGAAAAAGAAATCTTTAGAATTAACTTAATTGGACCACTTAACGGTATTGCAAAATAAATTCAGTGAAGAATAAATTCTTTAATGCATATAAAGATTACTTCAGTGAATAAAGTTATTAGAACACTTATCCAAAATTCTAAAACATCAATAAATAATTAATTCAGTGACTCACCCTCACGAAAAGAGTAATGTTACGCAATCCGTAGAGGAAAATTAATTATAAATCAACTCAAAAATATTAAAAACTATTCAACAAATGCACCTTTTCAAGAAGACACATAAGAAGAATAATCCATATTCAAGGAACGCTGACGAAGAAGATAAATCATCAAACAAAGGAGATCAACAGTACAACAGAGATAGTAAGAATTTTAATATTAATTTAAACAATCAATTGTCACAAATTAAACTACCAAATATTGAAAAAAATTATATTAGAACAAAACTTAAATTGTAAAGCCAATATGGAACTTACACTCACATTAAACCCACTCAAGTACATTGAAAAGTTAAATACTTTCGATGGGCGAAGAGAAGACTTATATACTTTTATCACAAACGTTGATGGGATAACTCCCACACTTAACAAATATGACAATCAGTCACAGACAATATGTATAAATATACTAAAGTCAAAACTTATAGGTAAAGCCAAACGTTGTATTGAAATACACGCTCACTTATCCACCTGGAAGGAAATAAAAGAATTACTAGTTGAAAATTTCGGAGGTTTTAAATCTTCATTCCAACTGTATGACGATTTGAGACAAACTCCTTATAAAGGAAATGTTGTAAGCTTTTATAACGAAATACAAAAAAATCTTTGCGAATTAAACCAGAAAACAATACAAGAGGGAAAGAATGAGGAAATTACTCATAATACACAAACAGCATTAAACATTTTTAAAGAACGTTTACCAGTTCACATGCGAACAATATTATTTGCATTGAAACCCCCTAATTTGCAAGCAGCCTTACATGAGTTGACTCAAGCTGGTTTTGTAAATGAAAAATCTAAAGAAACCCCAAGGAAATTGCTAGAAGCACCAAAAATTCCAATCACACAAAACCCCCAAAATAATTATAAAAAATATCCAAATCAAAATAATAACTTCACACCTAAAAACCCAATTTATATAAGACCTCCATTAAATCACCAAAACACTATCAACCCTAATCCAAACTATAAAGGTAACAATTATAGCCCAAATTACAAACCTCCTAGTAGACAAAATAAACCTATGGAAGTTGACCCAACTTCTAGTCAATTGAAGAAAATCCAAACTAACTATAACGAAAGTGATCAAAACGACACGGGTTTTCCCAATGTAGCCTCGGAAACCTGTCTACTCAACGAGACAACAAACTCCCCTTTATTAAGTTAGAAAAGAATAACGAAACGTTAAGACTATTGATTGACACGGGAGCTACTAATAGCCTAATAAACAAAGAAAAAGCTCCAGTAAGCTACATCAAAACAAGAAAACACCCATTAGAAATCAAAACAGTATGTACTTCCATATTCATAGACAAAGAATTGATTATACCAAAAGAAAAATTTGCACTTAAATCTCGCGTAGATTGCATTTTTCAAATCCACAACTTTAATGATAATTTTGATGGATTGATTGGAAACAATATATTATTTCCAAATAATACCAGTATTGATTTTAAAAACAAAATACTAAAACTAAACGAACAAATTGTTCCACTGTTCTTTTCTATGGAAGACGAAAAGGAATATCAAATAGAAATAAATCATTTAAACAATTTAATTCCACAAGACACATTTACTTTCGAAAATTTGGAAAGTCAAAGAGTCTCACATCTAAACGATGAAGAACATAAAAGTTTATTTAATTTATTGAAAAAACACAAAAAGGTATTTTACCAAAAAGGAGATGATTTAAGTTTTACCAGTCATGTAAAACATAAAATCCCCACAATAAATGAAGAACCAATCTTCACACGGATATATAGATATCCCGAAATCCACAAAAAAGAAGTGGACAAACAAATCAAAGATCTGTCAGATCAAAAAATTATCAAACCAAGTACTTCTCCCTACAATGCCCCAATATGGGTCGTACCAAAGAAAGAAGACAAGGTAGGTGTTCAACTCATGTTAAAACGTTGAAACTTAATTCTATTGTGTGTTACTCATAGTGACTCATTCTTTTATTTTTTGATAGTTTAATACCCTGCATTTTTTCTTCTAAGCACATTCCAAGTCACTTGAGCTAACCCCACAGAAGATATATTTCAATTCAAAAGTATCTCTAATTTCCTTTGCTTGCTATAAAACGAGAACTTTTCCATTCCAATTTATCAGTTCTCAGAATGGAATTAAAAACGATAATACTGTTGTTGATAGGAATTCTTGGCGTCGGTGTCGCCATGAAATTCATAGTAAAAGCCATGTCTTGGTACAACATAATTAATTCGCTGGGGATTTGGAATTTGCTTTAGTTCAGTTGCCGTCGGACCTTCAAATCATTCACTTGCACAAAAATAAAGAATTCTATACCAATGTACTTAAATCGTTTTACTCTATTTATTATCTCATTCAACAGTCTATGCAAAACAGCATAGCCTACAAACATTTGGTGCCGAAACCCGGGAATTATTTTTTTTCTTTTTGAAATGTGCATCTTAGTAGAAAAAGTCGTATTCGTATTTTTAATTTGCGCATATGTTGCTCTTACATTTGCAAGTGCGGTCGTTTTAAAAAGCATTTCGGATAAGATTCTAGCGCATATGGTTGCCTAGATCTACAAGTGCTTTCGTTTTAAAAACATTTCGTATAAGATTCTAGCGCATATGGTTGCCTAGATCTAAAAGTGACTTTCGTTCTACAACACCTAGTATATTATTCTAGCGCATATGGTTGCCTAGATCTACAAGTGCTTTCGTTTTAAAAACATTTCGTATAAGATTCTAGCGCATATGGTTGCCTAAATCTAGAAATTCAATTTCGTTCTAAAACAATTCGCATATTGTTCTCGCGAAGATTGTTATCTAAACTCGCATGTGAACTTTGTCTTACCTATTTTGTACATTATTGTCGCGTATCTTTTACATTCCTGTTCTAGTGATTTAATGGTCAACATTTCGTATCTCAGTCTTAACAAAAGCAACACACCTCGTTGCGAGTTCACACAACATTAAGCATAACTAACAGTTTCTTCATTATTCTCGTGCATCTCGTTACCTGATTAAGCAGGAGCAGTTTATCACTTATTTAATTTTTGTTAATTTGATTTGATTTCCTGAATCAAAGGCGCATCAGCATGGCTGAAGCAATTAAAAAATTGAAGACCCGTCGAGGTGCCGTAAAAGGCCAACTCACTCGAATGAGGACGTTACTAACGGAAGATAAATTAAAGTCGTTAAATTGCTATGAGTTAGAAATAAAATTAGGGTTATTGGAGAACTACTTTACCAATTTCAACAATATACAGTCCGAACTTGAAGAATCTGATGCCAATGAATCATTGGAACGATTTGAGTTCGAAGATTCTTATTCTGATCTAAAGGCAAAACTTTTAGCTTCAATCAACGAAACTAGTGATAGGCAACCTGCTTCTGCTGGCAACATGACTTATTTCGGTATGCCAACTAGTACATCTTCTGATCTCCCAAAACACAAATTAAAAACATTCTCTGGTGAACCTGATAAGTGGTTAGACTGGTGGAGCATGTACTCAATCATGGTAGAAGAAAAGGTGGCTGATCCTCGAGATAAGTTCCAGCGTCTAAGAAATCTTCTTGAAGGTAATGCATATGAGTGTATAAGGTCCCTAGAACCAACTGCCGAAAATTACCCCGAAGCATTGCGCATATTGAAAGCCCAGTACGATAACAAAAGGTATCTGTATCGCATACATATAGGCAACATAATTGACTTAAGAAACATTTCATTTGCTTCTGTAGATCAGCTTATCTCTATAAACAACACAATAAACGCGAATATGAGAGCTCTGCTGTCACTTTCAACAAAGGAACAAGTAGCAGATGGGTTACTGCTTTCTTTGGTAACCACCAAGCTGGACACTGTTACAGCAGGATTATGGGAGGAACACGTCACCACATTGGACTCAGATAAAACTAACACCAATACAGGCACGGATCAGCAAGAAAGCAACGCATATCTTCCTACCTGGGAAGATTTCTCCAATTTTGTGCAGAAAAGGTGCAGAACATTGGAGCTAATTGAATTCAACAAAAAGCAACACTCATCGTTAATGCATCAGAATAAGTCTTTCAAAGGCACTCGTCATCCGCAAAGGGAACACTCATTTCAGGTAACACAAGTTATAAAATGTCCTTTTTGCACCCAAAACTGCTCAAGCGCAACAAGGTGCTCCAATTTCACAGCAAAATCTCAATCTGAAAGATACAATTTAGCAAAGTCACTTAATTTATGTCTCAACTGTCTGAGACCAGGTCATGGATCTCGTAATTGCCAATTTGGAAGATGTAGAAATTGTCACCGCAATCATCATACCTTACTACATCGAGAGCAAGGTTTGCCAGGACAAGACTCATCAGCAGGCCATAAAAGCCATAAACCAAGTAACACATTCCTTACCTCAGAGGAGCCATTAAGTTCATCCATTTCAAGTCAAGAACCGATTCCTCAGCCCACTACTCGGCAATCATTGCATGCAGTTTATGATAAATCCTCAACAAAGAATATTTCAAGCATTCCTAAAAGTCAAGTTATTTTGTCCACTGCCCTTATCGAAGTTAAATCGTCAAATGGTAAATTTATTATATGCCGAGCATTACTTGACAGTGGTTCTCAATCAAACCTTGTAACAAATCGCTTAGTACAACTCTTGGGTCTCAAACGCTCCCTATCGAATATAACGGTCAATGGTATTGGTTCTTCTGGCGTTAACTCAAATTATAAATCACAAATTACTCTGAAATCTCGAATCAATGATTTCAGCACGTCTATTGAAGCCGTCATACTTGAACGCATTTCTGGCCACATACCACTCAACAAATTCGACATACATCATCTGCAAATCCCCAACAATATCACCCTGGCCGATCCTGCTTTCAACGTTCCTCAACGAATTGACTTGCTGATAGGCGCTGGGATATTCTTTAATCTTCTTTCTGTTGGTCAGATAAAATTGGGTCATCAATCAACAGCAATATTGCAAAAAACATTGTTTGGATGGATAATATCAGGTGAAATTAATAATGAAATAAATACATGCTTTCTATCTACTCAAAACAGGAGCCAATGCAAAAACGATGGCGCACTCAACGAACTAGTTTCACGGTTTTGGGAACTAGATGCATGCCAATCTCATCATGCCATGTCTCCTGAGGAAGAGGCATGTGAAAGGCATTATACTGACACAGTTGGCCGACTGACAAATGGACGATTTGTAGTCAGGCTTCCTTATCGCAAACCTGCCAGTATGATAGGGGAGTCATATCAGATTGCTCTGAAAAAGTATTTTTATCTGGAGAAAAGGCTAAACAAAGACTCCCAATTGAAACACTCCTACGGCAAATTCATCGATGAATACATCGACTTGGGACACATGCAACTAATCTCTAAGGCAGAATTAAAAAGTCCAAATTACTTCCTACCGCACCATCCAGTCGTCAAGCCGGAAAGTACTTCGACTAAGTTAAGGGTTGTTTTCGATGGCTCATGTAAAACCAGTAATGGAATGTCATTAAATGACTTGCTCATGAACGGCCCAAAACTCCAAGATGATATATTTGAAATTTTGACTCGTTTCAGGTTATTTAAATATGCGATTACAGCAGATATTGTAAAAATGTATAGACAAGTCTTGATCAATGAAGATGACCAAAACATGCAATGTATTCTCTGGAGAGCTGACAGCAATCAACCGGTGCAAATCTATCGCCTTAACACGGTTACTTATGGCACAACCTCGGCTTCATATCTATCAATAAAAAGTATGAACATGCTAGCGCAGGAGGAGGCATCACGCTATCCTATCGGAGCACAGCAAGTGCTAACCAATTTCTATGTGGATAACATGATGGCGGGTGCAGACACTATTGACGACCTTTTAACGATAAAGAAGGAGGTCACTTCAGTGCTATTAAAAGGTGCATTTCCCCTGAAAAAATGGTGCTCAAATGCAGATGAGGTACTAGCGGACATAGATCCAGGTGACAAAGAAACATTGCTAAAAATTGACTGTGATGAAGTTATTCGAGTTTTAGGATTACTATGGAATCCATCTAATGATAATTTTTCATTTAGCTGTTTTAATCCAATAATAACTACCACTAAATTAACAAAACGTATTATCCTGTCTCAAGTTGCAAGCTTGTTTGATCCATTAGGTTTCATAAATCCCGTGGTGGTAAATGCCAAATTGTTCTTACGTCATCTCTGGACGAAGGGTTTTGACTGGGATGAAAGCTTATCTCAGGATCTTCATTACCAATGGAAAGGTTTTCATGAGCAGCTAAAGGCTTTGCAACAGCTAAGAATACCGAGGTTAATGTTATCAACGGGGGCAAAATTTCAAATACATGGGTTTTGTGATGCTAGCATGAGAGCCTATGGAGCCTGCGTATATCTTCGAAGTTTGTGCGATGATGGTAGAATGAACACCCAATTGGTGTGCGCTAAGTCAAAGATAGCACCAATACTGTGTGAATCTCTAGCAAGACTTGAGCTCTGTGGGGCATTGCTTCTTGCAGAACTGATTCAAAGGGTAAAAATGGCGATTAAAATTGAAATTGAAGAAACATATTGCTGGAGCGACTCAACTATTGCTCTTTCATGGATCAAATCTACCGCAAATCAATGGAGTATTTTTGTTTCGAACCGTGTATCTAAAGTTCAACAATTGACTCGTACCGAATCATGGAACCATGTTCCATCGAACGTCAATCCAGCAGACACCATATCTCGGGGATGCATGCCAGAAGAATTACTAAAGAACAAATCATGGATCCAAGGCCCACAGTTCTTACAATTAGAAAGGAAGTTGTGGCCACATATGGAAATACAAATTTCAAAAGATTGTCCAGAACGAAAACGCCAGGCATTTGTCTTCCTTACAGATATTCGAGACGAGATGACCGACATGACATCAAATTGTAAATATTTAAATTCATACTTTCGTTTAATTTTAGTTTTTTGTTACATCCGTCGGTGGAGATATAAGGAGCAATTGAACAAAACTATTGGAACAAAAATGATATCTTCACAAGAAATAGCTGACGCTGAGAAGGCATTAATTCGCAACATACAAACGGTACATTTTAAGAAGGAAGTAAATTGTCTTGCTCAGGGACGGGAAATAAAGGATAGCAACATGCTTCGGCTTGGACTCTTCTTAGACCGAGAAGGGCTGCTGCGTGTGGGAGGACGCTTACGAAACTGTCCATTGAATTATGACTCAAAACATCAGATGATCCTTCCCCCCACCCATCCTCTTACAGACTCAATTATAATGCATTTTCACTTAAAATATCTCCACGCAGGCAATCAAACGGTATTACATATCATAAGGAGAAGATTCTGGATTATTGACGGACTACGGTATATAGGGAAGGTACTCAGGACGTGCGTTACGTGTTTTCGTTATAGTCCCAAATTATCAACTCAACTCATGGGGGACTTGCCAAGTGAAAGAGTCACTCCATCTAAACCATTCTCCACTACGGGAATCGACTTTTGTGGTCCAGTTTATATAACCCAGCGGATTCGAGGAAGACCACCAACCAAGGCATACGTATGTGTATTTGTATGTTTTGTCGTCAAGGCGGTACATTTGGAATTAGTTCCAGACCTGTCCAAGGCAGCCTTCTTGGCTGCTCTGCGAAGATTTCTTGCACGTAGAGGTAATTGTTCGAAACTTTATTCTGATAATGGAACTAACTTTACAGGCGCAAAAAATGAGCTTGAGCAAATTGGTAGGAGCCTAGGTTCTGCCATCGCATCTGAAGAGGTACAGCAATTTTGTCAAGGGACAGGAGTTCAGTGGCATTTCATACCACCTAGGGCGCCTCATTTCGGGGGCCTATGGGAGGCTGCTGTCAAGGTAGCCAAGCGGATCATGCAGAAAACATTAGCATCAGTAGGAAATCGATCTTTCACCTACGATGAAATGACAACCTTGTTGTGTCAAATTGAAGCAGTGATGAACTCCAGGCCATTATCTCGGATGTCCAATGACCCTCACGACATGGAGGTTCTTACTCCAGGGCACTTTTTAGTGGGAGGTCCACTTACAGACTTACCACAACCATGTTTACACACCAATTTTGATAGACTCTCTCACTATCATCAAATTCAGCGTTTACGAGACCTTTTTTGGAAGCAGTGGAGCAGAGAGTATCTTAATATTCTTCAATCCAAAAATGTCTGGACCTCGGAAGCGCCTAATGTGAAAATTGATGACTTGGTACTATTACACGAAGACAACAACCCACCTTTGCGATGGCCAATGGGAAGGGTGGTTGAAACCCACCCAGGGCAAGACGGACGAGTTCGAGTGATTTCTATACTCACAAAAGATTTTTTTTTTAAGCGACCAATTCGTAAGGTAGCATTGATTCCCATAAAGTAAATTTTCTTGATGTATTATAAAAAACTTATAATGATTCCAAAATCAATGTTGTTTACAATTTTTGTTTTTAAAGTTTAACAAACTTTCAAGGCCGGCGGCATGTTCAACTCATGTTAAAACGTTGAAACTTAATTCTATTGTGTGTTACTCATAGTGACTCATTCTTTTATTTTTTGATAGTTTAATACCCTGCATTTTTTCTTCTAAGCACATTCCAAGTCACTTGAGCTAACCCCACAGAAGATATATTTCAATTCAAAAGTATCTCTAATTTCCTTTGCTTGCTATAAAACGAGAACTTTTCCATTCCAATTTATCAGTTCTCAGAATGGAATTAAAAACGATAATACTGTTGTTGATAGGAATTCTTGGCGTCGGTGTCGCCATGAAATTCATAGTAAAAGCCATGTCTTGGTACAACATAATTAATTCGCTGGGGATTTGGAATTTGCTTTAGTTCAGTTGCCGTCGGACCTTCAAATCATTCACTTGCACAAAAATAAAGAATTCTATACCAATGTACTTAAATCGTTTTACTCTATTTATTATCTCATTCAACAGTCTATGCAAAACAGCATAGCCTACAAACAGTAGGAAACAAGGAGTGGAGAATAGTCATTGACTATCGAAAATTAAATAACGCAGCAAAAGAGGATAAATTCCCTATTCCACTAATTGACGACATACTAGACAAATTAGGAAAAGCTAACTACTTTTCCACATTAGATTTAACAAAAGGATTCCACCAAATCGAGGTAAGCCCTGAAGATAGAGAGAAGACAGCCTTCTCAACACTATCAGGACACTACGAATGGTTAAGAATGCCATTCAGTCTCAAAAATGCCCCCGCCACATTCCAACGAATGATGAACGAGGTTGTTAAGAACTGAAGGCAGCCTAAAATTATCGATCTCGAACACACCCAAATGTGAAATTATTATCACCAAAAGGTGTCATTAGTATAACTAAAATAAGAATTATCATTTTTGTCATGTTGTCACTACCCAAATTCTCGTAACCTAAAATTTTAACACGTTTGGTTTATTGGTTAAATTAGCTCGAGGATAAAACAACGTAGTAAGTAAAAATTAACATTAATTTTCATTGTAAACCCTTATATTTCGAATTTATAGAAATAAACGATCGACTTGAAAGTAAGGTCTGTTTTATTTGGCATCTTCGAGCAACCAGTAACAATTTTATTTTACGTTCGTGCCGAACAACCGCCAACGAACCGCTCCAAGCATGCAACGCACGCCACCGCCACCAAATGAGGATGAAATTCGGAAGAGCACCAGGAAAAATAAGGGAGTTCCACCGAAGAAACTTGGTGATTACCATGTAGATGAAAATTCTACAGATCTATTAGATCCAAATAATCACCAAGCCACTGGAGCGGCCAACAGCCGAACGAATTCGCCACTGAATAATAAATCAAGCCACCTTACTGAGGAGTTTGTGGTATGTCAGCTGCAACCTGCATCGAACTCACAAGGTGCTAGTGGAAATCGCACCAGCCTCCCAGTCGATGTGTATGCAACGAGCCAGTCACAACCAGCAGGGGAATATGCAATGTGCCAGGGTTCCAATGGTGCTGCGGCATGTCACACCGAATGCCGAATGCAACCCGAGTTTAACTCACTGAACCAAACACCTAGCCCATTAGTCGAAGTCAATACAGTTGTGACCAGCCAGACGCAACCCGCAGGCTATAACTTAATGTGCCAAGGACTCAGTAGGGCTACCATCAGTCGAACACATGTGAACGCCACGCCCACCCAGACCGCTCAAAATGTTTTAGGTGCCCAAAGGCAAACCCTGCCTAACAACGCACCATATCAAGGGTTCACTGGTGATATGCTAAGCCACACGCAGTCACTCGTGAACCACACAATGCAACAACAATTCCGATGTAGAATGATCAATCAGAGTCCTACCAACCATAACGTTGTTCATCATGAGCAGCTGCCGCTGCATTCTTCATTTAATGAACAATATTCAACGAACCCGATGCAACAACAACTGGTTTACTTACACAAACAGCCATGCACCAGCCGGTTACACGCAACCACCATCGAATCACACCTTTGCGATAAACCAGGGAACCAATTGCATCCAAGCCTGCCCGATGCATCTACCTACCAACAACCAAATTAAGCCGTCAACATGTACAGTCACTGCAAGCCATAGGCAGCCGATGGTAGGCTACGAAGGTGTGCCAAATCAACCCCTTATCAACAGAGCCGCTTGTGGACAGCCGTGTGGTGGAACTCATTGTCAGAACACAATGATCCAGCCACAAGTCAATCACCATAGAAGCTATGCCCAGCCAGCTGTTCTGCAGTCGCAACCACTAAATCAATGTCCCAATGGACAAACAATGCCGCTTCCAACCTATCCCCACCAGCCGTTGTCGACGCAAACCTATGCGACACATTCATATAGACCCAAGCTACACGACCTGCCAGTTTTCAGTGGTCTTCCTGAAGAATGGCCTATGTTTATTGCTTCGTTCAACGAATCGACAGCAGCGTTTGGATACACACAACTGGAAAACATGCTTCGTCTTCAAAAAAGTCTCAGGAACGATGCCAAGAGAGCAGTGGAGAACATCTTAATCCACCCTCGATGTGTTCCAGCTGTAATTCAAGAACTGGAAGCAATTTTTGGACGCCCTGAACGTCTAATAAGGAGTCAATTGGACAAAGTACGATCATGGTCAATCATCCCGGACAACAGACTTGACCTTGTGATGCCTTTTTCTACGAAGGTGCAGAATTTATGCACGTTGCTAGAGTCACTAGGAAGTCAACAACATTTAGCCATACCCATGTTACTAGATGTGCTTATATCGAAGTTGCCACTCTTCAAACAGCTGGAGTGGATGGAGTTCTCGGACAAAATCACACCCTACGCAGGTATTCCAGAGTTCTGTGGATGGCTGAAGGAATATGCCAAATACGCCAACATTTTACATCTTTCTCAACGTACAGCAGTCGGAAGCCAACCTAGAAACAATCGCCAGGATAAAAATTCAATATTTCACACCAAAGAAGGAGGTAATGTTGCACATGCCGCCATCAGCAATGCTAAAGTATGCATCCTATGTTCTTTATCCCACCATGTAGTTCAATGTAAAGAATTTAAAAAATTAAATGTAAATGAACGGTGGAATATCGTAAAAAAGAAACAAATTTGTTTTTCATGCCTTATGCCAGAGCACGTAGTTTCGAAGTGTGACAAGAAAAGGAGATGCGAAAAAGAAAACTGTCAACGATACCATCACTACCTGCTTCACGAAACAAACAAAACAGATAGAGAAAATGAACGAACGTCAGAGAAAATAAAGCGATTCTAATTTCCATGAAACTCGCCTACTAAGAAAAAAGTTTTGTTTAAGGTTTTACCTGTCAAGCTGTACGGACCTAGGGGTGAAGTTAGCGCTTTTGCGCTCCTCGATGACGGGTCGTCGGTTTCGATTCTTAACGACAACATCGTCACAAAACTAGGTCTTACTGGTAGAAAATATTCGATGTCATTAAATTGGATCGGGCAAAAAGAAGTCTCACAGCCATCCAGTCTGGTTAATCTGGAAATAAGTGGAATAGATGACGGAGACGGTAGCAAAAGGTACGAACTGAAGAACGTCCGAACTTATGGCAATTTGTCATTACCGATGCAAACGATTAATTTAGACCACCTGCCTGTTGGAAAAGAAGGTAATACCTTGCCAATCAACACATACACAAACGCTGTGCCGCAAATATTAATAGGTCTAGATAATTGGAGATTAATCATGGGCAACTCATCAGTACTTTGCAGACCCGAAGGGCCAGTTGCGGTCGATTATAAAGCCATAATCAAGAATTACGTCGAGAAAGGGTATGCACGTAAGTTAACGAATGCCGAGATCGAAACGAAGGGGCCAAGAACATGGTATCTTCCACACTTCTGCGTAAGAAATTCCCTCAAGGGAGGGAAACTTCGTCTAGTCTTCGATGCTGCTTGCAAAATTGGAACCATTTCACTCAATTCAACTCGACTCAGAGGTCCAGAACAATGCCAGGACATGGTTGCCATCCTACACATGTTCCGTGAGAAGCCAATTGCTGTATGTGCCGACATTAGCGAAATGTTCCATCAAATTACCATCAGGAAAGAGGATCAGGATTCGCAACGTTTTCTGTGGCCGAAAGAGGATGATCCTGGAGAGGTAGTCTACTTATGTCATGGAAGCGATGGTGTTCGGGGCCACATGTTCTCCGTGCTCAGCCGAGTACATAAAGAACTTAAATGCCCAAAGGTTTGCCGAATATCATCCGGAAGCTGCCAGAGCTATCATCGAAAGCCACTACGTCGATGATTTTGTCTGCAGTTTTACCAATAAAAAAGGAGCACTGTCTGTCACAAATGATGTCATCTGTATTCATAGAGCCGGTGGATTCGATCTTCGCAAATTCTCTTCCAACTCTACTTTCTTACTTGAGGGACTACAGAAGGAACGCCAGGATCAGAGTTCCATTGCCAATATGGACATTGCCAACCACTCTGAAAAGGTGCTGGGAATGCACTGGATCCCTGCTGAGGATGTCTTTACATTTCGCTTAAACTTTCGACAAACTAAACCGGAGATAATCAATGGCGAACACTATCCAACCAAGAGGTAGAGGTCTTAAGTATTGTAATGTAAATCTTCGACCCGTTTGGACTATTGGCAGACCTGACCATTCATGCGAAAATGATGTTACAATCGTTATGGAAGGCCAATATCACATGGGAAGAAGAAATACCAAACGAGCCAAAATCTGTTCAAGTACCAACCGGGAGGAAAATGGATATCAGGTCCCGAATTCCTACTGGAGGACGAGTCAAAGTGGCCATTGGTTCCTGATGAAACGAGTTCAGTCTCTACACCCCAAGAAGAACTACGCATGGTCTTCAGGACCAACACGAATGTTTTCCACGTAAGTAGCTATGAAATAGATCTCACTAAATTTTCCAAATTCTTGAAGCTAAAAAGAATCCTGTGCTGGATAATTCGTGTTTTAACTAAGATAAAGAATCGACCCAAGAGCAAAATTCTTAGTGCTTCGGAAATGGAGTATGCTGAAATCGTTTTATGCCGCTTTGTCCAAAAACAATGTTACCAACAAGAGTATCAGACACTTAAGAAAGGAGAACAGATCCACAAATCAAGTCACATCTTCAAATTATCACCCAGTCTGGACAAAGACGAAGTCATTCGATTGTCAGGCCGAATAGATTCCGCCGTATGGCAAGGAGACTTATAATATTGCCGAAGGATAACTGGCTGTCAAAACTTATCGTTAAGGATGTTCATGAAACATTTCATCATCAAAACCATGAGACCATTCTATGTGAAGTTCGCCGAAAGTACTGGATACCCAAACCTGAGAACCTTGGTGAAAAATATAGCGAAGAACTGTCAGGAGTGCAGGAATCGTCAAGCAGAACCAAAACCACCTCAGATGGGTCTTACTCCATTCGTTCGACCCTTTACGTTCACAGGAGTCGACTATATGGGACCTGTACTTGTAGCTATTGGCAGAAGAAGAGAGAAACGTTGGATAGCCTTATTTACATGCCTCAAGATCCGGGCCGTTCATCTGGAGCTGGCAACAGACTTATCCACGGACGGATTCATTCTATGTTTGAGAAACTTCGTTAACAGAAGGGGTGTTCCAGTACGTATTCGGAGTGACAACGGGGCCAACTTTGTAGGGGCTGACAAGGAAATGAAAACTTGTCTGGACATGTTTGATCAATCAGCAATCGAGAACTTTTTATCAGGGAGAGGCATCCAATGGAAATTCAATTGTCCGTCGAACCCAAGTGCTGGAGGCTGCTGGGAAAGATTGGTTAGATCCATTAAGAGGGTTCTGTACGTGATTCTCCAAGATATAGTACCAAAGGAGGACACTCTACGTAGCGCTCTCATAGAAGCTGAGAATATAGTGAACTCCAGACCTTTAACTCATATACCGATTTCACATGAAAAAGACGAACCTCTACCGCCTAATCACCTTATTCTCGGATGTGCCAATTCTATCCAAACACCTGAACTTCAAGGAAACTGACCCATTTGCTTCCGCAAACAATGGAGGATTGCTCAGGCGCTCAAAGATCGCTTTTGGCACAGATGGCTAAATGAATATTTACCGTACTTAACCCGCAGGACAAAATGGTACAAAGTGGAGGCACCTTTGGCTGTGGGAGACCTGATAATCGTTTGCGATTCTACTATGACTAAAAGCTGTTGGCAGCGGGGTCGAATTATTCGAGTGTTTCCAGGACGTGATGGTCAAGTACGTTCAGCTGAAATTCAAACATCTACTGGAACATTGAAAAGGCCAGTTTTAAAGCTGGCAAAGCTGGAAGTGGGTGAATCTATGGAAGCGATTCACGGGGGCCGGGATGTTAAGAACTGAAGGCAGCCTAAAATAATCGATCTCGAACACACCCAAATGTGAAATTATTATCACCAAAAGTTGTCACTAGTAACTAAAACAAGAATTATCATTTTTGTCATGTTGTCACTACCCAAATTCTCGTAACCTAAAATTTTAACAAGTTTGGTTTATTGGTTAAATTAGCTCGAGGATAAAACAACGTAGTAAGTAAAAATTAACATTAATTTTCATTGTAAACCCTTATATTTCGAATTTATAGAAATAAACGATCGACTTGAAAATAAAGTCTGTTTTATTTGGCATCTTCGAGCAACCAGTAACAGAGGTATTAATAGAATATGTAGGAAAAATTTGTTATGTCTACCTCGACGACATAATAATATTCTCAACTTCATTGGAAGAACATATAAACTCACTTAATAAAATTTTCACTAAATTACAGTCAGTAAATTTAAAGATATCCCTAAATAAATGTGATTTCATGAAAAGAGAAAGCGAATTCTTAGGTCACATAACTACCCCGGATGGAATAAAACCTAATCCCAATGTTGCCAAACCTGGCAATGCTGTAGAAGAAAACTGAAAAAAATCGATAACATCCACCAGCTGTCAAAAGACAAACGTAAAAGAAGGAGATTTAAAAGAAAACAAAATTTTTTTATTCCTGAATTTCTGAATTGTAAAGTAAAAATTGAGTTTCAAATTGTAATCTAAATACATATGTCAATCTTTAGAAATAAAAGTAAAACAAAATTGAATACCGTATGAATTTGATCAATTTAAAGTTAACAATAAAAAAATTTTTCGGCTAACTAAAAAATTGAGCGCGATTTCGTCGATATCTCGTGGCTAGACAAAAGCTATAGGCATACTTACAATTCGTTAACCAAGCCTCGCTACAGTCATCGTCTTGAACAGATATCAATTCATCTCAATATATAGAACATCGCTAAGACAACGAGGCACAATCTCACCTGCAAGTACTACAAGATTGAACGTGGAAGAGCCAAAGCAAATCCTTACTGTCAGGTAAGTCATAGATCTAAGGTATAGTAAGTTGCTTTAGAGTTATGGTAAACTCAACTCCGTCCAACGAAAACCAGTCGAAGGCGTCGCAGTCGCCACCACATGAACCGGAATTTTCTTGCCAATCGTGTGCAGATGTCGACAATAGTCAAATGGTACAGTGTGACGAATGTGATGAGTGGCATCACTACACATGTAACTTGTAAATGCCAGCATAGCAGATAAAGATTGGAGATGCCCTGCATGCAATCGAGAGGAGTTCCAGAATCGAAATGCCAAATCAATAAGCACAAAACAAATGCAATCAACAGCAAAAACACTCTTATGTCAGTCAACTTCGCCACCAACAGCTGCATCCAGAAAAAAGCCATCTCATAACGCCGCCGACGATCCACCACTGCCACGTCATCCTCCAAAGCATCACGCCACCAGACAAACACAAATTCAATTTAAGTTTCGTGTTCCAACACATCCAAAATCAAATAGCCACAAAACAACGTCTGCTAAACAGTCTGCAAAACTTTTTGAGTTGAATTTAAGAAAATTAGAAGATGAACGAGAGTTAATGAAAATGAGAGACCGCGAATTCCTTGAGGCAAAGTATAAACTTCTAGAAACGCAAACAGACAGCGAAAGTGAAAGTGAAGGAGAGTCAACATCATCAAGGGTAGATAAATGGGTCGATCAGCAATCGACAACTAGCAGGCAAGCTTGTCCTGATGTGGATGATCAAAACGGAAACAAGAAACAACTTCCCAAAAATAATACCCAGGACGTCTCAACTTCAATAAATTTCAATGAGACATGGATTGGAGCAAATGGCTCAACCATGAGTTACGTCTGAGACGTCACCCAAAACCACTATCCCGTTACCCCACATAATCCCCTTTGCCTAACGGCTTTTCCCAGTTCCACAACGGCTTCTCACGCCATTTTTGCTGAACATGCAAAACGTGTCGAGAACACCTTTATTTTGCTGTTCATCCCAACGCACAACAAAATACTCATATTTCACTAACGACAACGAAATATGAATATTTTGTCAACAAGTGCATTCCTTTCCCTTTCCATAATACAGGAATACAGAGGTTACCTCAGTTACAATAATATGATTTGTAAAAGTTAGTTCTAATTCTCATCTGGTTCTAGGAGTGCAGCCTTTGCTTTGGACAGCGGCTTCTAGTTCTAGTTTAATATAATAATAATTAATAACGTATTACCAACCTGTGTATATATGTATATAAGTAACGAATAAATAAAGAAAAAATAATAATAAAAAACAAGAAAAACAACTTAGTTGTTTTTTTAAACCCGCTCGGAACTCTGGACACGTAATTGGCGCAGTCGGTAAAAGCACGAAAAAGTGCATATTTACAAAAAAAATGGTGCGATTAAGTGCAACAAAGTTCGAAAAAGAACAACATACAAAAAAACGGTGCGATTAAGTGCAACAAAGTTCGAAAAAGAACAACATACAAAAAAAAAACGGTGCGATTAAGTGCAACAAAGTTCGAAAAAGAACAACATACAAAAAAAAAAAAACGGCGCGATCAAAGTGCAACAAAGTTCGAAAAAGAACATTATAACGCAAGAAAATAAGAACAGTACGTTCAAGTACAAAAGATCAAAGTGCAACAAAGTTCAAAAAAAGAACATTATAACACAAGAAAATAAGAACAGTACGTTCAAGTACAAAAGTGAAAAGTGCTATAGTAGATAAAATACGCAGTGTGACTAAGCACACAGGAAAATAAGAACAGTACATCCAAGTACGAAAGTGAAAGGTGCAGTAGAAGATAAAAATATACAGTGCGAACAAACTGGAGGAACTCACATCCCTATTTAAAAAACTGGATACAAAGATGAGCAACCCAACAGCATCAACAGCAGCAGCAACTATGGCGGTAAATACTAGCTTATTAACCCTAAACTTAGACCCCATAAAATATCTAAATAACATACCTAAATTTAATGGTAATATAGAAGATCTTAGCAGCTTTATAGAATTATTAGATAGGGTCCAACCCTCACTAACCAAATTTGACGGAAACAGTCAACTTATTTTCCTAGATATAATAAAAAGTAGGCTCACAGGTAGAGCTAGGGAAGCCTTAGAAATTAATAGTTTAGTACAGAGTTGGGAAGAGATAAAAAAGGTCCTTTACCAATATTTTGGTGATAAAAGGACGATAGAGGAATTATATGACGACCTCAGAGGTCTCAGATTCACTGACAATTGTCAGAATTTTTACGATAGGATAAAAGTTGCATTAAGGCGACTTAATAATAAGACCAAGCTTGACAAAAACTGTATACCATCAATCGAGATAAAGAGAAATTGTGACATGGCACTACGCCTGTTCACAAATAAAACCCCTGAACCGATGAAGGGCATCCTGACTTGTATGCAACCTAAAACGTTGGAGCAAGCCATGGATATCCTTCATGAGTCCGGGTATGCTTATAAAAAAATCTTTTTCAAAAACAACTATGACAATCAAAGACAAAGTCTTAAGCCCACAAACTCAGAAAGCACAAGACGAAATTACAATAACTCAGGGCAATACAGTAATATAGCTAGAAACACTGACCAAACACAGCATAGGGACACAAGAACTTCAGGACAGACAAGAAACACCAGACAAAACTATAATAACTCACAACAATATAGGAATGCGAATCCATTCAGATCGCAATCAAATGCAGCTGAACCAATGGATACGTTATCAGCATCATACCAAAGAGAGATTAATACTCTGTCTTGATGATGTGACGGATTTTCGGGAAGCCAGCCCAAAAGCAAACTTCCCTATATAATAGTTATTACAGAAAACAAATATAAACTTAGAATATTAATAGACACAGGTGCCGACACCAGCATATTAAATCCCGGTTTATGCCATCCCAAATGGCACGTGCTTCTTGATAAACCGATAAAGGTACAAACAACGAGCATGCCAATATTTGTCAGGAAAAAAGTTAGAATTCCATTATTCAAGGAATTTAAATTAGATAAAACCGCCGAATTCTTGGAATACAAATTCCATGACCAATTTGACGGACTAATAGGTAATAACATTTTATTACCTTTACAATCAATTATCAACTACAAAGAAAAACTAATTGTCACTGGGGACACAAAAATCCCAATTTTTTTCAATAGACTAGAGGAAGATGCTAGTTTATATGAAGAAAACCTACCTGAACTATCTATTTACCACACTGAGACGAGCAAGGACCCAGTGTCGGAACAAATACGAATTAACCACCTTAACGGTGAAGAAAAAAAAGAAATAATAAAACTAGTAGCCCAATACTCAAGTATTTTCTATCAAGAAGGGACCGATTTGACATTTACTAATGCGATTAAGCATAGTATAAAAACGGTAAACGACATCCCCATATATACCAAAAGTTATAGATACCCTGAAATACATAAATCAGAGGTATCTAGACAAATAAATGAGATGCTTGAGCAAGGAATCATTCGCCCAAGCAAATCTCCTTACTCTGCTCCTATTTGGGTCGTTCCGAAAAAGGAAGACGCCTCTGGGAAACGGAAGTGGAGAATCGTCATCGACTATCGCAAATTGAACGAAGTTTCAATAGATGATAAATTTCCAATTCCGAATTTAGAAGATATATTCGATAAATTGGGAAAGTCGATGTATTTCACAACCCTCGATTTGGCCAAAGGCTTTCATCAAATCGAGATTGCGGATGAAGATGTGAAAAAGACAGCGTTTTCAACTGCAAATGGTCATTACGAATTTGTTCGTATGCCATTCGGATTGAAGAACGCGCCCGCTACTTTCCAAAGACTGATGAACTCTGTTTTATCAGAATATATTGGAAAGATTTGCTTTGTATATCTTGATGATATTATTGTTTTTTCGACATCTTTGCAAGAACATATAATATCACTTAGTAAGATATTCAAGGGCTTGAAAGAAGTTAATCTAAAAGTACAATTAGATAAAACAGAATTCTTGAAAAAAGAAACGGAATTCCTTGGACATATAGTTACAACAGAGGGTATTAAACCCAACCCTAACAAAATTTCAGCCATACAGAATTTCAAACTACCTACCTCAACAAAACAAATTAAATCATTCTTAGGCATCACCGGATACTACCGGAAATTTATTAGAGACTACGGCAAAGTAGCCAAACCTATGACTAATTTCCTAAAAAAAAGGAGCAAAAATAGACACAAAAAATCCAGATTATATCAATAGCTTTGAAAATTTGAAAACTTTAATTACATCTGACCCGATACTTAAATATCCTGACTTTGAAAAAAAAAATTACACTAACCACGGACGCATCAAATTACGCAATTGGTGCTGTCCTCTCGCAAGAGAATCATCCAGTTTGTTTTGCCAGCCGCACGCTAAACGACCATGAAACAAAATACTCTCCCATCGAAAAAGAGTTATTAGCTATAGTGTGGGCAACAAAATATTTTCGACCTTACCTATATGGAAGGAAATTTTTGGTCAGAACTGACCACCGACCCTTAGTTTGGCTAAGTTCACTTAAAGAACCAAACGCTAAACTGCAAAGGTGGAAGGTTAAACTGGAAGAGTTCAACTTTGATATAGAATACATCAAAGGAAAAGATAACCAAGTAGCCGATGGTTTATCTCGATTAGAAATCAACTTTCACGAAAATGATGATAATTTAGACAATCAGTCATTAATAGCAACTATCCACAGTGCGCAAGAAGACAGTAGTAAACACATACCAATTGTTGAATCCCCTGTAAACATCTATAGAACCCAAATAATTTTAAATACTACAACAAACATAAGTAACCATAAAGTATATCAACCTTTCAAAAAGAAAAGAATAGTAATCGAATTAAAAGCCTTTGATGAAAAATTAATCATTGATATCTTGAAAAAATTCATTCCTCCTAAAGGAATAGTAGGAATATTCGCAAGAGACGATCATTTGTTTGCCCAATTTCAGGAAGTTTATATAAATTATTTTAGCAATAACAAACTCTTAAAATTCATTAAGTGTAGCAAATTCTTAGGAGACCTTGAATGCGAAGAAAAACAATTACTGGTAATTTCAAAAACCCATGATTCATTAAATCATAGAGGAATTAATGAGACTTATGAGGAAATCAAAGATACATACTATTGCCCAAACCTTAAAGATAAAATTCAAAAGTTTATAAACAACTGCAAAACTTGCAATAAAGCTAAATATGAAAGAAAACCTAACAAAATCCCATGGAAACTTACCGAAACTCCTATAAAATGCAATCAAATCATACACATCGATATTTGGTATGCAAATATAAACCTAATGTATGTCACAATGATTGACAAATTTTCAAAACATGTCACAGCATACGAAATCAAACATAGAACTTGGCCTTCCTTATTACACACATTAGAAAACAGATTCGCCATTTTAGGAATTCCTGAACGAATAATAACAGACGGAGAAACAGGTTTTTCATCATTAAACATTAAAGAATTTCTAAACGAAAATAATGTAGATCTACACATAACCACCCCATATAATAAAACTGGCAATTCGGATATCGAAAGATTCCACTCCACTCTTAACGAGCATATTAGAACCTTCACCGCCGATGAAAATAACACAGACACTCTTAGGCAAAAAGTCTTAAAAGCAATAACTATCTACAATAAAACAATCCACTCCACTACAAAAAAGAGACCAATAGATTTCTTAAATGGAACCATATCTAACGAAGAATATCCAAAAATTACAGAAATAGTGCAAAAGAATAAGGAAAATTATATAAATAAACTAAATAAAGACAGGAAAGATATTGATATTACTGAAAACAAACAGCAATATTTGAAAATCAGAGCAGGGAATAAGCTCAAACCAATATACAAACCACCATACAATTGTCTGACTCAGATCATGTTAAAGATGAAAAAGGAAGTAAATTCTACAAAACACAAATATAACGTAACTACAAATACGAAAATACTTAAATTTTTTCCAGACATTATTCATCACCTTTCTGACAGTTACTAACGGACAGAAACTAGACATACAAAATCTAAACACAGGAAACGGATTTATAACAATCAAAGAACAAAACTTAAATATTATTGAAAACTATACGGAAATATTACACAATATTAATTTAACAACTTGGACAGAAAACCTTGACATTTTAGAACATAATGTAAATGAATTGAACGAAAGTAATGAATTAGCAACAATAAAACACAATTTTAATAGTCTAGTATTAGAAATAGAAAATACTTTAGGACATCATCATAAGTCAAGAAGAGGCTTATTTAACATATTAGGAAAAGGCTTAAAGTATTTAGCAGGTACTATGGACCACGAGGACGAACAAGAAATCAAATCTAAACTTAACTTAAACGAACAAAATAATAGACTATTGATAGACGGACTAAATGACCAAATAAAGATAAACACAAACTTTAACGAAATTACAAACAACATTACAAGACAAATTAACAAACAACAACATGACATTAAGAAACAGTTTGAGAATTTAGGTAATATTATAAACGAGGATCATATTAGAATCATAAGAATGCAACATGCATTTCAAGTTAGTTACGACATAGAGCTATTAAGAGATCAAGTAAGAAAAGTAAAAGAAAATTTAATGCTAAGCCAACTAGGAGTTCTAAGTAGAGATTTATTAACTCCAAAATAAATCCACAAATTCAATGTTACACTCAACAAAATACCAAATATAAAAAGTTCTGCCATCCTTCATGAGGATCAAATAATATTTATCTTACTTTTACCTAATTATTCCAAAGACATTTTTTATAAAATAATTATTGAACCGATTCCAAACAAAAATAATCTTGAAATTGTTATACCAAGCAACCACTTTATTACAAATGGAAAAATAATGTTTTATAACATGGAAAATAGTTTAAAATTAAAAGACTTAAAAATTGTGAACGATACTTGCCTATCAAAATCTATTAAATGAAAATGCTGAATGTGAATTTAAAGAAAATAAAAACACAGAAATAAAACAAAAGGCAAACAACATTGTAATAACGAAAAATATTGAACAAACAGAGATATCACATAATTGCCACAATTACAAAATAAATATAGTCGGAAACAATATTATAAGATTTGAAAACTGTAAAATTGAACTAAATGATGTTAAATACGAAAATTTTATTTACTATGATAATTTTATAATACCAAGTTACAAAAATATAACAATTAAGAAAATTGTAATGAATTATAACCCTGAGGACCTCCACTCAAATCAATTAAAAAATTGCAAAGCTATAGAAGAGATAAATGGGAAATATATCGCTCACATTTCTACGAACATTGGAAGTTCGCTTATAATTTTCATTATTTTGTCAATCATTTTGATGTTCATTTTTAAATACAAAACAAGTTTTAAAGTAAATGTAAAAAGTTATGATTCTCCGGAGAAGAATCTTAAGGGGGGAGGAGTTACGTCTGAGACGTCACCCAAAACCACTATCCCGTTACCCCACATAATCCCCTTTGCCTAACGGCTTTTCCCAATTCCACAACGGCTTCCCACGCCATTTTTGCTGAACATGCAAAACGTGTCGAGAACACCTTTATTTTGCTGTTCATCCCAACGCACAACAAAATACTCATATTTCACTAACGACAACGAAATATGAATATTTTGTCAACAAGTGCATTCCTTTCCCTTTCCATAATACAGGAATACATAGGTTACCTCAGTTACAATATGATTTGTAAAAGTTAGTTCTAATTCTCATCGGGTTCTAGGAGTGCAGCCTTTGCTTTGGACAGCGGCTTCTAGTTCTAGTTTAATATAATAATAATTAATAACGTATTACCAACCTGTGTATATATGTATATAAGTAACGAATAAACAAAGAAAAAATAATAATAAAAAACAAGAAAAACAACTTAGTTGTTTTTTTAAACCCGCTCGGAACTCTGGACACGTAATTGGCGCAGTCGGTAAGTCCAGAGTTGATTATTAAAACGCTGATTTCAAGACTGCGACAAGAACGTCCACCTAGAGATGATAAACTAGACACCTTAGTCACGTTCGCCTTATCAGTGCAAAACGTTGTTGCGACAATGGAAGCAGCTGGATTGACTTCTTACCTGAACAACCCTTGTCTGATGCAAGAATTAGTCGACAAATTACCATTTCAAACTAAGCTGAACTGGGGTGTTTTCAAAATGAGTAAGCAAGATGTCGATTTGACGAAATTCAGTTCCTGGTTGTTTCAGGTGGCCCAAGCTGCCTGTGAAGTTACAGCTATCGAACGAGGTTAAGTTTGAAAAAAAGAGACAGCCAGTTAAAACATATCTGAGTGGACACCATGATGAAACAAATAAATACTCTCAAGAGAAAGGTCAGGAGAAATCCGGTGTCATTTGTAAAGGAGTATGCAATTCAGTTGAAAACTGTGGTGAATTCAAAAACTTTAATTTAAATAACAAATGGAAAGCAGTACAAAGGCATTTTTTGTGTCGAACATGTCTTGTCAACCATTATGAGCGTAGATGTTTATCCACAAATAGATGTGGGATAATGAATTGTACATAAAGACATCATAAATTGTTGCACAAGCATGAATCGCCAGCTACACGATCTGAAAGTAACAATCTATCCAGCTACCATTGCACCCATAAGCATAAAGGAAGTCTACTTTTCAAAATATTGCCTGTGTCTCTCTATAACAATGGGACTAAAGTCGAAACCTTCGCCTTCCTCGACGATGGATCTTCTGTAACCATGATGGATAACGAGCTTGCAGATATTCTTAAACTGAAGGGTGAGCCTCAAGAACTGCGCTTAAAATGGACGTCTGGTACATCTCGCACTGAAGAAAAGTCAAAAAAAGTTAGTTTGATGATAGGAGCAAATGAAGGTGGTAGAAGGTACTCACTTACTGACGTTCGAACTGTCGACTCTCTTCATCCTCTAGCACATACAGTCAGTGTGGAATCGCTTGCCTCATACTACCACTACCTGAAAGGTATTCCACTTCAGTCTTTTAGTGATGCTAGACCGAGAATATTAATAGGTCTCGATAATGCAAATTTGTTAAATTCGTTGAAGCATCGAGAAGGTAAAATCAATCAACCATCAGCAAAAACACGACTAGGATGGACTATCTTCGGACCGTGTGATGAAAAAAGTAAAACAGCCATTGATCATTCAAGCTACCATTTGTGTGAGTGCAAGGAAAAAGCAGATGAGAAGCTACACGAACTAGTACGAGAATTTCTCTCCATAGAAAGCTTCGGTTCAAAGGAAATAAGAAAAATTACGAAAGGAAAAGATGCAAGAGCCGAGAACCTCCTCGAAAGCTCAGCCAGGCGAGTTGGTAATCGATTCAGCGCAGCGTCCCACTCCTATGGAAGAGTGAATATGTCGAACTCCCAAACAGTAGACCATCTGCCGAACGGAGACTGCTGGGTCTTGAGAAACAATCAAACAAAGAACCTGAACTCGCAGCGAACTTAGCATCACTAATCAAAAATTATTTACTCAAAGGATATGTGCGAAAACTAACAAGGGCTGAGATAGAAAATCATCAAGGCAATCGAATTTGGTATCTTCCCGTTTTCCCGGTTTTAAACCTTAACAAACCATCCAAGGTTAGAATGGTATGGGATGCTGCCGCGTTAGTCGAAGGAGTCTCCTTGAACTCATTGTTGCTCTCGGGACCTGACTATCTGGGCTCACTTCTAAATATCTTACTTCGTTTTCGCCAAAGGAACATAGCAATTTGTGGCGACATTAAAGAGATGTTCCATCAAGTGCTTATTAATGATGCTGATCAACACTCACAAAGGTTCTTATGGAGAAACAATCAATCGGGGGAAATAGAAGATTACGTTATGCAAGTACTCACATTCGGATCAACTTGCTCACCATACTGTGCAGAATATGTTAAAAATAAAAACGCAATGGAACATTCTAACAAATTCCCTCGAGCAGCTGAGGCCATTATACGCAACCATTACGTGGACGATTTCTTAGATAGTTTTGACACGCAAGAAGAAGCGATACGTGTAACAAAAGAAGTAATCTATATACATCAACAAGCTGGTTTCGAAATACGAAATTTTATGAGCAACTCGGAAAATGTGCTAGCTGCTCTTGGAAAGAAAACAGCCGAATTCAACAAGTCGTTCAAAACAAGTTCACATCCCCACGGTGGTCACCGTCGACCGATACATTCTCATTTTTGTTCAACAACAAAAAATTTTACGCAGAAGTTTTAAATGGAACAGTACCTCCAACTAAAAGAATTGTACTACTTGTACTCATGAGTACCTTTGATCCGCTTGGTCTTATCGGACATTTTCTGATGTTGCTGAAGATTTTGTTGCAGTCCATTTGGCGTGAGCGTATAGGTTGGGATGAACAAATAAGTGATGAACATTTTGAACGATGGAAGGATTGGCTTAGCTTGCTACCTACGATCAAGAGCATTAGAATACGACGGACTTATCTAAATGAATTGAAGTTTGACGCGGAGTCTTCAGTAGAGCTACATGTGTTCGTAGACGCCAGTCTTTCGGGATTTGCGGCAGTGTGTTATCTGAGAGTACAAAAGGGAGCAACAGTCGAATGTCACCTTATTTGTTGTAAAACAAAGGTCGCTTCATTAAAGCAATTGTCAGTTCCCCGAATGGAGTTAGAAGCAGCAGTGCTAGGTATTCGGCTAGCTCAAACTATTGGCAATGGCCACTCAATACAAATAAGCAGACGGTACTTTTGGTCAGACTATAATAAAAAATGACAATCGAAAACTCAAACAATTCATCACTTTTAGGGTTGGTGAAATATTAGAAAATTCTAACGAAGAAGAATGGCGATGGGTGCCCAGCGAACAAAATGTCGCAGATGATGCCACCAAATGGAACCTTAAAGTCGATTTTTCGTCAGATAGCCGCTGGTACAGAGGACCGAATTTTCTCTACAATCCCAAAGACTCTTGGCCATCGAATCCAAAGGAAGATACAACAATTGAATTCGAAGTCTTCTCTCATGTAGATGTCGCAGTATCACCACCAACGAATTATACGCAGTTCTCTTCATGGGAAGAAACAGTTACCGCCATTTCACATGTTTTTCGTTTTTTTGCACATATTTAAAGAAAACTCGCAAGTCAGACAATTTAATTGAAGGAAGTGCCAGAAGCATCCAAATTTGGTTATGCCAAGACGAAAACGGCAATCTTAACTATACCAAGGGAGCTGAAACATATCTATATCTTCTATGTCAATCCGAAGGTTATCCTAGTGAGATAAAGGCCCTACAAAATAAGCAACAAATAGAAAAGACAAGTACACTATATAAGTTAAATCCTTACTTGGATACAAAGGGAGTTATGCGAGTAAAAGGCCGTATTGATGCCTCTAACCATGCGTCCTTCGATTGCAAAAGACCAGTCATACTACCAAAGCAACATTATATAACGTTACTCATTGTTAACAGCTTCCATAGAAAATATAAACACATATTTTTTGAAACGGCAGTCAATGAAATCCGTCAATGGTACCATATTCCAACACTAAGAGTTGTTCTTAAAAAGGTTCGAAACGATTGCCAAGAGTGTCGCAACAACAGAGCTATGCCAGTCCTACCATTAATGTCCGATCTCCCAGAAGCCCGTCTCAAGGCCTTTACACGACCATTTACTTATGTAGGCGTGGACTATTTTGGCCCAATTATGGTCACTGTTGGACGGCACACAGAAAAACGATGGGGTGTACTATTCACTTGTTTAACTGTGAGAGCAATCCAAATAGAAATAGCACATAGACTGTCAAGCGACTCCTGTATCCTTGCAATAAAAAGATTTTGCGCAAAAAGAGGAAGACCAAAACAAGTCTGGAGTGATAACGGCACAAACTTTCGAGGTGCCAGTGAGGAATTACAACAAAACACTTTGAAAAAGAAAAAATCGAATGGAAGTTCATCCCTCCGAACTCGCCTCACATGGGTGGTTGCTGGGAGCGGCTAATACGCTCAGTAAAACAAACTTTAGCACAAATACACTTAGGACGAAATCCTCAAGACGAAGTTTTGCTCACAATGATGGCGGAAGTTGAGTTTATCATTAATTCTAGACCTCTTACCTATATTCCCTTAGATACCGACAGTGAAGAAGCGCTAACCCCTAACCATTTTTTGATGGGGTCATCCAACGGCATAAGACTTACTGGAACGTCACTAAACGATAGCCATTCAGTTCGAAAACACTGGCTTACATCCAAGCAGTACAGCAATCACTTTTGGAAACGCTGGGTGAAAGAATACCTCGCCACCATCACCAGGAGAACGAAGTGGTTCGAACCAGTTAAACCAGTATCAGAAGGAGATATCGTGATAATTGTTGATGAGAATAACCCGAGAAACACTTGGCCAAAGGGTATAATCTTACAAGCAAATCGAAGTAAAGACGGACAGACGAGATCAGCAATCGTGAGGACTAACACTGGTATACACTCGGCCAGTAGCGAAGCTCGCTGTACTTGATGTTAGGCGGTTTGGCGAAGATGGTAGCCTGGAAGAAGACACCAGCTTACCAGGGGGGAATGTTGCCAAACCTGGCAATGCTGTAGAAGAAAACTGAAAAAAATCGATAACATCCACCAGCTGTCAAAAGACAAACGTAAAAAAAGGAGATTGAAAAGAAAAAGCGCCATAGAACAGATACAAAATTTTTTTATTCCTGAATTTCTGAATTGTAAAGTAAAAATTGAGTTTCAAATTGTTATCTAAATTTATAGAGTCAATCTTTAGAAATAAAAGTAAAACAAAATTGAATACCGTATGAGTTTGATCAATTTAAAGTTAACACCCAATAAAATAAGCACGATACAAAACTTTCCTATACCAAAAACTATTGAGGAAATCCAATCTTTCTTAGGCCTAACCGGATATTATAGAAAGTTCATCCATGACTACGCCAAGATCATAAAACCACTAACTCTCTATTTGGGAAAAGATAAACAAATAAATATAAATAACACAGAATATAAAGAATCATTCGAGAAATTAAAAATAGCAATGTCAGACGATTTATTAAACAGACACCCTGATTTTAATAAAGAATTCACACTTACCACAGACGCATCCGATTTCGCAATTGGAGCAGTCTTAAGTCATCCAGAACTTTAAATAAACACGAATGCAATTATTCAGTTATAGAAAAAGAACTTTTAGCAATCGTTTGGGCAACCAAACAATTCCGCCATTACCTATACGGTAGAGTCTACCGCTCAGTCATTTTTTTGATGAACTGCGTATGATGTAACTCGAGTTTTCCATGCGAATCTCATACCTGGAGTTGTATAACGAAGAACTACATATGTGACCTTTTGGCTTATGAGGAATCGACCAAAATAAAAATCTTTGACGATAGCACCAAAAAGGGTTCAGTTATCATTCAAGGACTTCAAGAGATCCCTGTTCATAGCAAAGATGACGTAAACAAACTGTTTGAGAAGGGAAAAGAGCGTCGAAGAACCGCCCAAACTCTATCTTCACGATCTCACACAGTTTTTTCAATTCTTCAACAAAACGTTCGATGGCGGAATGTTTATATATAACATATAGATATGTGTCCATTCCAATTTGGATTCACTTCAGGGCGTAGTATTGTTGATGCTTGGATGCATGTTAAGAAGTGTGTTGCCGAGTCCAGGGAAAAGTTTGTATTAGGTATTTTTGTAGACTTTAAGGGTGCCTTCGACTATTTAGACTGGGCTAGCATAAAGTCGAGTTTAGTTAGTGTAGGGTGTCTGGAAGTTGGCCTTTGGGAGAGTTACTTCTCTGATAGAATTGCTAGGGTTAATGGAGTGGTAGACAATGTAACATTAAGTGTTGAGCGGGGTTGTCCATAGGGCTCTATCGGAGGTCCATTCATATGGAACCTGATGATGGATCCGCTGCTAACAGCCCTTAGCTCAGAATGGACACTTGTTAAATGCAGTGCATTTGCTGATGATTTATTGATCTTAGTTGAAGGTGGGTCTCGCGCCCAACTGGAGGCCAGGGGATCGATGATCATGGGTAGAGTGCAAGACTGGGGTTTTAGTGTAGGAGTAGAGCTGGCTGTGGAAAAGACGACGTCAATGCTGCTGAAAGGTAGATTGCGTAGTCGAGGTCCTGTGGTCAGAGCTGGTAGAATAAGCATAGCATATGTAAGGGAGGCCACATACTTAGGCGTTACAATTGGTGAGCGGATGAATTTCCTGCCGCACCTTGACAGAGTAAAGGCCAAAATAACAACAGTCGTTACAACGGTCGGACGTATTCTTACCAAAGAATGGGGTTTGACCAAGAGGGCGGTGAGCATTGTTTACAATGGGCTCTTTGTTGCAGGGTAGACATTTCAAAATACAAACAGATCGCCGACCATTAGCATGGTTGCACAACCTCAAAGAACCTAACTGTAAACTCCAAAGATGGAAAATAAAATTGGAGGGATACGATTTTCAAATCGAACATATCGCAGGAAAAGAAAATAAGGTAGCCGACGCACTATCAAGAATAAGAATAGATGAAACAAATTCGCATGGCATCACCAAAATTGATAAAATTGGCAAGAAAAACAGAGTTAACACAAAAATTGGTACAAATTACGAAAATGTATTAAACATATTAGAACTCGTTTCTACACAACACTCAAATGAGTCAGATAGTTCAAACTTAATTCCAATCACCGAACAAAGTCTAAATATATTTATTCGACAGATTATCAAAGAAATAGGAGAACAAAATGATGAAATCATAACCTTCCCTTTT
Source organism: Melanostoma scalare (assembly GCA_949752695.1). Lineage (NCBI taxonomy): Eukaryota > Metazoa > Arthropoda > Insecta > Diptera > Syrphidae > Melanostoma > Melanostoma scalare. The sequence continues at coordinate 77,246,974 of OX456985.1, read as the reverse complement.
AACAAAAGAAGAATAAAAATAATTAGGAAAAATTTCGAAGAATCAGATTTCGAAAAAATCATATCAGAAATTGATATAGACCATAAAAACGTTTTATATTGTAATAACAATAAACTATTTTTAGAATTCCAAACTTACTGGAAAACACACCAAAACACCCAAATTATAATTAGAACTCATACATTTTTAGAAGATGTTTATGATATAACTAAACTAGAAGAAATCATTCACAAAAAACATACGGAATTAAATCACGTGGGAATAGAAAAATTATATTTAGATCTAAAAAGAAAATATTATTACCCAAACATTAAAACACAAATAACAAAAATCATAAATAATTGCGATATCTGCAACCTGAAAATTGAAAGAAACCCTATTAAACTACCATACGAAAAAACAGAAACACCCTTAGAACCACACATACACTACCACATGGATATATGGATCCTACCCAATAATAACAAATATTTAAGTTGTATCGACAAATTCAGCAAGTATGCCTCAGTAGAAAAACTTAAAACAAAAAATTAAAAAGACATTTTAAATGCTATGGAAAAACTATTCTCATACATGTCTGAACCCAAAAAATTAACTCTAGACAATGACCCCACTTTCAAAACTTACTCTATAGAAAATTATCTAATAGAAAAGAATATACTAACACACTTTACCACCCCTTATAGACACACCGGAAATTCGGATGTGGAACGCCTTCACAGTACCCTAAATGAACAAATTAGATTACTAGAGAAAACTGAAAAAATTATCGATTTAGTAACAAAAGCGGTAAATACGTATAACAAAACAATACATCTCACTACAAAGGAGAGGCCCTTAGAGATACATCTAGGTAAAATAGAAAATAAGAAAATATATGATAGAATAGAAACAAATAAGAACAAAACTCTAGACAAAATAAATAAAAATCGATTAGACGTAGAAGTAAATCCAAACTTCACAAAAATAAACAATCCACAAAACAGTTTAATAAACTAAAAACCAAACACAAGAAAGTAAAACTACTTAAAACAATCGATAAGAAATTACTCATCAAACCCCACCTAAGAAAACAACTCCTTCACAAAGACCAATTCAGAAAGAAAAAGAAATTTACTAAAACACAAAATGAAGACAACCAAAACAATAGCAATCATAATAGTGATTCTCTTATTAATAACTTCAGTAAAAACTAATGATATAAAAATAACAAAGATAGATAGAGAATTTTTAATCATACAAGAACGACAAATTAAACTTATAAATAATTATGACATTCTATTACATGTAATTAACCTTACAGAATGCCAATCATTAATAAACCAGTTAAAAGATCAACACCATTTACTAACAAATACTAACGATTCGCAAGACCAAAAGATAAATACATTAGAAATAAAACTCCAAACAATTATCCCAAACCATATTATTCATAAACGAGGAGTAATTAATATTGCAGGTAAAGTAATGAATTACTTATACGGAACTATGGACGACGACGATAGAAAAGCCATAGAAGAAAGTTTACACAATTTAGAAGATAGTAACAGAGAACTTTTAACAAACAATAACAAACAAGTAACCATTAACAAACAATTTAATGAACAATTCTTTCAACTACAAGACATACTTAAACAAAGTTCAAAAACATTAAATAAATACAAAGAAATCAAATCAGAAATAAATACTTTACGTATGGAACTAGAATTCAATAGAAACTTAGCAGAAGTACAACAAATAATAGAAAAAATTGACAATATCATAATGACCAGCAGGACGGGAATATTAACCCAAGATATACTAACTGTAAAAGAAATTTATGACTTCGAAATAAACATAGAGAAACTAAAAGAGATAAAGTTGACATTGGCTACTTATGAGGAAAACTTACTAATTATCCTAAGTATACCAAGATTTAATGAAAACTTATATAACAAAGTATCCATATACATACCTTCCCGGTAAAAGATAAAATTATAACAATACCTAACAATGAATTTATAGAACTTAATAAAACTATGTACTATACAGCCAAAGAAACAAAAAATCTAATAAAAATTGAAGACAATTGCATTGAAAACATATTTAAGGACAATTCTAAACTAAATTGTAATACTAAAAATTACAAAGATGAAAATATTATAATCAATAAAGAAAAATATTTAATAATAAAAAACATAAAAAATGTAAAGTTAGAACAAGATTGTAATAACTTAGATTATACTTTACAAGGAAACTATATTGTAGAATTTGAAAACTGTAAAATAAAGATAAAAAATGTAACATACAATAGAAAATTGTATCAAAATAAAATAATACCATTGATAAATTATAACTTTTCAGATAATTACTTTAAAGAATTACATTTACAACCCATAAATAATATCGAAATATAAGAATCAAAAATACATACAAAACATATAACATATAATGTAATAACTATCGTAATAATAATATCAATAATACTTTTTGCAATCATGTATTTAAAAATTAAATTAAAAGATAAAAAAACTGTTACAAATATAAGCCTTCCAACGGTCACTTTCCAACCGTTAGAACACTCGAAAGAGGGAGGTGTTATAACAAAGAATAATGATACAAGTATTTTCTAAGATAAAGAGCATTTCAATCCAAACGAAATGATAAACACTTTTGCTTACGAATGTATATCCGTTCGAACGCAATACTCTAAGATATTGAAATAAACAAATGATAAACACTTTTGCTTACGAATGCATATCCGTTCGAACGCAATACTCTACGATATTGAAATAAACAAAAGATCAATAATAAAGAATGATACGAATCATCATATTTCGATCTCCCCAAAGAAGTATATGATGATAAGTCACGTATGCCTTTAGTAAGTAAGAGATAAATACCAGTTGTCTGCGACATTCTGGTCAGACTTTAATAAACTTACAAGCAATAAAAATAACCTCAATCTAGAGCTCCGTCTCTAGATTTCTTTTTTAAAAATTGTTTCGTTTGATTCAAAACTAAAACTTATATAATATATGCCATATGCCCTAATGCCCTGCGCCTGATCGATGTTCACTTATATCAATTATAAGCAAAGTGTTTTATTCTTATTACTAATAGCTCTCCCAACCTCCTTTGCTCTCGAACAACACTAATCAAGACACTTTTTATAGCAACAATAACTATCCGAATCAAAATCAAGCTAATAGAAATATTAACAATTATCAAAACCAACCTAATGGGAGAACCCCAACAAGACAAATAAGAAATAATAATTTTTCAGGACAAATAAGACCAAATCCCTATAACAGACCTTACAATGACAATTTTAGAAATCCAGGACAATCAGGACAACAAATATTAGGACATAGGTCAGGGCAACATAGAATTGAACCAATGGAAGTAGATAATTTAAGCCGAACTAATGAGACTAACCAAATAGAAAACAACGATTTTTTTACCAACTAGCCTCGGATGAAAGAAAAATTTGTATTCAAGTAACTTTCGAAAACATAGACTGCATTGCATTAATTGATACAGGATCAACTTTTGAACTCATCTAGAGTTCCTGCAAAACTTTACGAACAAATCAACGACACACCTATTCAAATAAATACCATTAAGGGGACGGTTAACGGTACAATGCAAGTTAAAACTAAATGTCCAACACAATTTGAACAGCCTTGCAATGCAAGAATCAAATGGACAAAAGTTGCATTAAATAAACCGTACGATTTTCTTATTGGCATGGACTGGATAAAGAAAAATGCAAAAACCATAGATTTAACAGCACTTGAGTCCTATAACACCCCGTTAAAATGGGAAAAAATATCCAAATGTTTAACATTACACTATGCGGATAAAAGGGACTTGGGAACCTAGGAATACCAAATGACGACTTTGGTACAAGGACATAACTCCATACCCGAATTCAATCAAATAGTCTATCACCACCTTTCACTTATCCTAAGTAAACTTGGATCAATGAATATGAATCAGGAATCCCTAAATAACATGACACAGTGTTATAGAGATAAGGCTCTAGACACTTTTGTCAGAGGGCTTAAGGGTGACCTCTCCAGGCTCTTAAGCATCCGTGAACCTGCGGACCTTCCACAGGCCCTTCACCTTTGTTTGAAATTGCAGAATGTGGACTTCCGAACCCAACATGCTAACAATTCTCAACATTCTATCCGAAAAACATTTCCTCAGCCATCACCACCGGTTCCACCAAGAAGAAATTTAAACCCAACCCCAACCCCAATTCCAGCGCCTAGACGCGAATTTTATCCACAATTACTTCATAATCCTCGCAATCCTCAACCCCTTCAAGTTTATAGAGAACCTCAATATCAACAACCAAGATATCAACAATATCAACCAAGGTTTCAACAACAACAAAGGCAACCAATGAACCAACGCCAACTTCCTCCGAAGCCAATGGACATTGATTATTCAATTAAATCACAAAAGGTAAATTATCAAAACAGACCCCGAGGCATCAGGCATCCACCAACGCCTGAAAAACGCCAACACCAGTACTCACAGCAAGTCCATCCGCCAAAAATGCTGCGAGTTTATCATATATATGAATCTAATCAAAATAAGCAGGACTTGGAGGAGTACGAACAAACGATGAACCAAGAGAACCAGAGTTACCTATGACCAATCCATCAGCGAATACGCCGACACATATGAAGATCACGATAACGATTTACCGGAAGAACTAGACGACATTTATTTTTTAGATTAAAACGCTCTTCGCTACCCTACATCGAACACTTTGCGAAGAGCGGCCAAATACTTAGATTTCTTATTGACACAGGCTCTAACAGAGATTATATTCAACCCAAATATATTAGAAATCCCCTTCCAAACAACAAAAATTTTAATGCTTACTCAGTTGGAGGTAGTATAAAAATAACACATCATGGTTTTGTTCAACTCTCTAGCCCCAATATAGAAAAAATTAAATTCTATATTCTTCCAACTCTCATATCATTTGATTAATAAGTTCAGTCTTAATAAACACTCGATACAATAAAGGTCAGTTAATCTACCTGCAGAAAAAATATATTTTTTTGGAAACTCAACGTACATATGTTTTCTTAACTTATACAATGTGTTTTTTTCGTGTGTGTAAGAAACTGTCCATAGCGTTTTTTTGCCGTGATTTCCATAAGCATTTTGTTGACGTTTTGGAGAATTGCAGAACACAGAAAAAGGAAGGATTATTTCCTTTTTCACGAATCCAATTGTGGACTCCATGTGAATGGAGCCTTAAAGATTCGAGAAATCAAAAATGCCATTTTACTCTTCTCTTTTATAAACTTCTTAAAATAGGTAAATCGTACAGCAAAATATGTAAGGTTTCTTATTAATTATGAAAAAAATCATGCGTGAAAGGAATTCTTCAGAAAATCAAACCCTTAATCATATAATATCTGAATAGCTTCATATTTTCTATGAATTTGATCAACAAATTTATTTGAACAGGATTATGAGAAGAATATACAATTTACTTTATAAAAATTAAAGTTTTTTTTTTAAGAAAATACATAACTATATTATCTCTGGTACAATATTAGAAATGAGTTATATTTATTAGTTTTTAAATCCAGTCTCAGTAAAAATAAATACGATCTGTCCGTCTGATGAATAGCAGTTGCCTTTACTTTGGTAAATGTAGTGTATTATAGCCACTAAGGTATACGCAAAAACCAATGCGAATACCTACATAGAAACACCCATCTCTTTTTTCTTTCTATTTTCATCATCACTACATTTTCAATTTGATTCACCATCTAAACAGGGCCTTAGATACGAAAAAATTAATGTTTCTGAACAGGCCTAATTCACTGTTGTGAGTTTAGAATTTTTGTGAGGAGTATGTATCTCATACAAAGAACGTAAGAACGCATACATAAAACCTAAGATAGCATACATACATTCATATGTTCCAGACTTAAACTACATACATGAATAGAACATTGAGTGTAAGAATACATACATTCATGTATGTATGGATACATGTTTTTCATGAATATCTGCATATTTTGCATGTATTATTATAAAAGTAGCGTTTATTTTAGGACGCGCTTTCGTATTCTTTCCACATTTTTCTCATTTACCGTTTTATTCGTGATTTAGCTTGTTCAGCAATACAGACGGTCTCGTTGCAGTAGCATTTCATTTGGTCACGAGTTTTTTGAGTGTTTGGTAGTTTGGTTATCGTTTATTAAAAGTGAAATAAAATAAAATTAAATTAAAAGGAAAAAGCAATTGTTAACAAGAAGAGCCAACAACTTAGATATTCGGTAAGTTTTAGTGCATTTTAAGTAGGTAATAATTATTCATATATCATTTTTTTTGCTGATTTTGCGTCATTTAAAATTTGTTTGAATCTACTAATCAGAACTTAGGGCTCCACAAATGAGATAATGCGAAACAAAATACAATTTCTTTTGAATATTGTGTTTTGTGAACATTTTTTTGAAAACAGATTATGTTAATGCATTCCAAGTAGGTAACAAATATTCATATATCAAAATGTTGATGTTTCAAAATACCCTTAAATTTTCTTTATTCTAACGGTTTGTCTCTTTAATAACTTGGTGACTTACAGGTGCTACAAGGTTGTTGTTTTTGTTAGTTGGCAGCTGTTGATTAATTTGAAGGTATGTTGCACACCTTTGTACATATGTATATATATGTAGATTTATTTTCCAAAACATATTCTATAAAATTTTAAGTCATCTAATTTTTCAAAATTTAAAAATTGCATATTTTCTGCCGTCATGGAGATTATCCAGAAAAAAAAATTATTTTATAGTATATCAATATTTTTTTAAACAATTTCGAAAAATCTGATGAAATGCTACAAAATTAGCTTACATTTTCTCTATTTATTTTTATTTAACAGGTCGCTTTAATTTGTTGGGAGCTGTTACCAAGTTCATTAGCTATATCAAACTGTCAGAAACTTGAGGAATCTTTGTATCTATAAGTTTAAATTCATAATATTATATTTCTTTAGATTCTTCGTCAAAATGCTTTGTTTTGTCCGCCACAATAAGTGTACAGATTTTACATTACTCATGCATCATCTTAAAAAGAGACATTATCTTAATTGTTCTAGTAAGGTAAACTGTCCCACAGTGAGCCAGCAGATACAGTGAACCATTCCAATTTTCTCCCACCCATTCCAAGATAGAAAAGAAAAAAAGATAGAGAAACACGCGCATTATAATCCTTTTTGAGTGCATCCTGAAGTTGAAGTTGTGTTCTAGCCGGTGTCGGTTGTGCGCATGGAAAAGTGAATTTGGCTGGTGAGTAAACTAAAAATTGTGGTTTTTGTTTGTTTTTAAATTTTAAAAGTGGATTATGAAGTGATGTGGTTTCATTACATATATTTTGTTGGTTATTTTCATATATAAAAATCAGCATAAAAGTTGAATATGTGCAATAGTTTTTTTTATTTTAATATTTTGTTAGAAAAAGTCACTATGTCCACAAGTGAACCAGTGCATCAAGTCCCACAGTGAACCATGGTTCCATGGTTCATGACTCCATATCCGTTAAATAGTTTAAGTCCATTGATATATTTATGTACTTTATTTTACTTTAAAAGTGCTTTTTTGGTTTTTTTTTTATGATTATTTTGTTATTTGAGTTTGCAAGAACAATACGTGAAGGATTGTGTTTGTTTTTATTTTTGTTGTTCCTTTTTACTTTTTTATTTATTTTTTTTTTTTTTATAATAAAAATGTCTAATAAATTAAATGATTTCGGTTTTAATTTTTCAGAGAAAGTTTTTACGTTTTCGTCTTTACTATAGATTTTTTGAAAATATTTTTTGAATATATAGTAATGGCTCACTGTGTAATACCCCTTGGTTCACTGTGAACACCCCCTGGTACACACTGTACCAATTTTGGCGTACTTTTGAAAGCTCAAAATGAAGTATTTCGCATGATGTATTCTAACATTTCTATGGTGAAATACAAAGTCAAAATATAAAACTTTAAGTACATTGAAGATTTCCTGTACATAGACCAGTAGTTCAAATGCTACATCACGTCAAGCGGAAATTGGTTCACTGTGGGACAGTTTGCCCTACGTATCGTTGCCTTGAATGCAATTAATTGTTTTATAACTCTTCAAGTTATAAAAGACATATGCTACGATTACATTTGACTTCAAACATTTCAAATTCTAGCGAATTTCAAGGACAAGCGTGTAGTATTGCAGAAGATTTAAATAGAGTAACTACTTCCTCAGAAGAATCTAGTTGTATCAACGTAAAAGGTACAAACGTGGAAGAGAAACTAGTTGTTCCATCCTCATTGTCATCATGTCAAAAGTCTTACACCAAAAAAGAGAATTTCGACGAAGAAATCAAAAATTTGCTGGAAAGTGCTTTCAAATTTTCTTTATCATTACATTCAAATGACAATTTCTCTAGAAAAGATGAAGTAAACATTCAAAAAAGTGTATCCACTCAGATAGTCGCACCCTTACTCCAAATCTTTGATAGCTTCTCTAAAACTAGAATTTGCCATGACCATGAGGCTTTAAATGAAATTTCAACTATAATTTGTTCTTGTAAACACCTGTTTGAGGACTGTTCATCCGATTATCTCTCATTACAAAAACTTAAAAAGAGTGGATACATGTGTAGCAGCACCATCATCGCAAGATGTAGCAGCACCATCATCGCAAGATGTAGCCGCACCATCATCGCAGGATGTAGCAGCACCATCTTGGCAAGAGAAAGCAGCACCATCACAAGAAAGCGAACGAAGAAGAAGAAGAAGAAGAAGAAAGCAGCTGCTTCCTGCTTGTTGCAAGACAGATTTTCTGATGACATCATTATCTCTTCGTCTAGTCATTCTGCATCTGATTAATGTTCTTAGAGTTGTTTTTTTACCGATGTATCTCAAATAACAATATGCTCAATATTAGTATTTCCTTTCATTGCTAAAAATATATAATAAAGATTGTAAAAATACAATTCGTCTTAAAGTTTAATTGGTGTCTACAAAGAAACACTAAACATGAATGATGTTAACGACTTTGTTATAAATAACGAAATGGAAACGGTTTTTCATTGCGGAGAGTTATCTTTGAACGAAAACTTAACTAAAAGCGTCGTTCTTCCATTACGATCTCAGTTTAAACTTTTGTTTGAGACAAACAATTTTCTTAAAACAATGTTACAGCACATGGAAATGTTGGAAAAAAGTGATAGAATTAGAAGCTTTATCAATGGGGAGTTATGGAAAGAAAAGGTCAAAATGTACCCAAATAAGTTATTAGTTCCTTACTTCTTATATGGGGATGATTTCGAAATAAATAATCCTCTTGGATCCCATTCTTCAGTTCATTCAGTATGTAACTTTTATTATTCCTTTGCGTGTATGCCTATTAAAGAGTCTTAATTGGATAATGTATTTTTAGCTGCTGTAATAAAAACAAGAGATATGAAAGCATTTGGCAATAGTAAATGCTTAGTCCCTTTAGTAAATGAGTTGAAATTTCTTGAACAAGAAGGGCTTCCTGTTGAGGCATCTGATGGTCAAGTATATCGCATTCACTTTATTTTAGGCTTGGTTTTAGGTGATAACTTAGGACTTAACTCATTAATGGGTTTTAACAAATCGTTTTCTGGCGTATTTTGCAGGTTTTGTAGATTGGAAAAAGATAAATGTAAAACAACGTGTTTTGAGGATCCCAATAAAATGCGAAATATACGTAATTATGATGAGGATGTCCTTCAAAATAATAACCAAATAACTGGCATATTAAGCAGTTGTCCTTTTAATGCAATTCCTTCATTTCATGCCATTGAAAACTACAGTGTTAATGTAATGCATGACTTGTTTGAGGGTATATGCCACTATGATCTTTGTCATATTTTATTAAATTTTATACAAATAAAGAAATACTTTTCGTTTTTTTTTTTTTTATAATTTACGCGCACATCAAGGGGTTATGACTACCCTTATAATGTTAAAAACACAGTGCGAGCATTTAGGAAAATAGGAGAGGATTTGAAAGGAGGCACCGATGCACGTTGCTTTTGAACCTTTGCGAATCGTAATGCAGGGGAAATACAGAGCCAGGTAAAGCATTCCACATTCGGTTGGTGCGACTGAAATACGAATCTCTATACTTGACTGTACGTCCAAAGTTGGGCTCAAGGTAAAACTGATGAGCATTCCTAGCGAGGCGAGTGTTACGGCTAAATTGTTTCAGGGGAGGAATGCAGCTGGCTATTTCACTAGAGCACTGTTTGTTGGAAGTCTTAAACAAACGGAAACAAACGTTTGAATATGGTCCTCATGAAATAGGCAATATATCAAATGAAATATCACAGACACATCTCCAAAAGCGACATTTACGCATGTCTGCAAGAGAAATGCTCACTTTTATTCAATACCTTCCAATCATGATTGGCGATTTAGTTCCATTAGATGATGTGATGATGTTTGTCATTTTTTATTGAATTTGATAGAAATAATTGATTTAACTTTGTGCTTTGAAATAAATGACTTTTCTATTTCTTCTTTAAGGAACAAAATACAGATACACCATGAGCAGTACCTTTTACTTTTCCAAGATAGTTTAAAACCTAAGTTTCATAATCTCACTCATTATCCTACGATTTTAAAAAAATCAGGTCCACCTAGAAATTTTTGGTGCTTTAAATATGAGGCCAAACATAAAAATTTCAAAATTTACTCACGTGCTATTACTTCTAGAAAAAATATTTGTCTAACATTGGCCAAAAAATTTCAACTAGGTTTTGCAAACAGGATTTTAAATTCTAATGATGATGACGATAAACATGAATTTTTTAAAGAAAACAAAATTAAAACTGGTCTTTCTTCTTTAATAAGCAAAAATGGGTATCCAGGAAGAAAATTTAGAATATTTAAGTAAGACTGAAATCAATGGCTATAAATTTCAAACTGGTTTTTACGTATCTAAACTCTTAAATGATTATAAAATTTTTGTCATAGTAAGTTTAGTCCAACATTTAAAAAAAATTTTGCTTTTTTGCCAGGAAGTAAATAAAGTACTCTATGATCCCCATTTTACTGCTTTTGATATAAATCCTGCTATATTAGGAGAACATTCTATTATTGATCCCGATGAAATTGTTGGACCGCCAATAACAGCTATAAAAACAGCTAAAGGTAGAACTATGGTTCGAATAAAAGATTACACTTTACAATAGATAGACAAACACAAGGCCACTGCCGAGTTTGATACAAAAATTAAATCCAGGTGCAGTTTAATCTTTTTAGAACAACAATTCTGTTTCTGTTAATAAAAATAACTATTGATATTACGTACAAGCAATATATACTTTTAAAAATAATTTAAACTTTGTTTTGCTAGTTAATTTTAAAAATGTTATTAAGCAACTGGCAATATTATATACACACGTAAATGTGTACTTTTTTTGTAATTATATTAAATACATTTTTTTTTCTTTAATAAAAAATTAATAGAGTAGCTAAACATTAAATATGAAAAAAGCTACTTTTAAAATTTTATTTGTTTAAATAAAATCATGTTATACCCATGATTTTATTTAAAAAATAAATAATAATAAAATAAAATATACATGTACAAAAAACAAAGTAATATATTGTTGAACCAATGTTAAGTGTTGTTAAACAATATGTTGGTATATATTATATATATTTAAATATGGAGTCTAAAAGAATTTTAGTTTTAATTTATTTATGTAATTTGATATAATCTCAAAATTATAAAAAAAAACTCAATCTACTACATTTTTTTTCCTCTGATCTACTTCAATTTTTTCCTACAATTAGTCGTAATGCTGGCTTATAAGTATTTTTATTGCCAAAAAAGAATACATATAACATATCGTGATATGTTCATATGTATGCATATCTCCTTTTTTAGTTGTTCTTCTAAATACAAGATTTAAAAAAATATTTTAATAATTAGAGAATGAACTACTAAAAAAGAGGATATACAATTAAATATTATTAGTTCTGAATATTTTCTAAAAAATACTTTGGGTTTCAGAATGGATAATATAAATTTTATATCATTGGAACAACCCTCAACTCCTCCCGAGCCTGGGGTCGAACGAATAGTTTATAAAATAGTTCAAGAAACAGCAACTATGTCAAATGAGTCGCAGTCCCAGTTGGAAACTAAAGAACTTCTGAAAAGTTGGAATCTTGGACACCTATCAGATTTGTTTAATAGTAAGTCAAACATTTTTTTCTCAATTATCAATTATAGCCTAGTTAGTCTTAGTAGAAAAGATCCATCTGTGCCTGCTACATCTCTTTCTCTAATTTTAAAAAACTCTCCAAAGGCGAGAGATAAAGAAAAATTCTATGAACAAAACTATAGGCTTCAGGATATACATCGGCAGTCGTTGATCACATTAATATGTGAATATTTCATCGACAACAATCTTCATTTGAATTTATATAATAGCTACATGCTAGAGGAAGAAATATTGCAAAGATTCAAAGGGGAAAAGCTTGAGTCTTACCACAGTGGTAAAAGAGGTAAAATATACGCCAAGTTTTGCAATTCGAAGACTTCCTTTAGATTGGCTGTTAAAAGATCCATCCTTCCTAATTCTGATGTAACTCAGAAATCAAAGAAAACAAATTTGAGGGAATTCAGTAAGTTTGTTTTTTATTTAAATTTCTTTTTAAGAAATTAACATTTCAAAAATTTAAAAAATGGTCTTATGCAGTGATGGATAAAATATTTTAACGAATTCATCTCTATTTTCTGATTTTTTACCAGAGCCAGATGTTAGCGTATGCGCACCCTAATTGGTGGTAGTTTCCGCCTGACGTATAGGGGGAGTTACTGCCACTGGCCACGTCATCGACACTACGTTTGTATTAATCGATCGGCCATCTTTATTGCCACTGTGGTTATCGACCGGCCATCTTTTTTATGATCAGCCATCTTTTTGGCACACACTTTGACACAACACGCTTTCGTCGACAAATCAAGAGGTTCTAATCTAATAATCCAATATTTTAGACAGAAAGAAGCCCAGCAAATAACTAACAAAGCGAAAAGAACGAAGACGGAAAGAAGCCAGCAAACAATACCATAAAGAAGCAGCATTAATTTTATATCCAATACTAGTAGACTAAGTAATTATTGAAATTAACACTATTGTAACATTTTAACTACCATTGTATAAATACAAGTTGTTGAAAAATCATCTTCTGCTGCCACCAAATTGTGGCAACAATTTAAAATCTTATTTCACATGGCGCCTAAGAAGGATCGGAATTCAACTGCGTCGAGCAAGTCCGCCAGAAATATGGCCGAGGTCAACACCGACGAAAGCTTTAATTGTAGGAGCTGCGGAGATCCAGTGGTATTGTGTGACAAATGCAACAACTGGAATCATTTTCAATATGCAGGAGTGAACGCGAGTATGGAAGACAAGACCTATTATGTATGTCCAACGTGCACAGGTAAGAGTAGGCGATTTAGTACTATTCTAACACCCAGTAGTACAGACACAATTACCAAAATTGTTGAGAGCAAACCAATAAAACGAAACTTAACCAGTACCGAGCAGATAAAAACCGTAGTAATTTCCTGGTCAACATCGAAGTCAGCCGCAGCCAATGCTGCGAATATAAAGAGCTTGGGGGAAAATTCTGCGCCGAGTGCGGCCGAAGTTGCCGCCAAGTGTGGACCCTGCGCTCCGTCCTACGCTCTGCCTCCGTCACTTGCACCAAGTACCACATCTACATTACCTCGTGCTGCACATGCTACCTCGTTTGTGGGATTTTCGTCAGCCTCGACACCAGATGCAGCTACTGCTGCGTATTTAAAGAGTTGTGGGGATTGTTCTGCGCCCAGTGCGGCCGAAGTTGCTGTCACGTGTGGACCCCTCGCTCCGTCATCTCGTGCTGCATATGCTACCTCGTCTGTGGGATTTTCGTCAGCATCGACACTAGATGCAGCTACTGCTGCGTATTTCAAGAGTTGTGAGAATTGTTCTGCGCCCAGTGCGGCCGAAGTTGCCGTGACGTGTGGACCCCTCGCTTCGTCATCTCGTGCTGCACATGCTACCTCGTCTGTGGGATTTTCGTCAGCCTCGACACCAGATGCAGCCACTGCTGCGTATTTAAAGAGTCGTGGGGATTATTCTGCGCCCAGTGCGGCCGAAGTTGCCGTCACGTGTGGACCCCTCGCTCCGTCATCTCGTGCTGCACATGCTACCTCGTCTGTGGGATTTTCGTCAGCCTCGATACCAGATGCAGCTACTGCTGCGTATTTGAAGAGTTGTGGGGATTGTTCTGCGCCCAGTGCGGCCGAAGTTGCCGTCACGTGTGGACCCCTCGCTCGGTCATCTCGTGCTGCACATGCTACCTCGTCTGTGGGATTTTCGTCAGCCTCGACACCAGATGCAGCCACTGCTGCATGCTTAAAGAGTTGTGGGGATTGTTCTGCGCCCAGTGCGGCCGAAGTTGCCGTCACGTGTGGACCCCTCGCTCCGTCATCTCGTGCTGCATATGCTACCTCGTCTGTGGGATTTTTGTCAGCCTCGACGTCAGATGCAGCCACTGCTGCGTATTTAAAGAGTCGTGGGGATTGTTCTGCGCCCAGTGCGGCCGAAGTTGCTGTCACGTGTGGACCCCTCGCTCCGTCATCTCGTGCTGCATATGCTACCTCGTCTGTGGGATTTTCGTCAGCCTCGACACCAGATGCAGCCACTGCTGCATGCTTAAAGAGTTGTGGGGATTGTTCTGCGCCCAGTGCGGCCGAAGTTGCCGTCACGCGTGGACCTCTCGCTGCGTCATCTCGCACCGCATATGCAACCTCGATTGTGGGGTTATCGTCGTCCTCGATGCCAGATGCAGCTACTGCTGCATATATGAAAAGTGTTGGAGAATATTCTGCGCCCAGTGCGGCCGAAGTTGCCGTCACGCGTGGACCTCTCGCTGTGTCATCTCGCAGTGCACATGCAACCTCGATCGCGGATTTATGGTCGTCCTCGATGCCAGATGCAGCTACTGCTGCATATATGAAAAGTGTTGGAGAATATTCTGCGCCCAGTGCGGCCGAAGTTGCCGTCACGCGTGGACCTCTCGCTGCGTCATCTCGCAGCGCATATGCAACCTCGATTGTGGGGTTATCGTCGTCCTCGATGCCAGATGCAGCTACTGCTGCATATATGAAAAGTGTTGGAGAATATTCTGCGCCCAGTGCGGCCGAAGTTGCCGTCACGCGTGGACCCCTCGCTGCGTCATCTCGCAGCGCACATGCAACCTGGAGTGTAGGTTTATCGTCGACCTTGATGTCAGAAGCAGCTACTGCTGCATATATATATGGCATAGGATTAGATTCCGCGCCCAGTGCGGCCGAAGCTGCTGTCACGTGTGGAACCCTCGCTCCGTCTTCAGTGTCTACCGCTCTACCCGTTGGGTTTGGGCGGCCAAATCAATCGACGTTTACCGCATTGACCAGTGTGACCAATCCGTTACACCCATCGTCTGCCGCATCTAATATCGTTTATCATTCGCCACCTCCAAGAGCGCCCACTGCTGTTCCTGATTTTCTACATCAAGGCATAGGACTAGATTCCGCGCCCAGTGCGGCCGAAGCTGCCGTCACGCCTGGAACCCTCGCTCCGCTTTCAGCGTCTACCGCTCTACCCGTTGGTTATGGGTGGCCAAATGCATCGACGTTTACCGCATTGACCAGTGTAACCAATTCGTTTCACCCATCGTCTGCCGCATCTAATGTCGATTCTCACTCGCCACCTCCAAGAGCACCCATTGCTGTTCCTGATTATCTACATCCAGGCATAGGGTTAAATTCCGCGCCCAATGCGGCCGAAGCTGCCATCACGCCTGGAACCCTCGCTCCGTCTTCAGCGTCTACCGCTCTACCCGTTGGTTTCGGGTGGCCAAATTCATCGACGTTTACCGCATTGACCAGGGTAACCAATTCGTTACACCCATCGTCTGTCGCATCTAATGTCGATTCTCATTCGCCACCTCCAAAAGCGCCCACTGCTGTTCCTGATAATCTACATACATCTACGTATGTCGCATCAAATAATGCGCACCATCAAGGCATAGGACTAGATTCTGCGCCCAGTGCGGCCGAAGCTGCTGTCACGCGTGGAACCCTCGCTCCGTCTTCAGTGTCTACCGCTCTACCCGTTGGTTTTGGGTGGCCAAATGCATCGACGTTTACCGCATTGACCAGTGTAACCAATCCGTTACACCCATCGTCTGCCGCATCTAACGTTGATTCTCATTCGCCACCTCCAAGAGCACTCACTGCTGTTCCTGGTTATCTACCTACATCTACGTATGTCGCAACAAATAATGCGCACCATCCAGGTATAAGGTTAAATTCTGCGCCCAGTGCGGCCGAAGCTGCCGCTAAGTGTGAACCCTTGACAACATTTAACGCCTTGACTAGTTTAACCATTCATTCGATACTGCCACCGACTGCAGCAACTGTAGGAACCTGCAAACCTACCTGCCAAGTTAAGTGGGGAGGTATATACCACCATGAACAACATCGAAAGAAGATCGAATCGTTCAAAATCCTCTAAGTTCTCTGCATATAAAATTCGAATCGAACTACTGAAAATTGAAGAGGAACGAAAACTTCAAGAGACTCTCGATGAAGAAGGGCTCAGACTGAGAAAAGAAAGAGAAGCTGAATATCTTAACAAAAAGTATCAGATAATGAGTCAACTTGAGGAGTCGTCTGAGGATAGTGAAGAGGATGCCTTTTGTACCAATCCCAACAACCAAACGAAGGTGAACATAACTAATTGGATTGCGGGTATACCTGACAAACGATGTTTTCATTCTTCTACAAATGCTGGGATTCTTCAAGAGCCTATGCCAACAGCACCTCCGATCCTAAGCTGGAAGACCGAAACAGTTGTGCATCGACCTCCATTGAGTACTCCAGCAACAACAAATCAGGTGGAACTGCTATATATTAAAAACATTTCTGAATCTGCGGTTGCATTAGATCCGAGAACTGGACATCTACCAAATCTAGTAGAGAACGCACCGATTAAGAAATCCTTCACGCCTGGACGGCCTCCAGATCAGTTTTCGAGTCAACTTCAACCGAACCCAGTCCATAAACAAACACTGAAGATATGTACACTCAAAGAGTTCGGTGCCTGGATATACTATCAGCGATTCTTGTGGGGACACGATCAGGACGGTGAACCGGATACATACGTCATGATGGTTACGACGTTTGGAGCTACTTGCTCCCCATGTACTGCTCACTACATCAAGGATAATAGGCTGACAGAAATCGAAAACATTATCAACTCGAGATCTCTAACATACATGCCAACCAGCCCAAACAATCCAGAAGCTGTAACGCCCATTCACTTCCTGTTAGGCTCGGCATGTGGTTTAAAGCTTGCAGCAAAATTCGACGACGATGTGCTCTTACTTCGAAAAATCTGGTTAGTCTCTCAACAATTTGGGGACCGTTTTTGGAAACGGTGGGTGTTAGAATATTTGCTTACTCCTACGCGCGAGGCCAAGTGGCTAACACCTGTAAAACTTCTTGGGGCGGGTGATGTACTTATAATCGACCCAAACAACCCCAGAAATACCTGGAAATCTGTCCAAACAAAAGATGTAGTTTATGAGAGACCTGCGGTAAGGCTGGCCATCCTGGACGTTGGAGATACTACGTCAGGTGCGGAAAATACCGGGGGGGACTGTTAGCGTATGCGCACCCTAATTGGTGGTAGTTTCCGCCTGACGTATAGGGGGAGTTACTGCCACTGGCCACGTCATCGACACTACGTTTGTATTAATCGATCGGCCATCTTTATTGCCACTGTGGTTATCGACCGGCCATCTTTTTTATGATCAGCCATCTTTTTGGCACACACTTTGACACAACACGCTTTCGTCGACAAATCAAGAGGTTCTAATCTAATAATCCAATATTTTAGACAGAAAGAAGCCCAGCAAATAACTAACAAAGCGAAAAGAACGAAGACGGAAAGAAGCCAGCAAACAATACCATAAAGAAGCAGCATTAATTTTATATCCAATACTAGAAGACTAAGTAATTATTGAAATTAACACTATTGTAACATTTTAACTACCATTGTATAAATACAAGTTGTTGAAAAATCATCTTCTGCTGCCACCAAATTGTGGCAACAGCAGAGATTTTTTTACATTAGAAAATAAGCACCAGTTTGATGATAGTTTCCCTCATAGTTTGGGAACAATGTACTCCGTGAACCATGTTGTTTTTATTCTTGAGAGTTCTTGAAAATTATAATCATTTTATTTCCAAAAAAAAGACTAATTGTTAAGGTATCCCTATTGGGCTTCTTGCTTTGTCCGTCACTGTATAAATGAGTTTTATTAACTCCGGAATTGAATATTATAATCATACCGGAATTGAATATTACACCTACACTTACGCATAAATTTAAAGCTAGCTTAAGAATAACAGATTTTATTTACAATTTTTTTAAATTATCTTTTCTTCATCTTCATTTTGCCATCAGCTCCGGAAGTTGATGCAGAAGAGTGTATTAGTAGCATCGAGTATGATAACTTGTCAACTTCAGAGTTCGATAGTTGTTGGCAAGCTTGTAGTCAACTAAGATTGGATCAAATAAATAAAGAGACATCATTACACAACATTTTCGAGGAATGGCCGGATTACAAGAAGCCAGGAGGTTATCGTTTGGTAAGCTTTAATTTCAAGAAATTATACTTAAACTTCGAACCTAAAAAAAAATCAAAATTTTAAGATTGACAAGGATTTTGGGGTTGTTTTCCGAAATTGTCCAGGAATTCTTTTGAAGTATCCAGAGCAGGCTGATAATCTAAGAAAGTTTTTATTAGATGAAGAGCACCTGCGAGACAAAAATTTACGAAATATGGTGATCCAAATTGATGAAAATGATATTAAAACTGGTAAGATTTATAGAGGATTAATAGGTATTAAACAACAACGGCAGTATGTACTTAAAATTCCATGCTTTTTTATTTAAAAAATTAGTTTTTTGAAACATAATGGCTGTATGTGTTTGCGGATTTCCAATCAAATCCCGGTAACTAAGTAATTCCTTTTTCTGAGCTGCGGTGAGCTGGCAGATAATGGATTGAGGTACCGATATATAGGCCCATTTCTGTAAACTAAAAGTTCCTAAGCTTAACTTCCTTTGAATTCCAACTCAGAAATATTTTTTTAATTAATTTTTTATAATTATTCATCAAACTACTAACCTTCTCATAAATTAAGTTCTTATTCTAGAAAATCCTAAGATAAAGTTTAGTTAATCTTTGCCCTTAGTTTAAGATTTAATGTTTTTTTTTTTATAGATAGTGCTGCAGTAAAATTATTTTGGTGTCTCCACGGGTA
This sequence comes from Melanostoma scalare, assembly GCA_949752695.1. Lineage (NCBI taxonomy): Eukaryota > Metazoa > Arthropoda > Insecta > Diptera > Syrphidae > Melanostoma > Melanostoma scalare. The sequence goes on along the minus strand of OX456985.1, from coordinate 77,227,561 downwards.
TTTGATACCAACACAAAAAGGCAGCCGAAAAGATAACTCTGGCAAGAGTAGCACTGTTAGATTTACTATTAAAAGCTCTCAAGAGGCTATCCTATTTATTGGGTCAAGCGTTCAAGAACTCGATGACCATATAACATTTTTGAAAAGCAAGTCAGAAAATATACAACCATTTATACTTGCCGTTGGGGATAAGGATTTTGAACATTTTTTGAGCTACTACGTTTACCTTGATGGCATTAAATACATGTTTTCAAATTTTTTGAGAGCACTTGATATATGTTTCAAGTGCTTCAACTTATTTAATTTGGAGTATCCGTTAGCGTGCTCACAATTATGGACATTTATTGAGTACTACTTCTACGAACTCAACTTTTCTAAAACAAAATCCCCTAAAATGTTTTTACTCATAGAAGCGTTAAGGAAAAGGTGAGCTATTTTTAACTTATATATGGATTAATTTTTCATGCGAACTTCTTGAAAATATTTTTTTACTTCAAGATTATGGGCGAGTTTTTATATTTCTAATATGTATGCTTTTAATTATTATTTTGTTTATGAGACAATTTGTTGTAATATTAAAATGCATGCAAGTTATACCACCCACTGCACATTCAAATCAGTAATCAATCCCAAGGGAACAAATACACAAGTTCCTTTTTCTTTGTATCTCCAAGATACTTTGTTGCAAAAGCAACAACCTATTTCCAACGCAAAATGCATTTCAGCATTATGCGAACAAAAGAATAAATACTTCGTGGACACTTTTATTCTTTCTTCGTTGCAAACGCAACCAGATACCACATCCGTTAAGCATTAAAAAGAATGATGATTAATGCAATACCAATATCGCGTAGGCGATGCTTCCCTAGCTCATCTTAAAATAAAAATTGTACTTTAAAGTCAGTCTTCCATCCGGCTCAACTGAGGAAAGAACCTCTCGTTAATTATAACACACCAAAGTGAATTAATTGTAACACACCAAAGTGAATTAATTGTAACACACCAAAGTGAATTAATTGTAACACACCAAAGAGAATTAAATGAAATAAATATATTTTTTTAACTAAAACACGTACAAAGAAACTAACTGGCGCCCAACGTGGTTGTAACCTAAATATAATATTCATAAAAGAGTCTCAAAAGTCATAATAAATAAATATAAAATATGACATTCAAATCGGTACTCAAGTGAAGTCACCCGAATGAAACTCTAAAAAATATATACAAATGATCATTCCATGTGTAATTGTTAAAACAACGATCACTAAAGTGAAATATTTAAAAGCCATTGAAGTATATGACATTTAAATAATAAATAATAAAAAAAATAATAACAGTGTTAAAGGGCAGTATATTAAATATAACAAAAAGCCCCAACGAAAGTAATACTAGGCAAAGGGCAGAACAATACAAGTCGAAAGCCCCAACGTGTTCGAAAACAGACGACTTACTACATACAGCAAAACGAATATAATACTGGACAAAGGGCAGAAAACCAGTCGAAAGCCCCAACGAGTTCCAAAACCGACGCTAACAACAAAACGAGTTTGAAAACTACAGCAACAACAAGATGTTATTGTAAGTGCCATAATAATATGAATATTGTAAGCTAATAAAAAATTTTTTGAATAGAAAAGAAAAATCAAATTTTCTAATTTAAAGTTTTTGAGTTAAAGTTTTTAAAGTTTTAAGAAATAATTAAATTTTGAAAAGTCAAACAAACCTGGAGGCTTTATTGAAAAAATTTAAAGAGTTAAGTCTTTCAAACACCATGCAGAACGAATTAACTATTGAGTTGATAACTCAACTCATTGCCAATACAACGGCACCACTAATCAGTGAAATAAAAAAACTTAAACTAGAATTTGAGTCCAAAGACTCACAGGTAGTTGAGTACGAAACTCAAATTATCAACGAAGAAATAAAGTGCGATGAAGCACTAGATATAATAAAATCTCTCCCAGAATTTTCTGGAAAACATACTCAATATATAAGTTGGCGAGAAGCCGCTTATAACTGCATGTCCCTATATAAAATAGGAAGCAGAAAATATTTCGCAGCATTGACAATACTGCGCAACAAAATCACACAGAATGCCAACGATGTCTTAACCAACCACGGCACTGTGTTGAATCTCGAGGCTATAGTAGCTCGTTTAGATTTCGCGTACTCCGACAGGAGGCCAATACATATTGTCGAAGAAGAACTTAGTGTTCTTCGTCAAGGCAAGATGTCTGTTATAGACTTTTATAATGCGGTTAGCAAAAAGTTAACCTTGCTAATAAATAAAACAATAATGACGCACGGGACGAACAATTCAATAACGCGAGAACTGAACACGAAAAGCAGAACATATGCTCTGCGCGTGTTTATAACGGGGTTAAATCCTCCGTTATCAAACGTCATTCACTCTATGTCCCCGGTGGATCTACCCAACGCCTTGGCAAAAGCCCAGGAGTTGGAATCCAATGAGCAAAGAGCTCTATTTACGGAAATATTCTATTCATATAGAAACAATAATAAAAACAAAACTAATAATAATAATGATATAAATAATATTCCCCAAAATAAAAAAAATAACCATAGTGTTTACATTCTTGCACTCTTAGTTTTTCTACGTCACTAAGATTATTTATCTTTTTTCTTTGCATTCTATTTTCAATCACACTGTATGCATTTGGTAACTTTTCTGCTGTCAGCAATAAAACAGTTATTTGTCTTTGGGATAAAATTGTATTTTTTCGTTCGTGCATTATCAGCAATAATATCATTTAATTTGTATTGTTTTCATTCACACCTTTTTTATGTTCATTACTTGTCAGCAATAATTCTTTAATGTTCAATTCAGTAACGTCATTTGATATTCGAAACTATAAATTATTTTCTTTTGTTTTTGTTTTCTTATGCACATTTGTAAATATGTAGAGTAAGCAATTTTTAGGTATAAATATTAAGTCAATCAGAAATAAAGCATGATTTTGAAATAACCAACCAAGACTTTTACACGAACCTTCAAGTGAGTCTGCTTGAAACCTCTTCATTATCATCTCAAGGTGTTATATTGTTGCACTGTAACCACCCTTGCTAATCATAGTGATACACTGTGATCTAGCCTACATCATTCGGTAGAAGCACCGATTGAACATTTGGTGACCCCGACGTGATTATTGCTTCCCTCACCAGCAGTAAGAAGCAATTTTCGCTACCAAACGCGTTGCCAAGGCTATAACATTGGCATTTTAAGTGAACGTATCTTAAAGCGTTGCCAGGGCTAAAACACTGGCAAAACTGCAACATTGAAATCTGCTCAATTCATTGAACTCATTGAAGACTAAAACTTCAGAGAGAGATCCAGAGACGACGCGACGATCCAAAAATTTAAACTATGGAGGATGAACTGGATATCTACACAAAGGGTGCCAGGCAGAAGGTCATCACCGATGAATTGCTGCGTTTGCAATCCAACATTGCAAAGGACGGACCGGAAAGGAAAACAGCAGAATATGCAAGGAAGCGGTTGGTGTTGATTGAAGATCTTTGGAGTGAGTTCGAAAAGAATCACAATGACATCGAGGAGGGGGGAAAACACGATACACCATACTTCCAGGGCGACACAGCTGGGAAGGTCAAGCAACTCTACCAATCGCTAACACAATACCTTCTGTCCGTGATGAAGGCTGGGACATCGGAAAAACAAGCTGAAAAAGAATCAGCAAAGGAAAACGTGATGAGGGCTGGGACATCGGAAGGACAAGCTGAAAAGGTATTCGCAAGGGAACATTGTGAAGCTACTTCTCATTCGCTAACCTCAACACCGAACCAGGACATCGACACAACAAAGGTCTTTCGAAGGCAAAGGGCAATCCTGCAGTCATTGAAGCGATTGCTGGAAAACATAGAGGAGAGCGCAGAAGAGTATTCAAGCACGTGTTGCCGCCTAAAGATCGACCAAACAAAAGGCGTCTGGTCACAGATGGAGGAGGTTCATCAAAAAATTGCTGAGCTCCTAGAAGACCCAGAGAATGCAGGTTATGACATCGAAGAGTACTTCGCATTCGAGGACAGAGTCCAGAAAAATCTCCTCATGTTGTCAACCAAACTTGAAGGAGGCCGTCCTGATTCCCATCAAGCTGACACATTGAGGCAAACGGCAAAATTACCTAAAATAACCTTGCCAAGGTTTGACGGAAACTACCTGACCTGGAGGCAATACTGCGACTTGTTTACCGAATTGGTCCACAATCAAAAAATAGCCGATTGCCAAAAGTTGTTTTACCTAAAAACAACTCTGGAAGGTGAAGCAGAAAAACTGATACGCCACTTCCCCACCTCAGACGCCAACTACCACGCTGCTTGGAAGGTAGTTACTGAGCGGTTCGAAAACCCTCGGCTACTTGTTTCAGCACTTATCAATAAATTAATGGCGCAACCAACTTGTCAGCAGGAAACAGCAAATCAAATAAAGGCATTGCACGACACTACAGTCGAATGCCTGCTGGGTCTTAAAAACCTAAAAATTGACATAGCAAACTGGGACCCACTCGTAATGAGTATTCTGATGAAAAAATTGGATCGGAATACTCTAACCCTTTGGGAGCAGTCCCTAAAACAGCCCAAGGAATTGCAGCCTTTGGATATATTTTTGAAGTTTTTGGAAACAAGGTTCCAGTCACTCGAAGCAATTGGAGGCAAGAGCAGCAAAAGAGACGAAGAAGAAAGAAGACGAGTCCATGGCTTCAAGGTGACAAGTTCTATAACCACCCAGAAGAAGGATTGCACATTGTGTAAGGCTCCACATCAATTATATGCGTGCCGTGCCTTCCTTGATCTAACACCATCGAACAGATTAAGTCATGCAAGAAACAACAAATTGTGTGTAAATTGTTTGAAGGATGGTCATACCTCCTATGATTGTCGTCACGGAAGCTGCTCAAAATGCTCAAAAAAACACAATACGTTGGTACATTTAACAAAGAGGGAGCTGCCGAACTCTAATAACCACAGTATTGGGCAACCAATTCAAGAATCCACCAACAAAAACACAACACTAGCAGCTGCAGGAATAAACAAGAAGGAGAGTTATGTATTTCTCAGCACAGTCATCGTGAACTTAGAGGGACAAGACGGTTCAACCATCAACTGCCGTGCGGTGTTGGACTCTGGGTCACAGATAAGTATCATCACAGAAAGAATGATACGAAGGCTTAAGATACCACTGTCCTTCAAGCCTATGATCATCCAAGGTGTCGGAAGCTGCAAAAGAGGTGCCCAGAAAAGGGCAAACATTAGTCTTAGGTCTAAAACTACCGATTTTACCGCCAGGCTTGAGGCCATAGTTTTGCCTCAAATCATATCACCTCAGCCAACACAAGCGTTCGATGTTTCAACGTGGAAAATTCCAGGAAATGTCAAACTAGCAGACTCTCAATTTAATAAGCCTGACCACATTGATCTCCTTATAGGAGCCGAGTTGTTCCATCAATTACTCTGCGTTGGGCAGATTAAACTTGGAAGCAATCTACCACTTCTACAAAACACATTATTGGGGTGGATAGTGACCGGAAGGGTGAAGGCTGGGTCAACAACAACTACAACATGTGGAATATTCGCTGAAGAATCTTCTCTCGAAAATGCAATTACCAAGTTCTGGCAAACCGAAGAACTCCCGTGCTCCAACTCAAAGCGAACCATCGCAGAAGAGAAATGTGAAGAATATTTCAATCAGTCAACATCAAGAAATACGAGCGGAAGATTCATTGTCAGCTTACCCTTCGCTGACGATCCAACTAAATTAGGGTCATCAAGTGACATAGCTCTCAATCGATTTCATGCCTTGGAGCGCAGGCTGAACCGTCATCCAGAATTACAGAAACAGTACACTGAATTTATGAACGAGTACATCCAGCTGGGGCACATGACGGAAATAGATTTCAAAACAGTGTCTACACCACACTACTTCTTGCCTCATCATTGTGTTCTTAAACCAGACAGTAGCAGCACAAAACTAAGAGTGGTATTTGACGCCTCTGCAAAGACATCATCTAATACTTCGTTAAATGACATCTTGTATGCCGGACCAACAATCCAAGATGACCTGTTTACGATTCTATTACGTTATAGATTGCCCCGATTTGTAATCAAGGCTGACATTCAAAAGATGTATCGCCAAATTCTCGTACGTGAAGAAGACCTACACTTCCAACTTATATGGTGGCGCTCCCATCAGAATCAACCAATCAAATGTTATAAGCTTCAAACTGTCACATATGGAACTACGTCAGCTCCTTATCTTGCGACAAGGTGCCTCCAAGCATTGGCTAAAGAATACAATACGAAGTACCCCCTAGGCTCACAAGTATTGCAGAAGGACTTCTATGTTGATGACGTCATGACAGGGGCTGATAGCATGATCGAAGCAAAGGAAATTCAGACTCAATTGTCAGCATTGCTGCGCGAGGGAGGGTTCCAGTTAAAAAAATGGTGCTCCAACAAACAACAATTGCTCGCAAACGTCCCATTAGAAGACCAAGAGATTTCACTCAGCGACGATCGTAACGAAAGCAGTGTCAAAACCCTTGGGTTAATGTGGCGACCAAAATCCGACATATTTTGCATTAAAACAAATTATCGAACATCAAAAAGATTTACCAAAAGATCTGTGGCCTCAGATATAGCACGTCTTTTTGACCCTCTCGGCATAGTCGCTCCAGTGGTAGTTGTCGCAAAACTTTTCCTCCAAGAACTGTGGGAGCTTAAATACGACTGGGATGCTGCCTTACCAGAAGAAATGCACACCAGATGGGATAAATACTACAAAGGTCTCCGAGAACTAGATACATTCCAAATTCCTAGACACGTCTTCAGTCATCACATTCCATCATCAGTGCAAATCCATACATTTGCAGACGCATCAGAAAGGGCCTACGGAGCTGCTGTATTCATCAGATCCCTCAATAAAGAAGGTACAGTCATAGTGCGGCTGTTATGCTCAAAATCTCGAGTCGCACCAACTACCAAAACAGCATCAGGTATGAGATCAATGACAATACCTCGTCTAGAATTGTGTGCGGCACTGTTAGCTGCCGAACTATCACAACGAGTAAAGGGAGACCTAAACTTGGGCAATACTAGTAGCTTTCTGTGGTCTGACTCTCAAATTGTATTGAGTTGGATCAATTCAAGTGCAGACTCCTTTCAGACTTTTGTTGGACGTCGAGTGGCCAAGATCCAATCACACACGAGCGCTGATAATTGGAGATATGTAAGATCATCAGAAAATCCGGCAGATGTCTTATCAAGAGGCATATCCCCAGAAAAATTGCAGGATCATACATTATGGAAATTTGGTCCTCGGTTTTTACATGGTTCAGAAGCAATTTGGCCACCACCATTTAAAAACAGTAAAACGTGGTCAGATGAAAGGAAGAACGCTGCCTTGGTAACCAGTAAAGTTGACACTCAAAAACACGATATTTTCGAAGGAATCAGACATTCCAATTCCTTCCCTAAGCTCAAGACAATAATGGCATACTGCTTTCGATTTACAAGTCTCGTCAAGTCAGGTAAATTAAAGGAGTCGCTAAATTCAGTGAGGCAGAACCAAAAAAGGAACAAATCTGCATGGCCAATAACAACTTCAGAACTAGAGACTTCTTTGCAATTCCTCGTCAAGGAAATTCAATTCCACGGCTTTTATAAAGACATTTGTTTCCTCAAGGCAAATAAGGAGCTGGAAAAGGATAGTCCACTGAAGGGCCTAGCTGTATTTTTAGACGCGGACGATATTCTACGTGTTGGAGGTAGACTTCAAGAGTCATCATTATCTTACGATAGCAAGCATCCGATCCTGTTACCATATTCACATCCATACGTTGAAATGATCATGACAGACTTGCACATTCAAAACAATCATATTGGGCCTCAAGGTCTTCTAGCAATCACGAGACAGCGATTTTGGCCGATAAAGGGCAAAAACATTGCACGTTCCATCACTCAACATTGCACTTTTTGCATCAGAGCAAAACCACATATGTATTCCCAGATGATGGGAAATTTGCCAGGCACAAGAGTGCAACCAGCACGTCCTTTCATTAATACTGGTGTGGACTTTTGCGGCCCATTATGGGTTCACTACCGCACAAGAGGAAGTCGTCCACAAAAATGCTATCTATCAATGTTTTGCTGCTTCGCGACAAAGGCTGTCCATATCGAAGTTGTTAGCGACTTGACAACTGAAGCTTTTTTGGGAGCCTTACGAAGATTTATGAGTCGGCGTGGACACGTAAAAAATCTGTATTGCGATAATGCCACGAATTTCGTTGGCGCCAAAAATCAACTAGAAGAACTAAAAACAAATATATACTCAGCACAGGCGCAAAATAAAATCGCAACTTCGTGCAGTTCAAAGGGTATTGATTTCCACTTTATTCCTCCCCGAGCACCACATTTCGGAGGATTGTGGGAGGCCGCAGTCAAGTCCGCCAAACGTCTTTTACAATGCAAATTGGCTAACGCTTCACTAACCTACGAAGAACTTTGCACAATCACAGCAGAAGTTGAAGCGATTCTTAATTCACGACCCTTGACAGCAATGTCCAACGATCCAAGTGATCTGAATGCATTAACACCTAGTCATTTTCTGATTGGGGAGTCACTAAGGGCAACCATTGATACCAAGGCTGAACCAGTACGTGGGAGCCTACTGACTAGGTGGAAATTAGTAGCACACATAAAACGAGAATTCTGGAATCGATGGTCTCTGGAATACCTTAACGAGCTTCAATATCGAACAAAGTGGAAAAAACAATCAAACAATATCAAAATTGGTACCATTGTTATCATGAAAGAAGACAATACGCCAACAATGAAATGGCCACTTGGCAGAATCGAGCATATCCACGTCGGAAAGGACGGCTTGGTACGTGTCGCTGACGTGCGAACTAAATCTGGCATGTTGAGGCGCCCCATACATAAGCTTGCCCCCCTCATAGAAAATGATGAAGTCGAGTTGAATCCGCCATCAACAGATCGAAAACGGAGAAGCGATAGATCCACTCCTGATGAAACAACAACGTCAAAGGCAGCGAGAAATTCTACAAATCTTAATCCGCTTACTACGATGCTTTTGATTGGTCTTCTTTTACCAGCAGTATTGACAAGTGACATTGAAGTAACAACTTTCAACAACACTTCACCAGGAATGCATTTTCACCGACACGGAACAATCAGCCTGATTCATAACAAATGGAACATCATAGTATTCTACAACCTCGAGCCTTACCGAATGGAATTTGAAGCTTTGGAAAATACAACTACAATACTTAACCACATTTGTAAAAAACTATCCGGTAACGAACTGTGTCTTCAAATGGTTCACCAGTTTCAAGTCATCAAAAACGAGCTCAATGAAGACAACCTGATCGGAACTACCAAATTATCTATAAGAAGGAGACGAGGCGCCGTCGATGTTGTTGGAAATATAGCAAACTCACTTTTTGGAGTCCTCGACTCTAAATATGCTGAAGATATATCTCAAAAATTTAAAGGCATCGAATTAAACGAAGACCATCTTATGAGACTACTAAAAAATCATACCTCCATCGTAGATTCCACTATCAACATTGTCAGATTGAGTCAAGAAGATTCAATCAAAAGAAAACAAGCACTTGACCAACAACTTAGTCAATTGTTCAACAGTTTAAGCAATGTCACTGAAGAATTGTACCAAACTAAAATGAAGGAATTATTTTTATCATGGTGCACGCATGCAACACTAGTTATCATCAACATTCAGAGAATGCAGACAGCTATAGCAGACGTTCTGACTGACACGCACCGTGGACGAGTAAATCATCTTTTAATCACTCATCAACAACTCGTAACCGAAGTAGCAAAAATAAGAAATCATCTTCCTCCAGGTCTTCGCATCGCCGTAGAACCCGATCAAATTTTACAACTCTACAACCTAATGAATGTGGAGGGTCACATCAGTTCAAATTACATAACTTTCAAAATAGAAGTACCATTACTCAGCTTAGAGGAATTTTCAATTTACAAGCTTATTCCCATTCCGGCACCAGCTAATAATACTTACATGATTATTCAACCCTCAACTGACATGCTAGCAGTAAGTGCTCATCATGACCAATATTATCCAATCACTGAAGGTGAACTTTCAAAATGTTCAACGCTCAATGGAAATCATCATTTATGTATGCAAACTCACCCGGTGTATCAATCTGGAACCAATTTGAGTATGTGCGAGATGAATTTACTCAACAATAACTCAGAGATTTCCACCTGTGAACTGAAATTTGTCAAGGCGGAATCAGTATGGACGAAACTTCCTGACACAAATCAATGGATATTTTCATTAAACAAAGAAGCTGTGCTTAATGTTGTTTGTAATCATCAAACCTCATTTTTAGCATTGAAAGGAAGTGGGCTATTGAAACTTCAGCCCAATTGCGTAGCCAAAGACAAGCACTTAACACTTCAAGGCCAACAAATTTATTCATCAACGGTTCAAGCCTCATACACCAGGATTACTAACAATAATATACACAGTGAAGACGTAATTCGCCTAGCCTCTCCTCAGTACAACATGTTTAACCTCAGTTCATTCAGTCTTGAGCTAAATAAACTTCGAGAACAAATTAAACTTCAACAGCTTGAGCTTCCTACTACAATCAGTCTTCATAACACTCCTCATGTTGTTTCGAGTTCAGTTGGATTAATTATCATTTTCATAGCACTTATCTTCTTTATTTACAAGAAAATAAAGGGACGACAGAAGCCCCCTCATCCAGTTCCGTCTCCGCGGACAACCAACTCATCAAGTTGTACCATATCCATCTAGAAACTAACCTTCTGATGAAGCCTGGGATCATCAGCGCGGGGCAGGATGTTTACATTCTTGCACTCTTAGTTTTTCTACGTCACTAAGATTATTTATCTTTTTTCTTTGCATTCTATTTTCAATCACACTGTATGCATTTGGTAACTTTTCTGCTGTCAGCAATAAAACAGTTATTTGTCTTTGGGATAAAATTGTATTTTTTCGTTCGTGCATTATCAGCAATAATATCATTTAATTTGTATTGTTTTCATTCACACCTTTTTTATGTTCATTACTTGTCAGCAATAATTCTTTAATGTTCAATTCAGTAACGTCATTTGATATTCGAAACTATAAATTATTTTCTTTTGTTTTTGTTTTCTTATGCACATTTGTAAATATGTAGAGTAAGCAATTTTTAGGTATAAATATTAAGTCAATCAGAAATAAAGCATGATTTTGAAATAACCAACCAAGACTTTTACACGAACCTTCAAGTGAGTCTGCTTGAAACCTCTTCATTATCATCTCAAGGTGTTATAGTGTTGCACTGTAACCACCCTTGCTAATCATAGTGATACACTGTGATCTAGCCTACATCATTCGGTAGAAGCACCGATTGAACACATAGCAATACCCTTAGATATCCCAAGCGGGAACCAAACTCAAGACAAATTCACTCTGGTTTTAACCAAAAACCAGAACCAATGGAAGTTGATCCTTCCACTCAAATGCAAACAAAATGGGGGCAAACAAATTTTAACCAGTCGCAAAATCTAAGAAATAATCAAAACAATTTTGGGGTTAACCCGAACCAGTTCCAGTCGGAACAAAGGAAAACTTTCCAAAAACGAAATAAAAATAGTATTCAGTCAAATCAACCCCAACCAAAAACTCAAAGAATAAATAATATTAGTGAAAATCATTTTTTAGAAGATTGGGGGCAGTCGGACTGCCCTACCTATACAAGGTCGACAGAGAAACAAATAGAGAATTAAAAATTTTAATTGATTCTGGGGCCACCGCATGTTATATTAAAACAGGTGTGTTTCCCAATAAAAAAGAACCAATTATAAGAGGGTTAAGACTGTCAATGGATTTTCCATAATAAAATATTACCATAATTGTCAAATCTTTGGTATAGACCAAATTTTTTACGAGATCGATAATCTAGAATCCGATCTCTTGATATGATTTAACTTATTGAAAAAAATTAATGCTATTATAAACCTAAAAGATGGGTTTTTAGAATATGCCAATAAAAAAGAAAAAATATTCGACTGTAAAAGTATCGCCTCAAAAGAGGGGGTATATATCAATCAAAATAATAAAAATACCGCCTTGGAAAGGAAAATTTCTAATAAAGAAATAAATAATAAAAATACCGCCTTGGAAAGGAAAATTTCTAATAAAGAAATAAATAATAAAAATACCGCCTTGGAAAGGAAAATTTCTAATAAAGAAATAAATAATAAAAATACCGCCTTGGAAAGGAAAATTTCTAATAGAGAAATAAAAAATAAAAATACCGCCTCGGAAAGGAATAATAAAAAAAATGAAACAGCCACCTTGGAAAGGAACTCAACTCATATAGAATATGAAAACAATTTTAGAATTAAAAAATATCTAGAATCAGTTGCTGATGCAACTTGTCATTCAACTTTTAGTGTATTCTCCGAAGAGGAACACAGAAATAATTTTATAGAAAACCCTGAATTATGTGAGGAAAATATATCTCAATTAAGAGAATTTGTTATTAACACTATACAAAAAAGCCACTCCAATATAAACACAAGTTTACCTTTTCGAACTGACGTTCGTGCAAAAATTCGTATTGAAATAGATACTCCCATATGGAGCCGGCAATATCCTTACCCTCATTCTTGCAATGATTTCGTAAACGACGAAATAGAGAGATTACTTAAAGAAGGGATAATAAGGAAAAGTGTAGGACCTTACAATTCTCCCATTTGGATAGTTAACAAAAAAGGTTTTAATCCAGACGGAACTCGAAAAATGCGAATGGTAGTAGATTACAAAAAAATAAATAATCATACCATAGAAGACACTTACCCCATACCAGAAACAAGTATCATATTGTAAAATTTAGGTAGGTCAAAATACTTCTCAACAATAGACTTAGAATCCGGTTTCCACCAAATTCTGATGGATCCAAACGACATTGAGAAAACTGCATTATCAATAAACAACGGGAAATATGAATTCCTACGTTTACCTTTCGGGTTAAAGAATGCTCCTCGAATATTTCAAAGAGCAATGGATGATAAACTCAGAAATTACATCGGTAAAATATGTCACGTTTATATGGACGACATAATTGTTTTTTCTGAAGATTTAGATACACACCTTGAAAACTTAAAAACTGTCATCAACATACTTAAAAAAGCACATATGAAAATATCGCTTGAAAAATCTAGATTTTTCGAAACAGAAATTGAATTTTTAGGCTACATTGTAGCGCATAACATCGTCAACTGACCCCAAAAAGGTCGAAGTGATTGAAAATTATCCAATTCCTACAAACTTACGCGAACTAAGAGGATTCCTAGGTGTCACAGGATATTATAGGAAATTCGTGGAAAACTACGCATTTATAGCGAAACCACTTACTTAACTTCTATCAGGAGAAAATGGTAGGACATCAAAACATATGTCAAAAAAAGTAAAAATACATTTTAATGAATCTGAAATAGACTCATTCAATAATCTTAAAAAAGCTTTATCAAACCATATACAATTAGTTCAACCTGATTATAAAAAACAATTTACCTTAACCACAGACGCGTCCAATATAGCAATTGGCGCTGTACTGTCTCAAGAAGGCAACCCAATAACCTTCATTTCAAAAACGCTTAATTCAACCGAACGCAATTTCGCTACAAATGAAAAAGAGCTTTACGCTATAGTGTGGGCACTAAAAAACTTGAGAAACTACCTTTATGTGGTTTCCAACTTGTTGATTATGACGGATCATCAGCCCCTATCATTTGCAGTATCGCCAAATAACCCCAATGCCAAAATGAAAAGGTGGCATGCCTTTATTGAAGAATTCTCACCTAAAATACAATATAAGCCCGGTACAACTAATAAAGTGGCCGACACGCATTATCAAGAATAACACTACATAATATTTCTTAGACTCTGAATTCGAGACAGAATCTGTTAATCTTGACGAAGTAGAAGAAAATGAATTAGATATAGCAAGTACAATGCATTCTGCTGAGAGTCTAGACACTATCACAATTCCTGAAACAAAGAAACCCTTGAACCAGTTCAAGCAACAAATACTTATTCTTCATAAAGGATTTTCAACTATCCATGAGGCAATACATGTTTTTGGAATCACAAGACACCTCATAGAATTCGATAACGTAGACAATTTATTAATTATTCTTAAAGAATACTTAAAACCAAATCTTGTTACAGCAATCTACTGTACACCTGAAGATCTTTACCACATGAAAGAATCTCTCCTAAAAACATTTAACATTAAATTTTTCTATACCCGACATTTTGTCACAGATATTACAAATAAGGATGACCAGGCCATGATCATCGAACAAACGCATAATCGGGCACACCGAAATTATAAGGAAAATATTAAACAGATTAACAAATTTTATTATTGGCCAAACATGGTTAAGCAATTCAAAGAATATTCGAGAAATTGCGAAATTTATAATAAACACAAAAATGATAGACACCCCAAAAAAATTCCTATCGGCCATGCACCGATCCCTACCAGTGAAGGAGAAAACCTACATATTGATATTTTTTACGCACAAAAACTGAAATTTTTGACGTGTATCGACGCGTACTCAAAATACTTAACTGTAAGACTTTTAGATGATAAATCTGATATTGAAGGAAAAGTCCTAGAACTTCTCCAAATGTTTCCATTTGCTAAGCACATCACACTAGACAATGAGCCCAGTTTTACGTCTGCTCAATTTAAATCTTTTATGATGAGACAAAATATTGAAATATTTTATTGTGACCCTCGGCATAGCACCACTAACGGTCAAGTAGAACGCGTTCACTCTACTTTAATCGAAATTGCACGATGTATCAAAGAAGAGTTTAAATTAATTAGTGATTTAGAAATAATTCTAAGGGCAACTCAAGAATACAATAGATCAATTCATTCTTCAACTGACCTTAAGCCGGTCGATGTATTATTTAACAAAATACATCATAATCATTTACCGGATAAATTATTTACTGTACAAAATAATATGCTTAGAACACATAACCAAAACAGAGTGCAAAAATCCTACCAACCAGGTGAAAAAATATTTGAAAAGAATTTTGGTGAAAGGAATAAATTAAAACACCGATATAAGAAACAAATCGTTCATTAATATAATAAAAGAAATGTTGTTATCAATAGTAGGGAAAGAAAGGTTCATAAGGACAACATTAAATAATTTTAAGCGCATTATAGGCAACATAATCTTTCAGTAAAATAAAAAACTCCAATATTCAGTTTTTACAACGGTCCCCATGCTTTTATTACATAAACCATTTAATAAAAGAAAAATTTCTCTCAATTTTTTTTCTGTATTTCACAAAGCTTTTCCAAAAAACAGAGAGAAATAAAAAGAAGCTCTGAACGCAGAATCTATAAATAGAATAATGATTTTCAATATTACAGAAAAATATTACTACATGTCATTCTTGTACAATGGTTTAGTACATCGGCAGAAATAATAGAATACACACATGATGACTACGTACTTATAAAAAATGACAATGCCCTTGTTTACGAAGACTTCGGCGAAATTTTTCATGTTTTTAACATTTCATACTATGAAAACATATTAACAGAAGAGAAAGAAAAATTTCTCTCAAATAAAAAGAAAGTTTATTACACTCATGAGGAACACCTCGAGCTCGAATCAGAGCTCTCATTAATCGAATCAGTAATGCTTCAATTAAAAATAAATAAAGTAAAAAGAGGCATGAACGAGTTGGGAACGCTATGGAAATGGATAGCGGGTACTCCCGACCATGATGATTTCATAAGGATATCAAATAAAGTAAATGACTTAATAGAAAACAATAATATTCAAATGGTAACAAATACTGAAATTTTTAAAGAAATTAAAACACTTTCAAGCCTCATCAAAGACATAATAGGTGCAAAATCATCTGTCGAAAAAATCATAAGAAAGCAAAGATTACGGCTCGCAGGTAGAGATCTTCAAAACGTTCTGGACACTATTGTCCTTGCCAAAGCAAACATCCTAAATACCAATTTTCTACATATTAACCCTCGTTTACAAACCGGCAAAAGTCGTGTCCACCCGTACTGGGGTCCAAATGGACCCCACGATTTTTTCTTCGAAATTTTTCTGATTTCTGACTTATATTGTTCAGTTATAGTTCTTCTGGCTATTGTATGAATTGTTTCTAAGTATTATATATAGCAGGGATAAAGAAATTTAAGCAGAGATGTCATTATGCAGGTATGTAGGAGGTCAGCAATAAAATTTTTCAATTTCAAAAACGATGAAAATTGCCTAATTTCGCAAATCTGGGATTCCCGCTTATCCTTTTCGATATGTCTTTTGTACGTAATTACTGATTGTAAAATTCATCCACATCAATTGTTCCTGGCAGGTATGCCTTTCTCAAAAAAAAAAGAGTCATTAGTTCAGCTTGGTCAGGTCATCAAATAATCTTATGACCTGAAAAGGATTGAATTTCCCCAATACATGCCAATCAAGCCTGCCATATATGGCTTGAAGTTTAGGTGGCTTAGTGAGAGCTCAAAGGGCTATCCACTGAAGTTTTCTATCTACACTGGTAGCTCTGACCAAAGTACAGAACTTGGTCGTGGATATGATGTGCTGATGTCGTTGATGCCATCATATTTCAATTCTGGACGCAACCTCACTATTGATAATTTCTTTACGTCGGTGGATTTGGCATTGAAGTTGCTGGATAAGAAGATCACTAATCTTGGCACGATTCGGAAAAACAAAAGAGATTTGCCTAGACCTTTTGTAGCGAAGGAGGTTCTTGATGACCAGAATGAGCCTGTAAAGGTCAATAACAAAAAGCAGTATCGTCCAGTCCACTCATCCATTTTTGGATTTTCTGGAAAAATGGCGTTGGTGAGTTATGTTCCGAAGCCAAACAAACAAGTGGTATTGCTATCAACACAACATAACTGTGAGAAAGCCACTTCCGGTCATCAAAGTAAGCCTGCAATGATACTGGATTATAACCGCACCAAAGGTGGAGTCGATGTATTCGACCAAATGGTCTCAATTTATTCATGTACACGCAAAACAAATCGCTGGCCGATGGTTGCTTGTATTCTACAACTTACTGGACGTAGCAGCCCTAGCAACTGTTATTATTTTTCGACACTTCAATCCACCTAGAAGAAACGAAAAATTGTACAGAAGTGATAAACTCATCGAACTAGCGGAGGAACTGGTTGAGTCAGAATTGAATAACCGTTCCCAACCTGCAACACAATCTGGCATTAAAAAATCTTCGATGCTCTCTGTATTTTGGGGAGAGTTCAGGAAAAACAACCAACAGTACCTGAAAGATTCTCTTGTAAAAGAAGCAGATGTCACCTTTGCCCAAGAGCAGATGACAAGAAAACCAGAACCACCTGCGATGGATGTGGCAGATGTTGTTGCCCTTGCCACACTAGAACCTTATGTGTTAAATGTCTCCCGAAACTGCCCACAACTTCAAGTTAAATCGTTCTAAGCATAAACTAGGCTGCTTTTAAAATAAAATAATTATTTATTAGAAAAAATATGATTTTTCATAGAATTTCAGTACTGGGGTCCAAATGGACCCCAGTTCGGGTGGACGGGTTCTTTTCACAAAAAAATCGCAGAAAAATCTGTAAACATCTGATAATCGTTTCAACTTAAGAAATGAATAAAAAATTGAATTTTGTTCACTGAGTAAAAATCCCATTTAAAAAAAATGAAAAACAAAAAAGTTATGAGTGTTCAAACATGCTCTGGGGTCCAAATGGACCCCAGTTTGTAAACTAGGGTTAAGGAATTGAAAGACATAATTCGTCATGAACATAAATCAGTAACACTAACCGATTTACTGGACGTTTCCAGGTTCAAACTTTTACAAAGAAAAGATTTAATAATTTTGTACATAAGTTATCCCATAATTTTGAATGAATGTTCACTGTATGAAGCCAGAGCCATCGCGCATAGCGATGGAAAATTGTTAATAGATGATAAGATTTTAAAATGTAATGATACATACTTTAACTCAAACAATTGTAAAAATGAATTAAACAATAATTTTTGTAAATTAAATCTAAATAGAACTTGTTTTACCGATATCTTAAATAAAATTAAGACTAATTGTACAAAAATCAAAGAAAACAACAAAAATATAGAAGTAATTAAAGATGGAGCTATAATTATTTCAGGAAAAAATATTGTAGATAAAAAAGTTTTGAATGGCACCTTTTTAATAATTTTTGAAACAAACGTAACTATTAACAATGAATGTTACGACAATCCTACCGGAAAGATTATAGAATTTATAAAAAACTATCATTTTAAAGATTACGAAGTAATTGAGTATATTCCATCAAATAATGATGAACTAAAATTTAAGAATATTAATTTTATAAACAAACTTTTTACACAATTTACTAATAGTTCAAAAACAAATAAAATAACAATTTCGTGTACCCTTATATTACTAACATTTGCTATATACAAAATATTTACTTTGTACGGGCGACGGAAGCATGAAAACACTCTGAAAAAACAGGAAGAAATACTTTCTGCAATGTCGGATAAAATTCGAATTTTACAAATTCAGCTGAATCGGGACGATTCAGTTTAACAGGGGGGAAAGTTATACCACCCACTGCACATTCAAATCAGTAACCAATCCCAAGGGAACAAATACACAAGTTCCTTTTTCTTTGTATCTCCAAGATACTTTGTTGCAAAAGCAACAACCTATTTCCAACGCAAAATGCATTTCAGCATTATGCGAACAAAAGAATAAATACTTCGTAGACACTTTTATTCTTTCTTCGTTGCAAACGCAACCAGATACCACATCCGTTAAGCATTAAAAAGAATGATGATTAATGCAATACCAATATCGCGTAGGCGTTGCTTCCCTAGCTCATCTGAAAATAAAAATTGTACTTTAAAGTCAGTCTTCCATCCGGCTCAACTGAGGAAAGAACCTCTCGTTAATTATAACACACCAAAGTGAATTAATTGTAACACACCAAAGTGAATTAATTGTAACACACCAAAGTGAATTAATTGTAACACACCAAAGTGAATTAATTGTAACACACCAAAGTGAATTAATTGTAACACACCAAAGAGAATTAAATGAAATAAATATATTTTTTTAACTAAAACACGTACAAAGAAACTAACTTGCATATATGTTCTATAACTTCTTCTTAAAATCGTTCAAAAGCTTAAGAACAAGTTGAAAGGACTACGATTTTTTTTTTTTTTTTTTTTATCCATAAGTAAAATCTTAGTGTTATTCGAAACAATGTTAGTTCGAAACAATCCTTAAACAGAATCCTTGCAAACATTATTGAGTAATAATGGACAATTACTTTTATGAAACGTTTATGTGTATAAATTACCAGTTATAAGCTCAATGTTTTCATTGGTGAACACTTGTTTTTTTTTTTTTTTTTGAGTAAAACAACTTCTAATAAAATTACCATTTAAAATACAAATTTAATTCTTTTGTTTTTCTTTTCATTATTACAGCGCTCTAACTCAAGATGATGGAATTGCAGATTCAGAAGTCAGCCTCTTACCTCTGGATGTATATAATTAAGTCTTATTTATATTAATTTTAATGTTGTGTTTTTATTATAAATTATTGTATTATTAATATATATTAAATCGTGGCTTGTTTAACTGTAAAGTGTTGAATGATTTCTTTTTATTGACCTAAAATTATTTAAGAAAATGTTTCAGGTATGGCAAGAATCTGTTTTATTTACCTACTGAATGACGTAAGGTACAAAGTATATTTATTTGAGGAACAAAAGTAAGTATAGTTTTGAAAGAAATCCGAAATTTCAAAAACCTTGAGCAATTTATTAAACATTTTGACAATGCTCTTTGAAATAATGATATAGATTTAATAAACTATAACATTATTTCAATTTGTTAATACAATGATACGAAATTCTGCTTTTTTAATGTTATAAGATTATTTAATATTAAACGAAATTCTAATTTCAATTTTAGATGACTTTAGCCTCTTGATACAAAACTGTAAGGAGATATAGGAACATTTGATGCATCTGTAAAGGCTATGTAAGTAACTCATGAATAATATAAATTTTTCTTTATTTCTATTAATATTTAGCCATAATACGTATGCATTTGTAAAAATTTTTTGAAACTTCTTATAACTTTTATGAAACCTAAAATTTTGTTTCTTAGCTTTTGTGTCAACAGTCATTATTGCTATGTAAGCATTTTATGAATAATATAAATTTTTCTTTATTTTCATAAATATTTAGTCATAAAACTTAAACGTTTTATGACAAGGTATTCAGAAAAATAATGACTGATTCATATTTTCATGAAAGCAGCACATAGTTTTAAGGAATGCAGTCATAAAATCTAGGGACAGAATTTTGGGTTTTATGTAGAGGATTCATAAATTTCATGAAAAATGCATGCGTTTTATGAATAGGTACTCATAAAAATAAAGATCGATTCATATTTTTCATGAATGCTGTACGTAGTTTTTTGGAATGGATTCATAAAATCTAGGGACAGAATTTTGGGTTTTATGTATAGATTCATATTTTTCATGAATGCTGTACATAGTTTTTAGGAATGGATTCATAAAATCTAGGGACAGAATTTTGGGTTTTATGTATAGATTCATATTTTTCATGAATGCTGTGCATAGTTTTTAGGAAAGGATTCATAAAATCTAGGGACAAAATTTTGGGTTTTATGTATAGATTCATATTTTTCATGAATGCTGTACATAGTTCTTAGGAATGGATTCATAAAATCTAGGGATAGAATTTTGGGTTTTATGTATAAATCCATATTTTTCATGAATGCTGTACATAGTTTTTAGGAATGGATTCATAAAATCTAGGGACAAAATTTTGGGTTTTATGTATAGATTCATATTTTTCATGAATGCTGTACATAGTTTTTAGGAATGCATTCATAAAATCTAGGAATACATTCATAAGTTCTATGAATAGCAACTGCATAAAAATCACATTACATGATCTTAATTCATGCAACTTAAGTATGCAAACATTGGATTTATGAATATCAAATACCTACATTTTATGAATGAATCATAAATCACAGGACTCGTTCATACTCGTATGAATGAATTCATACAATAATACCTAAATCACATGAACGCGATGTTTAGCTCGTTTTTTATGTATTTATACATGAAAAATAGGTAATAATTCATGATAATCATGTACCTTTTTGGTTCAGTGTGGAATCGTATAATACTCCCTTGAATTGGGATATCTAATATTTCAAGATGCTTAACGCTTCATTATGCTGACAAGAGAGATTTAGGAACTCTCGAATATCAAATGATTCCCTAATGCAAGGTACTCAGTCGGTTCAAGAATTCTACCATCAGGTATATGCACACCTTTCGTTGATACTAAATAAAATTTCAGCAATGGAAATTAGTGTAGATGCACTCAATATTTTAATGCATTGCTATAGACAAAAGGCTTTAGATACCTTTATACGAGGTCTCAGAGGTGATCTGCCTAGACTTCTAGGAATAAGAGAACCTGCCGATTTACCACAAGCCCTACATTTATGCTTGAAACTTGAAAATCAAACATTCCGAACGCAATATGCAGTTGCAACTAACAATAATGCTAGGAAAATTAATCCTCTACCCCCTCCTATTCCACAAAGACGTTATCCTCAACATATAAATCCTACACAGTTTAATCAATTTCAACCAAGACCAAATCCTCCACAATTTAGCCAATTCCAACCAAGACCAAGTCCTCCACAATTTAATCAATTTCAAACACAGCAAAACTCACCAAACAGATTCCAACAACCATATAACTCATTCAATCGTCCACAATTTACATTTAATCCTAAACCTCAACCACCTCCTATTCCCATGGAAACTTCAACTATCCATACAAATAAGGTTAACTATATGAATATGAATAGACCCCAACAAAGAACTTGGCCACCAACACCAAAAAGAACAAATGATCCACCATCCACCATCACATCAGGTACATCCGCCTAAAATACAAAGAAACTTTCATGTAAATACTTCTGAGGAAGTTAAATCCGAAGATAATTATGAGCAAAGCGCTCAATATATGGATGAATACTATGATCAAACACTTGAAGAGTACGTAGATTCTCTTCCACAAGAGCCTTCAAATTCACAAGCAAATTTCGATTTTATATCTGACTCAAAAAATGATCAGGGCACTGAATTTAGCGATATTCATTTTTTAGACTAAGCTCTTCCTCTCTTCATATTTCGAATGTAAAACAAAGGGAGGAATGATTTTAAAAATTTTAATCGATACTGGGTCAAACAAAAACTATATACAACCCTTTCTGGTACCCAATCCAAAAACCAATGAAAAACCATTCTATGCAAATTCTTTAGGCGGAAATGTTCAAGTAAAAGAACATACATTTCTTAATCTTTTCGGTTTAAATAATATCAAAATTAAATTTTTCTTAATGCCGGCACTGAAATTTTTTCATGCTATCCTCGGGAACGATAGCCTTAAAGATCTTTCTGCTTTCATACATATTAAAGAAAATTACATGATCGTAAACAACTCAAAAAAAGTTAAAATAAAACAACTCTTATCACAATCAGTAAACTCAATTCAAATCAGAACAAACCATATGTCCGATAAACAAAAATCAGGAATTCATAACATAGTAAATAAATTTTCCAAATTATTCGATTAAATTGTCTTGTACCACAGTTGTTAAAGGAGAAATTAGAACAACAACAGATTCTCCTGTATATTCTAAATTCTACCCATATCCCATAGCACTTAAAGAAGAAGTTGAGATGCAAATACAGAATCTTTTAAGAGATGGCATTATAAGACGTTCAAGATCGCCTTACAATTCACCCGTGTGGATTGTGCCAAAAAAATTAGATGCTTCAAAAGAAAAAAAATTCAGATTAGTTATATAGACTATCGTAAACTTAACGCAATCACGATTGCCGATCGTTTTCCTATCCCCGAAATAAATGAAGTATTAGCTAATTTGAGAAAAAATAGTTGGTTTACAGTTTTCGATCTAAAAAGTGGCTTTCATCAAATTCCTTTAAAAGAAGAAGATATGGAAAAAACAGCCTTTTCTGTAAATTATGGAAAATATGAGTTTACAAGGCTACCTTTTGGCTTAAAAAACGCCCTTTCCATTTTCCAGAGAGCTTTAGATAATATCCTTCGGGATCATATTGGCAAAATTTGCTATGTATACATTGATGATATAATTATCTTCAGTAAAGACGAGACAACCCATTTCGAGAACATTTCTCAAATTTTCGAAACATTAAACAACGCCAGCATGAAGGTACAGCTAGACAAGTGCGAGTTTTTCAAGCAAGAAATAGAATTTCTTGGCTTTACAGTTTCTTCAAAAGGCATAAAAACAAATCCGGAGAAAGTTAGTGCTATTAAAGATTTTCCGCCTCCACAAACTTTGAAAGATTTAAGATCTTTCCTTGGAATGTCAGGTTATTACCGACGATTCATTTGGGATTATGCAAAACTTGCAAAACCCCTGACATCCCTTTTAAGAGGAGCGGATGGGCGTACCCCAAAAAGCTTATCCAGTAAAAAAATAAAACATCTCAACGATGATGCTCATGAAGCTTTCAATAAAATAAAAAGTTCTTTAACTTCGGATGATACAATTCTAATATATCCCGATTTTAATCATCCATTTGAACTCACAACAGATGCCTCAAACTATGGCATAGGCGCAGTACTATCGCAAAAAGGGAAACCAATAACATTCATATCTAGAACTCTAAAAAAAACCGAAGAAAACTTCGCTACTAACGAGAAAGAGATGCTAGCCATCGTCTGCGCTTTAGATTCTCTTAGAAATTACCTTTACGGTACCGCAAAAGTTCTTATTTTCACCGATCATCAAAGTTATCACGGTCGAACATTGACCGCATCAAAGAAAAGTGCTATCACAGCACACGAGCTTCCGTCGTTACCTGGAAACCTGATGCGGGTCTATGTGCAATAGGCTGCATTGGAATCTTCATCAGCACATTTCTGAGAACACGAACTGAATATCTTTAGGAACTTGAACTCATTTGTAATAAAGTATAAAGCACTTGTTGATTGACTATTAAACTGAACGGTTGAACCGTTGAATAAAGCTACTTGAATTATAACGTTTAATTGTGTGAGTTACGAAGGTACCACTAACCACTTAATGTACCAAACACGCCACAGTTGGTTTCTATTCAGATACCAAAACTTGCAACCTCAACGGTTTAAAGAAAAGATAAACAAATAAACAAATGATCTCATGATCTCTACAGAGACACATGAATTTGCAACCTCAACGGTTTTATGGTCTCATTGTAAACATCCGATGACCATCACCCTCATGAAGAATATTCTGTATGTAAACACATACTAGTAAGGCACAATAGAAGCATAGGTTTCATTAAAGATTGTATTTAGTTCTTAAGTGAGTTCATTTCTGAAGTTTAAATAAAGCAGTCGTCCAAGACCCAAAAGATACATCTTCGTGTTTTCTTTGTTCCTTTTCGTTTTTCGCAAAAGTTGAGATCACCTCCAAGTTGGGAGGTCCTTTAATTTTTTTGGTTAACACGGGAAGTTCTTCGTTAACTGGCGCAGTCGGTAGGATACCCAGTATCCGCAACATAACGAGTAACACAACATAAATTGGTGTGAAAGTGAAAATCGGTTTAAAACTGAGAAGCTGAAAAAAAAAAAAATATAATAAAAAGAAGAACTGAAAAAAAAGTGAAATTTTTTTTTCTCTCCTGTGTGTTTTGTAACCTTAAATTTCATATCGAAAGATGGAACAACAGATTGGTCTCCTGCTGAATGCAACAGCAGAACAAAAAGAACTCCTCGAACAACAGCAACAAATGCTGCAACAACAACAGCAGCAACAACAACAACAACACAAGCATTCACAACAGCAACAAGACCAGGAGCTGCCAAAACAGCAACAACAGCAACAAATGCAAGAACAAACCCCACTTTCCATTGTCCTACCAGAAATGGAAATAATAAAAATCATACGAAAAATAAAACCATTCAGTGGCGAAGGGCCAAGAGACGTGGCGTCATTCATCTATGATGTGGACATGAACATCCAATATCTAACACCAGCTACGTGTGCATTTGTAGTGCAGAACATAATAAAAGGACTCATCATGGGAAAGGCACAACAAACTATTAGAATGCTTGGAGCATTCACAACATGGCAGACGATGAAGTCAACTTTAATTAGCCACTTCGGACCACAGGAATCTTTTATAAATATTTACCAAAAGGCAGTAAGTGTCAAAAATAATAATTTAGATTTATATTACAATAAATTAAGTGAGCTCATGGATAGAATAAATGTAAAGTATAATTTTGAGCAAGTTAAACCATTTGAATTTTCACCACATAATGTGAGTGCCATGTTTTTCAGAATTTTTTGTTCGCAATTAAGTGCCAATCAGGAAAGTTTTGTTTTAAGTAGAAATATTGATTCTATGCAAAAAGCGTATGAATTACTTAATGTGTATAGAAATTCTAATCCAGTAAATAATTTTGTTCGGTGTTCAGAGTTTTCGAGAGGTAATAATAATAGTGACAGAGATAATAACTGTGGAAATTTCAATAAGAATTCCTATAATAATAAGAGTTTCAGTAGCAACTATAGGAACCCGTATAATAATAATAATAACAATAACAGTGGTAGGAATTATAACCCAAATAATAATAGCAACAATAACGTTAGAAATTACAACCCCAGTTATAATAATAACAATAACAATGGTAGGAACTATAACCCAAATAATAATAGCAACAATAACGTTAGAAATTACAACCCCAGTTATAATAATAACAATAACAATGGTAGGAACTATAACCCAAATAATAATAGCAACAATAACGTTAGAAATTACAACCCCAGTTATAATAATAACAATGGTAGGAATTATAACCCAAATAATAATGGCAACAATAATGTTAGAAATCATTACAGAGGTAGTTATAATAATAACAGAAATTATAACCAAAACAACGAATATGCTAATAACTATTCTAGGAATTTCTCTAGTTCCAATAATAATAATAATGAAGCAATTAATACAAATAATAACCAAGAAACTGATTTAAATTTTCGGTTAGAGGCCTCAGAGCTCCTCTTCCCATAGTTGACCTTACAGTAGAAAATGAAATAATACCGATACTTATTGATTCTGGCGCTTCGACTTCCAGCATTGACAGTAATTGTTTAAAAAAATTAAAAAGGTATAAATTAGATCAAACAATAGAAGTAAATGGTTTGACTGGAAAGGCATTAGTAACCGAACAAATAAAAACATCTTTTCCTAAAGAATTTAATGCTCCAGATAATTATAAAATGATGTGGAAAATCATAGATTTTTCTAACAAAAATTTCAAAGCAATAATAGGACAAAATATATTGCACCCTCTAAATGCTACTCTCAATTTGGGAAATGGTTTTTTATATACTTAATGAAACGATATACTTTAATTATGCTTGCCCACAAGAAATCTGTTGTCAGGAAGAATTCCTAGAAGTAGATAATTTGGATTGCTTATATGAAAACTTGAACAAAGAAGAATCAGATTCTTTACGAAAAGTACTCAAGAATAATGGTGATTTATTCTACAAAGAAGGCACTAACTTGAGCTGTACCTCTAATACAAAACATTCTATTTCAACCACTGATAATATACCCGTCTTCTCAAAAATATACCGGTTTCCTAAAATACATGAGGAAGAGGTAGAAAAACAAATTCAAGATATGCTTAAACAAGGTATAATCAAACCATCCAACTCTCCGTACAATGCACCCATATGGGTTGTACCAAAAAAAATTGATAATACCCAAACTAAGAAATGGCGAATAGTTGTAGACTATCGCAAACTAAATAAAAAATCTATAGAAGATAAATTTCCTTTACCAAATATTGAGTCAATTTTTGACAAACTCGGTAGAGCACAATATTTTACCACCCTTGACCTTGCTAAAGGTTTTCACCAAATTTTGATAAATGAAAAAGATCAACACAAAACTGCGTTTAGTACCCTTCAAGGTCACTATGAGTTTGTAAGAATGCCGTTTGGACTAAAAAACGCCCCGGCAACTTTCCAGAGAATGATGAATGAAATCCTGAGAAACTATATAAACAAAATTTGTGTTGTATACCTGGATGATATTCTTATATTTTCCACGTCACTCCAAGAAATGGAGAATAATATAAAACTTATTTTCAAAGAACTAAGAAATCATAATTTAAAGATCCAAATAGACAAATGTAAATTTTTTTCAAAGAATACTGAATATTTAGGTCATATATTAACAGACAAGGGAATAAAACCAAACCCAACCAAAATAGAAACGATTAGAAACTTGTGTTTACCAAAAACAGTTAAACAAATAAAATCCTTTTTGGGTATAACAGGCTACTACCGGAAATTCATAGAGAATTATTCCAAAATTGCCATCCCATTAACAGGATGTTTAAAAAAAGGTAATAGGATTAACGAAAAGGATCCTAAATATAAAGAAGCCTTTGAGAAGTTAAAACACTTGATTACGAGTCATCCAGTATTACGATACCCCGACTTCAAGAAAAGTTTTACTCTCACAACCGATGCTTCAGATAAAGCAATCGGAGCTGTTTTGTCACAAGACAACCATCCTATTTCATTTGTATCTAGAACTCTCAATGAACATGAGATAAACTATGCAACTATTGAAAAAGAATTATTGTCAATTGTCTGGGCAACAAAATATTTTCGACCTTTCCTTTATGGTATCAAATTCAAAATTAGAACCGACCATTGACCTCTAGTTTGGTTAAACAATCTCAAGGATCCAGGTTCAAAAATGATAAGATGGAAAACTAAATTAAATGAATACAATTATGAAATAGAATATGTTAAGGGAAAGGAAAATAAAGTAGCAGATTTCCTATCACGAATAAATACGAAAGAAAATGAAATCAATGTTAATGTAGATAACAGTAAGAATAAAAAAAATGAGATTATAGAAAATAAGGGGATAGTTAATAAGTTTAAGACCCAGTTAATTTTATTAAAAGAAAAAAATCAGTCTTACAAGAAAATATATATAAAATATATATATATATATATATATTTCTTTGTTCCTTTTTGTTTTTCGCAAAAGTTGAGATCACCTCCAAGTTGGGAGGTTGGATCTTTTAATTTTTTTGGTTAACACGGGAAGTGGTTCGTTAACTCGCGTGGATATGGCTCTAAACAAATATGCTCTCTCGGCTTATTTTTTACATCCTCATTTTGACAATGGGAAGCTGACGGTAAGTCAAAATGAAATCGTGTGCCAGTTTTAGTTTAAGCATCTGAATAGTGATGGAATTGAAGATTGGGACTCTTTTAATAGAAAAATCAACTTTTTTAAGATTCTTTATGAAAAAGATATTAAAGAACCAATTGTTTTTTGGAATATGGCCTCTATAAATCATCCAAATCTGGCAAATTTGACAAAAAAAACTTATTCTTATTCCAGCCTCTTCCGCTCAAATTAAAAGAGTTTTTTCAAGTTGGTAGCATGTTCATTCCATGTCGAGAAACCGCTTGACTTTTGAACGATCGAAGAAACTCCTTCATCTTCATTATTCACTGAGAATCGAGGATAAACAATATAATTGTTTTGGTGAAGACGTCAAAGACTAAAATGAATAATTTTGTATTTACGAGTATGTACATAAGAATTTACGATTTTTTATTTTTGTTATTTTTGTTGAAATAAATAAAAATGCAGAGTGAAAGACTCAAATAATAAAAATTTGTTTTGTTTATATGATTAAGAAGACAAAAAAAAGTTAAAAAATTGAAATAAAATTGATTGTCTACATTGTCTACATTGACCTGTAGACAATGATGTATTGTCTACGTTGAATTGTCTACACGTAGACAATCGTGTAGTCTACATTTTTTGTCTACATGGAACAGCACTGACCCCGGTACTATGTGGCAGTGATCATAAAGTTAACATATAATGCTCATAAACCATTAATTTTTTTTCCCAAAAGTATTTTCTTCATTTTTAAGTTTGACCCAAAAAGCTGTTATGTCAACGGCATCATAATATTAATTTATCTAAAAGATATTGGTTTCCCAACAAAGACCTCCAAACAATGTTAAGTTCTTCAAGATTTTCATTAAAGGTCATTGTATACCCTCTATCACTACCTTTGCATCTAAATACTAAAGAAGTTTTAATTGTGTATCATTAAAATTAAAACACTTTTTTATTTGACCACAAATTTCTACATCAAATTGAACCAAAATTTTTTTTCTTTCAAGAATTTTTCTTTCTTCAAAATCGTGAGAAGCAATGTATCGCTAGAACTCGATCCCGAAATTCATATCCGTATAGGAAAGATAATGTAAGGTAGGTACTTTCTAAACCTGCATTGGTACTGACTGAATCCATACTAATATAATTTTTTTAAATTTCAATCTGAAGACCTGTTTAGTAATAGTGAGAACAAAAGTGCAGAAAATTTTACTTAAAGGCAGAAGATTTATTTTTCGAGAAAAGTGCAGTAGATCTACTGCAATTGCATTAAAGTCCCAACCCCGATCTCGATAGAAGTAGTATTTTTTACATTAATTAAATTTAAAAATACTTGAAGAACTACAATTTTCCTGGGTAAACATAAGAATTTATTTCGCATTCAGAGGGAACTTAGACCCACAGTTTCTTGTAACGACGAATTTCCCACTGTATATGGGAACAAACGCCATTTTAGCAAAGTGGATTTCGTTCCCATCAAGTGAGAACTTAGACCCTCAGTGGACTTAGTTCCTGTGGACTTAGTTCCTGTGGACTTAGTTCCTGTGGACTTAGTTCCTATGGACTTAGTTCCTCTGGACTTATTTCCCTGTACAAATGGGAATTAAGTCCCTCAGTGGACTTAGTACTTGTGGACTTATTTCCCTGCACCGTTTGTTTCCATTCAATCCGAATGCAGTTGATTACTCGAAACGTACATATACAGAATGATACAAATGCCGTTGATTATTCGAAAAGTATACAGAATGAGTTTGGAAAAAAATAACTCAGAACCAGTGATTGAAAATGTAACAAGTTGAAGCTTTTTAGAAGCTAAAAAAGATTTTTCTAGTATATGGTAGTTTTGGTTAAATTATTGACATTATAAAAAAAGCTCGAGCAGACTCATCTCATTCAATCAGTGCTTTACGATACCACAACCGGCACATATATTTAATAGCAGAAACAAGTGAGCTACAAAATCTACACACAAACTTTTAGGAGTCCATACCACCAACACCATTACCATAAATTCATGAAGAGGTAAACGAGGCAGAGGGAGCGGTCAAAGAAACAGTCAAGAAAATATTCAAGAATTCAATATTTCGTTAAAGAATAAAGACCAAATTCTTTCTACAACCACTGGTAGGACATTTCAAATTATGCTCATAAGTATGATTTATCTAACCTAGTAATGCGTTCTAACTGTGAGGAAGTGTTAGTTTCGAACATGGAGGAAAATGATTTGAAGGAAAAAATTATCGCAACGTAAGAAAACGACACGACCTCAACACTCAACAATTCAAAGTTGCCGATAGATAGATTCCGGTACTTCCAGTACATTTTGAGACAAGTTCAAACATGTACACGAGCTTTTGTATTTGTAATCATTAGTTGGAAATACGAGATACGATACAATAAGAGTTTGTTTGACTTATGAGTCTCAAAAAGTATAATTGCTTGACGATTGCTGAAAAAAAGAATGTAATGGAAAAAGTAGAGGGAGGTGAAAGGAAACTGATGACTGATGTTGCAAAAGAATTTAAGATTCCTCTGAGTATCCTGTCAACCATAATAAAGCACAAAAAAATGCTTTTCAAACTACCAAAGTTGAATTTAATTAACACAGTGAACAGGACAAAAATTGTCATTTTGCGGCAACTTCTTAAACGAAAAAGCAAAGTTGAATTCTTTTTTCATCAAAATGATCAAATATTTGATATTTCAAAAGCTCGATAATTTTAAGAGTCCCTCGAGAATCGAATGTACTTAGTTTACTGTGAAATAAATTATCTTTTTTATCACTACTTCCTTTATTTAAAACTAGCTGAGCTGCCCGGCTTTGCTCGGGTCTGTAGTTTTAAGGTTCCCGTTCTCGTTTTTCCTCTTCCGTGGGAATTTGGGGATGAAATAAAATCTTTTTTATTGTGGGACTATGTGGCATCTTAATGCTGAAAGAATTTTTAAAATCTGTCCAGTAGTTCCTTAGTTTCCGTTCCCATTCCATTCCTGTTGGAATCTTCCGTTCCCGTGGAAATATGTGAATCAAATATTATTCTATATCACTGAGGGATAGTTTTACATCCTAAAGTAGAAAGAATTTTTGAGATCGGTCAAGTAACTTTAATGTTCCCGTTCTCGTTCCTGTTTCTGATCCTGTCGGAATATAGGGATGAAAAATAAAGCCTAAGTTACTGACAAAGGGTAAAGGGGGATAATGTAGCACCCCTAATGTTGAAAGAATTTTTGAAATCTATCCAGTAGTTTCTGAGTTTCCGTTCCCAACCCCGTTCCTGTGGGGATCTTCTGTTCCCATGGCAATAAGTGAATGAAATATAAGTCTTTGTCACTGAAAGATGATGTAACATCCCAGAGTGGAAAGACTTTTTGAAATCGGTCCAGCACCTTCTAAGTTTCCGTTCCCAACCCCGTTCCTGTGGGACCTTCCGTTCCCATGGAAATATATGAATGAAATGTAAGTCTATGTCACTGAGGGATAATGTAACTTCCTGGATTTGAAAGAATTTTTGAAATCGGTCAAGTAACTTTATGGTTCCCGTTATCGTTCCCGTTTCTGTTCCTGTGGGATTATAGGAATGAAATACAGTTATAGTTACTGATGAAAGGAGATAATGTAGCACCCCAAGTGCTGAAAGAATTTTTAAAATTTGTATAGAAATTTCTAGTTTTATGTTCCCAACCCCGTTCCTGCGGGAATATGGGGATCAAACCTTGACAGGAACCATCTCTGGACTAAACTATGTCTACGCTGAAAATTTCATAAAAATCCGTTGGGTGGTTTAAGAGCTTACCCCGGACATACATACATACATACATACATACATCCTATTTTATATATATAGATTATTAAATGTTCCTG
The DNA here is from genome assembly GCA_949752695.1 of Melanostoma scalare. Taxonomy (NCBI): domain Eukaryota; kingdom Metazoa; phylum Arthropoda; class Insecta; order Diptera; family Syrphidae; genus Melanostoma; species Melanostoma scalare. The sequence continues at coordinate 77,195,240 of OX456985.1, read as the reverse complement.
TCTATAAAAATTGTTTTTCAATAGTTATTAAATGCTTAACTGCTTCTTAGATACCATTTACTTTTGCAAATAATATGAGAATATGAAGAGGGCGACTGTTAAAACTGAAACGGTTGACTATTCAACAATCACACATTCATCTCAATAAAAGTTAATAATTTGTTTCATGTAATAAATATATGTATGTACTTAATTCGTATAGCGGAGTTCACACTGTACGATTATTTGGACACTTTGGATTGAACGACCAATGTTTGATAATGTGAACCCTCATATGACCGCTTGACCAGCTTGTTGGGTGGTTTTTAAATACATATTTTTGAAAATTTTGAAGTTGGACGGAGCGGATGAATAAATGACATAAAGTTGGACGACTAGTTTGATAAGTCTGAACGCAAACTACATCCGACCATCAAACATCCATCAAAAGAAGTCTGTCCAATTAATTGTACAGTTTGAACATTTGAACTTATCATCAAAACTGATTACTATATCAAAAATTTAAATAAGTGATTTTTAAACGCTTATCAAAGATGCAAACAGTATATAGTTCCCCAAGATCTTTCAATGATCTTTAAGGGATTTCCAATGTTCTCCAGTTCTGGTATAAAAATAATAAAATACACAAGAGATGATGCAGAGCAAAAAAAGAATTAATCGGATGTTCAGGGTTGTCAATAAACATATAAAAAGAAACAATAATTAAAGTTAAGAATTCGAGTTTGTAAATGAGTTGTGATTTGATGAGAGGGCTTTGTCATGTGTACGTAGTCGAGCTGATGTTCCTACAAAATTATCTTATGTTGTACAATTCGATAACCAGCTTAAAAAAAGAAATTAAATATAAATTCTAATAATAATTATATTGAATGAAAATAACCCCAAAAGTTATTTGTATTAGTCGCTGAAAAACTTCACTTGTTATGATATTCTACCCACTATTTTCTTATAAAAAAAAATGGGAAAAAAAATCCTGTTTGTATATAATTATGCATAAATTACTTGTGAATTAAGGCTTTTGTCCATTGCACTGGTTGTGTACGTAAGTTTATGTGAAAATTGCTTGGCAGTGTGAAATCAATGTCGAGAGCATGAATATCTCCTCGGATAAATTCGTCATATGTTGTGGTGTAGCAATTAATGTTGGCTCGACAAACTGTGGCCAGGTTGTGTTCATTCATTTTATTGACCGCATAATGCGAAGCAACTCTGTAACAAAAAAAAAGTCAAAAGTTAAACTTCAATACGAACTTTAAACATGACTTCTTAGAAAAAACCTTTTTAAATGCTCCAACATGAATTTTAGACAATTGTAATGAGCTTGTGGCAATTGCTTGCCGGCATCTCTCATCATTTGCATTTGTTCCGATCCGATAGAACTTTGTATTGGGCTGAATTCATAAAAACAGGAAACGACTGATAAGTGATCAGCGGCACAGGCAGTAATCTCAAGTACAACTTCAGCGTACCAGCAATCACATTGATATTACCGTACGCCATTTCGGATATATCAGTTTTTTCCCCGTCCCGATCGAGAGCAAGCTTGAGAGCTCCGATCTCATCAGCAAACCCAGATACTCTTTAAATGCCTTCTTGAAGCATTCCGCGATACTCGACCTCTTCGACACATCTACGTATCACAAAAAGGATTGTGCACAAGTGTGCAGTAACTAAAGTCGTCAAATCAGTTCCAAAGACTCCTCTGATTCTTTTCAAATCTGGAACACACTTGAATGGAACTAGTTCAGAACATTTGTTGTGTGCAATAAAGCCGCAGTCTTAACATTTCACACCCTGTGCACTAAATCCCCACAGAAAATTCGCACCAATTAAGGCCTTTGAATGTATGTATGTACTTTGAAAGTTTTCTCGTATACACAATTGGCAGTACAACGGTCTCGTGTCTTGTGTTTGCCGTAATACCCACCGTTGACTCCTTCACTTTGATGGATTTTCTAATACCGTTGGACAGAGCTCGCAGTTTTCGACGATTCAGTGTCATACATATGGGCTTTGATGGTAAAAGTTTTTTGTCTGTTGCATCATTTCTTGAATTATGGGAGCCGCATGTAGGGCCGTATAAAAATTAACTAAACCATCTGCTACTAAATCATGTATGGTATCGTAGCTCTTGGAAGTTTCTTTCAAATAATGTCCCTTACCCGGTTTATTGTATATTTTGTACTGTTTCGTCTTGTTGTTGAATCTTACACTCAAAGTATAATAGTCTTGGGCTTTGGGGCTTCTGCGAATAAGATATGTTCTATCAACAGTGCTATCCAATATCTTCTCGACTTCCTCATGGCCCATAACACCGTGGTATTCGTAGCCATATTATGAAGGTGCATCTTGGATATCATGGCTTCTAAATAGAGCTTTTGGACCAGGAGCTTCCAATTGTATTTTGTAAACTAGTTGAGTTAGCAAAATGTTGGGTTTAAGTATTGTATAGTTTTTTATTTCAAGGCACTCACGTTCTGGCTTCCAAACTTTGTTTACTGGTGAACTCGGTTCTAAAATCCTTCGATTGCATGACATTATTTTACTTACTGCAACAATTTTTGTTTTTTCGTTTGTTTGTTATTCAAAGAAATGGAATTCTTTTTATAAGCTGGTCAGAAACTCCACTTCAGACTTCAGAGTATTTCCTTCTTTTAATATTTCTTTTGTGAAATTCAATTTTATTGTTAAATTCGTATTTGATACTCTAAAAGATTTGAATCTTAACGTATCACTGTGAATATTGTATTATTGAATAAACTAAACTAAAACGTACACATTAAACGTCTAATTTCTTGGAATGTCATTTGATACAGCAGTTTCAATTAGCACCACAAGCAAATTCATTAGAGTTAGTTTGACAGAAATTTTACCTCTCAAAAATACCACGTTTCCACTTCGGATCGGGTAATCGAATCGGATTATGGTTCAGATTTCGATGCAGTGCCCCTGTTCTGTAACTATCGCCTTGGCGATAAACGGTGGAAAATGAAACGAAATTCTATGAATTTAGTAGGATTTCGTTCCATTTTCCACCGTTTATCGCCTCCTTTTATCGAGGCGATAGTTACAGAACAGGGGCACAGGTATTTACTTACGTTTTAAGGAATGTGTTATGCGACCTTTTGAATGGTATCTACTTACCTTACCGAATAGAGTAATCGAATGCAAATGGAATCGAAGTGTGTACACATAAGCATGTAAGTGTGTGTGTGTGCAATTTCTACTGGTTCACTTAAACTTAAAAAAAAAAACACACCAACACACTTCATTAACCGATTACTCGATGTAAGTATACACACACTCTTTCGAATCGATCCAGCTACAAGAGCTGTTTCGGATCGGGTAATCCTATTTCAATTCGAATTAGGTATACTGCGTGAACACAATGGCTGTAGAGACGCAGCCGAAAGAGATGTCAAAACATTAAATACAAGCGAATACAAAAACAACGCAAGACGGAGCTGGACAAGTTAACTTGATTTTAATTCTTGCGGCTCCGGCTCCGTATGCGTATGCATTGTGTTCACGCAGATACACTGGCACTAATTCGAATTGAAGTGTGATTCAATTCTAAGTGGAAACGAGGTAAATCTATTGTATGAAAAAGAAACAAATTCCGTTATCTGAAATATTTGCTTGCGGTTCGGTTTGGTCGAATTAGCAAAAATATCGTCACCTCACATCAACTTTCAACGGAGTTGAACCAATTTTCTTTATATCTAGATGAATGCCTAAAAAATGTATTCAAATTGGAAATTCATTATTTGTTCTTGCATGGTAATTTAGAATTATAAGTACAAAGCTCTCAGCCTTAAAGTTCAAACCCCTCAAACTATCTGCTTTGGTTTCCGCTTTTTTGCCGAATGAAAATTAAATATGAAAAATGAATGCAAAATTGATGATATGCTGAATTGCGACATGCGAAATGGAAACATGGCGTTTCCGGATAGCGGCGTTCAGACTATCCAATTTGTTTGTCAAGCTTCGAGTCTGTAAGGCAAATTTGTAAAGCTACGTTTACACGATTGCCTGATCTGCAAATATTGCCTGATCTGTCAGTGAAAAACTTGTCTCGAATGGCTGACAATCGTGTACCTACACACCAAATTAATTTGCAGAAAAACTATTTGGCTGCTAATTTGTAAACAAATATCCGCCAATTATTTTCCAGATATCTGTCAATCGTGTACACGCCAGCTGACAACAGTGTAAACACCAAATTAATTTGCCAAAAAATTTGTTTATCAATCATTTTGAAGACAAATTAATTTGCAGATGTGGCAATCGTGTGTACCAAAATTTTGTTAATTTTCTGATGTTTCTGCAAATGTCTGGCAATAAGTAAATTTGCAGACCCAGTTTGAAGAACATTTGCAAATTTATTCACTGGCAGACAAATTTGGCGATGTGACAATGAGCTGAAAATTAATTTCCAGATCCAAAAAAGAATTTGTGTGAACACAATTTGCAGAAATCTACAAATGTCTGCAAATTTATAGCCAGCTTTTTGCCCAAACTAGTTTGTCGACATTGTCAGCCAAATAACTGGCAATATATTTGCAGATATTTGTAAATTTCTGCAAACCGTGTACACACAAATTCAATTTTCACTCTCATTGTCAGCTCATTTTCACACATTGTCAGACGTTAGCAGATCTGACAATGATTGTCAGACCTACCAATAGTGTACACGTAGCTTTAGTGTGAACTCTCCATCAAGCGGTTTGTCAAATTTGTTGAATGGATTTCAAAATTTTTTGATATTCTTGCAAGTTTGACGAATCTGTATGCTAGTCGTCAAACTTGGAAAAAATTTCACTTCAAAAATGTTTTCAGGTAGTGCACATCGCACGGAAAGAATATTTTTTCTTTGTTGGGTACATTGAAAGTGGAATTTTTGATGGTTTCAGGTAGTGGACCTCGCAAGGAAAATTTTTTTTTCCTTGATTTTCATTGAAATAGGAATTTATGATGTTTCCAGGTTGTGTTGACAAACAAATTTGATAGTCTAAACCCCCTGATCGCTTACTTACTAAGGTGGGCATTACAGTTGGGGTGAACCTGGGCCTCAACTAACATCCTTCCGTAACGACTTCGATTTCGGGCGAGCTCTCTCCAGTTTTGCACTCTAAGTCGGTTGAAGTCTTCATCCACTTGATTGCGCCACCTAAGACGAGGTCTTCCCCTTCCGCGATTTCCCTGAAATGTGCTTTCGAAAACCCGTCGAGCCGGAGCGTTTGAGTCCATCCGCTCTACATGTCCCAACCATCGTAGCCTCGCGATGCGTACTCTTCTGGCTATGACCATGTCGCGGTACAGCTCATACAGCTCGTTGTTGTATTTTCTTCTCCACACATTGTCTTCGCATACAGAACCAACGATCATTCGGAGAATTTTTATTTCGAAACGACCAAGGGTTTCCTCATCCGCTTTCGAAAAGGTCCATGCTTCCGCGCCGTAAAGCAGCACTGGGATGATCAAGGTCTTATTCAATGTTACCTTAGTTTCTTTGGAGAGGGTTTTGTTTCTCAATTGCCTTCTTAACCCAAAGAAGCAAAGGTTGGCAAATGGCAAGAGTTATTCTCCGTTTGATTTCCGCACTGATGTTGTTGTCTGTGTCTATAGCGGACCCTAGGTAGAAGAAGTTTTTTACTACCTCGAAGTTTTATCTGTCTATCAATAATTGGCAGCCTTGGCTGCGAAACCTTGCCTTTATTTTCGAGTCCTCACCCAAAAGCTTATCATTTCTTTATTAAACATTGTGAGTGTACTTATTAAGTCTTCAAACCTGTGCAAAAGTACATTCTAATACCCTTGTACATGAAACAATCAAAATCTTAGAAGTACATTCACTTAATTTGTATGAATTCATAATTTAATTTCGCGTTAATCGAGATTAAATTATGAATTATTTTCGTCAATTTTTCTTGACATTCAGTTGGGTATTGTGGTTCCTGAGTGTTAATTATTCGGTCATCTCCCTCATCACCAGGCAGCATAATATCTGACATAAAAGTGCCTTTCTTTCTTCTTTCAGGTTAGTGCTTTTAGTATATGCTTCTGCCAATTTGAAGCAATTCGTGGAAACTACACATAACCATATTATTGTTTTGAGTTTCTACGCTTTCAACTGCTGGACCAGAGGAAAATTCTACACAACTTATATAACAACTTTAAATCGATGTTCCTCACCTTATTGCATCTGTGTCAAATCAACAATCGATATGCCTTTGCTGCATTCACATGATCTGCATTTTATGTCCAGTCTCAGCTGTACATACTTTATCGATCTACCCCCCTACTTGCTGCCGATCGTGACTGAATAGAAATCAACAATCACCTAAATTCCATCATCAAACTCTGCTCCAATTCATCACTCTTACCTTACAGGTGAGTTCAGTTTAGTATTCGGCAATCTACTGTTGGTATTACATCTAAATTTTTTGTTGGTTTTTTTATTTCATAAACAAAAATCAGCACCAAAAATCTTTCTTCCCGCAACGTAAACAATCTTATCCAGTGTCTGCACTACTATACCGATTGTGGTTTGTGGCTACAATAACTCAGATTAGTAATCAACGCCACCTTGTGCCAATCGCTAACAACAGTTTTATCTTTATAACATAACCTACATAACCTCGGGTCGGTACACTACGAACGAACACTTTCACCCAATAAAAAATGGGTCGCACGAACTTGCGATTGTGTTCTATATAGTATATGCCCATTTTTTATTGGTACGATGACAAAATCTTAAGGCTGAGTTAAAGGTTTTGGTAATACATCTTTATAGTATATTTTGTGGTACAGGGTTGCCAACGACACATCAATTATGAAAATTTAATTAAATTACGCAAAGTAATGAAAAAAATTAAATTAAATATTCCAAAGGTTTCAAGCAAAAATCTAAAAACGCCATTCTTTTGAAATTGCTAATACATATGCATGATGAAAATTTAATCAAAATCGTTGGACCAGTTTAAAACAAAAAACGGTTTTTTATTTTTCACTTTTTTTGAAAAACTGTTTTTTAAAAGTCAAGTATGAAAAGTTCTATATCTTGCTAGAAGTTATTTTGACAAAAATTAAAAAAAAAATCAAAGTTATAGTTTTGAAGTTATTTCCAAATATCAAAATTTTTTAAAAAAATTTATAAAAATTTCCAAAAGTAAATTTTTTTTAAATATTGATATGCAGTCTTTTTGAAATAGTTTACGACTTCTTAAATCTAAAATTTCGTCAAGATCGTGTGAGCCATTAACGAAAAAGTCGGTTTTGATAAAAACGGTACTATGGGGGGTAAAAAATTTTTTTATAACGGGTGATTTTTTAGCTGGTTTGGTTTTGGCAACACTGGTTTTGACAGCTGACGTGTGTTTAGTACCTTGTGTCACTGTCAAACAGCTCCAGTTTGGTTTGCAATTTAACCATGGATCGTCTTACAATTGAACAACGCTTGCAAATTATTGAATTTTACTATCAAAAAGCTGGCCGAGGATCCGCTTTTTTATCGAAAAATTGTGTTCAGCGATGAGGCTCATTTTTGGTTGAATGGGTACGTAAATAAGCAAAATTGCCGCATTTGGAGTGAAGATCAGCAAGAAGCATTGCAACAGTTACCAATGCATCCTGAAAAAGTCACTGTTTGGTGCGGTTTATGGGCCGGCGGCATTATTGGGCCATATTTCTTCAAAGATGATGCGAATCGCAGCGTTACTGTCAATGGTGAACGCTACCGAGCGATGATAACAAACTTTTTTTTGCCCGAAATGGAAGTTCTTGACTTGCATGATATGTGGTTTCAACAAGACGGTGCCACATGCCACACAGCACGCGAAACAGTGGCGCAATTGCGAGGCGAGTTTGGTGAACAGTTAATTTCACGTTTCGGGCCGGTCATTTGGCCGCCTATATCGTGCGATTTGACACCATTAGACTATTTTTTGTGGGGGTATGTCAAGGCTAATGTCTATAGGGACAAGCCCGCTTCGATTGACGCACTGGAAGCCAACATCCATGCATTCATTCGTGAGATACCGGCCGATATGTTTGAAAGAGTATGCCAAAATTGGACTCAGCGGATGGGCTACCTGAGACGCAGCCGCGGTCAACATTTGCATGAAATTATCTTTAAACATTAAATTGCAAGGTTCAAACTATCGATTCAAATAAATATTTCATTCATTTTTTCGAATTTTTTGTGTTTTTTTAAAAAAAAAGTTCCAAACCTCTTAAAAAATTGCCCGTTACATTTTAAGAAAGATAATCTAAAATTAATTCCTCGCACAAAATTTTATCGAAATTGTTGGAGCCGTTTTCGAGAAAAATAAGTATTATCATATCGGTTGTATGGCAGGTACCGTTATTTCAAAACCTAGACACTCAATTCCAAAAACCCCTCTGTAGGCTTCTCCACAGACCCTAACTGCAAATTCTGAAGAAAATCGGTCTATTAGTTCAAGCTGTAGATCCATATACAGACAGACAGACAGACAGACAGACACACAGACAGACAGACACACAGACAGACAGACAGAATTGCAGGACCCACTTTTTTCGTATTCTCTATCATCGTATGTCATATTTAATTGTCATCTCAAAATTTTTTTTCTGCACGATTGCAAGACTGGCCTTATACTCGTAGTACCTATAATCGCAAGTAAAAAAATAAAGAAAAGTAAATGAACAGAATCTAATAAAAAAAATAATTCATTAAACTAAAAACTCTGCTTTATCAAAAAACTAGCTGAGCCGCCCGGCGTTGCTCGCATCTGTAGTTTTAAGGTTCCCGTTCTCGTTCCTGTTTCTGTTCCTATGGGATTATAGGGATGAAATCTTTGCTTAGTTACTGAGGAATTATGTGGCATCCCAGTGCTGAAAGAATATTTGAAATCAGTCTAGTAGTCTCTAAGTTTCCACTCCCAACCTCGTACCTGTGGGAATTTTCCGTTCTCATAGAAATATATGAATTAATTATAAGTCTATGTCACTGAGAGATAAAGTTACATCCTAGAGTTGAAATAATTTTTTAAATCGGTCTTAGTAACTGTAAAATTCCCGTTCTCGTTCCTGTTTCTGTTCCCGTGGGACTATAGCGATGAAGTCTACGCTAAGCTACTGAGGGATTATGTGGCATCCCAGATCTGAAAGAATTTTAGAAATCTGTCTAGTAGCTTCTAAGTTTCCGTTCCCAACCCTGTTCCTGTGGGATCTTCCGTTCCCATGGAAATATGTGAATGAAATGTAAATCTATGTCACTGAGAGATATTGTAACATCCTAGAGTTGAAAGAATTTTTGAAATCGGTTTAATAACTTTAAGGTTCTTTTGAATTTTAGATGAAACATTTCGGAGGGAACATGTACTATGTATAATCTGTCTAGTAGCTTCTAAGTTTCCGTTCCCAACCCTGTTCCTGTGGGATCTTCCGTTCCCATGGAAATATGTGAATGAAATGTAAATCTATGTCACTGAGAGATATTGTAACATCCTAGAGTTGAAAGAATTTTTGAAATCGGTTTAATAACTTTAAGGTTCTTTTGAATTTTAGATGAAACATTTCGGAGGGAACATGTACTATATAAAATGTACTATATTTTATCAGCATATTCCCACGGGAACAGAAGGATGGGAACCTTAAAAATACAGACCTCAACAACGCCGTGAATGTCGAGGTATATAAGGGGTATATGAGTATGTCTAAAGCAGCCCAGGGTGTTAAGCGAAGATCTCCGCTGACTCATTAACTTGCTGATATTTGGACTATGCACGCTTAGTCTGACACGATAAGTCAGCTTTTCTTTTGTTTTTTTTTTTTGTATAGAACAGTGTTTTGTTTATAACGAAAGCTAACGCATTGCATTGATGTCGTCTCTGTTGCAAGCTGCTTTATTTTTATTTGAGTCAATGCCCAATGTCAGTTTTTTCTTTTACTGCTTACTTTTCCTGTTCTGATTTTAAGCATTCCGTTTACATTTTATGTCTGTTTTTATCACATGTTTTAGACGGGGTCGTCTCCTTGGTCAAATAGTTATATAAGGTTGCGTTCCCAATCACGTTCGAGCATGATCCTTAATTGGAAAGAATTTTTGAAATCGGTCGAGTAGTTTTGAGGTTCATGTTTTCGTTCCCGTAGGAATATAGGGATGAACTATAATCTTAGTTACTGAAGGATAATGTATCATCCCAATTCTGAAAGATTTTGTGAAATCCTTCCAGTAGTATCTATATTTCCGATCCCAATCCAGGATAAAAAACAAATATAGCTGAACCTTCTGGTGTTGCCCGGGCCCCGTGGGAATATGAGGATGAAATAATTTATGTAAATGTGGGATATATATAAAACATTTTTGAAATCGGTCATGCGGTTTTAAGGTTCCCGTTCTAGTTCCCCTTTCTGTTCCCGCGGGAATATATGGATGAAATATAGTCTATGTTATTGAGAGATAATGTAGCATCCTAGAGCAGAAAGAATTTTTGAAATCTGTCCAGTAGTTTCGAAGTTTGCGTTCGCAAATCCCGTTCCCGTTACTCGGTGATAGTGTAGCATTCTAACGATGAAAGAATTTTTGAAATCGGTTCAGTAGTTTCTAGGTTCCCGTTTACATTCCCGTTCCCATAAGAACATAGGGATAAAAAGTATCCTATGTCCGTCTCCTGGTCCTAAGCTCTTTCTCCACCAATTTTCAAACAAATCGGTTCAGCCGTTCTTGAGTTATGGATAGTGTAACTAACACGACTTTCTTTTATATATAGATTGTATATAATATATAGATATAGATATAGATAGATAAGTATTCATTACACATATCGAGTTTTCATTGTTTTTTAGATGTATTATGCTATTCGGGGCGGAGACAAATCCAACGAATCAATAACCATGAATATTGGTTTAGCAGATCTCGAGTTATAAGTGTTGTAACAAACCCGTCTTTGTTTCATATATTAAGAAGATTGAAAAAAAAAAGAAACAGTATAATCTATCTATCTATGTATCTATCTATCTATCTGTCTAAATAATAAAATAGGATGTATGTATGTATGTCCGGGTTAAACCACCCAACGGATTTTTATGAATTTTTCAGGGTAGACATAGTTTAGTCCAGAGATGGTTCTTGTCACGGTCTGATCCTCATATTCCCACAGAAACGGGGTTGGGAACGGAATATTAGAAACTACTCCACAGATTTCCATAATTCTTTCAGCACTAGGGGTGCTACATTATCTTCTTTCATTAGTAACTTAAACTATATTTCATCTTTATAATCCCACAGAAACAGAAACGGGAACGAGAACGGGAACCATAAAGCTACTTGACCGATTTCAAAAATTCTTTCAACTCTAGGATGTTACATTATCCCTCAGTGCCATAGACTTACATTTCATTCACATATTCCCATGGGAACGGAAGTTTCCTTCAGGAACGGGGTTGGGAACGGAAACTTTGAAAGTACTGGACAGATTTCAAAAATTCTTTCAACTCTGGGATGTTATATCATCTTTCAGTCAGATAAACTTATATTTAATTCACTTATTTCCATGGGAATAGAAGATTCCCACAGGAACGGGGTTGGGAACGGAAATTTAGAAACTACTGGATTGATTTCAAAAATTCTTTCAACATTAGGGGTGCTACATTATCCCTTTTTTCCCTTTGTCAGTAAATTATGCTATTTTTTTCATCCCTATAATCCGACAGGATCAGAAACAGGGACGAGAACGGGAACATTAAAGTTACTTCACCGATCTCGAAAATTCTTTCAACTCTAGGATGTAACGTTATCCTTCAGTGACATAGATTTATATTTCATTCACATATTTCCACTGGAACGGATTGATTAGAAAGAAGAAAGCAGCTTTCAAAGCTTGGTCGAAGTGCCCCTCAAGAAATACAAATGAAAAAGCGCGTTTCAAAATGGAACACAAGAGCTGCAGAAAAGAAGCGAAGAAAAAGTGCGCCCAACTTCAAGCAAAAAGCACGTAGGGCCTGTATCGAGAGCTGGAAGAGATTTCTGCCCCAGTTGCTGAAATCAGACTTCTAAGACAAATCAGGCAATCCAAGAGCTAAGACAAAGCAACTTGAATAAGGGAGCAACTATTTTCAAAATAGCCACTCAGAGAAGGAGAAGTGCGCAGGAGATTCGTTCGCCGAAGTTCATAAATGATGCTCAAGGACTGCTACTTGTGGATGACGACAAAATTCTTCACAGTAGGTGGCGACAGTATTGTGATGATCTTTTAAATGAACAGTTTCCTCGGCGCCACTTTCCAACAGCTGCACCTAACTTTACGGAAGTATCCGACGTCACAGTCGAAGAAGTTAGGGAGGCAGTTAAGAACTCCAAAAAAGGCAAAGCGATTGGGCCAGACCAGGTACCATATGAGTTTTGGAAAAATATGGGAGACATCGGGTTGAGATGGCTCACGATTCTCATTTCCAAACTTATAAGAGGTGACAGTTTGCCTAATCAATGGAAGGAAAGTTTTCTTCTTCCAATGTACAAGGGAAAGGGAGATACCAGAAGCTGTGACAACTATCGTTCAATCAAGTTGATGTCCCACACTATGAAGATCGTTGAGCGGGTTTTGGATAGCCGACTGCGGAAAATAATAAGGCTGTCTGATGACCAATGCGGGTTTGTCGCGGGTAAGTCAACTACAGACGCAATCCAAAGTATAAGGATCATTATGGAAAAACACCGAGATGCCTTAGAAGATTTGCATATTGTGTTGGTTGACTTCGAAAAAACATTCGATCGACAACCACGAGATCTGATATGGGTGGCCCTCAGACACTTCAGGAACTCCTAAGCCTATGTGCAAATAATTATGGATATGTACGATGGAGCAGTTACAATAGTGAGATGCCCAGCTGGAGTCACCGAAGAATTCCAAATAACAGTAGGTGTACATCAGGGAAGTGTCTTGAGTCTACTGCTCTTTATTGCTGTTCTGGATTATTTGCTCGAAGGAAAAGTAACGGACAATAAAGTACAACAATTATTCTTTGCTGACGATGGAGCCATCATAAGCGAGGATCCTACATCCCTGCAACGAGCACTTGACGTATGGATTGATTTTCTGGATGGAAATGGGTACCGTATTAGCGCTAAAAAGACTGAATACCTGTGCTGCCCTTTTTCTGATCCAGACAAGCCTATTACAGACATTTATTTGAATGGAAATGTGCTTCCCAAGTGTGAAAAGTTTAAATATCTGGGATCTATGATCAATAGTGAAGCAACTTGTGATGACGACATCAATCATCGAGTAAGCGTAGGGTGGATGAAGTGGCGAGAAAACTCCGCTATCTTCTGTGATCGAAAAATGCCCCCTAAGCTGAAGGGAAGACTCTACACAGCAGTTGTCCGTCCAGCTCTGACATACGGTTCACAATGTTGGACAATGTACAAAAAGTATGAGAGCAAATTGACGGCAGCCGAAATGAAGATGACAGCAGGAGTAACAAAGCTTGATAGAATTAGAAGTACTAAGATCCGTGGCAGCCTTCATGTCAAAAGTACCATCTTGGACAAAATCCAGCACGACTGGCTCAGTTGGTATTGTCATGTTCAAAGGAGAGATCCGCAGAACCAAAAAAGAAAATATCATACAACGTTTCAACATATTCGCGACGAAAAAGAAAAGGCAGGCCAAAACACACCTGGTACAAGCAAATGCAAAAACAGCAGCATTTGGTTGGCCTCAGACATGGAACAATCCAAAACCGGGAGGCTTGCCGACGCTTTCTGAGGTCAACGCGGCGTACCCCACAGGCGGATCACTAGTGTGAAACAGAAAAGTGGGAGAGTTGTGATCGCTTCAAGATCACTACTCGCAACGCCGGAAATGGAAAGAAGAAGAAGAAGAAGGTCACCCAGGAAAAAATCAAAAAAATCGTTATTTTTCGTCTATCTCGCATCGTTCTCGAGATATGGAGCTTTTTACATTTTGGTCACCCAGGAAAGTGAGATTTCAGGAATGTTTTGATGAGATCGTATTAAACATCTCAAATTGAGTCCCCCCACCGTACAACCCCAAAAAAATCGTTATTTTTCGTCTATCTCGCATCGTTCTCGAGATATGGAGCTTTTTACATTTTGGTCACCCAGGAAAGTGAGATTTCAGGAATGTTTTGATGGGGTCGAATTAAGCGTCCCAAATTGAGTTCCCCCAACGTACAACCAAAAAAAAATCGTTATTTTTCGTCTATCTCGCATCGTTCTCGAGATATGGAGCTTTTTACATTTTGGTCACCCAGGAAAGTGAGATTTCAGGATTGTTTTGATGGGGTCGAATTAAGCGTTTTAAATTGAGTCCCCCCACCGACAACCCAAAAAAAATCGTTATTTTTCGTCTATCTCGCATCGTTCTCGAGATATGGAGCTTTTTACATTTTGGTCACCCAGGAAAGTGAGATTTCAGGAATGTTTTGATGGGGTCGAATGAAGCGTCTCAAATTGAGTCCCCCCAACGTACAACCTCAAAAAAATCGTTATTTTTTGTCTATCTCGCATCGTTCTCGAGATATGGAGCTTTTTACATTTTGGTCACCCAGGAAAGTGAGATTTCAGGAATGTTTTGATGGGGTCGAATTAAGCGTCTCAAATTGAGTCCCCCCACCGTACAACCCCAAAAAAATCGTTATTTTTCGTCTATCTCGAATCGTTCTCGAGATATGGAGCTTTTTACATTTTGGTCACCCAGGAAAGTGAGATTTCAGGAATGTTTTAATGGGGTCGAATTAAGCGTCTCAAATTGAGTTCCCCCACCGTACAACCCCAAAAAAAATCGTTATTTTTCGTCTATCTCGCATCGTTCTCGAGATATGGAGCTTTTTACATTTTGGTCACCCAGGAAAGTGAGATTTCAGGAATGTTTTGATGGGGTCGAATGAAGCGTCTCAAATTGAGTCCCCCCAACGTACAACCTCAAAAAAATCGTTATTTTTTGTCTATCTCGCATCGTTCTCGAGATATGGAGCTTTTTACATTTTGGTCACCCAGGAAAGTGAGATTTCAGGAATGTTTTGATGGGATCGTATTAAACATCTCAAATTGAGTACCCCCACCGTACAACACCAAAAAAATCGTTATTTTTCGTCTATCTCACATCGTTCTCGAGATATGGAGCTTTTTACATTTTGGTCACAATTAAGCGTCTCAAATTGAGTCCCCCCACCGTACAAACCCAAAAAAATCGTTATTTTTCGTCTATCTCGCATCGTTCTCGAGATATGGAGCTTTTTACATTTTGGTCACCCAGGAAAGTGAGATTTCAGGAATGTTTTGATGGGGTCGAATTAAGCGTCTCAAATTGCTTTTTACATTTTGGTCACCCAGAAAAGTGAGATTTCAGGAATGTTTTGATGGGATCGTATTAAACATCTCAAATTGAGTACCCCCACCGTACAACACCAAAAAAATCGTTATTTTTCGTCTATCTCACATCGTTCTCGAGATATGGAGCTTTTTACATTTTGGTCACAATTAAGCGTCTCAAATTGAGTCCCCCCACCGTACAAACCCAAAAAAGCGTTATCTTTCGTCTATCTCGCATCGTTCTCGAGATATGGAGCTTTTTACATTTTGGTCACCCAGGAAAGTGAGATTTCAGGAATGTTTTGATGGGGTCGAGTTAAGCGTCTCAAATTGAGTCCCCCCAACGTACAACCCCAAAAAATCGTTATTTTTCGTCTATCTCGCATCGTTCTCGAGATATGGAGCTTTTTACATTTTGGTCACTCAGGAAAATGAGATTTCAGGAATGTTTTGATGGGATCGTATTAAACATCTCAAATTGAGTACCCCCACCGTACAACACCAAAAAAATCGTTATTTTTCGTCTATCTCGCATCGTTCTCGAGATATGAAACTTTTTACATTTTGGTCACAATTAAGCATCTCAAATTGAGTCCCCCCACCGTACAAACCCAAAAAAATCGTTATTTTTCGTCTATCTCGCATCGTTCTCGAGATATGGAGCTTTTTACATTTTGGTCACCCAGGAAAGTGAGATTTCAGGAATGTTTTGATGGGGTCGAATTAAGCGTCTCAAATTGCTTTTTACATTTTGGTCACCCAGAAAAGTGAGATTTCAGGAATGTTTTGATGGGATCGTATTAAACATCTCAAATTGAGTAATTCCACCGTACAACACCAAAAAAATCGTTATTTTTCGTCTATCTCACATCGTTCTCGAGATATGGAGCTTTTTACATTTTGGTCACAATTAAGCGTCTCAAATTGAGTCCCCCCACCGTACAAACCCAAAAAAGCGTTATCTTTCGTCTATCTCGCATCGTTCTCGAGATATGGAGCTTTTTACATTTTGGTCACCCAGGAAAGTGAGATTTCAGGAATGTTTTGATGGGGTCGAGTTAAGCGTCTCAAATTGAGTCCCCCCAACGTACAACCCCAAAAAATCGTTATTTTTCGTCTATCTCGCATCGTTCTCGAGATATGGAGCTTTTTACATTTTGGTCACCCAGGAAAGTGAGATTTCAGGAATGTTTTGATGGGATCGTATTAAACATCTCAAATTGAGTCCCCCCACCGTATAACCCCAAAAAAATCGTTATTTTTCGTCTATCTCGCATCGTTCTCGAGATATGGAGCTTTTTACATTTTGGTCACCCAGGAAAGTGAGATTTCAGGAATGTTTTGATGGGATCGTATTAAACATCTCAAATTGAGTCCCCCCACCGTATAACCCCAAAAAAATCGTTATTTTTCGTCTATCTCGCATCGTTCTCGAGATATGGAGCTTTTTACATTTTGGTCACCCAGGAAAGTGAGATTTCAGGAATGTTTTGATGGGGTCGAATTAAGCGTCCCAAATTGAGTTCCCCCAACGTACAACCAAAAAAAAATCGTTATTTTTCGTCTATCTCGCATCGTTCTCGAGATATGGAGCTTTTTACATTTTGGTCACCCAGGAAAGTGAGATTTCAGGATTGTTTTGATGGGGTCGAATTAAGCGTCTTAAATTGAGTCCCCCCACCGACAACCCAAAAAAAATCGTTATTTTTCGTCTATCTCACATCGTTCTCGAGATATGGAGCTTTTTACATTTTGGTCACCCAGGAAAGTGAGATTTCAGGAATGTTTTGATGGGGTCGAATGAAGCGTCTCAAATTGAGTCCCCCCAACGTACAACTTCAAAAAAATCGTTATTTTTTGTCTATCTCGCATCGTTCTCGAGATATGGAGCTTTTTACATTTTGGTCACCCAGGAAAGTGAGATTTCAGGAATGTTTTGATGGGGTCGAATTAAGCGTCTCAAATTGAGTCCCCCCACCGTACAACCCCAAAAAAATCGTTATTTTTCGTCTATCTCGAATCGTTCTCGAGATATGGAGCTTTTTACATTTTGGTCACCCAGGAAAGTGAGATTTCAGGAAGGTTTTGATGGGATCGTATTAAGCGTCTCAAATTGAGTTCCCCCACCATACAACCCCAAAAAAAATCGTTATTTTTCGTCTATCTCGCATCGTTCTCGAGATATGGAGCTTTTTACATTTTGGTCACCCAGGAAAGTGAGATTTCAGGAATGTTTTGATGGGGTCGAATGAAGCGTCTCAAATTGAGTCCCCCCAACGTACAACCTCAAAAAAATCGTTATTTTTTGTCTATCTCGCATCGTTCTCGAGATATGGAGCTTTTTACATTTTGGTCACCCAGGAAAGTGAGATTTCAGGAATGTTTTGATGGGATCGTATTAAACATCTCAAATTGAGTACCCCCACCGTACAACACCAAAAAAATCGTTATTTTTCGTCTATCTCACATCGTTCTCGAGATATGGAGCTTTTTACATTTTGGTCACAATTAAGCGTCTCAAATTGAGTCCCCCCACCGTACAAACCCAAAAAAATCGTTATTTTTCGTCTATCTCACATCGTTCTCGAGATATGGAGCTTTTTACATTTTGGTCACCCAGGAAAGTGAGATTTCAGGAATGTTTTGATGGGGTCGAATTAAGCGTCTCAAATTGCTTTTTACATTTTGGTCACCCAGAAAAGTGAGATTTCAGGAATGTTTTGATGGGATCGTATTAAACATCTCAAATTGAGTACCCCCACCGTACAACACCAAAAAAATCGTTATTTTTCGTCTATCTCACATCGTTCTCGAGATATGGAGCTTTTTACATTTTGGTCACAATTAAGCGTCTCAAATTGAGTCCCCCCACCGTACAAACCCAAAAAAATCGTTATCTTTCGTCTATCTCGCATCGTTCTCGAGATATGGAGCTTTTTACATTTTGGTCACCCAGGAAAGTGAGATTTCAGGAATGTTTTGATGGGGTCGAGTTAAGCGTCTCAAATTGAGTCCCCCCAACGTACAACCCCAAAAAATCGTTATTTTTCGTCTATCTCGCATCGTTCTCGAGATATGGAGCTTTTTACATTTTGGTCACTCAGGAAAATGAGATTTCAGGAATGTTTTGATGGGATCGTATTAAACATCTCAAATTGAGTACCCCCACCGTACAACACCAAAAAAATCGTTATTTTTCGTCTATCTCGCATCGTTCTCGAGATATGAAACTTTTTACATTTTGGTCACAATTTAAGCATCTCAAATTGAGTCCCCCCACCGTACAAACCCAAAAAATCGTTATTTTTCGTCTATCTCGCATCGTTCTCGAGATATGGAGCTTTTTACATTTTGGTCACCCAGGAAAGTGAGAATGTTTTGATGAGGTCGAATTAAGCGTCTCAAATTGAGTCTCCCCAACGTACAACCCCAAAAAAATCGTTATTTTTCGTCTATCTCGAATCGTTCTCGAGATATGGAGCTTTTTACATTTTGGTCACCCAGGAAAGTGAGATTTCAGGAATGTTTTGATGGGATCGTATTAAGCATCTCAAATTGAGTCCCTCAACCGTACAAACCCAAAAAAATCGTTATTTTTCGTCTATCTCGCATCGTTCTCGAGATATGGAGCTTTTTACATTTTGGTCACCCAGGAAAGTGAGATTTCAGGAATGTTTTGATGGGATCGTATTAAACATCTCAAATTGAGTCCCCCCACCGTACAACCCCAAAAAAATCGTTATTTTTCGTCTATCTCGCATCGTTCTCGAGATATGGAGCTTTTTACATTTTGGTCACTCAGGAAAATGAGATTTCAGGAATGTTTTGATGGGATCGTATTAAACATCTCAAATTGAGTACCCCCACCGTACAACACCAAAAAAATCGTTATTTTTCGTCTATCTCGCATCGTTCTCGAGATATGAAACTTTTTACATTTTGGTCACAATTAAGCATCTCAAATTGAGTCCCCCCACCGTACAAACCCAAAAAATCGTTATTTTTCGTCTATCTCGCATCGTTCTCGAGATATGGAGCTTTTTACATTTTGGTCACCCAGGAAAGTGAGAATGTTTTGATGAGGTCGAATTAAGCGTCTCAAATTGAGTCTCCCCAACGTACAACCCCAAAAAAATCGTTATTTTTCGTCTATCTCGAATCGTTCTCGAGATATGGAGCTTTTTACATTTTGGTCACCCAGGAAAGTGAGATTTCAGGAATGTTTTGATGGGATCGTATTAAGCATCTCAAATTGAGTCCCTCAACCGTACAAACCCAAAAAAATCGTTATTTTTCGTCTATCTCGCATCGTTCTCGAGATATGGAGCTTTTTACATTTTGGTCACCCAGGAAAGTGAGATTTCAGGAATGTTTTGATGGGATCGTATTAATCGTCTCAAATTGAGTCTCCCCACCGTACAACCCCAAAAAAATCGTTATTTTTCGTCTATCTCGCATCGTTCTCGAGATATGGAGCTTTTTACATTTTGGTCACCCAGGAAAGTGAGATTTCAGGAATGTTTTGATGGGGTCGAATTTAGCGTCCCAAATTGAGTTCCCCCAACGTACAACCAAAAAAAAATCGTTATTTTTCGTCTATCTCGCATCGTTCTCGAGATATGGAGCTTTTTACATTTTGGTCACCCAGGAAAGTGAGATTTCAGGAATGTTTTGATGGGGTCGAATTAAGTGTCTTAAATTGAGTCCCCCCACCGACAACCCCAAAAAAATCGTTATTTTTCGTCTATCTCGCATCGTTCTCGAGATATGGTGCTTTTTACATTTTGGTCACCCA
Source organism: Melanostoma scalare (assembly GCA_949752695.1). Lineage (NCBI taxonomy): Eukaryota > Metazoa > Arthropoda > Insecta > Diptera > Syrphidae > Melanostoma > Melanostoma scalare. Next base: position 77,175,123 of record OX456985.1, on the reverse strand, counting down.
GGAAAGTGAGATTTCAGGAATGTTTTGATGGGGTCGAATGAAGCGTCTCAAATTGAGTCCCCCCAACGTACAACCTCAAAAAAATCGTTATTTTTTGTCTATCTCGCATCGTTCTCGAGATATGGAGCTTTTTACATTTTGGTCACCCAGGAAAGTGAGATTTCAGGAATGTTTTGATGGGGTCGAATTAAGCGTCTCAAATTGAGTCTCCCCAACGTACAACCCCAAAAAAATCGTTATTTTTCGTCTATCTCGAATCGTTCTCGAGATATGGAGCTTTTTACATTTTGGTCACCCAGGAAAGTGAGATTTCAGGAATGTTTTGATGGAGTCGAATTAAGCGTCTCAAATTGAGTCCCCCCAACGTACAATCCCAAAAAATCGTTATTTTTCGTCTATCTCGCATCGTTCTCGAGATATGGAGCTTTTTAAATTTTGGTCACCCAGGAAGGTGAGATTTCGGGAATGTTTTGATGGGATCGTATTAAACATCTTAAATTGAGTCCCCCCACCGTACAACCGCAAAAAAATCGTTATTTTTCGTCTATCTCGAATCGTTCTCGAGATATGGAGCTTTTTACATTTTGGTCACCCAGGAAAGTGAGATTTCAGGAATGTTTTAATGGGATCGTATTAACGTCTCAAATTGAGTCCCCCCAACGTACAACCCAAAAAAAATCTTTATTTTTCGTCTATCTCGCATCGTTCTCGAGATATGGAGCTTTTTACATTTTGGTCACACAGGAAAGTGAGATTTCAGGAATGTTTTGATGGGGTCGAATTAAGCGTCTCAAATTGAGTCTCCCCACCGTACAACCCCAAAAAAATCGTTGTTTTTCGTCTATCTCGAATCGTTCTCGAGATATGGAGCTTTTTACATTTTGGTCACCCAGGAAAGTGAGATTTCAGGAATGTTTTGATGGGATCGTATTAAGCGTCTCAAATTGAGTCCCCCCACCGTACAACTCCAAAAAAATCGTTATTTTTCGTCTATCTCGCATCGTTCTCGAGATATGGAGCTTTTTACATTTTGGTCACCCAGGAAAGTGAGATTTCAGGAATGTTTTGATGGGATCGTATTAAACATCTCAAATTGAGTCCCCCCACCGTACAACCGAAAAAAAATCGTTATTTTTCGTCTATCTCGCATCGTTCTCGAGATATGGAGCTTTTTACATTTTGGTCACCCAGGAAAGTGAGATTTCAGGAATGTTTTGATGGGGTCGAATTAAACGTCTCAAATTGAGTTCCCCCAACGTACAACCACAAAAAAATCGTTATTTTTCGTCTATCTCGCATCGTTCTCGAGATATGGAGCTTTTTACATTTTGGTCACCCAGGAAAGTGAGATTTCAGGAATGTTTTGATGGGGTCGAATTAAGCGTCTTAAATTGAGTCACCCCACCGTACAACCAAAAAAAAAATCGTTATTTTTCGTCTATCTCGCATCGTTCTCGAGATATGGAGCTTTTTACATTTTGGTCACCCAGGAAAGTGAGATTTCAGGAAGGTTTTGATGGGGTTGAATTAAGCGTCTCAAATTGAGTCCCCCTCCCCATACAACCCCAAAAAAATCGTTATTTTTCGTCTATCTCGCATCGTTCTCGAGATATGGAACTTTTTACATTTAGGTCACCCAGGAAAGTGAGATTTTAGGAATGTTTTGATGGGGTCGAATTAAGCGTCTCAAATTGAGTCCCCCCAACGTACAATCCCAAAAAAATCGTTATTTTTCGTCTATCTCGCATCGTTCTCGAGATATGGAACTTTTTACATTATGGTCACCCAGGAAAGTGAGATTTCAGGAATGTTTTGATGGGATCGTATTAAGCGTCTCAAATTGAGTTCTCCCCACCATATAACCTCAAAAAAATCGTTATTTTTCGTCTATCTCGCATCGTTCTCGAGATATGGAGCTTTTTACATTTTGGTCACCCAGGAAAGTGAGATTTCAGGAATGTTTTGATGGGATCGTATTAAGCGTCTCAAATTGAGTCTCCCCACCGTACAACCCCAAAAAAAATCGTTATTTTTCGTCTATCTCGCATCGTTCTCGAGATATGGAGCTTTTTACATTTCGGTCACCCAGGAAGATGAGATTTCAGGAATTTTTTGATGGGATCGTATTAAGCGTCTCAAATTGAGTCCCCCTCCCCATACAACCCCAAAAAAATCGTTATTTTTCGTCTATCTCGCATCGTTCTCGAGATATGGAGCTTTTTACATTTTGGTCACATAGGAAAGTGAGATTTCAGGAATGTTTTGATGGGGTCGAATTAAGCGTCTCAAATTGAGTCCCCCCAGCGTACAACCACAAAAAAATCGTTATTTTTCGTCTATCTCGCATCGTTCTCGAGATATGGAGCTTTTTACATTTTGGTCACCCAGGAAAGTGAGATTTCAGGAAGGTTTTGATGGGGTTGAATTAAGCGTCTCAAATTGAGTCCCCCTCCCCATACAACCCCAAAAAAATCGTTTTTTTTCGTCTATCTCGCATCGTTCTCGAGATATGGAACTTTTTACATTTTGGTCACCCAGGAAAGTGAGATTTCAGAAATGTTTTGATGGGATCGTATTAAGCGTCTCAAATTGAGTCCCTCCACCGTACAACCCCAAAAAAAATCGTTATTTTTCGTCTATCTCGCATCGTTCTCGAGATATGGAGCTTTTTACATTTTGGTCACATAGGAAAGTGAGATTTCAGGAATGTTTTGATGGGGTCGAATTAAGCGTCTCAAATTGAGTCCCCCCACCATACAACCCCAAAAAAATCGTTATTTTTCGTCTATCTCGCATCGTTCTCGAGATATGGAGCTTTTTACATTTTGGTCACATAGGAAAGTGAGATTTCAGGAATGTTTTGATGGGGTCGAATTAAGCGTCTCAAATTGAGTCCCCCCAACGTACAACCAAAAAAAAATCGTTATTTTTCGTCTATCTCGCATCGTTCTCGAGATATGGAGCTTTTTACATTTTGGTCACCCAGGAAAGTGAGATTTCAGGAAGGTTTTGATGGGGTTGAATTAAGCGTCTCAAATCGAGTCCCCCTCCCCATACAACCCCAAAAAAATCGTTATTTTTCGTCTATCTCGCATCGTTCTCGAGATATGGAACTTTTTACATTTAGGTCACCCAGGAAAGTGAGATTTCAGGAATGTTTTGATGGGGTCGAATTAAGCGTCTCAAATTGAGTCCCCCCAACGTACAACCCCAAAAAAAATCGTTATTTTTCGTCTATCTCGCATCGTTCTCGAGATATGGAGCTTTTTACATTTTGGTCACCCAGGAAAGTGAGATTTCAGGAAGGTTTTGATGGGGTTGAATTAAGCGTCTCAAATTGAGTCCCCCTCCCCATACAACCCCAAAAAAATCGTTATTTTTCGTCTATCTCGCATCGTTCTCGAGATATGGAACTTTTTACATTTTGGTCACCCAGGAAAGTGAGATTTCAGAAATGTTTTGATGGGATCGTATTAAGCGTCTCAAATTGAGTCCCTCCACCGTACAACCCCAAAAAAAATCGTTATTTTTCGTCTATCTCGCATCGTTCTCGAGATATGGAGCTTTTTACATTTTGGTCACATAGGAAAGTGAGATTTCTGGAATGTTTTGATGGGGTCGAATTAAGCGTCTCAAATTGAGTCCCCCCACCATACAACCCCAAAAAAATCGTTATTTTTCGTCTATCTCGCATCGTTCTCGAGATATAAAGCTTTTTACATTTTGGTCACATAGGAAAGTGAGATTTCAGGAATGTTTTGATGGGGTCGAATTAAGCGTCTCAAATTGAGTCCCCCCACCATACAAACCCAAAAAAAATCGATATTTTTCGTCTATCTCGCATCGTTCTCGAGATATGGAGCTTTTTACATTTTGGTCACCCAGGAAAGTGAGATTACAGGAATGTTTTGATGGGGTCGAATTAAGCGTCTCAAATTGAGTCCCCCCAACGTACAACCCCAAAAAAATCGTTATTTTCCGTCTATCTCGCATCGTTCTCGAGATATGGAGCTTTTTACATTTTGGTCACCCAGGAAAGTGAGATTTCAGGAAGGTTTTGATGGGGTTGAATTAAGCGTCTCAAATTGAGTCCCCCTCCCCACACAACCCCAAAAAAATCGTTATTTTTCGTCTATCTCGCATCGTTCTCGAGATATGGAACTTTTTACATTTAGGTCACCCAGGAAAGTGAGATTTCAGGAATGTTTTGATGGGATCGTATTAAGCGTCTCAAATTGAGTCCCCCCACCATACAACCCAAAAAAAATGGTTATTTTTCGTCTATCTCGCATCGTTCTCGAGATATGGAGCTTTTTACATTTTGGTCACCCAGGAAAGTTAGATTTCAGGAATTTTTTGATGGGATCGTATTAAGCGTCTCAAATTGAGTCCCCCCCACCGTATAACCCCAAAAAAATCGTTATTTTTCGTCTATCTCGCATCGTTCTCGAGATATGGAGCTTTTTACATTTTGGTCACCCAGGAAAGTGAGATTTCAGGAATGTTTTGATGGGGTCGCATTAAGCGTCTCAAATTGAGTCCCCCCAGCGTACAACCACAAAAAAATCGTTATTTTTCGTCTATCTCGCATCGTTCTCGAGATATGGAGCTTTTTACATTTTGGTCACCCAGGAAAGTGAGATTTCAGGAATGTTTTGATGGGGTCGCATTAAGCGTCTCAAATTGAGTCCCCCCAACGTACAACCCAAAAAAAATCGTTATTTTTCGTCTATCTCGCATCGTTCTCGAGATATGGAGCTTTTTACATTTTGGTCACCCAGGAAAGTGAGATTTCAGGAATGTTTTGATGGGGTCGAATTAAGCGTCTCAAATTGACTCCCCCCACCGTACAAACCCAAAAAAATCGTTATTTTTCGTCTATCTCGCATCGTTCTCGAGATATGGAGCTTTTTACATTTTGGTCACCCAGGAAAGTGAGATTTCAGGAATGTTTTGATGGGGTCGAATTAAGCGTCTCAAATTAAGTCCCCCTGACGTACAACCCCAAAAAAATCGTTATTTTTCCTCTATCTCGCATCGTTCTCGAGATATGGAGCTTTTTCCATTTTGGTCACATAGGAAAGTGAGATTTCAGGAATGTTTTGATGGGGTCGAATTAAGCGTCTGAAATTGAGTCCCCCCACCGTACAACCCCAAAAAAATTGTTATTTTTCGTCTATCTCGCATCGTTCTCGAGATATGGAGCTTTTTACATTTTGGTCACCCAGGAAAGTGAGATTTCAGGAATGTTTTGATGGGGTCGAATAAAGCGTTTCAAATTGAGTCCCCTCACCGTACAACCCCAAAAAAATCGTTATTTTTCGTCTATCTCGCATCGTTCTCGAGATATGGAGCTTTTTACATTTTGGTCACCCAGGAAAGTGAGATTTCAGGAATGTTTTGATGGGATCGTATTAAGCGTCTCAAATTGAGTCCCCCCACCGTAAACCCCAAAAAAATCGTTATTTTTCGTCTATCTCGCATCGTTCTCGAGATATGGAGCTTTTTACATTTTGGTCACCCAGGAAATTGAGATTTCAGGAAGGTTTTGATGGGGTCGAATTAAGCGTCTCAAATTGAGTCCCCTCACCGTACAACCCAAAAAAAATCGTTATTTTTCGTCTATCTCGCATCGTTCTCGAGATATGGAGCTTTTTACATTTTGGTCACCCAGGAAAGTGAGATTTCAGGAATGTTTTGATGGGGTCGAATTAAGCGTCTCAAATTGAGTCCCCCACCGTACAACCCTAAAAAAATCGTTATTTTTCGTCTATCTCGCATCGTTCTCGAGATATGGAACTTTTTACATTTTGGTCACCCAGGAAAGTGAGATTTCAGGAATGTTTTGATGGGATCGTATTAAGCGTCTCAAATTGAGTCCCCCCAACGTACAACCCCAAAAAAATCGTTATTTTTCGTCTATCTCGCATCGTTCTCGAGATATGGAGCTTTTTACATTTTGGTCACCCAGGAAAGTGAAATTTCAGGAATGTTTTGATGGGGTCGAATTAAGCGTCTCAAAATGAGTTCCCCCATCGTACAACACCAAAAAATCGTTATTTTTCGTCTATCTCGCATCGTTCTCGAGATATGGAGCTTTTTACATTTTTTTCACCCAAGAAAGTGAGATTTCAGGAATGTTTTGATGGGATCGTATTAAGCGTCTCAAATTGAGTCCCCCCACCGTACAACCCAAAAAAAAAAATCGTTATTTTTCGTCTATCTCGCATCGTTCTCGAGATATGGAGCTTTTTACATTTTGGTCACCCAGGAAAGTGAGATATCAGGAATGTTTTGATGGGGTCGAATTAAGCGTCTCAAATGGAGTCCCCCCACCATACAACCCCAAAAAAATCGTTATTTTTCGCCTATCTCGCATCGTTCTCGAGATATGTAGCTTTTTACATTTTGGTCACCCAGGAAAGTGAGATATCAGGAATGTTTTGATGGGGTCGAATTAAGCGTCTCAAATGGAGTCCCCCCACCATACAACCCCAAAAAAATCGTTATTTTTCGTCTATCTCGCATCGTTCTCGAGATATGGAGCTTTTTACATTTTGGTCACCCAGGAAAGTGAGATTTCAGGAATGTTTTGATGGGGTCGAATTAAACATCTCAAATTGAGTCCCCCCACCGTACAACCCCAAAAAAATCGTTATTTTTCGTGTGTCTCGCATCGTTCTCGAGATATGGAGCTTTTTACATTTTGGTCACCCAGGAAAGTGAGATTTCAGGAATGTTTTGATGGGATCGTATTAAGCGTCTCAATTTGAGTCCCCCCACCATACAACCCCAAAAAAATCGTTATTTTTCGTGTGTCTCGCATCGTTCTCGAGATATGGAGCTTTTTACATTTTAACGATTTTTTTGGGGTTGTACATTGAGGGGACTCAATTTGAAACGCTTTATTCGACCCCATCAAAACATTCCTGAAATCTCACTTTCCTGGGTGACCAAAATGTAAAAAGCTCCATATCTCGAGAACGATGCGAGACACACGAAAAATAACGATTTTTTTGGGGTTGTACGGTGGGGGGACTCAATTTGAGATGTTTAATTCGACCCCATCAAAACATTCCTGAAATCTCACTTTCCTGGGTGACCAAAATGTAAAAAGCTCCATATCTCGAGAACGATGCGAGACACACGAAAAATAACGATTTTTTTGGGGTTGTATGGTGGGGGGACTCAAATTGAGACGCTTAATACGATCCCATCAAAACATTCCTGAAATCTCACTTTCCTGGGTGACCAAAATGTAAAAAGCTCCATATCTCGAGAACGATGCGAGATAGACGAAAAATAACGATTTTTTTGGGGTTGTACATTGAGGGGACTCAATTTGAAACGCTTTATTCGACCCCATCAAAACATTCCTGAAATCTCACTTTCCTGGGTGACCAAAATGTAAAAAGCTCCATATCTCGAGAACGATGCGAGACACACGAAAAATAACGATTTTTTTGGGGTTGTACGGTGGGGGGACTCAATTTGAGATGTTTAATTCGACCCCATCAAAACATTCCTGAAATCTCACTTTCCTGGGTGACCAAAATGTAAAAAGCTCCATATCTCGCATCGTTCTCGAGATATGGAGCTTTTTACATTTTGGTCACCCAGGAAAGTGAGATTTCAGGAATGTTTTGATGGGGTCGTATTAAGCGTCTCAAATTGAGTCCCCCCACCGTACAACCTCAAAAAAATCGTTATTTTTCGTCTATCTCGCATCGTTCTCGAGATATGGAGCTTTTTACATTTTGGTCACCCAGGAAAGTGAGATTTCAGGAATGTTTTGATGGGATCGTATTAAACATCTCAAATTGAGTCCACCCACCGTACAACCCCAAAAAAATCGTTATTTTTCATCTATCTCGCATCGCTCTCGAGATATGGAACTTTTTACATTTTGGTCACCCAGGAAAGTGAGATTTCAGGAATGTTTTGACGGGGTCGAATTAAGCGTCTCAAATTGAGTCCCCCCACCGTACAACACCAAAAAAATCGTTATTTTTCATCTATCTCGCATCGTTCTCGAGATATGGAACTTTTTACATTTTGGTCACCCAGGAAAGTGAGATTTCAGGAATGTTTTGATGGGGTCGTATTAAGCGTCTCAAATTGAGTCCCCCCACCGTACAACCTCAAAATCGTTATTTTTCGTCTATCTCGCATCGTTCTCGAGATATGGACCTTTTTACATTTTGGTCACCCAGGAAAGTGAGATTTCAGGAATGTTTTGATGGGGTCGAATCAAGCGTCTCAAATTGAGTCCCCCCACCGCACAACCCCAAAAAAATCGTTATTTTTCGTCTATCTCGCATCGTTCTCGAGATATGGAGCTTTTTACATTTTGGTCACCTAGGAAAGTGAGATTTCAGGAATGTTTTAATGGGATCGTATTAAGCGTCTCAAATTGAGTCCCCCCTCCGCACAACCCCAAAAAAATCGTTATTTTTCGTCTATCTCGCATCGTTCTCGAGATATGGAGCTTTTTACATTTTGGTCACCTAGGAAAATGAGATTTCAGGAATGTTTTAATGGGATCGTATTAAGCGTCTCAAATTGAGTACCCCCACCGCACAACCCCAAAAAAAATCGTTATTTTTCGTCTATCTCGCATCGTTCTCGAGATATGGACCTTTTTACATTTTGGTCACCCAGGAAAGTGAGATTTCAGGAATGTTTTGATGGGGTCGAATCAAGCGTCTCAAATTGAGTCCCCCCACCGTACAACCCCAAAAAAATCGTTATTTTTCGTCTATCTCGCATCGTTCTCGAGATATGGACCTTTTTACATTTTGGTCACCCAGGAAAGTGAGATTTCAGGAATGTTTTGATGGGGTCGAATCAAGCGTCTCAAATTGAGTCCCCCCACCGCACAACCCCAAAAAAATCGTTATTTTTCGTCTATCTCGCATCGTTCTCGAGATATGGAGCTTTTTACATTTTGGTCACCTAGGAAAGTGAGATTTCAGGAATGTTTTAATGGGATCGTATTAAGCGTCTCAAATTGAGTCCCCCCTCCGCACAACCCCAAAAAAATCGTTATTTTTCGTCTATCTCGCATCGTTCTCGAGCTATGGAGCTTTTTACATTTTGGTCACCTAGGAAAATGAGATTTCAGGAATGTTTTAATGGGATCGTATTAAGCGTCTCAAATTGAGTACCCCCACCGCACAACCCCAAAAAAAATCGTTATTTTTCGTCTATCTCGCATCGTTCTCGAGATATGGAGCTTTTTACATTTTGGGTACCCAGGAAAGTGAGATTTCAGGAATGTTTTGATGGGGTCGAATTAAGCGTCTCAAAATGAGTCCCCCCCCGTACAACCCCAAAAAAAATCGTTATTTTTCGTCTATCTCGCATCGTTCTCGAGATATGGAGCTTTTTACATTTTGGTCACCTAGGAAAGTGAGATTTCAGGAATGTTTTAATGGGATCGTATTAAGCGTCTCAAATTGAGTCCCCCCTCCGCACAACCCCAAAAAAATCGTTATTTTTCGTCTATCTCGCTTCGTTCTCGAGATATGGAGTTTTTTACATTTTGGACACCCGGGAAAGCGAGATTTCAGGAATGTTTTGATCGGGTCGAATTAAGCGTCTCAATTTGAGTCCCCCCACCGCACAACCCCAAAAAAATTGTTATTTTTCGTCTATCTCGCATCGTTCTCGAGATATGGAGCTTTTTACATTTTGGTCACCTAGGAAAGTGAGATTTCAGGAATGTTTTAATGGGATCGTATTAAGCGTCTCAAATTGAGTCCCCCCTCCGCACAACCCCAAAAAAATCGTTATTTTTCGTCTATCTCGCATCGTTCTCGAGATATGGAGCTTTTTACATTTTGGTCACCTAGGAAAATGAGATTTCAGGAATGTTTTAATGGGATCGTATTAAGCGTCTCAAATTGAGTACCCCCACCGCACAACCCCAAAAAAAATCGTTATTTTTCGTCTATCTCGCATCGTTCTCGAGATATGGACCTTTTTACATTTTGGTCACCCAGGAAAGTGAGATTTCAGGAATGTTTTGATGGGGTCGAATCAAGCGTCTCAAATTGAGTCCCCCCACCGTACAACCCCAAAAAAATCGTTATTTTTCGTCTATCTCGCATCGTTCTCGAGATATGGACCTTTTTACATTTTGGTCACCCAGGAAAGTGAGATTTCAGGAATGTTTTGATGGGGTCGAATCAAGCGTCTCAAATTGAGTCCCCCCACCGCACAACCCCAAAAAAATCGTTATTTTTCGTCTATCTCGCATCGTTCTCGAGATATGGAGCTTTTTACATTTTGGTCACCTAGGAAAGTGAGATTTCAGGAATGTTTTAATGGGATCGTATTAAGCGTCTCAAATTGAGTCCCCCCTCCGCACAACCCCAAAAAAATCGTTATTTTTCGTCTATCTCGCATCGTTCTCGAGCTATGGAGCTTTTTACATTTTGGTCACCTAGGAAAATGAGATTTCAGGAATGTTTTAATGGGATCGTATTAAGCGTCTCAAATTGAGTACCCCCTCCGCACAACCCCAAAAAAAATCGTTATTTTTCGTCTATCTCGCATCGTTCTCGAGATATGGACCTTTTTACATTTTGGTCACCCAGGAAAGTGAGATTTCAGGAATGTTTTGATGGGGTCGAATCAAGCGTCTCAAATTGAGTCCCCCCACCGCACAACCCCAAAAAAATCGTTATTTTTCGTCTATCTCGCATCGTTCTCGAGATATGGAGCTTTTTACATTTTGGTCACCTAGGAAAGTGAGATTTCAGGAATGTTTTAATGGGATCGTATTAAGCGTCTCAAATTGAGTCCCCCCTCCGCACAACCCCAAAAAAATCGTTATTTTTCGTCTATCTCGCATCGTTCTCGAGATATGGAGCTTTTTACATTTTGGTCACCTAGGAAAATGAGATTTCAGGAATGTTTTAATGGGATCGTATTAAGCGTCTCAAATTGAGTACCCCCACCGCACAACCCCAAAAAAAATCGTTATTTTTCGTCTATCTCGCATCGTTCTCGAGATATGGACCTTTTTACATTTTGGTCACCCAGGAAAGTGAGATTTCAGGAATGTTTTGATGGGGTCGAATCAAGCGTCTCAAATTGAGTCCCCCCACCGTACAACCTCAAAAAAATCGTTATTTTTCGTCTATCTCGCATCGTTCTCGAGATATGGACCTTTTTACATTTTGGTCACCCAGGAAAGTGAGATTTCAGGAATGTTTTGATGGGGTCGAATCAAGCGTCTCAAATTGAGTCCCCCCACCGCACAACCCCAAAAAAATCGTTATTTTTCGTCTATCTCGCATCGTTCTCGAGATATGGAGCTTTTTACATTTTGGTCACCTAGGAAAGTGAGATTTCAGGAATGTTTTAATGGGATCGTATTAAGCGTCTCAAATTGAGTCCCCCCTCCGCACAACCCCAAAAAAATCGTTATTTTTCGTCTATCTCGCATCGTTCTCGAGCTATGGAGCTTTTCACATTTTGGTCACCTAGGAAAATGAGATTTCAGGAATGTTTTAATGGGATCGTATTAAGCGTCTCAAATTGAGTACCCCCACCGCACAACCCCAAAAAAAATCGTTATTTTTCGTCTATCTCGCATCGTTCTCGAGATATGGAGCTTTTTACATTTTGGGTACCCAGGAAAGTGAGATTTCAGGAATGTTTTGATGGGGTCGAATTAAGCGTCTCAAAATGAGTCCCCCCCCGTACAACCCCAAAAAAAATCGTTATTTTTCGTCTATCTCGCATCGTTCTCGAGATATGGAGCTTTTTACATTTTGGTCACCCAGGAAAGTGAGATTTCAGGAATGTTTTGATGGGGTCGAATTAAGCGTCTCAAATTGAGTTCCCCCACCGTACAACCCCAAAAAAATCGTTATTTTTCGTCTATCTCGCATCGTTCTCGAGATATGGAGCTTTTTACATTTTGGGTACCCAGGAAAGTGAGATTTCAGGAATGTTTTGATGGGGTCGAATCAAGCGTTTCAAATTGAGTCCCCTCAATGTACAACCCCAAAAAAATCGTTATTTTTCGTCTATCTCGCATCGTTCTCGAGATATGGAGCTTTTTACATTTTGGTCACCCAGGAAAGTGAGATTTCAGGAATGTTTTGATGGGGTCGAATTAAGCGTCTCAAATTGAGTCCCCCCAACGTACAACCCAAAAAAAATTGTTATTTTTCGTCTATCTCGCATCGTTCTCGAGATATGGAGCTTTTTACATTTTGGTCACCCAGGAAAATGAGATTTCAGGAATGTTTTAATGGAATCGTATTAAGCGTCTCAAATTGAGTCCTCCCACCGTACAACGCCAAAAATTCGTTATTTTTCGTCTATCTCACATCGTTCTCGAGATATGGAGCTTTTTACATTTTGGTCACCCGGGAAAGTGAGATTTCAGGAATGTCTTAATGGGATCGTATTAAGCGTCTCAAATTGGGTCCCCCAAACGTACAACCCCAAAAAAATCGTTATTTTTCGTCTATCTCGCATCGTTCTCGAGATATGGAGCTTTTTACATTTTGGTCACCCAGGAAAGTGAGATTTCAGGAATGTTTTGATGGGGTCGTATTAAGCGTCTCAAATTGAGTCCCCCCACCGTACAACTTCAAAAAAATCGTTATTTTTCGTCTATCTCGAATCGTTCTCGAGATATGGAGCTTTTTACATTTTGGTCACCCAGGAAAGTGAGATTTCAGGAATGTTTTGACGGGGTCGAATTAAGCGTCTCAAATTGAGTCCCCCCACCGTACAACACCAAAAAAATCGTTATTTTTCGTCTATCTCGCATCGTTCTCGAGATATGGAGCTTTTTACATTTTGGTCACCCAGGAAAGTGAGATTTCAGGAATGTTTTGATGGGGTCGAATTAAGCGTCTCAAAATGAGTCCCCCCCCGTACAAACCCAAAAAAATCGTTATTTTTCGTCTATCTCGCATCGTTCTCGAGATATGGAGCTTTTTACATTTTGGTCACCCAGGAAAGTGAGATTTCAGGAATGTTTTGATGGGGTCGAATTAAGCGTCTCAAATTGAGTTCCCCCACCGTACAACCCCAAAAAAATCGTTATTTTTCGTCTATCTCGCATCGTTCTCGAGATATGGAGCTTTTTACATTTTGGTCACCCAGGAAAGTGAGATTTCAGGAATGTTTTAATGGGATCGTATTAAGCGTCTCAAATTGATTCCCCCCACCGTACAACCCCAAAAAAATCGTTATTTTTCGTCTATCTCGCATCGTTCTCGAGATATGGAGCTTTTTACATTTTGGTCACCCAGGAAAGTGAGATTTCAGGAATGTTTTAATTAGATCGTATTAAGCGTCTCAAATTGAGTTCCCCCACCGTACAACCCCAAAAAAATCGTTATTTTTCGTCTATCTCGCATCGTTCTCGAGATATGGAGCTTTTTACATTTTGGTCACCCAGGAAAGTGAGATTTCAGGAATGTTTTGATGGGGTCGAATTAAGCGTCTCAAATTGAGTTCCCCCACCGTACAACCCCAAAAAAATCGTTATTTTTCGTCTATCTCGCATCGTTCTCGAGATATGGAGCTTTTTACATTTTGGTCACCCAGGAAAGTGAGATTTCAGGAATGTTTTAATGGGATCGTATTAAGCGTCTCAAATTGATTCCCCCCACCGTACAACCCCAAAAAAATCGTTATTTTTCGTCTATCTCGCATCGTTCTCGAGATATGGAGCTTTTTACATTTTGGTCACCCAGGAAAGTGAGATTTCAGGAATGTTTTGATGGGGTCGAATTAAGCGTCTCAAAATGAGTCCCCCCCCGTACAAACCCAAAAAAATCGTTATTTTTCGTCTATCTCGCATCGTTCTCGAGATATGGAGCTTTTTACATTTTGGTCACCCAGGAAAGTGAGATTTCAGGAATGTTTTAATGGGATCGTATTAAGCGTCTCAAATTGATTCCCCCCACCGTACAACCCCAAAAAAATCGTTATTTTTCGTCTATCTCGCATCGTTCTCGAGATATGGAGCTTTTTACATTTTGGGCACCCAGGAAAGTGAGATTTCAGGAATGTTTTGATGGGGTCGAATCAAGCGTCTCAAATTGAGTCCCCCCACCGCACAACCCCAAAAAAATCGTTATTTTTCGTCTATCTCGCATCGTTCTCGAGATATGGAGCTTTTTACATTTTGGTCACCTAGGAAAGTGAGATTTCAGGAATGTTTTAATGGGATCGTATTAAGCGTCTCAAATTGAGTCTCCCCTCCGCACAACCCCAAAAAAATCGTTATTTTTCGTCTATCTCGCTTCGTTCTCGAGATATGGAGTTTTTTACATTTTGGTCACCCGGGAAAGCGAGATTTCAGGAATGTTTTGATCGGGTCGAATTAAGCGTCTCAAATTGAGTCCCCCCAACGTACAAACCAAAAAAAATCGTTATTTTTCGTCTATCTCGCATCGTTCTCGAGATATGGAGCTTTTTACATTTTGGTCACCCAGGAAAGTGAGATTTCAGGAATGTTTTGATGGGGTCGAATTAAGCGTCTCAAATTGAGTCCCCCCACCGTACAACCCCAAAAAAATCATTATTTTACGTCTATCTCGCATCGTTCTCGAGATATGGAGCTTTTTACATTTTGGTCACCTAGGAAAGTGAGATTTCAAGAATGTTTTGATGGGATCGTATTAAACATCTCAAATTGAGACCCCCCACCGCACAACCCCAAAAAAATCGTTATTTTTCGTCTATCTCGCAACGTTCTCGAGATATGGAGCTTTTTACATTTTGGTCACCCAGGATAGTGAGATTTCGTATTATCGTATTAAACGTCTCAAATTGAGTCCCCCCACCGTACAACCCCAAAAAAAAACGTTATTTTTCGTCTATCTCGCTTCGTTCTCGAGATATGGAGCTTTTCACATTTTGGTTACCCAGGAAAGTGAGATTTCAGGAATGTTTTAATGGGATCGTATTAAGCGTCTCAAATTGAGTCCCCCCACCATACAACCCCAAAAAAATCGTTATTTTTCGTCTATCTCGCATCGTTCTCGAGATATGGAGCTTTTTACATTTTGGTCACCCAGGAAAGTGAGATTTCAGGAATGTTTTGATGGGATCGTATTAAACATCTCAAATTGAGTCCACCCACCATACAACCCCAAAAAAATCGTTATTTTTCGTCTATCTCGCATCGTTCTCGAGATATGGAGCTTTTTACATTTTGGTCACCCAGGAAAGTGAGATTTCAGGAATGTTTTGATGGGATCGTATTAAACATCTCAAATTGAGTTACCCCCCCCGGACAACCCCAAAAAAATCGTTATTTTTTGTCTATCTCGCAACGTTCTCGAGATATGGAGCTTTTTACATTTTGGTCACCCAGGAAAGTGAGATTTCAGGAATGTTTTGATGGGATCGTATTAAACATCTCAACTTGAGTCCCCCACCGCACAACCCCAAAAAAAATCGTTATTTTTCGTCTATCTCGCATCGTTCTCGAGATATGGAGCTTTTCACATTTTGGTCACCCAGGAAAGTGAGATTTCAGGAATGTTTTGATGGGATCGTATTAAACATCTCAAATTGAGTCCACCCACCATACAACCCCAAAAAAATCGTTATTTTTCGTCTATCTCGCATCGTTCTCGAGATATGGAGCTTTTTACATTTTGGTCACCCAGGAAAGTGAGATTGCAAGAATGTTTTGATGGGATCGTATTAAACATCTCAAATTGAGTCCCCCCACCGCACAACCCCAAAAAAAAATCGTTATTTTTCGTCTATCTCGCAACGTTCTCTGTTAGAGTTGGATATCTTTGGAAGCTTGAAATGAAACAACTTATCTTTAACAATGTTGAAAAACGAAGAGAATTATTTTATTGAAGCTATTTGACATTTAACATCTGTCAGTTGTATATAATGCAACTGCACATAACTTCATTTATCTTAATGTTCGTTCACACTTTTAACATTCCCTCAGAATGAACATTCTTTTGTTACAATTTGTTTAACTTGTGTGCTTATGTATGAAACATTTAGTTTAGATTAAATTCAAAATTCCAAACACAAAAATAAACAAGTAAATGATAATTCAAAAAATGTACTCTAATAAAATTAGTCGGTTAAGCCAAATTTGGATGAAAAATAGTCTAGCTTTAATTTTGAAAGCCCTTTGGTTAATGCGTCGGCTATGTTCTCATTTGTTGATACGTAGTTTAGCTTTATTTCATTTGTGATGATCATTTGGTGGAGAAATTTAGTTTTAACGTCGATGTGTTTTAGTGCGTTGGAGTATGAGTTGTTGGTAGCGACGTCAACGGCACTTTTATTGTCACAGTGTAATACCATGACCTTCGATGAATTTGGAGATAACTCATTCTGTAGAAAGCTAAGCCACTTTGATTCTTTGGCTGCAGCTACCATTGCCACGTATTCAGATTCACTTGATGATAAGGTAATGCGTTTTTGTAGTTTCGATGCCCAAGAAATAGCAGCGTTCTGAAACAAGAAAACATATCCTGTAGTGGTTTGTCTTGTATCTAAATTACCTGCAAAGTCTGCATCACAATAGCCATTTATTTTAGTTGAATCACGGGTATACAGAATTTTTTTATTTATTGTGCCTTTCAAGTAGCGAAATACTCGTTTTATTGCCATCCAGTGAGCTTTTCCTGGATTACATCCATAACGGCTCAATAAATTCACTGCAAACGAGATGTCCGGTCGGGTAATTTGTGCAGCAAACAACAAGCTTCCAATGGCTTGCATGTAGGGTGTTCTTGCCATTTCCTCGATTTCGTCTGGATCAGTCGGACTCATCTGAGCGGAGATTTTTTGATTTGGATCAATTGGCGTTGAGATTGGGTTGCAGTTTTCCATCCCAAAGCGTTTGAGGACTTCCGCTATGTAGTGCGACTGATCAATTGCAATGCTTCCTTCCTTTCGGTTGCGAGTTATTCGTATGCCTAGTACCGAACTTGCCTCTCCCAAGTCTTTCATTTTGAAATTTTTGCACAGCTCCTTCTTGAGACGATCTTCTTGCGTTGTGTCATTGCTAAATATCAGGAGGTCATCGACGTAAATAGCAACAATAATTATTTTCGGACCATTAATCGAAAAATAGACACATTGATCTACTTCGCTCCTCTTCAGACCGAACTTCAAAATCGTTTTGTTCAGTGTCTGGTTCCAGACACGACTCGATTGTTTGAGCCCGTAGAGAGACTTCTGAAGCTTGCACACTTTCTTAGTACCATCTTCAAATCCTTTAGGTTGGTACATATATATGTCCTCTTGGAGTTCTCCATTTAAAAACGCCGTAACTGCGTCCATTTGAATGATGTTGAGGTCAAGCTTTGCTGCCAGTGCAATTAAGAATCTAATTGACGTGTACCTCACAACTGGGGCAAAGGTTTCTGTGTAATCGATACCCTCAACTTGCAAAAAGCCTTTGACTACTAACCATGCCTTGTGTTTATCCACGTTTCCATTCGAATTGAGCTTTGTTTTGTAAACCCACTTGTTCCTAATAGGTTTTTTACCTTCGGGAAGGTCAACAATATTCCATGTATTATTTGAAATGAGTTAGTCAATTTCACATTTCATCGCTTCTTTCTATAATTTTGCTTTTGGACATAATATAGCTTCCTCGAAAGTCAGTGGATCACTGGAACTAATTATGTGCTCAGAGGCGCTGAAGCCGAAATGTGGATATCTGTAGTTTGGTTTTGATTGATTGGCTATTCGTATTGATTGTCGAATTCCACTGAGCGTTTCTGTACTTTCGTCTATTTGGTATTCAGACACATCTTGCAGAGTGTCGTCATATATATCTCCTGGTAATGTTGGCTCTCTGCTTGTGTTATCGGGTGATGCATACTCCTCGCTGCCGCTATTGTTGTAATTTTCAGCTCGAACCTCAGCAGAAGGGTAAATAGATGTTTCGTCAGTTTCTTGAGGGTTTTCTGTTAGAGCTGGAGCACCAGGTAGATCATTTGAGTTGACAGCTCTTTCATTATCATCGTCTTCTATCACAATGCTAATTTCGTTCCCATTTTTCCCGGTGGAATTAGTATCGTGATTATCATCAGCAACGGACGGCTCATTAGGAAAGTATACTAAGGACGATAAAGAAAAACCTTTTTTAATCAAATCAGATTCATTTACCTTCATATTCTCAAGGAAAATGACATCTTTGCTGACAACGATTTTCATTGTTTTCGGGTTGTACAGTCTATACGCTTTTGATTCTGCGCTATATCCCATCATTAAACATTCAGTTGACTTCTCGTCCAATTTTTTTCGGTTCTGTTTAGGAATGTGCACGAATGCTTTGCACCCGAAAACTTTAAGATGACGTAAGTCTGGTTTTTCATTTGACCAAAATTCTTCTGGTGATTTGTTATTGTGTCTGCATGGGACGCGATTCAATAAATAAGCTGCTGTCGATGCAGCTTCTGCCCAAAATTTTTTTTCCAAGGATGAGTCAATCAGCATGCATCGCATACGTTCCACAATGCTTCTGTTCATTCTCTCAGCCACCCCTCCTTGCTGTGGTGTGTAAGGTGCTGTTTTTTCATGTTTGATACCATGTGATGCTAAAAAACTTTCAAAGTTTCGACTACAGTATTCTCCGCCATTATCAGAACGGAGAACTTTTATTTTTTTTGACAGCTGGTTTTCAACGAAAGTCTTAAACCTTTTAAATTCTATAAACACTTCTGATTTAGTCTTGATTGGGATTGCAAACACCTTTCGACTAAAATCATCAACAAATGTAACAATGTAACGTTCACCTGAGTGAGATGAAACTTCAAATGGCCCACAAACATCGGAGTGTATTAGCTCTAGCAAGCTTTTTGCACGCTTTCCAACTTCTTTAAAAGAGGCTCTTGTCTGTTTACCCTTTACACAAATTTCGCACTTCAGCCCTGGTTTAAAAGGTGATTCAATTCCAGTCGAGCAGTCCCTAACGTTTCTTAAGTTGTTGTCACAAATGTGCCCTAATCGCCTGTGCCAAAGCTCATTAGAATCATTAGCATACATTGTTTTTATTGATTTGGGACTGGAAGAGACTCCTGAATCACAATTCAAGCGGTAGAGCCCATTTACTAGGGAGGCTGTTCCGATTATTTGATGGTTTTTATTAAAAATTTTGCATGCATCATTTTCAAAAACTATTTTATTTCCATTTGCGACCATTTGACTTACCGATAGCAGGTTTGCACACAAATTTGGAACATGTGTTACTTCTTTTAATGTCGCCAAGACACTAGATGTCTCGTTGTGCAAGTTCATTTTTAATTCGCCGACACAATTTGCCTTCAGCTTTGAGTTGTCCGCAACAGTAACTTCCTTATCAGTTATTCGCCGCTTATTCATATTCATTAGACCAGAATCACTCATTGTCATGTGCGAAGTTGCACCGGAGTCAACAAACCAATGTGTGGTTTCTGTGCTGCTGTTTACGTAGAGTGATGCGAACAAAACAATCTCAGTAGATTTTTTTATTGTATCTTTGTAGAATTTTTCTTTTTTTTGAATCTTTGCGGGCAACTTTTGGCAAAATGACCTACTTGCTTACACGTGTGACAGGAAAACTTCTTGTGTTTGGTGAACATTGCTGCATCATTAGGTTTTGGGTCTAGTCTCGCTTCTTGCAATAACATTGTCTTCACGTAATCCACTGACAATGTTTTTTGAGTGTTTTCTATTGTCATCACGAATGCATCATACTCACTAGGTAATCCAGCCAACATTAAAGACGCAACAATATTGTCTTTTAATTCAAAGCCACAATTTTTTACTCGCGCTGACAAAGCAAGCATTTCACCTACATATTCTTCCATCGAACCAAAGTCACTAAGACTTGTGCGAGTTAGTTTTTTTAGCAGTGCCACCTTTCTGCTCAGTCCAGAGTCAGAGAGGCTTTTCTCCAGCGTATCCCAAGCACCCTTTGCGCTCTCAATACCATCAATGTACGCAAACGTAGATGGTTCAACCCAAAGAATGATTTCTGATATTGCCTTTAAATCAGATTCTTTTTCAGCCTCTGTAGAGGTAGAGGTTAGGAAATTCTGGGTGAATTTCCATAAGCCTTTGATGACCAAGTAGCTCTTCATGTGACGTTTCCACACCGCATAGTTTTCACGTCCGCGCAATTTTTCAAAATTAACCACATGCATTGACATTTTATTTAATCTTCAACCTGAATTCACATAAATAAATGCCTTTTGTGTCGATGAATAATGCACGTTTTCACTTATAGGTTGGTCTGCTTCGCGAACAAGGCTTTTTACATTTTGGTCACCCAGGAAAGTGAGACTTCAGGAATGTTTTGATGGGGTCAAATTAAGCGTCTCAAATTGAGTCCCCCCACCGTACAACCCCAAAAAAATCGTTATTTTTCGTCTATCTCGCATCGTTCTCGAGATATGGAGCTTTTTTCATTTTGGTCACCCAGGAAAGTGAGATTTCAGGAATGTTTTGATGGGGTCGAATTAAGCGTCTCAAAATGAGTCCCCCCACCGTACAACCCCCAAAAAATCGTTATTTTTCGTCTATCTCGCATCGTTCTCGAGATATGGAGCTTTTTACATTTTGGTCACACAGGAAAGTGAGATTTCTGGAATGTTTAGATGGGATCGTATTAAGCGTCTCAAATTGAGTCCCCCCACCGAACAACACCAAAAAAATCGTTATTTTTCGTCTATCTCGCATCGTTCTCGAGATATGGAGCTTTTTACATTTTTTTCACCCCGGAAAGTGAAATTTCAAGAATGTTTTGATGGGATCGTATTAAACATCTCAAATTGAGTCCCCCCACCGCACAACCCCAAAAAAAAATCGTTATTTTTCGTCTATCTCGCATCGTTCTCGAGATATGGAGCTTTTTACATTTTGGTCACCCAGGAAAGTGAGATTTCAGGAATGTTTTGATGGGATCGTATTAAGCGTCTCAAATTGAGTCCCCCCACCCTAGAACCCCAAAAATATCGTTATTTTTCGTCTATCTCGCATCGTTCTCGAGATATGGAGCTTTTTACATTTTGGTCACCCAGGAAAGTGAGATTTCAGGAATGTTTTGATGGGGTCGAATAAAGCGTTTCAAAGTGAGTCCCCTCACCGTACAACCCCAAAAAAATCGTTATTTCTCGTCTATCTCGCATCGTTCTCGAGATATGGAGCTTTTTACATTTTGGTCACCCAGGAAAGTGAGATTTCAGGAATGTTTTGATGGGATCGTATTAAGCGTCTCAAATTGAGTCCCCCCACCATACAACCCAAAAAAAAATCGTTATTTTTCGTCTATCTCGCATCCTTCTCGAGATATGGAGCTTTTTACATTTTGGTCACCCAGGAAAGTGAGATTTCAGGAATGTTTTGATGGGGTCGAATTAAGCGTCTCAAATTGAGTCCCCCACCGTACAACCCCAAAAAAATCATTATTTTTCGTCTATCTCGCATCGTTCTCGAGATATGGAGCTTTTTACATTTTGGTCACCCAGGAAAGTGAGATTTCAAGAATGTTTTGATGGGATCGTATTAAACATCTCAAATTGAGTTCCCAAAAATATCGTTATTTTTCGTCTATCTCGCAACGTTTTCGAGATATGTAGCTTTTTACATTTTGGTCACCCAGGAAAGTGAGATTTCAGGAATGTTTTAATGGGATCGTATTAAGCGTCTCTAATTGAATCCCCCCACCACACAACCCCAAAAAAATCGTTATTTTTCGTCTATCTCGCTTTGTTCTCGAGATATGGAGCTTTTTACATTTTGGTCACCCAGGAAAGTGAGATTTCAAGAATGTTTTGATGGGATCGTATTAAACATCTCAAATTGAGTCCCCAAAAAAATCGTTATTTTTCGTCTATCTCGCTTCGTTCTCGAAATATGGAGCTTTTTACATTTTGGTCACCCAGGAAAGTGAGATTTCAGGAATGTTTTAATGGGGTCGAATTAAGCGTCTCAAATTGAGTCCCCCCACCGTACAACCCCAAAAAAATCGTTATTTTTCGTCTATCTCGCATCGTTCTCGAGATATGGAGCTTTTTACATTTTGGTCACCCAGGAAAGTGAGATTTCAAGAATGTTTTGATGGGATCGTATTAAACATCTCAAATTGAGTCCAAAAAAAATCGTTATTTTTCGTCTACTCGCAACGTTCTCGAGATATGGAGCTTTTTACATTTTGGTCACCCCAAAAAAATCGTTATTTCTCGTCTATCTCGCATCGTTCTCGAGATATGGAGCTTTTTACATTTTGGTCACCCAGGAAAGTGAGATTTCAGGAATGTTTTGATGGGATCGTATTAAGCGTCTCAAATTGAGTCCCCCCACCATACAACCCAAAAAAAAATCGTTATTTTTCGTCTATCTCGCATCCTTCTCGAGATATGGAGCTTTTTACATTTTGGTCACCCAGGAAAGTGAGATTTCAGGAATGTTTTGATGGGGTCGAATTAAGCGTCTCAAATTGAGTCCCCCACCGTACAACCCCAAAAAAATCATTATTTTTCGTCTATCTCGCATCGTTCTCGAGATATGGAGCTTTTTACATTTTGGTCACCCAGGAAAGTGAGATTTCAAGAATGTTTTGATGGGATCGTATTAAACATCTCAAATTGAGTCCCCAAAAAATCGTTATTTTTCGTCTATCTCGCAACGTTCTCGAGATATGGAGCTTTTTACATTTTGGTCACCCAGGAAAGTGAGATTTCAAGAATGTTTTAATGGGATCGTATTAAGCGTCTCTAATTGAATCCCCCCACCACACAACCCCAAAAAAATCGTTATTTTTCGTCTATCTCGCTTTGTTCTCGAGATATGGAGCTTTTTACATTTTGGTCACCCAGGAAAGTGAGATTTCAAGAATGTTTTGATGGGATCGTATTAAACATCTCAAATTGAGTCCCCAAAAAAATCGTTATTTTTCGTCTATCTCGCAACGTTCTCGAAATATGGAGCTTTTTACATTTTGGTCACCCAGGAAAGTGAGATTTTAGGAATGTTTTGATGGGGTCGAATTAAGCGTCTCAAATTGAGTCCCCCCACCGTACAACCCCAAAAAAATCATTATTTTTCGTCTATCTCTCATCGTTCTCGAGATATGGAGCTTTTTACATTTTGGTCACCCAGGAAAGTGAGATTTCAAGAATGTTTTGATGGGATCGTATTAAACATCTCAAATTGAGTCCAAAAAAAAATCGTTATTTTTCGTCTACTCGCAACGTTCTCGAGATATGGAGCTTTTTACATTTTGGTCACCCATGAAAGTGAGATTTCAGGAATGTTTTAATGGGATCGTATTAAGCGTCTCTAATTGAATCCCCCCACCACACAACCCCAAAAAAATCGTTATTTTTCGTCTATCTCGCTTCGTTCTCGAGATATGGAGCTTTTTACATTTTGGTCACCCAGGAAAGTGAGATTTCAAGAATGTTTTGATGGGATCGTATTAAACATCTCAAATTGAGTCCCCAAAAAATCGTTATTTTTCGTCTATCTCGCAACGTTCTCGAGATATGGAGCTTTTTACATTTTGGTCACCCAGGAAAGTGAGATTTCAAGAATGTTTTGATGGGATCGTATTAAACATCTCAAATTGAGTCCCCAAAAATATCGTTATTTTTCGTCTATCTCGCAACGTTCTCGAGATATGGAGCTTTTTACATTTTGGTCACCCAGGAAAGTGAGATTTCAGGAATGTTTTAATGGGATCGTATTAAGCGTCTCTAATTGAATCCCCCCACCACACAACCCCAAAAAAATCGTTATTTTTCGTCTATCTCGCTTTGTTCTCGAGATATGGAGCTTTTTACATTTTGTTCACCCAGGAAAGTGAGATTTCAAGAATGTTTTGATGGGATCGTATTAAACATCTCAAATTGAGTCTCAAAAAAATCGTTATTTTTCGTCTATCTCGCAACGTTCTCGAGATATGGAGCTTTTTACATTTTGGTCACCCAGGAAAGTGAGATTTCAGGAATGTTTTGATGGGGTCGAATTAAGCGTCTCAAATTGAGTCCCCCCACCGTACAACCCCAAAAAAATCATTATTTTTCGTCTATCTCGCATCGTTCCCGAGATATGGAGCTTTTTACATTTTGGTCACCCAGGAAAGTGAGATTTCAAGAATGTTTTGATGGGATCGTATTAAACATCTCAAAATGAGATATGGAGCTTTTTACATTTTGGTCACCCAGGAAAGTGAGATTTCAGGAATGTTTTGATGGGATCGTATAAAGCGTCTTAAATTGAGTCCCCTCACCGTACAACCCCAAAAAAATCGTTATTTTTCGTCTATCTCGCATCGTTCTCGAGATATGGAGCTTTTTACATTTTGGTCACCCAGGAAAGTGAGATTTCAGGAATGTTTTGATGGGATCGTATTACACATCTTAAATTGAGTCCCCCCACCATACAACCCCAAAAAAATCGTTATTTTTCGTCTATCTCGCATCGTTCTCGAGATATGGAGCTTTTTACATTTTGGTCACCCAGGAAAGTGAGATTTCAGCAATGTTTTGATGGGATCGTATTAAGCGTCTCAAATTGACTTCCCCCACCGTACAACCCAAAAAAAATCGTTATTTTTCGTCTATCTCGCATCGTTCTCGAGATATGGAGCTTTTTACATTTTGGTCACCCAGGAAAGTGAGATTTCAAGAATGTTTTGATGGGATCGTATTAAACATCTCAAATTGAGTCCCCAAAAAATCGTTATTTTTCGTCTATCTCGCAACGTTCTCGAGATATGGAGCTTTTTACATTTTGGTCACCCAGGAAAGTGAGATTTCAAGAATGTTTTAATGGGATCGTATTAAGCGTCTCTAATTGAATCCCCCCACCACACAACCCCAAAAAAATCGTTATTTTTCGTCTATCTCGCTTTGTTCTCGAGATATGGAGCTTTTTACATTTTGGTCACCCAGGAAAGTGAGATTTCAAGAATGTTTTGATGGGATCGTATTAAACATCTCAAATTGAGTCCCCAAAAAAATCGTTATTTTTCGTCTATCTCGCTTCGTTCTCGAGATATGGAGCTTTTTACATTTTGGTCACCCAGGAAAGTGAGATTTCAGGAATGTTTTGATGGGATCGTATTAAACATCTCAAATTGAGTCCACCCACCGTACAACCCCAAAAAAATCGTTATTTTTCGTCTATCTCGCATCGTTCTCGAGATATGGAGCTTTATACATTTTGGTCACCCAGGAAAGTGAGATTTCAGGAATGTTTTAATGGGATCGTATTAAGCGTCTCAAATTGAGTCCCCCCAACGTACAACCCAAAAAAATTCGTTATTTTTCGTCTATCTCGCATCGTTCTCGAGATATGGAGCTTTTTACATTTTGGTCACCCAGGAAAGTGAGTTTTCAGGAATGTTTTGATGGGGTCAAATTAAGCGTCACAAATTGAGTGCCCCCACCGTACAACCCCAAAAAAATCGTTATTTTTCGTCTATCTCGCATCGTTCTCGAGATATGGAGCTTTTTACATTTTGGTCACCCAGGAAAGTGAGATTTCAGGAATGTTTTGATGGGGTCGAATAAAGCGTTTCAAATTGAGTCCCCTCACCGTACAACCCCAAAAAAATCGTTATTTTTCGTCTATCTCGCATCGTTCTCGAGATATGGAGCTTTTTACATTTTGGTCACCCAGGAAAGTGAGATTTCAGGAATGTTTTGATGGGATCGTATTAAACATCTTAAATTGAGTCCCCTAACCGTACAACCCCAAAAAAATCGTTATTTTTCGTCTATCTCGCATCGTTCTCGAGATATGGAGCTTTTTACATTTTGGTCACCCAGGAAAGTGAGATTTCAAGAATGTTTTAATGGGATCGTATTAAGCGTCTCTAATTGAATCCCCCCACCACACAACCCCAAAAAAATCGTTATTTTTCGTCTATCTCGCTTCGTTCTCGAGATATGGAGCTTTTTACATTTTGGTCACCCAGGAAAGTGAGATTTCAAGAATGTTTTGATGGGATCGTATTAAACATCTCAAATTGAGTCCCCAAAAAAATCGTTATTTTTCGTCTATCTCGCAACGTTCTCGAGATATGGAGCTTTTTACATTTTGGTCACCCAGGAAAGTGAGATTTTAAGAATGTTTTGATGGGATCGTATTAAACATCTCAAATTGAGTACCCAAAAAAATCGTTATTTTTCGTCTATCTCGCAACGTTCTCGAGATATGGAGCTTTTTACATTTTGGTCACCCAGGAAAGTGAGATTTCAAGAATGTTTTGATGGGATCGTATTAAACATTTCAAATTGAGTCCCCAAAAAAATCGTTATTTTTCGTCTATCTCGCAACGTTCTCGAGATATGGAGCTTTTTACATTTTGGTCACCCAGGAAAGTGAGATTTCAGGAATGTTTTAATGGGATCGTATTAAGCGTCTCTAATTGAATCCCCCCACCACACAACCCCAAAAAAATCGTTATTTTTCGTCTATCTCGCTTCGTTCTCGAGATATGGAGCTTTTTACATTTTGGTCACCCAGGAAAGTGAGATTTCAAGAATGTTTTGATGGGATCGTATTAAACATCTCAAATTGAGTCCCCCAAAAAATCGTTATTTTTCGTCTATCTCGCAACGTTCTCGAGATATGGAGCTTTTTACATTTTGGTCACCCAGGAAAGTGAGATTTCAGGAATGTTTT